>CM075209.1:22220119-22820119 GCA_037577465.1 Liposcelis bostrychophila | reverse complement strand
TGACCGAAAAGTCAATTAAACTAAAAAAGTGGATGGATAATGGCGACGGATAGGTCCAGATAAATTTAAAAAAAACCACATATCGTTTTACTACAACAGTGAATGTTCAGGGGAGCATAATTCAAGCTTTGCGACTATCTTTTGAATATAATTGCATCCACCCTATTATTCCTGAAACGGTGAGGTTTAATTGGCTACAGGTTAGGACATGCAGCGCTCCTGTGGAAAAGTTTTGAATCGAAAATTCCTATTCAATAATCTATTTTTTGAAAAAACTTAACCGATTGAAACTTGAGTGATCAACCTATCTGATAGTTTTGATTAAATCTTTTCAAGTACCGAAGAGACACGTTAGTTGAAAAAGAAGAAGAAACCGTTCAAAAATTAAGAAAGGAGAAGGACTTAAGAAGCAAAGCACTGACAGTATTAAATTTGAAAAGATGGTTTTGCAGAAGATGCAAAAAATTTCCGGCCGTCAGAGGAATTACGTTTTCTGTTAATGAAGGGGAATGTTTTGGTTTGTTAGGCACGAACGGAGCTGGTAAAACCACCACTTTTAACATGTTAACAGGAAAGCAGTTGCCATCGTCAGGTCGGGCTTATGCTCATGGAGCATCCTTGTTTAATTGTATCACAAGAAGTTGTGTAAGTGACGTACCAATTAATTGTTACATTGAAAGTTTTCTTTCTTCTAAGAGTTCAAGTTTTTCAGGCTCTGCATAAAATTGGATTCTGCCCTCAAAATGGAGGCTTTATCCCCAACTTCCACGTTAAAGAAATGTTGTCCCTATTCGCCGGATACGGGGAATCCCTCCAAATTTTATAAAAAAAGAGGTTAAAAACTGGATCGAACGAGTTAATTTACAGGTTTGGCTGATTATAATCGAAAACAGATCCTTTTTAGGTTAGGTTAAGTCCAACCTTTTCCTTCTCTAATACAGGCTTTTGAGAACAAAAAATGCGGCAATCTAAGCGGAGGAAACCAACGAAAACTATCTCTCGCGTTATCTCTCATAGGAGATTCGCGACTGGTTTTCTTAGATGAACCCACTACGGGCGTCGATCCAGGTGCAAGAAGATATGTTTGGAACCAGATTAGTAATTTACGAGAAAAAGGTCAATCAGTCGTCTTAACGTCCCACAGGTACACATAAAGACCCTTGTTACCCAAGTAAGTTATAGGCAGAGGGGGATCTCAAAAACCGACTTCAAGTTATACACATAAAAAGGAAGCAAATTTTTCTCCTAATTGGTGAAGGGGGTTTAAAATAACCAACCTTGAGCTTGCTTAATTCGTTTTTACAACCCCTTAAAAATTAGCCTCACAAAAAAATCTTAAAATTTCTTTCAGCATGGATGAATGTGAAGCATTATGCACTCGCCTAACTATAATGGTCAAAGGGCAGTTATGCTGCTTGGGAGAGACCGTGCTTTTAAAAGAAAAATTCGGAGGCGGGTACTCAGTTTTGATTAAAACATCGATAGGTACGGAAGATGAAGATAAACAAAAGTTAAAAGACGAAATGATTCGAATGTTCGATCCAGGATGCAACCTGACGGACGACCATGGCGTAAGTTAATTTTGAGCGATTTGAAAGCAAAACAAAACAAAGATAAAATCGTATTTTGTTTTTGTCCTTAGACGATGATGCACTATCACATAACAAATGCAGCAGTGTCTTGGAAAGATCTTTTCGTTAAATTAAGTGATGCCAAGAAAAAATTCAAATTTTTGGAATCATTTTCGGCTAGTGCCACTACACTTGAGGAGTTGTTTATGCATTTTGCTCGTAGTAATCAAACGACTGAGTGAGTAACAGAAATAATAAAGACCAAATTTTCCAAAAATGTTTTACAGTTTTTCCTCTTTTGTCTCCATTAGTTGAAACTAGGGGTTAAAAAATACCGAACTTTTCCAATACCGGTACTACCGAAAATTCTAAACATTATTAATCTTTTTTTAAATAATTCTAAACAGAATCTTTTACTTATTACGAGCAATTTTTTTTATTGCTAATTGCTCGAAAGTTCCGAAAGCACTGAATAAATTACAAACTTACGAGTCTGATTGAGTAAAAGCAGCAGACAACAAACGTCGTTGCTTTGATTAGCCAAATATCAGAAGACATAAAAGTTTACAAGAAAATGCAATCGAAAATAAGGAAAATGCTTTGCGGAAAGCCACTGCTCATGAGTCAACCTGACCCTAGAGATCCTAAAAGAGATTAGCCATACTTGTAATTCCGGTTCTTCGATATTTTTCTCCTGAAAATTATTGGTCCATTAAAATATTTTTTGGAAAATTAAGAAAATAAATATGAACAGTCAGGAACCATTTTGTAAACTTAAAAAATTTAATATTTTAGACGGGAATGTATTTTTCATATTTATCGAAAAACCGGAAATGGCTGAATGGCTAATCTCTTTTAGGATCTCTACCTGACCCGTACCCGAACGATTCGAAAAATTTTTGCATTGAAAATTTGAAATAAAAAGTAAAATAAATTTATGCACAAATTTTTTAGTGGGGATACCTTCGCATCAAAGACAAAGCGCCGCTTCTGTTATAAATCAACCCAATAAATTCGAAGAATTTCCCGAGTTGAAGTAAAAATATAATCATAATTTAATATTTTGAATTAAACTTGACTTTATATGAATATTTTTATTTTTAAAAAAAAGCTGGTAGTATCGACGGTTTTTTAACTGCATTATCAGTATCAAAATTAACCGAAATACCGGTAAAACCGATATTGCAATTCCTAATTAAAATCTCGAAACTGAACTATTAAAACCCCCGGATTAAATCAAAAATCTTGGGATTGGGTCCCCCATTACAATCTGGGACATGGGTCGTTAAAATGTCGGTATTATCATTATTTAAAATCCCAGGATAAAAACTATTAAAATCCTGGGATTAGGTCATTAAAGCCTTGGGATTCAGTCATTAAAAGATCGGTATTAAATTATTGTTAGGATCTCAAAACGATTTCCGAAGCCGAAGCAATAAATAAAAGAAAAATTACTTACTTGTTTGAGAAGTCCAATTCCATAAAACCAATATATGACATAAACTTGATATTCATCTATTTGGATGACAAACTTTTTACAGAAATGTAAAAACTGTATATACAGGATTCGGAACATGAAATCGAACTCGAACTCGATACCGCAACTATTTACATCTAAAAACAAAAGACAAGAAAAGAGTAAATTAATAGTTTAGAGAGAAAGGAAAAAAAAAAAAACCAAATCATTTTACACGGGCGAGTCTTAAGCCTTTCTAAGAACAAGGTTTAGTTAATTTAATTTATATCGGTATGTACTTAAATTTACAAAAAAAAAAAAATAAAATTTGCTCCTTTACCAGAAGTTTGCACCCCCCTGGATATTGCAGTCTGTCCACAGGGCTGTATAAAGGAAATAACACCCACTTCGAAGCTGAAAATATTTTTATCAAAATTAAAAAACGAATACATCGTTTTGTTATTTGAGTACTATGATAACCATCATTATTGAAGAAAATAATAAGTAATTTCATTTCCAAATATTTTTTACATTTAACTCGCGGCTCCGACTTGCTCTTTATAAAAAGCCAATTTTAATTTAGTCTCTTGTAAACACATATTAGTTGGCAAAAAATTATTTTAACGTACAAACAAAGCTTAGGTACTGCTATGCTGATCTTTATAAAAAACTGACAGATCCAGAATTTTCATTTGCAGGAATGGAGGAAGAATGTGATTTCTCCAAGGGGTCCAGAACCACTTTGGACAGTAACATGTTAATAAAAAAAAAGGCCTCGGGTTAGCAAATATTGGAACTAGTAATGAATGCCACGGTGGCCCGTAGCCTATATAGCAAATATTGGAACTAGTAAATACGGTGGCCCGTAGCCTAGTTCATAGCGCGCTCGACTCTCAATCATGAGATGCGACGCGTCGTGCTTCTATCCTAGTTCACAGCTAGGAATTTTTATCAGGTCAAATCTAGTGCGCTAGTCAGAAAATCAAGGGTCACCACCCCTCGGAATATATTATAGGGGTCACCACCCCTAGAAAATTTCCGATTCACGATACAAATAACAACTAAATGGCCTCATGAAAAAGTTTTTAAGATTGGATATGACTTACCCAGTCTACACTCTGGTCTGTACTTAGTTCCCAAAATAGCCTCAATTTTTAACCAAGAAGATTTTTTTATTGCAGTAAAGCAAGCTTATCTCTTTAAAAATTCATTTCAATAAACACATGAACTGTGTGAGGACTGAGGACAATTATATGAGATGTTATTAGTATCTATATCAGATCAGATATTAATGATTTATTCAACAATGCACATAAAATTCTTTTTAAAAATTCTTGATGTGACTAATCAACAACGACATTCTGACTATTAACTTCAGCAAAAAAATGGCAAGCTCGCCGTTTTGATTTTACATTATATTGCGTTGAACTATCGCGGTCAACCGAATAATGTTTGAATTAAAAATTTATAAACACAAATGCATAACTAATCGCATCTTTTCATTCACATCATACATTTTACTACGTGTAACATACAAGTTGACTGACTTCCGGAATCGAAATTTCCGGAAGTCTAGCACCACTGTGACATCAGGTTTCAAACAAATCTAAAAAAAACAAAAACCAAGAAATCTTCAGAAAAAAATTTGGAATATTTCTTAGTTTTTCTTTTTTTTAAGATTTTTCTTCCTTTTTCCGAAAAAAGAAAAATACGATTTACCGTTAACTGTATAAATATTTATTTATACAGCATACGTATTTATACAGTTTGCATATTTTATTAGTGATGTAAATAGCAGGGCGTCTAGTAAATATATGAAAAATTTTACTGCCAACTTAAAAAACCGTACGCTATGCTTAGCTTATTGGAGCTATAAAAAATAGCGTAGAGCTGTAGAATATTCTACGGGCAGCGTAGAACTTTCAACTCTTTTTCAATTTGTAAAAATTATTCTTTGCGAAAAATAATTATTCTACATCTAGACAACCTGGTAAATAGATTTTAATGGATTACTTATATTTCCTCCTTATATTACAAAATTAATCGATTCATTTTGAATTAATTGATGCCAACGAACCTTTGTGTTTGCAAATTCAAATTTTTTTTAAAACCTAACCTAAAAAAATCGAAATAGGCCTATATAATTGTATTGTTGCTATTTAAAGCAGAACAACATGGCCACCCTAGTAGCGAATAATTTGCTGAGGAGCAAAGAAACTGCCATTCTATATTTTCCAAAAAATTTTTAGGAACCAATAGGGATCAATGTATTTTCCAGGAGAATATCGAAGAAAGGGAATTGCACATACTCGATCCACATTTAGAGGGCGCTAGTCGGATTGTTTATTTTGATTTGATTTGTTTATTTTTCTACAAAAAAAATATATGCCTCCAAAATTTTGCATTATTCTTTGGAAAGATTTGATGCATAGGAGACATAAACCTTTATATACCATTCTCGAACTAATTACATTAATTGCTTTGACTTTATGGGCCAGTTTGCCCGGTACCATGGTCCGTGAATCATTTGGTATGCGCATGTTTTTCGGACCTATCCAGTTTATCGGACCTGGCCAACTTGATGAATCGTTTCATGCTACCTGGGGAAAATCTATAATACTTCTGCATGAGCCAGATAATCCTTTTCTCGATTACTTTATGCAAGAGATTAAATATGGACTCGGAATACTCCCAAGACCTTATGCGCCTACTGAACCAGATTACCCATATGCTAATAACTCTGTTATGCCAGAAGATATAATTGGAAGAAGAATAATGGGAAGGTCTCACCCTATTGATGAAGGTATACATATTACCAATACACCATTACATTAAGTGCTGAATTAGTTTTTCTTTATAATATTAAAAGAAATAAGGATACTTTTTTAGGTTATAGTTCCACTGAAAAGCATGGTGAAAAGTTAACAGTCACAGTTAAGTTTCACGGAATGGACAGTCATCAAACTCAAGCACCTAAAATTTTAAATTACACCCTTTACCCCGATGAGAAAATAGACTTTTATATTGATGACTTTGGCGAAGCTTACTATCAAGATGTTCATATGTTATGGAGGACATGCGGGAGTTGCGGTTCTAGCATCAATTTTTATACCCAATTAATTGATGTTATAGGATCTACTTTTGTTCGTATAAAGAATATATCCCTTAAAACGTATAAGGTAATGGCCAAAATTAAGAGTTTAGACACATTTTAGAAGTATTTATAATTTTCAGCTGACACAAGGTTTTTGTCGTAACGAGAAAGAAACAACGAGAAACCCTTATTTGAGATTCTACATTATGTCAATTCTAATGTATTCTATGACTAGTATTATATTACCCATAAAAGTGATCCAGGAAAAGAATTCAGGAGCCAAAGTGAGTAATATAATACAAATAATTTTGTAAAACAAAAAAAAAACTATACGATTGCTTTCTGGCTAGGATTGTTGTTGATTATGGGCATAAAAAGGTGGGAGATATGGTTGGCCAAATTGATAGATGGACTAATACCGTTAATAATAAATAATATAGCAGTAGTGATGCTTATTGCCATTACTGGCGTGGTTGCTGTCTCTCCATTTCATTTTGTCCTTCTCTTCATAATAGCAAGCATCAGTATAACTATATTTTTGTTTTTTCTTGGCTGCATATTAACTAGCGGTAAGTTACCTTCCCACACCCAAAAAAAAAAAGGGAACAAAAACTGGAGGTGGTTCGTATACTCGTTATAGTCTCTAGTCCTTATAAGGTATCCAATTCAAGCTAACCGATTTTCGGAAACTGAAAATTTTTATTGGTTAACGCTAAGGACATGCTACTCCTTGGCGGATTAATTTTGCGTCCTCATTTGGATCATCTTCAACTAATGAAGAACCCTACTAAAGACGTTACTACTAAACCCATTTCATTTTTAAATTATTAACTAAAATTATATATTTTACAGTTTTCGCAGCATTTACGGTCACGTCACTTATATATCCAGGAGTTTATTTCCTACAAAACGTTCTCCTGGAATCAGCATCAAGTAGGTCCGTTTTCGTAGCTAAGTGTCTTCTTCCTCACGTCTGTTTAGAGGATGCCATGTACACGATAGTAACTTCTGATTATTTCGGTAGGATTTTTCTTTTCAAAACAATAATTTCGTACCCAAGACAAACTAACCACCTTTTATTAGAACGGCCACTGGTCTGCTCAAAATATTTTTACGGGTATAGTCTTTCATTTATCATATTCGTTATTTCAGACAAAAATGTGGATTACTTAGAGGTGGTATCGGCTCGTGAAAAGCTGCCGTTGCTCGGATCTTTGGGCATGCTTACGTTTGACATTTTCTTATATTCTGTTTTAACTTTATACTTGGAACTAGTGTTACCTAGCAAATTCGGCGTTCGTAAGCCCTTCTACTTTTTTCTAATGGTAATTTGCTTCGTAGTTTTTGTTTGCTTATATTACACCCAGTTTGCTTTGTCTGTGAGACGGGTAGGATTTTTACATTAACTCTAACAAGTGTAATATCAAAGGTCAGCTGAGTATTAGGGTGGGCCGAAAAAAGCGAATTTTTGAATTTGAAAACGCCTGATATGGGAATCGATGCCTTTTTATAACACTATTAACCCCAATTTTTTTCAGATTTTTTGAAGGTCATCTTGAGGTCGCGCAATGACCTTGAAGTTTTTGAAAAGCCCATATAAGGGCAAAAAATAAGAATTTTTTTTTTGCTAAAAAAAGTATCGCTCCCTATCGGAAATTTTGTGTAGATTACGAATATGAAGTCCAAAATTCATTTTTGTGTACAGTTTTTAAGGTAAAAGAAAAAGCAGCCTAAAGCATTTTCAGTGTATAAAAAATAGGCGTAAAGCTCAAAAACCGAACTCTTAAAATGATTTTGGACTTCATATTCGTAATCTACGCAAAATTTCCGATAGGAAGCGATACTTTTTTCAGCAAAAAAAAATTCTTATTTTTTGCCCTTAAATGGGCTTTTCAAAAACTTCAAGGTCATTGCGCGACCTCAAGATGACCTTCAAAAAATCTGAAAAAAATTGGGGTTAAAAGTATTATAAAAAGGCATCGATTCCCATATCAGGCGTTTTCAAATTCAAAAATTCGCTTTTTTCGGCCCACCCTACTGAGTATTAGGCGTTTTTTTAGCATTTATACACCATAAGTAAGAAGGCAGGCCTTTCTTACTGAAATGGAACATTAAACAATTCAAGGCCACTTCTTAAGATACTTAAGTAATATTTGCTTGATCTCCAACGCACAACAGCGATTTACTGTATAGATGCAAAAGTTCAACTTTACTCCGTATGCACATTCTCTTACTTGCTTCCAGAAAAGCTATTGGTTCCCAAAAAAAACGCTATTACAAATAGATCAATCAGCAACAGTCCAAGATAAAAGTGCATTTGAAGACGTACCCTCACACTATGAAAAAGGCATATCTGTGGAAGGAGTCAGCAAAACCTACAAGCCTAATCGAAAAAATCCTGTTGTTGCTGTGGATAATGTGAGCGTCAGCTTTTACAAAGGAGAGCTGACGGGTTTGCTCGGGCATAATGGAGCTGGGAAAACTACTTTAATTTCAATTATATGTGGTGAGCATTGTATTTCCTTAGGCAGGGTGGGCCCCTTGCCCGTTGCTGCCGATTTAGAAGACAAAAAGAGCAAAACGTGGTATATTTCAAAATAGATCGGTTGATGGAGAGTAATTAAATATGCAGCCAGGTGCTCTTCCCGCAGGATATGGCTCCTGCGAGAGATTGAGAGTCACTAACTGATATTCAAATTATGATTCACTTATAGGTTTGACGCCTGCAAGTTATGGGAGAGTCTTGGTGGATAATTACGATGTAGCAAAAAATACTGAAGAAGCCAGGAAGAGTTTGGGGTTTTGCCAACAGCATGATATGCTATTTGAAAATCTTTCAGCGCTATCTAATATAGCTTTTTTTGGAATGGTGAGTTAATGAAGACCTCAGCTGCAAACGTTTCTCGTCAAATCAAAAATTGCGATTTCAACTCAGAATGTATCCAGACCAGAAAGTATACTGGATCTGTATAATCACTTTCGCCCTAAAACAAATGAATGAATGTTGTGCAGATTAAAGGTTTGAGCAAACACGATGCCTTTGAAGATGCAAATAATTCGTTAGAAAAATTGAAAATGATGGATGCAAAAAATACCCTGGTCGGAAAACTGTCTGGTGGGCAAAAAAGAAAAGTCTCTCTTGCAAGAGCTTTGTGTGGGGACAGCGAGGTGCTCATTTTGGATGAGCCTACATCTGGGCTAGATCCGGAAATCCGGCGGGAAGTTTGGGATATTTTAATGGTAAATAAATTTAACAGGGAAAATCGATAGACTCGGAAAACGATAGTACAAGTTAAAAATTTTAATTCTGTTGGCAGAAACTACGGGGCTCCAAAACTATTATTTTAACAACCCATTTTATGGAGGAAGCTGACGCCTTATGTGATCGAATAGCAATAATGGACAAAGGAAAAATAAAAATTTTCGGAACGCCGATGTTCCTCAAATCGAAATTTGGAACTGGATATACGTTATCGGTTGTCGTATCTGACACAGGTTAAAATTTACTTTTATTAAGCAATTCAGAGGAAAGTAAAAGTTCAGAAAAAATTAAATCAAACAAAGTGTAGTCGAGCGCCACGGTGTTTCGGTTGTGTCGGGCGTGGGCTTAGCTCAGCAGGAAGAGTAATGGACCGACATTTAAAATACCCGGGGTTTAAGTCCTCCACTCGGCTTCGCCCTGTACAATTTTTTTTTTTTTTTTCTGAATTTTTACCTTCTCCTTCATTTGAAAAAATTAATAGCCACCGAAATCCGCAAAACATTTTGTTTTCGTTGCAATACCAGAACAAGGACTAGCATTGCTTACGAAAATGAGGGGGGTGTAAAAATGTCCCGAAAGCGGAAAAGCGTTAAAACCGGGAAATGTTTGGCGAGATTTCAAAGTATGTATTAATTCCTTGAAAAATATTATTTCATTCATACAGGAAAAGTCGACGGGATTTCAGAATTGGTAAAAAAATCAATAAAAGGATCCTTTTTTAAATCAAAACTCGGGTTAACAATATATTACCAACTCCCTGAAATTGAAATATCAAACTTTTCTTCGCTATTCGAAGCTTTGGATAAAAAACGTAGCGAAAGAGTGATTTTAACTTATTCCATTAACATGTCTACATTAGAAGATGTGTTTTTAAGGCATGTAGTATTAAATTTCTACGTACTTCAGTGCCAAATTGTCGAATCTGAAAGCAAAAGAATAATCCTTTGATACATGAAAACGTAGCATCCGGCATTCCAATTCGACATTTTGCCTCTGAGGCACAGCTTAACTCTTTCTACCCTCCATAAAAGGAGGGTAAAAAATTACGTCGATAAAAGGAGTTTCAAAATTAATATTTATTTTCCCAGGGTGAGTTCCGATCAACCTGGAACCGTAGAACCTGAAGGCTCAGACGGTCAGTTTCTCAAAAAATGCCCCATCTACTTAATTTATATATATCAACTTGGGGCTCTTTTAATTAAAAAACTATTACATACGAAGAACTATGTTTTACGTTATATTTTCCTAAACGTAAGTCCTGTAAATCACAATATTTTTTAAAATCTTGTCATGTAATATAAGCTCACCTTTCATTTTGTTCGAAAGGTTATATTTATAGGGATGGCTGCTATATTTCTTTTTGTAAGCGCTGATACCTTTCAAGCACGACGTCAGGGTTTGATTTACTTCCCATTAACGCTAAGCATTTATGGTGGTACACAAGAGATTTTATTATTGTCGAATAAAGACGACAAACTAGCAAACGTTTTTGTACGCGTTGTCGAAAAATCTGGAGGAAGAATAAATCGAATAGAAGCGAACGATTTAAACGCAGGTAAGATGAGAAAACCCTCCCCCCCCCCTCTCATAAATGTCCTTATTTAATACATGTGCAACCTCTTAATTAATCTCCTTGTTATGTGACTTACTCTTGCAGGTATTGAAGAATTGTTTCAAAATGATTACCACAGATGTAAAAAAACGTTCTTTGGCATACAGTTTTTTAGCAATAACATAAAATTAGTAACAAATTTTGATGCGGTGCATAGTTTGGCGATAGCGACAAATCTAATCTACAACTCTCATTTAGAATCCCAAAACGAAGGTTGGATTACAACAAACGTGGATTTGCAAAGGGTAACCTCATATATTTTAGGGCCGTTCAAACTTTCCGGCATTATCTGTATATTCCTACATTGTTTTCGTTGAAGTCGTTTGATTCATAAGTGCGTCTCCGCAAGGATTGCAACAGTTGCAATACCGATAAAATTGGTAGTTTTGCACTCCTTATAGTGTCTCTCATCAATATTAAAACGGTTATTGTTCCTTCTGAATTGATGAAGTGAGATGGAAATTCTTTTTCGGGGTTTGGGAACAAATGTATATTATGTAAATTATTTCCTATAATTACGAACATCAATGACTGTGATATATATAGCTTTCGATTATATTTCACGTAGTTACCAGATGCTGATCTTATTCACGTTTATTTATTATTTAACGATTTAAGTCGCCTTGAGAAGGAATCAAATACGATTCGAAACATGTCGGCGTAACAATATTGTTGTTTATTTTATTTGTTCCCAAACCCCAAAAAAGAATTTCCATCTCACTTCATTGTCTCTCATCAAACGATTTCGCGTGATTTCGTCGCCTTAGTATTACAGGGTATTATCTTTTTTATATTTCATATGTTTAACTTACTGTACGATGAACACGATAGAACCCTTTAATACTAAGGCGACGATTTCGTCGTAAAAAAATGTTTAACTTAGGTGAAGAATAAACAACTCAGTTTCTTATTTTTTTTACAATTAAAACAGTTCGAGCCAAATGGAAATAAGACCGGGTTCGAAATTTTTCTCGAAACTTCCGTTTTATCTTTCTCCGATTTTTTCATCCGCCACATTTTTATTTTTATTTCAAAACACTTTTCTATTATAATTAGGAACGAGACACTCCCCAGTGTTGGCCCCATGTATATATAAGTTCTAAGTCTCTCAACTCTTGCGTCTTTCATTACATGCTATTCTGGCCAACGATAATATCTTTCTATTACCTATTGCTACCCCTTGAGGAAGATTACCACGGTGTAAAACATTTACAACTCTTGGCAACGCCCTGGATTATTTATTGGATCAGCCATCTCATCATCGATTTCTTCACGTTTCTCATCCCTGTTGTAATAATCGCCATCTTGTACGGAGCTTCGGATAAAGAAGCCTACGATTTATTGACTCGGAATTTCGAGAGTGAGGTCTCTCTTTGGATTTTATGGATGGTAGCACTATTACTGTTTCAATATGCCACAAGCACGATCTGTAAATCACTGTTCTCGGCATTCTTCAATTTCATTTCGCTGTACTTCATTGCATGTAAGTTTCTTTTCTTAAATCGAATAATTTAATCAATAATTCTAAACTTCAGAGTAGAGCACGACCAAGTCCATAAAAATTTCAGTGTAAGAAAGCCATTTCAATTATAAGCTCATTATGCTACAATAATTATCATTTCGTCCAGAATCTCTAGGTCTCTAGCTGTAATTAATTACTGTTTTATTTAATTATTTTTTTCTTTTTCAGTTGTTTTCCAAATCATATATCAGGTTTATCCCGTAGATTATACTCCCGCGTATATGTCATGGTACCATCCTTCTTTCATTTTAGAAAATTACTTTACCAGTAAGTGTGGTGAATTGTTTCAATCGAAGCCGTTAACCGTCAAAGGTAATATATTATTCATAATTTTATTTACGCACGACGATCATTATTTTTTCAAAAAAAATTTCAGGAACACTCCTGGCATTAGGTATAAACGCAGCAAGTTTTACCTTTTTCATTTTTTTAAAAGAATCTAAAACTCTGGCTCTGTTGAGGCGATTATGGTGTTGCAGGCCTAAATATCAACTAGAGGTAAATGGGGATTCCCTACGCAAAATGATTCATCCACGGACGATGCATGTCCTTAGCGCCAGGCATCAGACAAACAACGAATTGGACAGTTGCACCTGTGCTGACATGGTCGTATGACCATAGCAGTATGACACTATGACGACACCTCAAGTGTCGCCATAACGTTTCTTACGGGATCGCCATGTTAAATAAATTTTTGAAGTGTCGCCACAAGGGCAACAAAAATTTCTCAAGATCATCGGCCATAAGAAAAATTCAAAAAAAAAAATGTCGCGATAAGGTATTGGATTGTACGTATATCTATCTGCCTCACCACGTGTACAATTACTCTGTTACGTGTGTTTCTTAGTTCCGCGTGAGGAACTAGGTGTTCAAAGTGTATCGCCGACACTCCCTTCCTCTAGCAGGGATTGTACGAACTACTAACAGGCCTCGTGCATATAACAACCGTGCCGCTCCGCTATTTCTATATTTAACTAATGCAATAGATCTGATTTTCCGTAAGTTTCGTTATATAGGAAATATTCCGGCACATAGGCTAAACAGGTATTTTTGAGCATATATTAATGCACGAAGTGTATCCAGTTGCTTAACTTCATTGTAAAAGTAGTTTCTATAAAAACTGTGTATCTGACCGCAACCTCAAATAAACTTAATTATTAAGTCTCTGACCGAAAAGTCAACGAAAATAAAAAAGTGGATGGATAATTGCCATGGCTAGGTTAAGTTAAATTTAAAAAAAAAAAAAAAAATCTATCAATCACATATTGTTTACCACAACAGAAAATATTGGAGGGGGGGTAAAGTTCAAGCTTTGTGACTTTCTTTTGATGTAATTGCATCTACCCTATTGTTCCTGAAACGGTGAGGTTTTATTGGCTACAGGTTAGGACATGCAAAGCTCCTGGCGAAATCATTTTGAATCGAAAATTCCCATTCAAAAACTTGTTTTGTGAAAAAACCATAACCGTTTAAAACTTGAGACATCGAATTATCTGATAGTTTTGATCAAATCTTTTCAAGTACCGAAGGGACACGTTAGTTGAAAAAGAAGAAGAAACCGTTCAAAAATTAAGAAAGGAGAAGGACTTAAGAAGCAAAGCACTGACAGTATTAAATTTGAAAAGATGGTTTTGCAGAAGATGCAAAAAATTTCCGGCTGTCAGAGGAATTACATTTTCCGTTAATGAAGGGGAATGTTTTGGTTTGTTAGGGACGAACGGAGCTGGTAAAACCTCCACTTTTAACATGTTAACAGGAAAGCAGCTGCCATCGTCAGGTCGGGCTTATGCTCATGGAGCATCCTTGTTTAATTGTATCACAAGAAGTTGCGTAAGTGACGTACCAATCGTTACATTGAAAGTTTTCCTTCTTTCAATAGTTCAGGTTTTTTAGGCTTTGCATAAAATTGGATTCTGTCCTCAAAATGGCGGTTTTATCCCTAACTTCCACGTTAAAGAAATGTTGTCCCTATTCGCCAGATTACGGGGAATCCCTCCAAATTTTATAAAAAAAGAGGTTAAAAGCTGGATCGAACGAGTTAATTTACAGGTTTGGCTGATTATAATCGAAAACAGATCATATTTAGGTTAGGTTAAGTCCAACCTTTTCCTTCTCTAATACAGGCTTTTGAGAACAAAAAATGCGGCAATCTAAGCGGAGGAAACCAACGAAAACTATCTCTCGCGTTATCGCTCATAGGAGATTCGCGACTGGTTTTCTTAGATGAACCCACTACGGGCGTCGATCCGGGTGGAAGAAGATATGTTTGGAACCAGATTAGCAATTTACGAGAAAAAGGTCAATCAGTCGTCTTAACTTCCCACAGGTACACATAAATACCCTTGTTACGAAAACCAGTTATGGGGAGAGGGGGATTTCAAAAAGCGACTTCAAGTTAGATACACATAAAAAGGAAGCAAATTTTTTTCCTTATTGGTGAAGGGGGGGGGGGATTAAAATAACCAACCTTGAGCTTTATTAATCCGTTTTTACAACCCCTTAAAAATTAGCCTCACAAAAAATCATCAAATTTCTTTCAGCATGGATGAATGCGAAGCATTATGCACTCGCCTAACCATAATGGTCAAAGGACAGTTATGCTGCTTGGGAGAGACCGTGCTTTTAAAAGAAAAATTTGGGGGCGGTTACTCAGTTTTGATTAAAACATCGATAGGTACGGAAGATGCAGATAAACAAAAGTTAAAAGATGAAATGATTCGAATGTTTGATCCGGGATGCAACCTCACGGACGACCATGGCGTAAGCTATTTTTCAGAGATTTGGAAGCAAAACAAACCAAAGATGATAAAATCGGTTTTTGTTTTTATCCTTAGACGATGATGCACTATCACATAACAAACGCAGGAGTGTCTTGGAAAGACCTTTTCGTTAAATTAAATGACGCCAAGAAAAAATTCAAATTTTTGGAATCGTTTTCAGCTAGTGCTACTACCCTTGAGGAGTTGTTTATGCATTTTGCTCGTAGTAATCAACGACTGAGTGAGTAACAGAGATAATAAAGGCAAAGTTTTCTACAATTTTTAAGGTTTTTTCCTCTTATTAATTATTAAAATCCCGGGATTAAATCATAAAAATCCTGGGATTGGATCATTAAAAGGTCGATATTAAAACATTATTAAAAATCCCAAAACGATTTTCCTTTATGCCATTTTAAAGTACTACCGTAAATCAGTGGCCGAAGCAATAAATAAAAGAAAAAATTACTTACTTGTTTCTTAAATCCGATCCCATAAGACGAATATGTGACATAAACTTGATATTTATCGATTTGCCCGCAAACTTCTTAAGGAATTATAAAAACTATATACACAGGATTCAGAAACATGAACACGAACTCGATACCGGAACTATATACATCTAAAACAAAACAAAAGAAAAAGAGTAAATTAATAGTTAAAAAGAAAAAAACCAAATCCATTATGCACGGGCGAGCGGCAGTCAGTTGGTAAGACTCTCGATTCGCATACAGAAGGTCCGCGGTCGAGTCAAGTTTATACCACGCATTCACCTCTTGATTCTTGTTATAAAATCAAAGTGAAATTATATTGACACAATCAGGTCCAACCCTGTTTAACCCCTGGTGCAAAAACGGGATTTTGCCAACTAAAATCCATTTTACATATTAACAAAAAATTACAGTATATTATGTACATTAAAATATTTTTTAAAAATATATCTATAGTATTTACAGATGATCGTCGAGTTACATAAAATTAGATTAGAAAAATAAAGAACCTGCAAGGGAATTTAGGCGATTAATTTTTGAAGTTCAAAACTGAAATTTATGAGACTCCAGTGGGCTTATTTCAGGATGTAAATACCAAGTTGATGGCACCGGTTTCGGTCACGACATTAATTCTGACCTTAATCAATCTGAAGACTAGAATTTATGAGAAATTGACAATTTAGTTTTAATTTTTCAATTTTTTTGATTAGTGCAGTGAAAAATGTTGAAGTGACCACAGTCGGTGCAATCAATTTGGTGGGTTAGTGACTTTAGTGGTTAAAAGAAATGGGACCATTTATGACTTTTGAGGAACTAAAAATAAAAAATAGTAACAGTAATAGTAATAGTATCAGTAGGATGATTCGAATTTTTTAACAAATCAAATACAGGGTGTCTACTGATTCATAAAAGTTAAAATATAGGACTTTTATAGGACTTTATAGGTCCATTTTTTCAAAAAATATAGGACCCAAAACAAGCCATTTTTAAGAGAAAAAAATTTAGGCACACAAAATTCTAGAGGTAAATTCTGTCCTCCAAAATTTAGAAATAAAGAAGGAAGAAGAAAAAAGGTATAACTTGTAAAACGGGTAATTACTAAAAAAGGTAAAACAAAATTCTACAAACACATTTTTCTAAAAAATCTTGGGATCAAAAAATCCCGATCAAAAAAAAAGTTCAAGCCTCTGCAAGTGTTTTTCAGAAGTCCCCAAGGTTATATGAGTAGTTCAGAAAATCCGCCCCAAGCTAAGAGCTAAAAAATTTAAAATTTTATAAACGAAAAAAATTTTTAGACTACACGTAAAAATTTTTGAATCCTCTATAAGCCCGAAAATATTCCACAAATGATTCCATAAAATCGAAAATATCATTTTCAAATTTTATAAACCTTCTTAAAAATTATTTGAACTGGAATTAGTTTAAAATTAATTGCCTAATGGAACCCCGCCGTCAAGATTTAAAGAAAAAATTTCTTGAAACATTGAACTTTCTTTGAAAATTTCCCCAAAGTGCTTTTTCAATTATCAAAGCATAAACTATGAATCGTTCGTAGCCCAAAATGATTGGTTTTCCTCGCTTTTCGGAATCTTTAAAAATCTAAATTATGGCAACCTGCATAAATCGAGCGAGGCCGAAGGCCGAGCGAGAAAATTTGTTGGAAAAATTGAGTGAAAATATGAAAAATTAGCTCACTTCGAATTAGGAATATAGGACCAGTTGTGCCCCTGCTCAAAATTACTCTTTTCGGTTAAATTATAGGACTTTATAGGATTTTATAGGTATATAGGACCAAAAAGAAAAATATAGGACTTTTATAAGACTTTATAGGAATATAGGACCAGTAGACACCCTGAAATGCCTTAAAATGAGAGCGAGGCCAATTATAGTCAAGTTCGGGAGCATGAATCGATATCCATAACAAAAAATGAACAAATAAAAAATTTTTTAAAAAATAAAAATTAAAAAAAAATAGTGAAAAGCCTCTCACAACTGTTTGGACGTAACTTATGGTGATTCAAAATCTCATCACTTTTTGAAAGTGTGGCACTTTAAATTAGAAATTTGTTAACCACAGAAATGTTTAAAAAATGGGTGGCTGATGGGTAGAATATGAAAAATTTTCTGTTTCAAAGCTGAATTAGTCCGAAAAAGCTGGATTTTCATCTCACTGTAAAAACATTTTTCCTTTTGCAATTTTTTGAAATATTTCATAGATCCTATCCCATTTTTCCATCCACTAATTTTTTATTTAGGAGCCGAAAAAATTTTGGTGTAAAAGAATTCATTTCCAACAGAATTTTTTAAGAATGAAGCCGATTTCTCATTCATTAGAGCTGTTTTCATTTATGAGTCAAAGAAAATAAAAAAATGGAGAAGGTATAATCATAATGACCATTAAAAAGGCCATTATCAAAAATACACAGTAAAAAATATTATGTAAATATGGGATTAGGAGTCCACATCAATTTTTTCTGTTGTTTTTCTCCAAAAGGTAAACATAAACAGAAACAACATAAAAAATTTATGTGGACTCCTAATCCCATATTTACATATTTTTTACTGTGTATAATTAAAATGGAGCTTTTTTGGACAACTTCAAGGTAACAAGTCGATACTTTTCAATTTTGGATCCAAGAAGCCATTTAAGTATTATGCCGGAAAATTAAGAGGACATGGGTTACCAATTTTTATTCATTGCCAGACACAGGGAGATCATTTTTTTCAGGTCAGCGTTGAAAAAAAAAATTAAATTAATTTGATATCAGGAGAAATAATTGATTTTTTGCAAAACTACTTTAATGCAAATTTTTACTGTAAACTAAATTCCCAAGAGGGCTATCGGCTGCTATCCTTGTAAAATGTCGGACGGATTCGGATTGGTTAATAAATGATTTGAAATGGAAAAAGGATGAAAATCAACCAATCCGAAGCCGGCCGCCATTTTGCTAGGATTGCAGACGATAGCCCCCTAGGAGGTTTAATTTCAAAAAAAATTGATGTTATGACAATTTTTTACCGAAAATCTTGAATTTTGGAATTTGAAAACGTCTGATGGTGGAATGGGTGTCTTTTGGCAACACTATTAACTCTTAATTTTTTTTAGACTTTTTGAAAGCCATTTTGAGGTCGCTTAAAAAACCTAAAGTTTTTGAAAAATCTATAAATTGAAAATTCCGCGACCTCAAGGTGACCTTCAAACAATCTGAAAAAAAATTAAGAGTGTTGCCAAAAGACACCTATTCTACTGTTAGGAGTTTTCAAATTTCAAAATTCGTGTTTTTCAGCCCACCCAAGTAAGCCTCTACATTTTACAAAGAGATGAAATTTTTAGCTACAAGCTACTTCAACCCACAAAAATCCTCATTTCTTTATCGAATATTGATTAAAGGGGCTGGATTCATATTACATAAGCAGTTTTGGGCGATAACCCTGAGTAAAATTTTCTTGGACGTTTCCGCCTTTCCCCATCCAAAAAAAAAAAAAAAAAAAATGCTTACGTAACATGTGCACGACCCCGAATTCATTAAAATTAATCCTCACCTTTTTACTGCGAAATAGCAAAATCCGCCTTATTTGTTTTGTCCTGCTTCAACACCAAGCACTTTTCGTTGGTCAAATGGAGCAAAGCGTTAAAGATCATAGGCGGACTTAAGGACTTTGCCAAAGCGGAAGGCATTCTATTCGGGTAAGTCCTTATCAATTCACTAAAATCTATTTCTTTCGTAACTTTCTCTTGCGACTCCGTTAAAATATTCCAAATGCACTTCTTCAAATTTTTAATGTCCACGTGCTTTTTCCTTTTGAACGTGGACACAGCGATTTTCCCCACCTTCGCCGGCATCTCCACCATGTTCTTTTGATCCCAAGTTTCGATTTCAATTTGCGAGGGAGCATCCATTTCCATTTCCATTTCCGGTTCCTGATCCTGTTCTTCCGGTTCTGGTGCTCCGTTCTCGTTCGGGACCCCTTCATCTTGGATGATCAAACTGGAGCAGTACTCAAGCTCTTCTTCGTTATCGTTTTTCTCGTCCGTGTCGTCCAAAAGATCCCCGTCCCCGTCGATCTCCAATTTCGGTTCGATGACCATTCGGGGGATGTTGTAAAGACTAAACAAATTTTTGGACTTGTACTTAATGTCTTTCGGAACTGTCGTGTTGACCGCGTCCCAATTCAACATGGTTGACTTGCAGAAGGTCGTGTTTTTACTTATTGCCAAATGTTTGACGAGGACGGCTTCCTCCACTTCGAACAGCCCGACGAGCCCTTTCAATTTCCCTTTACGAGTCCTCTTCGATGCCACTTTGTTGTTCGCAACTTCTTCGTTCTCTTTGTTCTCCTCCGTTTGCCTCTTGCTCACCGGACGCACCTTCCAATACGTGGGTCCAGCCCACGCTTTAAAAATTTTCTCGTCGAACAAAGAATATTCCTGAGGGTTGATTGAAATTCTGTTTTTCATGTCGGAAATGGCGATTTTTTGAGTTTGCTTCTTCAACGGTTCTGGTGGGAGAACGATTTCCTCTCCTGACTCATAACCCCCGACAGGAACGTTTAACCTCTTCTGCTGGTTCACTTCGACTTCGACTTCTTCCTGCATCATGGACTCGTCGTGCACGGACGCGTTGATGTCGAACTCGAAATGATTGCTATTCTGCGACAGCTCGTTATCGGAATCTTCTTCGTAGTCTTTTCCGAACTCGAAATTCGAGTAGTCGGGGCATAATTTATCGTTGCAAATATCCACCTCCCTTAAAATCCCTAACAATTCTTCCGGATCGAAAATCTCTTTGTTCTTAAAAACCGGGACTTTGTCCTTGTTCTCGTCGTAAGGCCAACACGGGAAATCCGAATCTATCAGCATCGCCCCGCAATCATTATATTTCGGTATTTTAACCAACAAATCGTTCCCGTCCGTTTTCATCGCTAAAAAATTTTGCCGCGGTACCACGTCCAATAAAATTTCCGCTTCAGATTTGGCGTTTAAACTTTCCGGATCAACCACCGTCAGCTTCTTCCTCTTCTTTTTCTTGACCTTCTTCACCTCGTCCTTGTCCTCCGCGCCCTCGTTCCCTTCTCCCTCCGCGTTATCCACGTCCACCTCTTTGGCTAAAACCCCTCCTGCCATTTTCACCGCGTCGGTATGAACGGCGTCCACTCTGTATCCGTAGATCTTAACACTCGCGTCCAAAGTGCAACTAGCCACCTGGAAATTTTTGCTGATTTCCGAATCATTCTTTTTGGACATTACCGCCATGACGTCGATCAACATAAAACTAAAAGCATTTTTCACATTGATTTTGTTTTCCGTTGCCAATTTGATACAATCTTTGCAATGCTGAGCGAGTTGGGTTGCTGTTAGTCCTGTGATTAAAGGAGCAGCGACTGACTTTCGTTTTTGATCTGTAGATTTGTTGATAGCTTCCTGTCGTCTTTCTTGGATTTCATTTTCTAAATTGTTCGAGTCATCTAAATCATCATCAATTATGAGTCTGCGATTAATGGAATGTTTCCTCCTCATCGGAGAAGCAGTGGGAGTACTTGTCTTCATCTAAAAAAAAAAATTAAAGAAATTAGATATTTTGGACATTTTCAAATTCTAAATTACGAAACAAACATAATTAACTCAATTAAGTATTAAAGAAGAAATGTTACACATCAAGGTACCAAATAAACTGGTTTTTAACCAAAACAATTAATTCACAGCAAAAGGTGAGACAAAAAATTGAGTTAATAAATTTGCTGATGATAAGAATAGATTACTAAAAAAAAATAATTCATCGAAAAACCCAGTACCTAATCTAATCCAACAAATAATAACTATTTTAAAAATTAAAATCAATATCGTACTAAAAATTTGAAAAAGCACATTAAAAACAATAAAACTGCTATGGCCATTATCGTTTAATTTTTTTTTCTTCTTCCTTTTTCCTTACTCACTTATTAATTTCAAGTAATTGGTTCTTTTCTCCTATAATATAATTGATTTAATATCAGTAGCATTAAAATAAGCTCTTTTTCACCGTTCACCCAAGAAAGTATTTAAAAAATAAATACTAAAGCATTTTCATAAAGTATTATACAGGCAATAATAACACTCACAACAAAAATGGAGTTCATGAACTGACAATCTTTCAACGCAATAAAACGATTTATATTCATTGTTTACTTCCCATACGATCGCCATTATATTAACAAACGAATGCAAAACCTAAGAATAATTTAACTCATCCTAAATGTCATTAACAAATTCAATTACACCTATAATTTTGACAAAGCCGTAAATCTAACCTCATTTCGTCACATAATAAAAATTCAAAATTTCCAGCGGAAAACTAATGACAACATCCCGAAAACACTTTCATCTTTTCAAGAAAGCTTTACAGTTACTAATTAATATTAAATCAACGTTCGAAAAGCTTTAATTATACCTACTTTAAAAATTTTTTAAGTCGTAAACAACACAAATTAAAAATTACACAACATTTTCTGGCGGCAACGGTCAAAATTCAAGGGTACCAACTTCAGAATTTTTGAACTCCGCAAAGGAATTTCAAAGGAAATCAACATGGCTGCGGTTATAACAAAAACAAAGTGACAGTTCTAAAAACGATAATATTAATCAAAAAAAAATCAGACAGTTGTTTATTAAGAAAATGGAGGTTACATATTTACCTGATTACTTTTTAAATTCGTTATGCAGACTTTGCGCTGAAAGAGCACGAAATTAACGCCAATTATCGATAATAAATCGTTATTTCTTAAAATCAACAAATGCCTTCCTATACAAATTAATGTTACTGATAACTTACCTGTAAACATCTGTGATAAATGTGAAATTAAGGTGGATGAAACGTACTTGTTACATGAAACATGTATCAGTGCTGAGCAAAAGCTGAAATGGCTATTAAACAACTTTTTGAAACCTAAAGAAGCTCAAATGGATGGTTCAAACTCAATTATGCAATCAGTCGTGGTTCTAAATGATGGAGCTCAGCATGTTGAAGTTCCTAAGGTTATCGTTACATTACCTGAGGATGTTTTCATTGCAGAACAATCAAATAAGTTTGTAAATGATTTCACTGAAGGGAATGAGAAAATTGTAAGTTGATGAATTTTCCTAGGCAAATGGTTTTACAACTTTAATTTTTTTAATATTCTTTTTAGGTTGATGAACCGAAAATAGATTTAGGTAAAAAAAGTAGTGGATCCAAAAAATATCAATGTAGATTTTGCTCTAGGCAACTCTCCACATTATCAAGTATGAGTATCCATGAATCAACTCATTCAAAAGAGAAACCATATTTATGTGAATCCTGTGGGAAATCTTTCAAGCATGCTAATAATTTAAGAAGTCATGCCAGGACTCATCTCAATATTAGGAAAAGATTTGTTTGTAAAGTTTGTGGGAAATCATTCATAACAAAGTAAGAAGAATTTTTTTTGCCGTTTAAATGCTTTCATCATAAATAGTTGTATTTTTTAGTTGTTTATTCTTTTTTTTTTTTTAAGTTTTTTTCTTCAAGAACACATGAATAGTCATACTGGGGAAACACCTTACAAATGTAATTTATGTGGAAAAGAATTCAGGGAAAAAATCCACTTAAGACAACATAAATTTACACATTCGACTGATAAATTTATTTGTGAAATTTGTGGGACAAATTTTAATAGGAAAGGAAATATGAAAGAGCATATTAAAAAACAGCATATTAATAAGGAGGTAAAAATATAACGAACCTAATATTTCAGAAAATTGGTATTTTGAGCAATAATCAAAAGAGTTTTTAGATCTAATTTTTAATTCTAATTTTTTTTCTGCAGAATAAAAAAATACCTACTGTGATTATTTCTAAAGTCGAAAAGCCAACAGAGCATCATAAATGTGCCGTTTGTGATAAAATTTTCACCAGTGAAACTTACTTGAAAGTTCATTTGAAATCGCATTCGACTCAAACCTCTTATTTTTGTGCCATTTGCGGGAAAAAATTTCAACATTCAGGATCTCTTGTAAGCAGGTTAAATGTAAAACAATTTTTCTTTTTGTTTTCTTAAACAATTTTTTTTATTTTTATTTTTTAGACATATCACAGAAGAACAGCACATACGGGAGAAAAACCGTTCCAGTGCAGTTACTGCGACCAGAAATTTTCGTTGCGATCGGTGCAAAAAATTCACGAAAGAAAAAATCACACCGGAGAGCAACCCTATAAATGCATGTATTGCCCCAAAACATTTACAAATTCAAGCTCTTTGAAAAATCATAGCTACATTCACATGAAGGATAAGATGTTTAATTGCAATGAATGCGGGAAAAAATTTGCAAGGAAGAATAACCTTCTCGTAAGTTGAAACATTTTTCATTTAAATTTATGTGGCACTTTGTATACAATTTTTTTTCTTCAAACAGATTCATATGAAGCTTCATGCGAACGATCGTCAATTCACTTGTGAGGAATGCGGGAAAAGCTACATCCAAAAGCACGATTTGATGAAACATAAAAAGGTTCACGATCCGAAACAAAAACCATTTTTTTGTAAATTTTGCGGCAATAACTTTTCACATAAAAAAGAAGCGGCTAAACACTCAGTCTGCCAATTGGATTTCGCAAGGAGGAAAACCGCGGATATTTGTTCCGCTGAAAAAATATTAGATTCTGTATCAAGTGCCTTTGACAAATCCTCAGATAATTTACTGGAAGCTGAACAATTAATTTTAGAAACCGTTAAAAATCTTTCAAACTGTAAAACATGAAAAAAAAATTAAGGTTGGCAGCCTTACTTGGTTATTTTTCCTTTGACGGGAGTCCTTTTATCAAGTTTAGGATCCCTTCGTCTTCTGCTTTTGTCGTCATTGCGATCCATAACCTAAAATGGACCCCGGACTTCAAAGCGTAAGTAATTGAATGACTTTTGAAGTATTTTTCCAGATTTATGTGTTAATTTTTAACTATCTCTTCCTATTTCAGCTCAAGGATTTTTTAATGGCCTACAATCGAATATCGGAGACATGTTTCCTTCATTGCGTAAATCATTTAAGCGACCGGGACTTATCCCAAGATGAAACTAAATGTGTTGATATGTGCACCAAAAAGCATGTAAACGTTAACCATAAGATAATGCAAGTTTACGTTGAAGTACAGCCTCAGATTGTAAATAAAAGGATGGAAGACATGACGAAACAGCAGCAAGCTGCTTTGGAGCAAGCAAAGAAAACAGAAGAATTAGAAAGCTCACAGAAAGCAGAAATCGTTAGCTCACAAAATGCTCAGCTAAATAAAGTAGATGCCAAAGAGTTAAATGTTAAAGTTTCTGATGAAAAATTAGGAAGTCAAGATAATGAAATGGTTTTAAGGACAAAATGAGTGATATTTAGGTAATCAATTTACTGTTTGAAATTTAAAAGTTATTTGTTATGGATCAATATAGATTGAGTGAAAAACATTTTACTTATTTGAGGCATTTAAGTAGTCAGAGGGATTAGTGCCCCATTGTTGGCTAAATTTCATTAAGGTTGTAGGGTGGTACCAATTACGGTTGTTACATAAAATGTTAAGCAGCTAAAAAGGAAGAATTAGAATGACAACAGTGAAAAGATCGAGTGATAGGCGTTATGGTCTAGTTAATTCATGTCATCAAGGTAAAAAGTGTAATTTTTTCCAGAAAAATTGTTCTAGGCAAAAAATATTCAGCCGTTAACATTTTTTTGATTCAAATCGCTCATCATATATGCATTTAAGTTTTTTAACACAAATAGTGTTTACAAACACTCCGCAGAAGTAAGCATTTAAAAATTTCTTGTACTTCTCTTCCATCTCATCATCATGACCTTTGACCTTTTCATTGAAATATGATAATAACGATGTATAGGTTAAGGACAAAATTCAAACAAAATTAAAAATAATTTTTTGCATATTATAGATTAATTTATTTATTTTAACCGATCTTACACCATTTTCTTACATTATCAAAAATTAAAATTGCCTTTACAATCAAATCAGTCTTGTAATCAATCGTTTACAAGTACCACAGATATTTTTGAGTACCGAACAACCTGACTCGCTTCAAAAAATTTTATTTTCTAGGTATCCTACCTAATCTTTTCACAACAAATGGTTTTAAAAGACATTTTTTTTTTACATTGATGTTTAAAATACAACTTAATAATTTAAAAAAAAAAATTTACAATTACTCTTCTTTTTTACTTGTTGGAGGAAATGGCTGCTGGCCTGAACCTGACGTGTTCATTTGCTGGCGAAGCTGTTCTACTAAATCAGGATTGGCATTTTGCATATGTTGAGCTAATCTTTGACCTGCTTGTAACAGCGCTTCCATTCCACCGGTGTTTTCATTGAGATTTCCAGACATTAATGAGCTCATCATATTTTGCATTGTGGGGTCTGATAACATTTGAGAAGCCATGGACATGATCGAAGGGTTTGCAAGTAGGGCATTAAAATCGAAACCTTCCACTCTTGGCATTCCATTCAACACATTGCTCCTTAACTTCTCCTCATTTAACTCCAGGTTATTAATGTAAGTTTGATTTCCAGGTTCTAATTCTAAAGCCTTCTCATAGCTAAGTTTGGCATCATGATACATATTTAAACTGGAATAAGCCAACCCTAATCGTCCATAAGCTTTGCTATAAGAAGGTTCAATTTTTAAAGCTGTTTTACAATCTTCAATTGTGGCCTGGTGGTCATTAAGCCTACTATGAGCAGCAGCTCGATTGCAATAATATACAGGATTATTCGGATCTAAATCAATTGCTTTTGTATAACAATCCAATGCTTCTTGAAATTTCTCAGCTTTCATGAGATTGTTACCTTCTGTCTTTAACTTTTCGGCTTCTTCCTTCTCCGAATCCGTAGGTGGTCGTCTTATCGTGGATTCCAGATACTTTGAAAATATCTCCGGTAAAGTACTACCGGTATCCAATCCCGGATGGTTCTGTATTTCGTAGGCATTTTCCAAACACTGAATAGCTACCTCGATACTTTCTCCGGCTTCTTGGCTCAAGGTTTTTAATTCTGACTTTAAAAACTTAATTATCGAATAAACCAACTTCTTATTATCGCTCATCGTTATTGTGTAATGATATTTAAAAAAAAAACGATGATTAACAAATTATCATCCGAGTAAATAGGCGACAATAACAAAAAATATTAACCGTACCACGAGTACCGTTTGCCGTCTTTGGAGTCCTTGAACAAAAATCGAAGTAAGCGTCTCCATTTTGTTTTTCGTCCTCCTGTTAGCGGATTTTCAAATGACCTACTCAAAACAAAAATTAGGTTAAAAATGTAATCAAGGTCGAATGGATTTTGGAGTAGGTTCAAATATTTCTTCTGCTTTGTTCTTTTTTACTTATTTTTTCAAAAAACATTTTAAAAACATGATTTCATTAGAATAGGCAAACCGCGCCAAATTTTTTTAAATGAGGAATCTGACAGTCGGTTGGCAGTTCCGGAAACACTGCCTTTGACATTTGCCGCTGTTTGCCGCGAGTTTTCGCCAATCATCGGGTGTGGTATTTCGTTTATGGAGTTATTTTCATTTTTCACGAATCACAACAGTGCATTCGTGGTATGGTTCGGGTTTAGGGGTTCGAATTAATTAAATTCGATTGAATTTCTGTATAAATTCCGATTCCTGGACTCATCAAATAAGGTAAGCAAGTTTTGACTTATGCGTTGCAACATCTGAAGTGCCGGATTTACCGCTATTTACCACGTTGCGGTTAACTTGACAAAAAAATCTTGTACACGTAGCCGACTTTTTATTACCGTTTAATCTTATTCGGCTTGGTGTGATTTTTTTTATTTTTTTTTTTTTTAAATATAGGTAAAAATGGATATTCAAACGGGTTTGGTATGTCTCGGTCTGGTTATTTTGTCGGGTGTAGTACTCTTCGTGATATCGATATTCGGGATGAGAGAGAAGACGTACGAAGAGGCGATTGCCGAACAAAGAAAAATGCCGGACGAAGCGCTTTTATTGGGAAGGCCAAAGGACAAGAATAAGGATAAAAATAAAAAAAGACAAGGAAAGAAAGTCAAGGAAAAGCCAAGTAAAGAAAAGGCAAAGGATAAAGAACCCATGAAAATTCAGTCACCAACAGAAACGGATAATGAATTGCAACAGAAGGAATTGGAACAGCATGTGAACTTTGTTGAGCCAGAAGCAAAAGTAATAACTGATAATACTCCTCCACCTCAGCATGAAGAAAAGAAGAAGAAGAAAAAGGAAAAAGTGAAGCCGATTTTAGTTAACAAAGAAGATCCCATTGTTGTTAATGAAGAAGTCCCTGATCCAGAAGTTCCAGCGAATCATTTTGAGGAAATTGTTCCAAAGGACGATTTGCAGCTGAAATTATCATCAAGTGTATGTATTATGTATTACCTATTTATTTTATAATTTTAATTTTATCTTAATTTCTTCTTCCTAATTTATTTCTTTTTCTTGCAGAAATCTGATTTGAGAGATGTTGGCATTGAGAACATCAACCCCAACGAAAACATCCAAAAGGAAAAACAGTTAAAACCCGTCAACAAGGATAAAAGCGAGAAAAACAACAATGATAAAAATCTCAACAACAAAACAGAAAAATCTGTTAAGAAAAATGAGATTCAGGAACCTCCACCGAAACTGGAAATCGTGGAGTCTATCTCCTCGTCCACCTCAGTCGAACAATCCCCAGTTTTCCATCCAAAGAACAATCAGCTCAACAACAAGGATCAAAAGAATAAGAAAAACAAGAGAAATGAATTGTCTTCGATCCCTCATGTCTGTAAGTTAATATATTTTTTTATTCTTATCTTTTTATCTAAAAGATCATAACGATGATAATGGAAAAAAAAAAAAAATTTTCGATTTAATTATTTGAAGAGGTCAAAGGTTTTTTTTCCTTTTTTTTTACACCGTGCCGTACGAACTGGCGAAGAACAGAGCACGGGGAAAAAAATGAAAAGGGAATAAAAGACAAAATGTATTTTATTTATGTTTTACAGTCTAGTTCACGTTGTCTATATTTACAATTGACCAATGATCTTATTCTAATTTTGTTTTCTCTCCCTCTGAAAATTTTAAATTAATTAGAACCGGTTACAGATAATTATCGAATCATGAATTACGGCCAAAAAATTTTTGTTTTAAATCGCATTTTTCTCGGACCAGGAAGCTCCTAAAAAAATGTTTTTTTTTTTTTAATGTCTTTATTTTTTTGTAAAATGCAAGATATTTCGTGAGAAATTCTCACGTCGATTTTTTTTTTCCGATCAAAGTATCCAACCGTGGCTTAAATAGTAAACAAAGAAGAAGAAAAAAATGTCGGTCATTTTATTATAAATCGTGATTTGGTACTTTCTCTCGATTCGTTCGTCTGATTTGATCGGTAGACAGAAAGTAGCAGCGATAAAAAGAACGAAACTAAAGGGGAGGTGGGGGGAGGAGGTGGGAATGGGTTCAATGATTTAAGAAGAGCGGTATTTTTTTTTTTTTATTTTGCTTTGGCAGCTCCTCAAACGGAAGAGTTGATGCGTCAACACGAAATATATTTCGCTTGGATTTGATTTGTCTTAGGTTCAATTGGTTGAAAAATCGATTTTAAATAGTCGATTAATCGAAGATTAAAAAGCGATTTTGAATTATCAGGTGTATTGTAAAGATATTTTGGTTAATCCATTAATCGAGATTTAGGATAAATCATTAATCTAGGTTTACGGATCGACTTTGGATAATCGAATTAACTTGTAGTTTAGAGAACGATTTTTGTTAATCGATTAATCCAGGTTTAGGGATCGATTTTGGTTAATCGATTAATTCAGGGTTAGAGGCGATTCTGGTAATCGATTAATCCGGATTTAGCGATAGATTTTCGTTATCGATTAATCTAGATTTAGGACCTATTTTGGTTAATCGATTAATCTGGATTTAGGCATCATTTTGGTAATCGATTGATCTAGATTTAGAGACCCATTTTGTTTGTTAATCGATTAATCCGGAGATCGATTATGGTTCTAATCTAGGTTTAGAAACTCATTTAGGTTAATCGATTAATCCGGATTTAGGGATCATTTTGGTTATCGATTAACCGGAATTTAGAGACCCATTTGGTTAATCGATTAATCCGGAGACGACTATGGTTATCGACTAATCGAGGTTTAGTAACTCATTTTGGTTAATCGGTTAACCCGGATTTAGGGATAATTTTGGTTATCGATTGATCTAGATTTAGAAACCCAATTGGTTAATCGATTAATCCGGATTTAGGGATCATTTTGGTTATCGATTGATCTATATTTAGAAACCCGATAGGTTAATCAATTAATCCGGAGGGCGATTATGGTTATCGACTAATCTAGGTTTAGAAACTCATTTTGGTTAATCGATTAATCCGGATTTAGGGATCATTTTGGTTATCGATTGATCTAGATTTAGAAACCCGTTTGGTTAATCGATTAATCGGGAAACCGATTATGGTTATCGACTAATTTACTAATCTAGGTTCAGAAACTCATTTTGGTTATCGATTAATTTAGGTTTAGAAACCCATTTTGATTAATCAATCCTGATTTAGAGATCGATTCTGGTTATCCATTAATCGGGATTTAGAGACCCGTTTGGTTATCGATTAATCTACATTTAAAAACGCATTTCGGTTAATCAATTAATCCGAATTTAGGGATAAAAAATGCTTATCGATTAATCTTGGTTTAGGAACCCATTTTGGTTAATCAATTAATCCGGATTTAAAGATTGATTATGGTTATCGATTAATCGGGATTTAGAGACCCGTTTTGGTTATGGATTAATATTCTTTAGAAACCCATTGCGGTTAATCGGTTAATACGGATTTAGGGATAAATTTTGCCTATTGATTAATCTAGGTTTAGAAACCCGTTTTGGTTAATCAATTAATCCGGATTTAGAGATCGATTCTGGTTATCAATTAACCGGGATTTAGAGACCCGTTTTGGCTAATAGATTAATCTGGAGATCGATTATGGTTATCGACTAATCTAGGTTTAGAAACTCATTTCGGTTAATCGATTAATCCGGATCTAGGGACAGATTTTTGTTATCAATTAATCCAGGTGTAGAAATCGATTTTACTTATCGATTAATCTAGGTTTAGGAACCCATTTTAGATAACCCATTAATCTAGGTTTGGATTTCGATTTCGATTAATCAACTAATCCAGGTTCAGAAAGCGATTTTGGATAATCCATTAATCAAAATTTAGGAATCGACTTTAGGTAATCGATTAATCGAAGTTGCAAAAGTTTCATTGTTGTGTTGGTGCATACGTCAATGAATCATTTAATCATTTAATCGGTCAATAATTTATTTATGATTTCTTCGTTGATTTTGCGCTGCAATTATCCGACTATTATTTTGTTTCAAAATTTAATCGTTAATCGTTTTTGGGGTTGTAAAAGATTTAATATTCGTTCTTCTGTTCTGTCAGTCGTTCGTCATTTGGATCCATATTCATGAAAAAAGATAATGTTACATATTTTTTTTTATGATTTACCTTTTTCTCAAGATTAAGGCCATCAGTTTAATGTCGAAAGATAATCATCTTGTAAAATCCTCATTTTCATTATCAAATCTTGGATTAATGTGATAACGACTAACGGATTAATTAGCTGTTAATGTTACTGAAAAATGGATCTTTATGCAAGATTTGACCCGCATAAATTTCGGGGAACTTATCTTTCATCCTGGAGGCTATTCCCAAAAATTCTCGGAAATTTATTTTTTATTCCTGGGAAATATTCCCCACATCAAAAATATCGAATTTTTATGATTAATGATTGATTCAATTCTCTAATCTCTTAATTTTTAAAATTTTATTTTGGTAGATTTCTTAGCCTGCAAATGTGTAAATATTTTTTAAAAAAATATTGATAAATTATATTTTCTTTTATAAAAATATTTTTGCTGAGGATGAAAAGTCAAAGTTTGAGTAAAATAAAAATAATAAAAGGCCGGGGGGAATAAATATTTGAACAATGCAAAAAATATTTGTTTTGCAAATGACCATTTATCTTCTTATGATGAACTCCATAATATTTTTCTTGCAATGAAGACAAAATGCAGAATTACTAATTTTTATTTTTATTTTTCAAATTACTCATGATACGATTTTTTTTTTCTTATCAAGTTTGTACAGGAATAACGATGATAACCGACTCCTTTTCCAACGTTAAAAGTGCTTGTAAAAATTTATCAACCTTGAGGGTCGCCCGACCGAGAGGTCGTTTACCCGTAAAATAAATTGCAATGAACTCTTGGAAATATAAAAGAACCTGTACGATGATGACGTAATCCTATTGTCGTCTCTCAGGTTTGATATTAAAAAAAATTTTTTTGCTATAATCAAGCATCGGTCACTTATTTTACAACGGAATGTGTGACACCTTTGAAAAGGGAAAGGGGGTTTTCACGGTTTGTTAACCGTTTTCCAGAGGCGTAGTCCCGTTTTTGTTTTTTTATTAATTTTTTTGTTTATTTTTGTTTTTTCAGCGGAACGGGATGGCGTCAACATTCAATTCCTCATTCCGCTTATTCGTAAAGCGGAATTGTCGAGGACGGAAGTTCAGATTTTGACGGATTTGTTGCTTACAAAACATTTGGATGAGTTTTCCGAACATTCCGAGTGGATTGAGGTAAATTTATTTTTTTAAAAATCCGGTCAAGTCGAACCGAATGATAGAAACCTGAGCGTCTGAGTTTCAGAGACGTTTTTTTTAAATTCTCCCGGTATATTTTCATAAATTCCTGGGAATGTATTTTTTTTATTTATCTCGGAAAAATTTATCTTTCCCTTTTACCCGGAAAAATTTCTCTTTGAAACTTTGAACCAGAAATTTCCGGGAATTTATGTTTTATTCCTGGGATATTTATTTTTCCGGGAATTTATTTTATAATCTTAGAAAATGTTCCTTTAAATTTTATAAGGGAGTAAATTTTTACTGCTGGAAAAATAATTTCTATAAATGTGCGGAAATTTATTTTTAGAAATTTATATTTTTTTTAGTAAGGAATTTTATTCCCGGGAACAATTATCTGCAATTTTGAAAGTTGATAATTCACAAATCACAATTTATTCCCTGAAAATTTAATATAAATTTCCAGCAAATCCTTAAAATTCCTCGAAATATATGTTTTTTTTTCCCGAGAAAATATCCATTCCTGGAAATTTATTATTTTTCTTTTTACCCGGGAAATTCTCCTTTAAATTCCAAGGCTGTAATTTTTCACTCCAGGAAAATGTTCTCTAAGGTAATGGTACCAATTCCTGACCGCGCACCTATTCCTGACCACTCGTCAAATTATCTTAAAAAATAAGCCGCCCTTATGACATGCAATTTTCGTTCCTGTGACAAAAGTGGCTCTAATATATGTATTTTAAGATTTGCTTATTAATTTGGTACAACCGGTAACGCTTTGATGAAAAAAAATAAAAATATGATCGGAAGGTGTTCGCGACGACTGAATTTGCATTTTTCTTAACGTTTTTTTTAAGCGGTTTGTCTGTGAAAATAAGGTTTCAAACAATATGTTTCGGTTTTTTTTCGGTGTTTTCGTAATAAAACAGCTTGTGATAAGTTTATAAAAGGCATGTGATCGCGATCAAACCTACTTTGATTATATAACCTTAAAATAAGAGGGCGGTCACCAATAGGTACACATTTTTTGTAGTGTACCAAATACTGATCACGCGGTCAGGAATTTATACAGTTCCATATTGAGGTATCACCCAATGGTGACTAGAAGAAAAATTGTTCATGTTTTCGATCAAAATGCGTATATACTTGATGAAGCATGCACACAGTAAACAATTTTTTGTAAATATGTGAAAATCGGTCCACATAATGTTTATGTTAATTTTTTTAATGTCAATTTTATGTCATTTTTAATATATTTTTAACACAAAATTGACACATTTTGAATGCTCTTTATGTTTTTCAGTCGTTAGTTATCCTCAGTTTCGCTTGAGGTGATCAAACATGTTAAAATAAAAAAAAAAAAAATTCAAAGAAATAATCTAAAAAAAAATGTTTCCCCCCAAAACCCCCCACTTAAGGAATTTTTTGTTTTCCCTCTACTTGATGAGTTCCCCCTTTAAAAAAATATCGAATGTAACGAATTTTTCTCGTGATTTACGATTTGATAAATCGAGGTTTTCCGGTATTTTTCATAGTAATCCCTTTTAAGTTTTATTTAAAATATAAATTTAACGTCATATTGAAAGAAATCAACCCAAATTACCTCCCCGAAATCTTTAAAATTACCCTTTAACAAAAACAAAAAAAATTAAAAATAAATCTCATACAAAAAATGGATAATACTCCCTCATCTAGAACGGCTAGAAACTCAATAACGCATTCAGACGGGAATTAAAATACTTTTTTTAAACCCGGTCAGGAATTGGTACAATAATGTTCACCATTAGGAACAGACAATTTTTTTCCCGGTCAGGAATAGGTACAATGTCAACATTTTTTGGACCTCACCTAAAAAATGCCAAATTCGTGCTTTTACTGAAATTTCACCTTGGATCCTGTAGAGTACAAGTTTCTAATACTTTTGATACGATTACGCCAAAAATTGATCCATTAGTTTGAAAATAATAACAAATTAATTGAAAAAAAATCCTTACATGGTCAGGAATTGGTACCATTACCTTATTGATTCCTAAAATTCCAGGAAATTAATTTTTTTAGCCTCCAGAAATATTTGCGCATCCAAAAATTTCCTGGAATTTATGTTTTACTCCAGGGATATTTATTTTTACCGGAAATTTATTTTATAATCTTAGAGTATTCCTTTAAATTTTATAAAAGAGTAATTTTTTTATTGCCCGAAAAAAAATTCCCATAAATTCCCGGAAATTTATTTTTAGAATTTTATATTTTTTTCTTTTACTCCCGGAAACAAATCACCTGAAATTTTGACAGTTGATAATTCGTAATTCATTCCCTGGAAATTTAATATAAATTTCCAGCTAATTCTTTAAATTCCTCGAAATATATATGTTTTCTTCCCGAGAAAATTATCTTTAATTTTTATAAATTCCTGGGAGTTTTTTTTTTCTTTTTACCCGGGAAATCATTTTTTAAATTCCAAGGCTGTAATTTTTCACTCCCAGAAAACGTTCTCAAAATTCCAGGAAATTAATTTTTGTAGCCTCCAAAAATATTTGCGCATCCAAAAATTTCCTGTAATTTATGTTTTACTCCAGGGATACTTATTTTTTCCGGAAATTTATTTTATAATCTTAGAAAATATTCCTTTAAATTTTATGAAAGAGTAATTTTTTATTGCCCGAAAAAATTTCCATAAATTCCCGGAAATTTATTTTTTTTAGTCCGTTCAAATACTTGTTCATTGGAGCTTTAAATAGGTAGAAATATATCGACGGGTTTTTTGCTTATTTTCCCCAAATTTTACCCGAGTAATTCAATGTATTTTTTGCACTCTAAAACAAACGCTGAATTGTAAAATTATTTTATTTTCCCGGGGAACATTTTTAAAAATTCCTGTAAATTTATTTTTTAGAAAAATTCTCTTAAACGTTTTTTTTTGTGATTTACTCTTTTGAAATTTATTTTTAATTTCTGTGAAATCCGGAGGAATTTTTCCTAAATCCGAACTGTAATCGTATACATTGCCGGAAATTTATTTATATTCCCAGAAAGCGTTTTCCTAAATTCCTATTTTATGCTGTGTCAAATGTAATTTTAATGCCCTGAAAAGCCATTTTTTTATTCCAGGGGCAATTAATAGTATATCTTCCCAGTATCTTTCCACATAGTCCAGGAATATATACGTCATCTTGTGTATTTTTATTGCCATAAATTCCCTTAAAATCGTTGAAATTAAAGTTTTGTTCCGGGAAATTTTTGGCTTAAAAATTTATTTTTCATTCCCGGAAATTTCGTTTTCTAAAAATTTTCTAATTATCCCTAGGGAATTTATTCCTATAAATTTATTATAATTATCTCTATAAATTCCCAATTAAATTATTTTACTTCCGGTGGAACGATCCCACAAATCCCAGGTCATTTAGTCCTTGTGGATACTTTCGAATTTAAACACTAAAATTATCCCTGTCTTCAAACCCAACTAAGTAATTTTTCAAAATTTTTTTTCTAGGGCCGTCAAGATCCCGTCGTAAAGCTGAAGAAGCAACTCTCCGAGAAAGAGGACGCTTTGAAAGAAGCAAAAGAACAAGTTTCCAATTGCCAAAAAAGATTAACGGATTTAAGAACGGAGTTGAACGCGGAGAGGTCTCGCTTAACTCAGACGATTCGTCAATTTGAGGAAAATTTAATGCAGAAGCAAACGGAGCTTCAGAATTTCCACGCGAGGCACAGACACGTCATCGATTCCCACGTGTCCGAGAAGCAGGCGCTAAGTCAAAAAATCCAACAGCTCACAGCTCAAGTGAACGAAGAGACCATGATGATAAGGAAATTGCAGGAAGAGAGCCAAACTCATCTGGCTCAGCATCAGGAATTGGCGATTCAAAGGCAGCAGATGGAAATGCACATTGCCCGATTGAACGAGCAGCACCAAGAGGTAAGAGGAATTAAATTAAATTAAATTAAATTTTTAAATTTGTTGAACCAAAATCTTTCATTCAATTAATGGATGCTATTTCATAACTGATTTGATTAAATAATTTTCGTACAAGAAATTAAATTGAATTGCATTAGTGTCAATGATATGAATTGGATTCAATGGTATTGAATTGGAGTAAATAAAATAAATTAAATTAAATTAGAGTAAATGAAATGAATTAAGTTCAATTAAATGGAATTGAACTGAAGTAAATAAGTTAATTAAATTGTAGTCAGTGAGATGAATTGAATATAAATTAAATGGAATTCAATTAAAGTAAATAAAACGAATTAAATTGAATTGAATAAAATCCATATAAATAAATGAAAGTAAATGAAATGAATTGAATTAAATCGGAGTAAATAAAATGAATTGAATTAAAGTCAATGAAATTCATTGATTTGAATTAAAGTAAATTAAATTAAATTGAATTAAATCCGTAGAAATAAAATAAATCAAATTAAAGTCAATGAAATGAAATGAATTGAATCAAATTAAAGTCATTGAAATGAAATGAATTGAATCGAATCAAATTAAAGTCAATGAAATGAAATGAATTGAATCCAATTAAAGTCAATGAATTGAATCCAATTAAAGTCAATGAATTGAAATGAATTGAATTAAATTAAATTCGTATAAGTAAAATGAATTAAATAAATTGAATTAAATTAAATTGAATTAAATCGGAGTAAATAAATTAATTAAATTAATGATAATAAAATGAATTGAATTAAATCCGTATAAACTAAATGAATTTAAGTAAAGTCAAGTCAATGAAATTAATTGAATTAGATTAAATTGAATTAAATCCGAATAAATAAAATGAAATTAAATTAAAATAGAGAAAATGAAATGAATCAAATTAGATTAATCAGATTTTCTACGCACTTATTGATTGAATTTAATTAATTGAATAAATTATTATCATTATTAATTTAATTAAATCACAAGCTGTAAATTTAATTTTCTTGATTCCATTCTTTTTAACGAATTCAAGGCTATTCCATTTCATTCAATGCAGTTCAATTGAATTACTGAAATTTCATTAAGTTTAAATGAATTTTATTTGATTGAAAATTTAATTTTACACATTAAATCAAATTAAAGTAATTGAAATTAGTGAATGAAATTAATTGATTTGTATGCTTATTATTAAATTAAAATATGAATTAAATTGACTGGAGCTTAATTGAATTCGTTTAAATAAATTCAATTCAACAAATTGAATGAGTTTTTAAAATGAGTTAAAATTTTATGTTAAATGAGTTAAATTAAATTAAATTAGTTTTTTTTTGCTTAAAAAGGAATTCAAATAATTTTGTCTTCATTAAATTAATTGAATGAATTAATTGAATTAATGAATTAATTGAATGAATTAATTAAATGAATTTCAATTGAATGAATTTCAATGGAATGAATGAATTAATTGAATGAATGAATTCCAATTGAATGAATTAATTAAATGAATTTCAATGAGGCAATTAAATCTAATTAAATGATTTGAATTTCCGAAAGGAAAAAAATTATATTTCATTTAATGATTTTATTTTACAAAATCAATTTAATTTAATTAAGTTCATGTTTAAGTTAAATAACAACCATCGATTTAATTTATTCTAGGCTGAAAACAACTTGAAAGCTCAAATCCACGGACAGATGCAAGAGATGGAACAACTGCGAGCATCCTTAAACGCCGAACATCAAAAAAATCAAAGATTCGAGAAGGAATTGAGAGAACTCCACGATCAGCACGTTCAGAGCCAGAACAAAATTAAAACTTTGGAATCCCGAGCTTCCCAATACAAAGAATCTAGTAATCACACCCAGGAGCTTACAAGGCAGATTGAAGTAAGCATATGAATATTTGGCAGAAATGGCAAAATGGCGGTTGGCTTTTGATTGGAAATTAAAATGAGAATGCCCTAAGCGAATGTTTTGGTTTTTTTTATTTTTTGTTAAAAATTAGCCAACCTGAATTGCATTGTAAAATTAACGAGGATTTTTTTTCCCTTAAAAATTTCCGAGAATTTATTTTTTATTTGCAAGGAATATTTCCGGCTCACAACTCTTGGACCTTGATTGAGTATTTTTTTTTTTTTTTAGGAATTACAGAAAATTAATAAGGATCTCGACAAAAGGCTGGCAACTGCTCTTAAGTTTGAAGAGGAGCTCAAATTCGAGAAAAACCATCACCAACAGGAAGTTCAAAACTTTTCAAATAAAGTTTTCAAACTTCAAGGGGACTTGGATAAATTAGCTAAGGAGAAAGAGAAATTGGCCTCGCAGATCTCTACTAAAGGGGACTTAGAGAAGGAATTGCAAAGGCTTAAGGAAGAAAACCAATGCCTTATTTCCCAGGTAAAAAAAAAAAAAAAAAAAAAAATTATAGTCTGCGGACTCCCCAGTTTAAAAACCCCATTTCAAATCAAAAGAAAAATTACAAAGATGTAAAATAACAATCTGAAGTAAAATTTACAGACAAAGAATTTACATTTCCTGAAGAAATATTCTTCAAAATTTAACGAAAAATTAATTATGATTTTGTCCAAATTTTTTTCAGGTGTCTTCCTTATCGAAAATCGAAAAAGAGTTGCAGCAGTTAAGGGAGGAAAACGAAAATTTGGCAACGCAGCTGACCGCTTTCAGCGAGCGACCGGCTGCTGACGGAAGGGAAAATGGTGACTCACCATACAACGAAGAAAAGAAACAAAATATTAACGTAGATTTTATTAATCATGAGAATGAGTGAGTATGCAATTGAAAATGTCCTGTACTTTTACAAAAATTTCATATTGATTTTATTTTTTTTTTTTCTTAATTATAGAACGAAGCAAAAAGATATCCTCATAGAAAAACTAGCGGAAGATTTGAAGCAAAAAGACGTCACAGTAGAAAAATTAAGTACGGAATTAAACGGATGCAAGTCCGAAATCACAAGGCTGTCTTCTGAATTAACCAAGTACAAGACTGACTTGCCCAAACTTCGAGAAGAATTAGAAGCTCAAAGGAATAAAAATAACGTGAGTAAAAAAAAAAAAATTGTTTGAAATTTTGAAGAAAAAAAAATTGAAAAGTTTCTTCGCATGAAGCTTTAATAATTTTTTTTTTTTTTTGAACTAACAAAAAAAATGACGACCTTTTTGCTTCTGTTTTTTGCTTATTTTCCTCTCTAAAAAAAAAAAAAAAAAAAAAAAAAAAAAAAGTGATTGCGTAGTTTTTTGCAAAACGTTTTTTGTGATTGTGTACTTAGGACTTGCGACAAAAGAATTGGAAAGCAATGGAGGCGCTCAGTACCACGGAGAAAACATTGGAAAGTAAACTGAAAGAGACTGAAAAAACGACTAATGTAAGTTTTTCTTTTTCCTTGGATGGTTTTCCGGTTTATTTTTTTTTCTTTTCCGCTTAAGAATTTTTCCGTGGTTTTGGTTATTTTTCGGAGTTTGGATTTTAATTTTTTATTTTCATGATTTGATTTTGGGGTTTTTTTTTTTTTTATTGATTTCAGGAAAGCGTTAATAAAGCGCGGCTAGAGGAGCAACAATCATCGAAGAAAGTACTTGAAAGACTTTTCCCGGATATTAAAGTTGAAGAGAAGGTAAGGAGAAAAAAAATCGAATTTTTATGGGGGGGGAGATGCCAAACTCGTTCGCTGGGAAGGTCTTATCGTTGGGACATAATCAGTTTTAAAATGAACGAAGTTCTTATTGGATAACAACAAAGGGCACTGAAAATCCCTTTCGGTTGACCCAGCCAAATGTTATTAAAGCTCCTAGGGCAATCAATTTTTTGGTTCAGCCAATCAAACTTGGTCAGCTGAACCAAAAAATCGGTTGTCCTAACCAAAATTTTCGGGGTAATAATTGCTTTACTAACATTTTGGTTGGGTCAACTAAATCGTTTTTCAGTGTGATTGTTATAGCAGACGATACTAGCGACACTGGCGGATGAATTTTGCGTCGGCCCCCTCATTACATTTTAAAAGCCAAAAAGCCAAAATTTCGCTAGTAAAAAAAATGAATTACCGGGAATTTTGAGAAATAAAAAATAAGTGCCCGGACGTTTTTGGAACATTAATTTCTAGTATAAAAATAAATTACTGGGAACTTTGAGAAATGAAAAATAAGTTCTGGAACATTTCTGGAAAATTAATTTCTAGTATAAAAAATAAATTACCGGGAATTTTGGGAAATAAGAAATAAGTTCTCGGCCATCTTTGGAAAATTAATTTCTGGTATAAAAAATAAATTACCGAGAATTTTCAGAAATAAAAAATAAGTTCCCGGACATTTTTGGGAAATTGATTTTTAGTATAAAGAATAAATTACCGGGAAGTTTGAGAAATAAAAGTTCCCGGACATTTTTGGAAAATTAATTTCGAGTATAACAAATAAATTACCGGGAATTTTGAGACATAAAAGTTCCCGGACATTTTTGGGAAATTGATTTTTAGTATAAAGAATAAATTACCGGGAAGTTTGAGAAATAAAAGTTCCCGGACATTTTTGGAAAATTAATTTCTAGTATAATAATAAATTACCGGAATTTTGAGAAATAAAAAATAAGTGCCCGGACATTTTTGGAACATTAATTGTTGGAAAAATTAAAAATTAATTATTAGTATAACAAATAAATTACCGGGAATTTTGAGAAATAAAAGTTCCCGGACGTTTTTGGAAAATTAATTTCTAGTTTAAAAAATGAATTACCGGGAATTTTGAGAAATAAAAAATAAGTGCCCGGACGTTTTTGGAAAATTAATTTCTAGTATAAAAAATAAATTACCGGGAACTTTGAGAAATAAAAAATAAGTTCCCGGACATTTTTGGAAAATTAATTTCTGGTATAACAAATAAATTACCGGGAATTTTGAGAAATAAAGGTTCCCGGACATTTTTGGGAAATTAATTTCTAGTATAATAAATAAATTACCGGGAATTTTGAGAAATAAAAGTTCCCGGACATTTTTGGAAAATTAATTTTTAGTATAATAAATAAATTACCGGGAATTTTGATAAATAAGTTAAGTTTTCGCACATTTTTGGAAAATTAATTTCTGGAATAAAAAATAAATTACCGGGAATTTTGAGAAACCAGAAATAAATTCTCGGACATTTTTGGAAAATTAATTTTCTAGTATAAAAAATAAATTACCGGGAATTTCGAGAAACCAGAAATTAGTTCTCGGACATTTTTGGAAAATTAATTTCTGGTATAAAAAATAAATTACCGGGAATTTTTAGAAATAAAAAATAAGTTCCGGACATTTTTGAAAAATTAATTTTTAGTACACTGAAAAACCCTTTCGCTTGACATAACCAAAATGTTAGTAAAGCAAATATCACCCCAAAAATTTTGGTGAGGACAACCATTTTTTTGGCTTAGCCCATCAAATTTGGTCAACTGAACTAAAAAATTGGTTGTCCTAGCCAAAATCTTTGGGGTAATAATTGCTTTACTAACATTATGGTTGGTTCAACTCAATCGTTTTCTGTGTATAAAAAATAAATTACCGGGAATTTTTAGAAATAAAAAAGTTCCCGGACATTTTTGGAAAATTAATTTCTAGTTTAAAAAATCAATTACCGGAAATTTTTTGAAATAAAATAGTTCCCGGACATTTTTGGAAAATTAATTTCTGGTATAAAAAATAAATTACCGGGAACTTTGAAAAATGAAAAATAAGTTCTGAAACATTTTTGGAAAATTAATTCCTACACTAAAAAACGATTTAGTTGACCCAACCAAAATGTTAGTAAAGCAATTATTACCCCAAAAATGTTGGTTATAACAACCAATTTTTTGGTTCAGCTGACCAAATTTTATTCGCTGAACCAAAATATTGGTGGTCCTAACCAAAATTTTTGGGATGATGTTTGCTTTACTAAAATTTTGGTTGGGTAAACCGAAATGGTTTTTCAATGTAGTATAAAAAATAAATTACCAAGAATTTTTAGAAATAAAAAAATTAATTTCTGGACAATTTTGGAAAATCAATTTTCGATATTTAACAACTTTATTCCATTAGATAATTAAAAGTAGTTAATAATGAATTGGGATTTTTAATTTACCGAAATAAATGTTCAGCTTATGGCACTCCTGGTCAAAACCCCATAACGCATTTTAAAAACTAAATCTTTTCAATTTTTTTTCTTTGTAGGTTCACGACACGTGGGTAGTGAAATTCGAAAGTAGCGCAAAAAATTATCTGTCGGATTTGAAAACGTCAATCCAAACGCCTCCGTCTCCGGCGAAATCCGATTCAACAAACGATTCTTCCTCATCGGTTTCCGATTTGGAAAATAAAAACAGCCAATTGCAAAATTTAGTCACCCATTACAAAAAAATCATCGAGGACACGGAGGGGATGCTAAATAACCTTCAAAATCACATCGAACAAGAGGAGATTAGATGGAATCAACAATTAGAAAAAAAACAAATTGAAATAGATTCCCTTAAGAAAGATCAGGAATCTCTTGTCGAGAGATTAAATTCACAAGTTAGTTTCTTATTTGATTTTTTGAGTTTTTAGAATTTTTTTTTTTTTTTTTGGCTTTTGATATATTTTTTTTCTTCTTTGTAGTGTCTGTAGCTTGGCTGCATTTTTTTTTTTGCATGATTAGTTCGCTTTTTTTTTTTTTCTTGTATTTTCTCGTCAACAGGGTTATGCTGAGGGGATCGAATTTGCTTTTAATTGCATCGAGAAAACATTTTCTTCTCTAGTCAGTCAGGTTTGTTTTGGAAAAAAAGATGTAGAAAGCTTGGGTTGTTTTTGGAAAATTTAGTGAAAATTTGGGTAAGGAACTAGGAGAGGATTTTAAAAATTAATGATTTTTTTTTTTGTTTTTGTTTGATTAGATGCAGTCTAAAATTAAAGAATTGGAAGAAAGGATAGCCGAGAAGGAGAAGGCGGCGGAAGAGTTGGAGTCCGTGAAAAAATCCGCGGAGAGCGAGTCTGAGAGATTAAAACAATTAGAAGAAGTAAGTCTAGGCTAATTAGAGGACTTTAATTTTCGTTTTTTTTTCCTGTGCGGACAATTAGCGATAAATATTCCTCAGGAAGTAAAGAATTAATTCTTGGAATATTTCCCTGAACATGAAATAAATTCCCAGAAGTGCCGGGATTTTTCGGGAATAAAAAATAAGTTTTCGGGAATTCTTGGAAGTATTTTCCTGAGAATAAAATTAGTTTCTCATGTTTTAATTTTTTGGAGTCAAATCGTATATATATACACCATCACCCAGGTACATATATACGACCATTAAATATACCGTATATTTAACATCACTGCAAATCCGCTAGGGGGCTGTCTACTGCTATCCTAGTGAAATGGCGACTGGCTTCGGATTGGTTAGTAAATGACTTTAATATAAGAAGGGAATATTTAATAACCAATCCAAAGGCGGCTGCTAGTATAAAAAATAAATTGCCGGGAATTTCTAGAAATAAAAAATAAGTGCCCGGACATTTTCGGAAAATTAATTTCTAGTATAAAAAATCATTTTGAGAAGAAAAAAAATAAATTACACGGAATTTTGAGAAATAAAAAATAAATTACCGGGAATTTTGAATATTAATTAATCAATTAATATAAAATATAAATTAATAATATTATAAAAAATAAATTAACCAGCAGCCGACAGCCCCCTAGCGGATTTGAACCAGATTTGACCTGCTCATAATTTTGATGCAGTCTTACGTAAATTTCCGTAATTCTTTGCTTTAAAAGTTGCAGTTGAAAATTCGATGAAATAACTTCTTTTTTCTCTTCTTTTATAGGAAAGAAAGTCCCTTAATTCCAAGTTATCCGGGGAACAAGAAAAACTTAAGGAATTAACTAAGGAATTGGCCAAATTAAAAGGCACGGTTAAAATGGGCCAAGATGCCTACGAGGCGGAGCGAAAAGCAAGAATCGAATTAGAAGAAGAATTAAAAGTAAGACCAATTTTTTTTTCTTTTTCTAATCCGGAATATAATTTTGAATTTGTTTTTTCAGTCGGTTGTAAGTAAGAGTAATCACAGAGATCCTCCAGTTAGTTCGTTTGATGTTACTGCATCAGAAGAGGTAAGCACTCATTAATAGTCAAAGTAATTAATTATAAATCATTTTAATGTTAACAAATTTTTTATATCTATTCGTTAATTTTATTTCTTTAATTTTAAATAATCGACATTTTAATTAAATTAATTAAAATCTGAATGTTTCGTTAATAATTATTAATTAATTAATTAATTTCTTCTTGCACTGTGCTATTCATATTTTTTTATTATCATTTTTTTAACGTTGTTGCAGTCGAAATACCGTCCAAGATATGGCAAAAAATGAAGAGAATAAAAAAAAAAAAAATTAAAATCTAATAATAACCGAGAACAAAAAAAAAATTGAAACGAAAAAAAAGGTATCCTTGATCGTTAATTAATTAATTTCACTTTGCACCTGTAGTTTTTAGTATTCAGAATCCATTAAAAAAAGACGCAAAACACGCACATTTTGTTTTTAAAATTATGAAAGTCCCTCCACCTTTAACAATGTGATTTTTTTTCCCTTCAGAAACACAAATTGAGGAAATCAAACTGGCCTAATTTATCAGGTAAAACGCAGCGAAGAAAAAAAATTGTAAAGAGAAGGAGGGGGAGGGGGGAGCTTTAAATTTTTTTTGACGGGGGGAATGGCCTGGCCTCGTTTTGGTTTTGTAAATTGTCATCGTCATATTTTTATATTTTTTTTTTAAGGTTCATTTTCACGCTTTTATTTTTTATTTTATGTACATAATCCGCTGAAATTTTTTTTAATAATTTTTTTTAACCTTGAACAATCACATTGCTTCAAGCAAAAGTAAAAGGTGGAGGGAAAAAAAATTAATTTTTGGGGGTTTTAATTTTTTTTTAAATTTTAACCTAACCTCCACTGACATTTTTTTGGTGACGGAGCACTAATAAAAAAGATCGTTGTATTGTTTTATATTTTTTTTGTTGGTCACGGACGTTACGGCACGTGAGTAACATAACGGACGTTACGTCGCTTGCGTAACAACGGATGTTACGCAGCTTGCGTAACATAATGGACGTTACGTCACGTGAGTAACATAACCGACGTTACGTCGCTTGCGTAACAACGGATGTTATGCAGCTTGCGTAACAACGGATGTTACGCAGCTTGCGTAACTTAACGGACGTTACGTCACGTGAGTAACATACCGGACGTTACGTTACGTGCCAACGTGAACGCACATTGCAATATTTTATTTAGGCTCTTTACGTTAAGTCATTTTGGTTTGCTTATTAACGTTACGTACGTTGCATAATGGCTATACCTTTTACGTCGCAGATAGAATGAGCTTTACGTTACAGTTTATTTGCCATGTTTACCGAAATGTCACGTGCGTGACATAATGGGCATGTTGCGTATGGCAAACCGTTGGCCAAATTCTAAGTTTCGTTGCGGCCGTTACGTAGGCGTAATGGCCCTGGGAGTTGGTTACTTTGAATAAAGATCGTTGCGTTGCGTTACGTTACAAGATCATTCGTTTAGTGGGCTTATGTCATGATAAGGGCGTTATATAGTCCTGTTATTTAATTTTGAATTGACTCGAATCAGACTCTTGGAGGACTGAAACGTAACGTAACGGTCGTTATTTTATGCTATTAAAGTAACATAACATGAAAACGGTCGTTGCGTTCGTTACACTGCTTTGCTCGTTGCATTGCGCCACTTTTGTAAGTCCGTTACGCCATGGTCGTTACGTTACTTTACGCCATTGTCGTTACGTTACGTTACGTCACGCTACGTTCTTTGTTAAAATGGATTTTTGATGTCAGCACGATTCGATGTTTTTTTTTGTGGCGGTTTTTCAAAGCTTTTTCCTCGAATTCCAATCACATTCATTTCCTAATTTCTTTTTAAATTTATTTTTTTACAGGGTGGTTCAGAAAAAAAGTAAAAACGAAGAATTCCAGTAAAAGAAGACATACAACTGAATAAACAAAAATAGAACAAGAAAAAAAATAAAAATGTCAACGCCTTAAAAAGATTTTTAAAAAAATCCAGCTCTATTATTCCTTCTTTTATTAAGTAAAAGAATCAAATTGGTTTGTTAGGTTTGTTGTTAAGTCTTGTAATTTCTTTTTCTTCTCATTTTTTTTTTTGTTATTTTTTTCATTTTCTTACGTAAAACTGTCCGCAATGTATTCACTTTTTTTAAAATCGAAATAACATTTTATTTTTTAATTTAAAAAAAAAAAAGCCAAGCTTTAAATTAATTTTTAAAAAAATTATGCATGTTACTACTTTTTTTTGTCATTGTCTACTTATTTATGAATTATTTTTTTTGTTGTTTTCTTCTTAAATGTTTTGGACTTGCCAGTATCAAAAAAAAAAAAATGGAATAATAGGTGCCAGGAATAGTTCCCGATCAAATTTTTGTTATTAACTATTACTTTTGTTTTCTATGTGGCAATCTTTAATTCATATTTTTTTTAAATTATTTATTATAAGGAAGTTTAACTTAAAAAAGAATCGTGTTTTTTTTCCGAAAGGACGATTTTTTTTGTCGGGCCTTAATTTTTTTCGTGTATTTAAATAAGGATATTAATTTTTTTTTTTTTGTAAGCATGGAAAAGCAGTTTAATAAACAATCTTTTTGTTAACGAAATTGCTCATGACAGATTGAAAAGAAATTTAAAAAACTGAATTTTTAAATTTTTTTCTTTTTATTTCTCTTAATTAATCTTATCCTGTTATGAACAGTGCAGTTATGAACTGATATTTAATGGGACGTTTAAATATTTAAATAATTTTATAAAAATCAAAAAAAATTATAGGTTCGTAGTGTTTGCTTAACATAATTTGTTTTGGTAATATTATGTAATAAAAAAGATATTCTATTTATTTGAATTTTTTTTGTTAAAACCTTGTTTATATTTCACAGTTGAAAGAGCAGACTGAGCTTCGTCTCAGTTTTTTCAAATTCCAATCACACTTTTTTGCCCCAATCGCTTTTCAAAATGTTTACTAATGCTGCCAGTCTTGATTTTGACAACTTTAACAGTTTTATTCACTCATTATATGCTAAATTAATTACCTGATCCCTCAACCGTAAGAAATTTGAATAGTGCGGCCCAATGGACATGATTCTGTTTGCTTGATTAGCTCCCATAAATTTAAAGAAAAAAACTGATTGTTCTGAAATGAATACCCAAAATAAATTCTCCAGGGGTTCAATTAAACGGTAAGTTCAATTTCTTTGAATAAAAACAGCTTAAAAGTGAAAAAAAATAAACGAATCAATTGCAAAAATGTAATAAAAATGAAGAATTTTTATTGTTTACCTTAGCTTCGAACTTTCTGGAATGTTTCAGAAACGGGCGAAAACTGCTAGTTTGGCAACACTGTATTTTTAACATAAACATTTTTTTAAAAAAAATTGAAGGTGATTTTTTACAAAAAGATTAATAATATGAATTTTGGTAAAATATCGTTGCGGAAAAATATTAAAAGAAGATTTTATAGTGTGTTAATGGTTTCATTCGAAACAATAATGATTAACGTGGTAAGCGCGCATTTCAAATTCGCCGGCAACAACAAAGATAGGTTATGCGAAAAAAAAAGTGTTTACACAAAAATTTATTTACTATTGGCTTATTTTCCCCTTTAGATAATCGATTAGAATTGGAAACGAAGAAATTGAAGTCTTTAAAGTTTGAAATATCGCGGGGAGATTTACAGGGTGGATAAGAAGGTGGCGCTCCTGTGGTAGCGTTGGGGAACTATTAATGCACGTAGACAGATTTTTGATTGGCTGCTGTATATTACGCACTTGTGTTTCATGAGCGGGAAAAAGGCGTAAAATCATATAACGGAAAGTGTAGGTAAATCCGTTTTAGCATGTTGTCCAAATTTTATTGCGCATGATTGAAATGTTGATCAAAACAAAACAAAAGACTTACGAGCACTTCTCAAAGCGTTTAATGGTACCGTTTGGGAACGTCGTGTCTTGAAGTCGAAGGGTTTTTTTATTGGAAAATCTGTTTTGAATTTTGCCAGGAGGCAATTTTCAGCCGGTGATCGGGTTTTTGTTTCGGTTTTTGGTTAACCGGATTAACCGATTTGAGTATTGTGTGTTATTGAATAACCTTCTGCGTTTTTTTGTTGGGTTTATTTGTTTTTCATTTATATACATAAAAAATAAAATAAAAAAAAATGATCATGGAGCAGGGGCTCGTTAATGGGCACAATGGCGTTGATCACTTGGAAGTTTTAGAAAACGGTTTAGAGAACGGGGATGTCGAAAACGGTGAAGAAAATGGTAAAATGGCCGGAGACGGAAATAGTGTCGATATTCGTATTAAGAAGAAAGCCAAAAGACTTATAAAACAATACAGTAAGGAAGCTGTGACCAACGGTCACGGTGGATCATCTGTTGTGTTACCAGCGAGGAGTTGGAAAAATACTCGCAGGCCTCGAAACGGATATGGGAGAGGTCTTCCGAAAAAAGGTAAGGAAATTTTTATTTTATTTTTAGAAATTAGGAAAAAAAAAAAAAAAAAAAGCAGGTTGCTATTTGCTTAACGTTTGTATAAACAAGTGTTTTAATCTGGTTATGTCACTAATCTTCTTCCTATTTTGCTTGAGGCCATTAAGGGAAAAATGAATTTTGTTTCGTTAAAGTTAGATGGTTTAAGAAGGAAATTATCTTGCGATGTGAAATGATCACCATGACTATTGTTTTTGTTTTGAGTGTCGAAATTCAATTAATGTAAGGGGTGAAATGTCAGATTTTTTTTTTTTTTTTTTAATCACAGGAGAGAATATTATTTTCATATTGAATTTGAGTCTAATAGTCTTGAAGAAATTAAATGTTAGATATCATAGAATCTCAAAAGACGTCTTTACTAAACAGCCACCTCTGAGAAATAAAAATAATTTGTTTGGTCAGATCATTTTAAGAATGATGTTAGAAAGCTGTCGCTCCTTTTAGGAGTCATGTGCAGGTATTTTTGGATTATTTTACCTTTTGCAGATGAATAAGCCTGATTTTTTGACCTTTAGGATGCTTTTAGCTTTATCCTGAGCATAAGAAACATACTTCAGTCAGCTTAAGTTATCAGATGAATTTTTGAAGCAATGTAATTAATCTTACGAAATTCCTGAGAGATTTTTGCAAGCTTAAAAGGAAAAAAAATTGATATTTACCCTGAAAATATTTTACTTCTGAAAATTAAAAAAAGAATGATAATTTCATAGACACCTGTTCTTACCCGGCATTAGAACCATGCCCCTTCCCTCTTGTCTTAAAAGAAGTTTTAGGATAATGAGAAAGAAAGGGAAAGCTTGGCAAAAGAATTATTTAAACCAAAGCTGTTGTCGAAAATAAGTTCATTTTGGCTCTTGCATCAGATTTACATCATTTATCATCATTTCAAATACGCTAAATTTTTTTTTTTTTTTTTTTTTAATGTGATTATTAAATATTGACAAATTTTTTATTTTTATGAAATTTTAAATGGTTCTATCCATTTTTTTTTTTTTTCTTATTTTTGAAGTCTGTAAGTTTTAAAATGTTGGAAGATCGAAAGTAATGAAATTTTTTGGTTAAATAGACATATCTTACGAACCTGTTCAGGATTTTACCCTTGAATGTCCCCATTGAGGTATTGCCTTGTAGATCGTTTTGCTTCTCAATCCCCTAGCCAAACATGTGGATTTAAGTGTATTCACATATGTTAAGGATTTTTTTTTTTTACTAGAAAGCCCTGGAGCTAAGGTTTTATTTATTTACAAAGTTTAAACAAGCCTATTTACCATCTCAAATGGGTAGCCATGCATTCAGAGTACCTGCTTATGCTTTTTAAGTAATACACCCTCAGTGACCTCATTAATGGCTCCGCCCCCTAGACCTGATTTCTGGTCAATAGTAGCATTTTACCATCCTGGCAACCATAACTTTTTTTTTATTAATTTATAAAAAATATGTTGAAGTGCTTTTCATATTTACTTGTCAGAATTATTTTTAAGGGGAAAAGAAATATTAGGATTGGCTGGATGTATAGATCTTTTTTTTTACAATGTTTTCCAGCTTTTTAATGTTTTTAAGGAAACCTGGAAAACAACGTTTCAGTCTTTTTTTTTTTTTTGTTTGTTTTGAACATGATATTACACTCGGTTTAAAGGTTCAGATGTAAGCTTTTATTAAGAAAAGTTAAAATTTTACTTGTCTGACGATACTGAATCCTGTTGGATTATTTATATTGAATGAAAGCTTTCAAAAAAACTGGCTGTAAAAAAACTAAATACGTTTCCAGAAGTTGGTCTTAAGTTAAACTAAAACTAAGGGAAGGCAATTTTAACCTTATAAATTTCATAGATTTTTTAAATTTACTTGCCATATTCGAATCCAGTGATTTTAAATACTCACATACACAGATCCCGAATGTAATGTTTTCATTTTTTGATAATTTTAAACCCTGCAATTCTTAATCTTTCTAGCAATGAAATCACGACTCTTTTACTTTTTGAAACATCAAGTGAACTTATTTTACGAAGAGTGCCAACATGGGACTTTTAAACAATCCAAGATGGCGGACGGAATTAAACTTTTCAATTTTTGTCGAAAAATTGAAGGTGATTGCGTTTGAAGCCTCTTGTTAACAAATCTGAAGCCCCGGTCCTAAAATTGCAAAAGAACTACGAGGGCATTTTGGTTTTTTTTAAAAGTCCAAGATGGCGTACAAACAAATCCAAAATCCTCAACCGGTTTCAAACATTTATTTCATTTTAAAACTAAGCTGACCCTAAGGTTATTATTATCATCGTGGCCGATGTTTCTTGTACACAAAACCTGTCCGTACCTGCACAACTAACGTTTTTCTCCAAATTTTGTTCTGAGACATGTTCGTGACAAGATAACCACTTGCTGGTGCGAGGGGGAGTGACCTTGTGTCACGTGACTGCTGAGGTGAATTTATCAATCGTAAGCCGCCCCGCGTTGATCTCGGTGGTAGCTCGAGAGTTGTGCATGTCCAAACCTGCCGTTGGCACCAAAAAACATTAAAGTGAAGAATTATTTTTACAATTTTTGTTGTAAAATGAATGTGATTTTTTTTTTAAATAAAACAGTAAATATTCACGTGAAGACATGATTAGACGAAGGAGTTCGTTGGACGTCTCAAAAAAAATTTCAGACACGATTCGGACGCCATTTTGTTTCCAACAGTAAAACATAACAAATCATAAAAAATCATTAAAATAGTGATTTATCTGTATTAAATCAAGAGTTTTAAAAACGGAAAACCTACAAGAAGAAAACCCAATAATTTTTATTTTATGAAAATTTTTTAAAAAGGAAAAAAGTATTAAAAATTAAACTGGAACCATTTTTGATTTTCATTTGTTGACTCACGTTTTTCGTTGGGACCTGAACGACCTCCTTCATCCACTTTATGCCTTCATGTCATATTTTTGGCAAACACCTTGTACGATTATGTGAAAGGGAAACGATAGGAAATAATTTCCCTCGTAATAGTGACCTTGAATATATTTTTTTAAAAATCCGAAACTGTTTCTCTTCGATAAAAAAAAGTAAAAAATCTTTTGTAAAGGTAAATGACTTTCATAGCGACCTTGAAATCTATCTTTATTAAATAATAAATCGTATTACAACCATAATTATAAAATCCGGTAGCATCATAATTTTTTTTCCATCTATTTCTACGACACGACAGCCATTTTGCTGTTTTTTTTTTTTTTTTTTTTTACTTAGCCTAAAAACACGGTTAATAAAATTCTCAAGGTCGTAACCGGGGAAGTGATAAACTTCGAATAAATCGCATCGAAAAGCAGAAGGAAAAAAAAATGGCACAATCTTTTTTGCTAGGAACAAACGTGAGCGTTAATATGGAGTTCATGTTTAATATATTTGGGAATGACTCGGTTTATTGGCCGTTCTAAGGTACGAGAGAGAGAGAGAGAGAGAGATACCGATGGCCAAGGTGCCCTTCAAGAGGGCCCCTCCCCTGCATTTTGCCATGCACGATCGCAAAAGTTCTTTCGCCGTTTCATTGTTGCCATGCAAATTTTTTTTTTAAATTGATGATACCCCAAATCCATAAGTTACATAATTTTTTTTTTTGGTACATGAGGTCTTTGCCCTCATGTTAATTCCAATAACTCCGAACGGTCTACAACCGAAAAGCACTTTCACCATCCGTCGAATCTGCAAGCCTTGACACGGTTTTCGGTCGTTTACTTTTTGTAGTAGTAACCGTTTTTTTTTTTTTTTGTTATCATTATTGGTCTTGATTATCTAATCTTCGGGCTCAGGTCGTTTACCTTTTCCATCATTCGAAGGCAAATCAAAACCGAAGGTGTGAACGCCCAGCGTTATGTGGGGGGAAGACAACAAAGGCACGTAGGATTATTATTATTTTTTTTTTTTTTCCTAAAATCATTTTAAAAAAATAAAAATAAAAAAAATCACCCGGAAAGGGAAAAGGGAAAGGCGGGGGGAAAAAGTTTGGGATGATTCAACACGAATTCTTTTCGGTTTATTTTTAAAAATATAAAAACAGCCGAGAATGTTTTTTAGTCTTTTCGCTTTTTTTATTTTTATTTTTTTATTTTTTTTCCTCTTTCGCGGTTTAACGCGCTTGTCTCAAGGATATTATGCAGTTTGTTTTTCTGTTGGAATAAATATAAATTTTATTATAGGGAGCCCTTTTAACCTTTTAAGTTGAAATTTTTGCTGACTACAAATCCCGTTTTGGTTCACGTGATTTTGTTGTTGTTTTATAGAAAGTGAAAGGGTCTGTACTTTTGAAAAGGCCTAAGATTTTTATTTTTTTAGACCTTTATCAATTTAGACTTTTGTTTTTGCTGATGATTAGGTTAAATTTTAATGTTAATTTCAAATGAGCTTTTGGTCCCCTGGAACACTGACGTTGGGTTAGCATGAGTGGAAGGTTAAGAAAAAAAATGGAGGAATGGATTTTTTTAGAGTTGGAAAATTCCTGGAAATTTTTGGAGTTTTTGAAAATCCAAAAAAAAGTGAGGACTGTTTTTAAGTTGTTAAAATGATTTTCTGGGAATTTTCGGGAATATTCCCCTATTTAAGGACAAAGTTCTCCGAAGGGGAAAGTGGTAGGTTTTTCAGGGATTACTCCTGGAAATAACCAATATATTGTCAGTAATTTTTCCCTATGGTATGAAATAAGTTTCCTGAAGTAAGAATTTAATTAACAAATGAATTTTATAACGGGAAATTTTCGGGAATTTATTTAACATATAAATTTTATGGGGAATAAATAACCAGGAATCTTAGGGAATTTTTCCCTGTGGTATGAAATAAGTTTCCTGAAGTGGGGATTGATTTAACATATAAATTTTATGGGAATAAATGACGGGGAATTTTGGGAATTTATTTAACATATAAATTTTCAAGGGGGAATAAATAACAAGGAACTTTTCCCTGTGAAGTTTCCTGAAGTGGCAATTTATTTAACAAATGAATTTTATGAAAATAAATAACGGGAAGTTTTCGGGAATTTTTCCGTGTGATATGTTTTAAGTTTCCCGAAGTGGGAATTTATTTAACATATGAATTTTATGGGAATAAATAACTGGGAATTTTCGGGAATTTTTCCTTATAAGTTTCCCTAAGTGGGAATTTATTTAACAAATGAATTTTATGGGAAATAAATAACGGGGAATTTTCGGGATTTTTTCCCTGTGGTATGAAATAAGTTTCCCGAAGTGGGAATTTATTTAACATATAAATTTTATAGGGAATGAATAACAAGGAATTTTTGGGAATTTTCCTCGGGATGGGGTATAAGTCACCCGAAGTGGAAATTTTTCCTAAAACTTTTCTGGATTAATTTAATTTAGGCCTAGTTTAGTTTGTTGGTCTTTAGAGTTGAGCCTTTTTTTAAACTTCCATTTTTGTCCAGCTCTTGCCGGCTTCAGTTCTTTTCAAACTTTTATTGAAAATTTTTTAAATTCTCGGAATATTTCCTGCTAAATATTTATTCCCATGCAAAATGAACAAATTGCAACTTTCAGATTGAGCTCTAGGGTAGACTTCGCAGTAAAAAGAAAAAAAAAATGAAAGGGCATATTTTTTATTAATTAAAATGAACTATTTTTTAATTAGACCATCTTGTTAATAAATCCGGTTTTTTTAAATTTTTATTCGATATATTTGTAAGAAAAAAAATAAAAAGATGTCTTGTCGTAATGATCTGAATTTATGATTGCTTCTTTAAAAAAAAATATAGTTAACGAAAGTTATTTAGTAAAAATAACATTGATACAAAGATTACATTCAATGTTGTGTATCACACGTCAGCTCTTTAAAAATATATGAAAAGAAAGATGATTTATAAGCTTTTAATTATGTTATTAAAAAAAATAAAAATAAAACGAGCTTAAAAACGGAATATCAAGTAAATTACTTTTCATTATTTTATATCTTGCGAAAATAATGATAAGATCAATGAAATATTAGCTGTATTAAAGTAGTTCGCTATATTTTCCGATGTCGATAGATTTTTGATTCTTTTTACATAAATTGAAAGATAAGCATATTGCTCCAAGTTTTTAAAAATTCGTTTGCCGTTTGCCGCCCATGAATCCATATAGTTTTGCGACCCTCCAAAGTTTTAATTTTCTTAAAAAAATTGTAAAAACATGTAACTGGGGGTATTTTGAAATGCTGAAACCGAATATGAAGTCAGAATTTAAAAAAAAAACCAAAATTCTAGATGGCGGATAGTTGGTAAAATTTTATTTAAAATATTATAGATTTTTTATATTCGAAATTTTGTAATGACTTTATTTATTGCTGTTTATTCTTTTGAGCTTTAAAATGCTAGTAAATGCAGTCAATATTTAACTAGAGTATTTCACCTATGTTTAGCTTATGGGCGAAACACCTATGTTTAGCTTATGGGAAGAACAGGTTTTTTTTTGTGTAGAGGCGTTTATAAGTTTAAGAATTATAAAAAATAAATATTTTAGGGGCTTTTTTGAAGTGCTAACTCTGAATTTGAAGTCCAAATTTTGAAAAAATTTAAATTAAAGATGGCGGACTATTTACTTCTAAAATTTTCAGTTTTCTTAATTGTTAATATTTTAAAAATAATCGGTTTTTGAAAAAATTAAGCAAAGTTAATTTTCCGGGAGGCAGTTAATTAAAAAAAAATGGATTTTCTGGGGGGGCTCCAGTCCTAAAGATTTCTTAATTTTTTTTTTTTTTTAGATTTGTCTTCGTTTTTCCGTAAAAAGAAAAATATGATTTTTCTGCTGCCACGACTGAGCGGTAGTCCAATAAATTTAACTACTTAAAAATTAAATAACATCGGAAAAAAAAATTAGGAATCAGAAAGAATAATAAAAAAAATAATAATAATTTTACGCAGGTAAAGTCAGCCATCCATTTGATTTTGAGATGTAATGTAATTCATTGTTTTTAAACCTTGAAAGCGCATTAAACCGATGTTTTCAAGCAGCGAATCAACGCTATTAAGTAACGCTCTAAGAAATACAAAGTATATTTCTCATTAGGGTAGATCAAAAAACTCGAATTTTTGGATTTGAAAATGCCGCAGCGCGGAAAAGTTGCATTTCAGCCACCATATTTTTTTTTTTTTTTTTTAGATTTTTTGGAGGCCGATTTTTGCTGCCCCAGAGGCCTAAAATTTTTCAAAGTCTCAGAAGAGCCGAAAAAACTGAAGCAGTATTTTGGCTCCAAATTTTCAAATTTCCGGAAAATTTCCGATAGAAAAGAAAACTCTTTGGCACTAAAATGCGGCCCCAATTTTTTCGGCCCTTATGAGACTTTGAAAAACTTTAGGCCTCTGGGGGGCAGCTGAAATCGGCCTCCAAAAAATCTGAAAAAAAAAAAAAAAAAAAATTAGAGTTACTTTGGAGGCTTTTAAGCGCAAAGAACACCGCACACCAGGATAGGAAAATTGGTTTCGGTTAAGTATGGTTTTTATATGGAACCAACTTATCCGATTTTCCATTTCCCAAAGACTCAAAACGATCCGTGCCGCATATCGATCGATGCGGCAGAGTCTATCCAATATATTTAGGACGATAAAAAACCCCCAAAATGATTTTCCTATAAGTAATTAACAAAAAAAGTTTTAATTTTTTCAAAACAAAAAATGTAAACAAACATTTTTTGGCGACAAAGTTCCCACGTTCGAACCACAACAAGTGGCGAAAACTTTAAAATTATTTTTAGGTGCAGTTAATAGATGTGGGGATAGATTAGTTCTTCATTCCATACAATATATAATATAATAAATAAAATAATAATAATAATAATGGTAGTAATATTTAAAATACAACAACAAGCACTTAGAAATTGAAAAAAAAAAAAAAAAGAAGTTGATCCGAGATCCGTAACTTTTTACATCCCATATTTACCACGTCAAAGGACATTTATTGGAAGTGAGGAATAAAAAACGGCATCATTTGGAAAACTATCATTAAGGTTCCAAAGGCGGATACGATTAAGAATCTTAAAAAGGACTCCTTTCGAGCCCTGCAGTTTTTTCCCGGTTCGTTTTTGATCGACTTATTGTTAATATAAGCTAAAAAATATTCAACAGGAAAAATCGGATCGTCGACGTCATTTGGGATCCCATCTAACACTTTAGAACCCGATTTTTCATGTTGAACCATTTACCAGTACCTGTGGAATCTGAAACTGGAAGCTGATGGAAGTGCTCGGGTTGGTAAATTATTCAACAGGAAAAATCGGTTTCTCGACGTCATGTGAGATCCCATCAAGCACTTTGGAACCCGATTTTTCATGTTGAACAGTTTACCAGTCCATGTCGAAACTGGGACTGGAAGCTGATGGAAGTGCTGGAGTAGGTAAATTATTCAACAGGAAAAATCGGATCGTCGACGTCATTTGGGATCCCATCTAACACTTTAGAACCCGATTTTTCATGTTGAACCATTTACCAGTACCTGTGGAAACTGGGACTGGAAGTTGATGGAAGTGCTCGGGTTGGTAAATTATTCAACAGGAAAAATCGGTTTCTCGACGTCATAAAAGATCCCATCTAACACTTTAGAACCCGATTTTTCATGTTGAACCATTTACCAGTACCTGTGGAAACTGAAACTGGAAGCTGATGAAAGTGCTTTAATAGGTAAATTATTCAACAGGAAAAATCGGTTTCTCGACGTCATAAAAGATCCCATCTAACACTTTAGAACCCGATTTTTCATGTTGAACCATTTACCAGTACCTGTGGAATCTGAGACTGGAAGCTGATGGAAGTGCTGGAGTAGGTAAATTATTCGACAGGAAAAATCGTACCCCCGACGTCATTTGGGATCCCATCTAACACTTTGGAACCCGATTTTTCATGTTGAACAGTTTACCAGTACCTGTGGAAACTGGGACTGGAAGCTGATGGAAGTGCTTTAATTGGTACATTATTCAACAGGAAAAATCGTATCCTCGACGTCATTTGGAATCCCATCTAACACTTTGGAACCCGATTTTTCCTGTTGAATAATTTACGAACCAAAGCACTTCCATCAGCTTCCAGTCCCAGTTTCGACATGGACTGGTAAACTGTTCAACATGAAAAATCGGGTTCCAAAGTGCTTGATGGGATCTCACATGACGTCGAGAAACCGATTTTTCCTGTTGAATAATTTACCAACCCGAGCACTTCCATCAGCTTCCAGTTTCAGATTCCACAGGTACTGGTAAATGGTTCAACATGAAAAATCGGGTTCTAAAGTGTTAGATGGGATCCCAAATGACGTCGACGATCCGATTTTTCCTGTTGAATATTTTTTAGCTTATATTAACAATAAGTCGATCAAAAACGAACCGGGAAAAAACTGCAGGGCTCGAAAGGAGTCCTTTTTAAGATTCTTAATCGTATCCGCCTTTGGAACCTTAATGATAGTTTCCAAATGATGCTGTTTTTTATTCCTCACTTCCAATAAATGTCCTTTGACGTGGTAAATATGGGATGTAAAAAGTTACGGATCTCGGATCAACTTCTTTTTTTTTTTTTTTTTTTTTTTTTTTCTTTCTTTTTTTCAATTTCTAAGTGCTTGTTGTTGTATTTTAAATATTACTACCATTATTATTATTATTATTTTATTTATTATATTATATATTGTATGGAATGAAGAACTAATCTATCCCCACATCTATTAACTGCACCTAAAAATAATTTTAAAGTTTTCGCCACTTGTTGTGGTTCGAACGTGGGAACTTTGTCGCCAAAAAATGTTTGTTTACATTTTTTGTTTTGAAAAAATTAAAACTTTTTTTGTTAATTACTTATAGGAAAATCATTTTGGGGGTTTTTTATCGTCCTAAATATATTGGATAGACTCTGCCGCATCGATCGATATGCGGCACGGACCGTTTTGAGTCTTTGGGAAATGGAAAATCGGATAAGTTGGTTCCATATAAAAACCATACTTAACCGAAACCAATTTTCCTATCCTGGTGTGCGGTGTTCTTTTCCGCGCTGTGGCGTTTTCAAATTTAAAAATTCATTTTTTTTCGACCCACGCTATTCCCTTTATTCCTTCAATTATCAAAACGGAGTCACCAAATTCTGTGACCGTAATAATATTTAAAAAAAAGTAATAATAATAAATGCTAATAGTGTCTTGTTTATTTGGAGACCAAGCTCGTTATAAATAAAGAATGAGAGGCCGGTATAGTTCAAATAACGGCACATCGGTGTGGGTGGAGTCTAGCCGATATACTTGTTACCTTTTTTTTTTATTTTATTATTATAATTTTTTTTTTTTTTTTTTTTTTTTTTTGGATTTGTAAACCGGGATGCTGGGGCGAAAGAAAAAGAAAGGAAATAAAAATATCGGATTGGATTTCTTTGAAACGGAAAACTTTTTTGTAGGCATTTTTTCCTTTCTTATCTTATCAAATAACCGGTGTAACAATATCTGAACGTAAATATTTATTTATTTTGTAAACATGAAAGGCTTTGGTCAACTCAAGCTTTAAATATGGAGTTTGTGTTTCTTTTATTTTTTTTTTATTTTGCAAACGGAAGAGGGGAAATTAAATGTTTTTGAATGTGTTTAAGACGAGCTGGGGAGAATGCAGGCGAACCAAACCGAACCGAACCCGAGCTTTTCCCGGTTTTGAATTGGAGCAAACCTCACGGACATATTAAACTTTGAAAAACCGAACTTGACTCTCGAACCGTAGTGGGACCGAACCGAACCGAACAGAACCGAAACCAAACCTTCATGGGGCAGAAACCAAATCGGACTGGACCCAGAATTCGGGTCAGGACCCAGGGCAAGTTTTTTCAAGATACCAAACCGGTTTTTTTTTTTTTTTTCTTTTTCAGAAACGCAAAAGCATCTGGTTTTTTTTCCCTTCAAAAAACCAAATAAAACGGTTTTTTTACTAAATTCTGAACCGAATCAGCCGAAACCGGTTGACGTGGCCAGAATCAGAATTAGGACCAAAGCCCCTTGACTCAAATTAAAACCTTGAGCCTAGTCTTTTAATGGACCAGAACCAAAAGTAGAACCAAAATTGTTTGACCCAAATGGAAAGCTTGAACCTAGTCTCTAATGGACCAGAACCAGAATTCCGACCAAAACTCTGACCCAAATGAAAGCATGGAACCTAGATTTTTGATGAACCAGAACCAGAATTAGAACCAAAATTGTTTGACCCAAATGAAAACCTTGAGCCTAGTCTTTTAATGAACCAGAACCAGAATTAATATTTTCTGGACAATTCTGGGAAATTCTGAACCGAATCAGCCGAAACCGGTTGAACCGGCCAGAATCAGAATTAGGACCAAAGCCCCTTGACCCAAATTAAAACCTTGAGCCTAGTCTTTTAATGGACCAGAACCAAAAGTAGAACCAAAATCCTTTGACCCAAATGGAAAGCTTGAACCTAGACTTTTGATGAACCAGAACCAGAATTAGAACCAAAATTGTTTGACCCAAATGAAAACCTTGAACCTAGTCTTTTAATGAAACAGAACCAGAATTAGGATTTTCTGGACAGTTCTGGGAAATTCTGAACCGAATCAGCCGAAACCGGTTGAACCGGCCAGAATCAGAATTAGGACCAAAGCCCCTTGACCCAAATGAAAACCTTGAGCCTAGTCTTTTAATGGACCAGAACCAAAAGTAGAACCAAAATCCTTTGACCCAAATGGAAAGCTTGAACCTAGTCTCTGATGGACCAGAACCAGAATTCCGACCAAAACTCTTTGACCCAAATGAAAGCATTGAACCTAGACTTTTGATGAACCAGAACCAGAATTAGAACCAAAATTGTTTGACCCAAATGAAAACCTTGAACCTAGTCTTTTAATGAAACAGAACCAGAATTAGGATTTTCTGGACAGTTCTGGGAAATTCTGAACCGAATCAGCCGAAACCGGTTGACGCGGCCAGAATCAGAATTAGGACCAAAGCCCCTTGACCCAAATGAAAACCTTGAACTTAGTCATCTAATGAGCCAGAATCAGGACCAAAACCCTTGATCCAAGTGAAAACCTTGAACCAAGTCTTTTGATGAACCAGAACCAGAATTAGAACCAAATTTGTTTGACCCAAATGAAAACCTTGAGCGTAGTCTTTTAATGAACTTGAACCAGAATTAGGACCAAAACTCTGACCCAAATGGAAACATTGAACCTAGTATTTTATTGAACCAGAAGCAGAACCAGAATTAGGACCAAAATCTTTTGGCTCAATTGAAAACCTTGAACCTAGTCTTTAATGAACCAGAATTAGGATTAAGGTCCTTTGACCCAAATGAAAACCTAGAACCTCTTAATGAACCAGAAGCAGAACCAAAATTTGGTCCCAAATCCTTTGACCCAAATGAATACCTTAAACCTAGTCTTTAATGAACCAGAACCAGAATTAGAACCGAAACTCTGACCGAAATCAAAACATTGAACCTAGGTTTTAATGAACCAGAAACAGGACCAGGACCAAAATACTTTGAGCCAAACGAAATCATTGAACCTAGTCTTTAATGTACCAGAATTAGGACCAAAACTCTTTGACCCAAATGTAAACCTTAAACCTAGTCTTTAATGGACCAGAATCAGAATTAGAACCAAATCCCTGAACCAAATTTTAGGAATGACTTGAACTTGGACCACAATCCAGAACCCAGATTTTTGATCTTCTAGTTTGAGATCTGCTAGAGAAGCAGACGCAGAACCGAATAAAAATATTGCAAAAACCTTAAGCCAAGGTTACGAAAAACCTCAAACCTGAACCTTTATTTTCTAATCGTTTTATAGCGTTTTTAACGAGCTGTTTTACGTAACGAACGGTCCAAAGTCACCACATTTTACGGTATTTTTATTGTTAATCCTTCTGTTTTTTTTTTCTTTTTAAATATTTAAGCTGATGTAAAAATAATCGATCGATTTAAAAATAAGAAACTATCGCTCAGGAACTAAATATATTATTGATGAAGGCGTGTTTCGCACACTTTTGTTTACATTTTAGCGAGTCTTTATTGCGTTGTTGCTAAAATTTATTTTTTCAAGTCCAAGGACAAGGCTAATCCTGTCTTGTCTAAAAAAAATGCTGGTCGAATGATTTTTATGAGCTCTTTTACTTTTTATCTCGTTATCGACAACTAAAAAACTTTTTTTTTTTTTTCTTTTTGCCTTGACGTGTTGCTTTTTTTTTTCCTTTCCTTATCGAAAACTCCTACGGTAAACGGAAAAAGAAAAGAAAAAAAAAAGATACAATTAACTTTCAATTGGTCGTTTTACTGCCAAATAGACTTTTTTTTTTCTTGGTAAACAAAGCGTAGACTCTATAATAATAAAAAAAAAAAAATGAAAAAAATGAAAAAGAACTCTAGGTAAAAATAAAACCGATACGATATCAGTTCGCCACGTATTTAGATAAAAAATGTCATTCGATTTAATGTGAAGGTCGAAAGGGGGGAGTTGGGGGGGGGGGGGGAGATTTTAAAAATGGTGAAACACCCCTAAAAATGACTTCCTTTCCTAAAATTTTATCTTTCTAAATGTTTTTTCTTAAGTGCTTTTTTTTCTTTCTTTTTTTTTTAAAAAAGTTCATTGCTTTGAGACAGGGAGCTCAGTTTGAGAAATAGACTCGAAAACTTGAATTATAAGTTTCCATTTACCATTCCATCTATGGCAACTGAAGTAATGTAATAATTTCGTTTGATGCACGGTTTAAAATGGGAATAATTTTTATTTTATTTTTAAATTAATGTGGCAATTTCTAGCGATTGTTTGTTGGTCAGGTCTTAACTTTTTTTTAATAGGCGTTGGTGGAGTAAAATGATAGCTACGGAAGGCCTATAGGGTCAAGTATCTGTTGGTTTTATTGTTTGTTCTAGAACTTTCACATTTTGGTTTATTGCTTGTTCCGGAAGAAACAACGTTTGATAAGTGAATTGCCTGTTCCGGAACAGACAATTTTTTATTGATTGTCTGTTCCGGGACAAGTAATGTTTGTTTGTTCTGGAACTGACAGCGTTTAATAATTAAATTGTCTGTTCCAGAACATACAATGAATTTAAAATTATCAGTTCCGGAACAGACAATCAATAAATAATTGTCTGTTCCGGAAGTGACAGCGTTTAATAATTAAATTGTCTGTTCCGGAGCAGGCAATGTTTGTTCTGGAACTTACAGCGTTTAATAATTAAATTGTCCGTTCCGGAACTGGCAGTGAATTTGAAATTGTCTGTTCCGGAACAATCAATCAATAATTATTGTAATCAATAATTGTCTGTTTCGGAACAGGCAATGTTCGTTCCGGAACTGACAGCGTTTAATAATTAAATCGTCTGTTCAGGAACAGACAATGAATTTAAAATTGTCAGTTCCGGAACAGGCAATCAATAAATAACTGTCTGCTCCGGAGGAGGCAATGTTTGTTCTGGAACTGACAGCGTTTAATGATTTAAGTTTCCTGTTCCGGAACAGACAATTATTTATTGATTGTCTGTTACGGAACAGGCAAATGTTTGTTCTGGAACTGACAGCGTTTAATAATTAAATTGTCTGTTCAGGAACAAACAATGAATTTAAAATGATTAGTTCCGGAACAGGCAATCAATAAATAATTGTCTGTTCCGGAACAAGAAATGTTTGTTTTGGAACTGACAACGTTTAATAATTAACTTGTCAGTTCCGAAACAGACAATCAATAAATAATTGTCTGTTCCGGAACTGAGAGTGTCTAATAATTAAATTGTTTGTTCCGGAACAATCAATAAAAAATTCTGTTCCGGAACAAACAGTAAGAAAAAACATAGATACTTTGCCCTTTAGAGCTTCCGTACCTAGTGCTTCCCATGTTGGGTATAAAGCAACCAGTGTGAACGGTACCTTAAAAGAAATTTAAAAAATTGTCATATTCAAAGGGCTTTGCTACAGTTTTTTTTTTTGGGGGGGGGGGGGGGAGATTTTAAAAATGGTGAAACACCCCTAAAAATGACTTCCTTTCCTAAAATTTTATCTTTCTAAATGTTTTTTCTTAAGTGCTTTTTTTTCTTTCTTTTTTTTTTTAAAAAGTTCATTGCTTTGAGACAGGGAGCTCAGTTTGAGAAATAGACTCGAAAACTTGAATTATAAGTTTCCATTTACCATTCCATTTATGGCAACTGAAGTAATACAATAATTTCGTGTGATGCACGGTTTAAAATGGGAATAATTTTTATTTTATTTTTAAATTAATGTGGCAATTTCTAGCGATTGTTTGTTGTCAGGTCTTAACTTTTTTTTAATAGGCGTTGGTGGAGTAAAATGATAGCTACGGAAGTCTTAAAGGGTCAAGTATCTATGTTTTTGTTTTTTTGTTCCAGAACTGGCACATTTTGGTTTAATGCTTGTTCCGGAAGAAACAACGTTTGATAAGTGAATTGCCTGTTCCGGAACAGACAATTTTTTATTGATTGTCTGTTCCGGGACAAGTAATGTTTGTTTGTTCTGGAACTGACAGCGTTTAATAATTAAATTGTCTGTTCCAGAACATACAATGAATTTAAAATTATCAGTTCCGAACAGACAATCATAAATAATTGTCTGTTCCGGAAGTGACAGCGTTTAATAATTAAATTGTCTGTTCCGGGACAGGCAATATTTGTTCTGGAACTGACAGCGTTTAATAATTAAATTGTTCGTTCAGGAACAGGCAGTGAATTTAAAATTGTCAGTTCCGAAACAATCAATAAATAATTATTGTAATCAATAATTGTCTGTTTCGGAACAGGCAATGTTCGTTCCGGAACTGACAGCGTTTAATAATTAAATCGTCTGTTCAGGAACAGACAATGAATTTAAAATTGTCAGTTCCGGAACAGGCAATCAATAAATAACTGTCTGCTCCGGAACAGGCAATGTTAGTTCTGGAACTGACAGCGTTTAATGATTTAAGTTTCCTGTTCCGGAACAGACAATTATTTATTGATTGTCTGTTACGGAACAGGCAATGTTTGTTCTGGAACTGGCAGCGTTTAATAATTAAATTGTCTGTTCAGGAACAAACAATGAATTTAAAATGATTAGTTCCGGAACAGGCAATCAATAAATAATTGTCTGTTCCGGAACAGGCAATGTTCGTTCCGGAACTGACAGCGTTTAATAATTAACTTGTCAGTTCCGAAACAGACAATCAATAAATAGTTGTCTGTTCCGGAACTGAGAGTGTCTAATAATTAAATTGTTTGTTCCGGAACAATCAATAAAAAATTCTGTTCCGGAACAAACAGTAAGAAAAAACATAGATACTTTGCCCTTTAGAGCTTCCGTACCTAGTGCTTCCCATGTTGGGTATAAAGCAACCAGTGTGAACGGTACCTTAAAAGAAATTTAAAAAATTGTCATATTCAAAGGGCTTTGCTACAGTTTTTTTTTTTGGGGGGGGGGTGGGGGGTAACTTTTATTAAAATTATTTGCTGCTAAGTTATGAACTTGTAATATTTTTTAAAAGAGTGGCAGAGGTCAATTTTTTTTTTTTATCTAAATTATGTTTTTGAAAAATTTTTCATTTTTTACATGATTTTTTTAATTATGATTCTTATGATTTTTCTAAGATTCTCAGCTTGTAGAAATAACGGTTTTTAAAAGTTTTGGAACCCCACATCTTCGCTTTTTTGGATTGTGGCTTCAGGGCTCAACTAAGTTCAACTGAGTTCAAGGTTTGACCAAGTCAGCTGGGTCCAGGGTTTATCTAAGTCACAACTGGGTTCAGGGTTCAGCTTGGTCAACTAAGTTGACGGTTCGGTTCAAATTTTGGTCCTTCAAAATAAGACTTTTTAAAGATTCTTGAACACTCGAATCTTCGCCTTTGGAACCTTAATTGGTTCTGGCTCCTGTTTCGGAACCTTAAATAGTTCCGGATTTCGTTTCGGAACATTAAAGGGTTCCGTTTTTGAAACCTTGAATATTTCCGGATTCCGGTTTCGGATCCTTGAATGGTTCCCGATTCCGGTTTCGGAACCCTAAATGGTTCCGGTTCTGGTTTTGGTTCTGGTTCTTGGTTCAAGACTTTAGTTCAAGCTGTGGTAAAAGTTCTCTTTGATCAAGGCTACGGTTTTTTTTAAAATCTAAGTTTCATGATTCTAACGGTTCCAATTTTTTTTTCAGTATGAAAAAGAGCGCCGGGTATCTTTTTGAAATTTCTTTGGTCCCAAATTATTTATTGAACCGAAATCTTTACTCAGTTAAATTTTTTTCCCCCCCTCGTAAGCTTATTTAATTTTTCTATTCGCAAACATTAATAAAAAATCGTATTTAAAATCCTTTTTATCTCGACTGGTTGACAGGGCTAATTTGCCAATTTATAAACTGACGAGTAATAATTAGACTAATTATTTCTATGATCTCATTCGACCTCTGTTAAAATCTCTCTCATCTCTCTCCACATCAGCATTTTTTTTTTTTTTTTCTTTTTAACGAACCCTAGCCTTTTTTAGTAGCTTAACGATTTTTAAATTCAGTCTCTCGCCGAGTAGCTTACCCTGCTGCAAGTTCTCCCCACTCCCCCCCCCCCCCCGAATTTTTCGTCTGTTGCCAATCCGGAAAAGTTGTCCATCCTTTACTTCATTTTCATATTTTCTCTCGTCTTATCAAAAGGTTATTTATTAAAATATTACGTAATTTTTTTTTGTAGCCTAATTATTTTGTTTGTGATGAGATGATCGCTGTATTTTTTTTTTTTTTATTACTATCCTTTTATTGTTATTATGATTATTCCACAAAACGGGAACGAGGAAAAAAACTAAAACTGGCGACAATATCTTCATCACGTTTTCCGAGTGTAAATTAATTAACAGTCATTAGCAAAAGGTTTATTGACTTTTAACCCAAAAAAAAAAAAAAAGAAAAAAATATGAAGACCTCCTCCCCGTATAAGGAGCAGAAAAGCTGATAACACTAACGGAAGATGCAAATATGTCATTTGGAATTTTTTTGGCCTTGGTTTCATATCGTAACGGTCGGTTTGGTTTTCAAACGGGTTCCTTTGTAATTGTCCTAAAGGAATTGGAAAAGTTTGTAAAAAAAAAAAAATTAAAAAAAAATAAAAATAAAAATAAAAGCACACTTAAAAAGTTCTACAATTTATCTTAAGTATCGAGATTGCATTAAGATATGTCAATTTAAACAAAGTTTTTGTTATTAGATGATAAATATCGTGCAAAAAGAAAAAAAAATTGATTGGAAATAATAAATATAAATGGATTAATTATGTAATAGTCTGTAAAGTTTTTTTTTTTTTTTTTTGATCGAGATCGAGATTCATCTGATAAGTCTGCTATTTTTTTCTCTCACGTGATTGTTTTTTATTTTTATTTTTTTTTTTTTTAATAGGGAAGTGTTTTAAATTTTAAATATAAACAGTAAGATGATCTACTTTAAAAAATTATTCAGTGAGAGGTCTTTGATCATAAACCACAATTTATTTGTCGATCTCAATTTAAAATAAAAAAAAATTAATTTCATTTTCTTTGCATATTAAGATTTCATGCTTAAAAGAATGAAGCATAAATTTTGAAAAAATTAATGCATATTTTGGTGCTTAAAGAAATAAATTTTAAAAATTAAGCATGTCCAAGTTTTTGTATAAATAATTCAAAAATAATTTATATTTATTAAAAAAATTTAATTTGCATTTATTTTGCATTTATTTATAATTCTCAATTATAATCATGCATAAATCCATATGCATAAATAAGTAAGCATAAGTAAGCATGCATAAATTTTTTAAAAGAAGCATTATATTTGCAAATTTTCGTTTTTCGAAAAAAATTATATGCATAAGTTATGCATATAACATGCTTAAAAAATTAAGTATTAATTTAAAAAAAAAATTATGCATACTTTGGTGCTTAAAGAAATAAATGCATAAACTTTGCAAAAATTAAGCATGCCCAAATTTTTGTATAAATGATACAAAACAATTAATTTTTTATTAAGAAAATATAATTTGCACTTATTTTGCATTTATTTATAATCCTCAATTATAATCATGCATAAATCAGTATGCATAAATAAGTAAGCATGCATAAATTAAAAAAAAAAAAAGCATTATATTTGCAAATTTTCGTTTTTTGAAAAAAATTATATGCATAAGTTATGCATATTATGATTCTCATGCTTAAAAGATTAAGCATTAATTTTAAAAACAATTATGCATATTTTGGTGCTTAAAGAAATAAATGCATAAACTTTGCAAAGATTACGCATGTCCAAATTTTTGTACAAATGATACAAGAATAATTCATTTTCTATTAAAAGATTTTTTTTGCATTTATTTTACATTCATTTATACTACTCAAATATAACATTATGCATAAATCAGTATGCATAATAAGTACGCAAAAATAATAACTATGCATAAAAGTGAAAAAAAAAGTTGATTTGCAAAATCTTCCTGCTTTACGATTTATTAATTATTATTTTACAAATATAATTATGCATAAATAGGTATGCATAAATTCATATGCATAAATCGATATGCATAAAAGTAAAAAAAAAGTTCAGTAAGAGTAACATTAGCAAAATTTTCTCGCTTTAGGAGTTATTATTATAGAAATATAATTATGCTTAAATCAGTATGCATAAATAACTATGCATAAATCAGTATGCGTAAATAACTATGCATAAATCAGTATGCATAAATAACTATGCATAAATCAGTACGCATAAATAACTATGCATAAATAACTAGGCATAAATTAATATGCATAAATCAATATGCATAAAAGTAAAAAATGGTTGAATAAAAGTAATTTTAGCAAAATTTTCCCGCTTTAAGATTTATTATTTATTATTATAGCAATATAATTATGCATAAATCAGTATGCATAAGTGACTATGCATAAATTCATATGCATAAATCAATATGCATAAATAACTATGCATAAATCAGTATGCGTAAATAACTATGCATAAATCAGTATGCGTAAATAACTATGCATAAATCAGTATGCGTAAATAACTATGCATAAATCAGTATGCGTAAATAACTATGCATAAATCAGTACGCATAAATAACTATCCATAAATAACTAGGCATAAATTAATATGCATAAATCAATATGCATAAAAGTAAAAAAAAGTTGAATAAAAGTAATTTTAGCAAAATTTTCCCGCTTTAAGATTTATTATTTTACAAATATAATTATGCATAAATCAGTATGCATAAATGGCTATGCATAAAAGTGTAAAAAAAGTTGAGTAACATTTGCAAAATTTTCCTGCTTTATGATTTGAAAACATTACATCCATAAATTAAGCAAAAATTATGCATAACCAGACTTTCATGCTTTAATAAAATATGCATAATTTGTTTACAAATTGTGTGCATTCCAATTTTGGTGTTTAAAAAAAAGTATGCATAAACTTTACAAAAATTATGCATGCCCAAATTTTCGTAAAGGATACAAAAGCAATACATTTTTTATACAATTTTTTTTTTTTTTTTGCATTTATTTTGCAAAAATTTATACACTTTTTCCTATAGGGTTCCTTGACCCTTAATCATCACGTGATGATTTAGGCCTCTATGATCAGTTTCATTCCCAGAATCTAATAAATTCAGCTCACTATTGTAGTTTAATTTTAATTTTCTAAGAATTCGTTTTAAAAATAACTTGAGATAGTGAATTCCGTCACTTAAAAATCATCTGATCACTTTGGATTGCGATTGAAACGGGCCAGAAAGGTTCATATTGTCAAGCATAGGGGTTGAGATTTTTTTTTTTAAAACAAAATATTTAAATTTACATCCTTGGAAGACATTACCGGGAACAACGATATTTAAAAAAAATCACACCAGGAACTAGTAGGGCTTCAATCAAAAGGCCTTTTTTTTACTTCCCTTAACCATAAACTAGTTCAAGGTCATAAAAAAAAAATCATTTGTGTTAAAAAAAAAAAAAAAGAAATTATAAAGGGATTTAACATATAAAATAGGGACAGTTTAAAACGGATGGAAGGTCGATGATGATCCACACGCAGAAAGTGAATGAAAATGTTAGAAGGGGTGGAAGTCTCTAGAAACTACATCGATTTGCTGCGTTTCCACCCCAAGCCCGGTCTGTTACAAGTTTATGTAGTGGTCGGTTTTTTTTTTACTACGATTTTCGATCCCTCTTTTAATTTTTTGTATTACGAGAACCTTCTTTTGACACCTGTTCACCCTTAAAAAAAAATTATTTTTAAAAAAAAAACTAGCTCATGGCACCGTTCCATAATTTAAAAAAAAAAAAATTGTTTACTTCCTCGTAACCGCTCGTTTTGTTTACAAACAACACGTCACAACAACGGGAGACATTTTCGCACTTTGGCAAGAGCATTATCCATTAGTTAAAAAAAATAAAAAAGCCCCAGGGCTTGTTTTACAATTCCCCCTATTGTCCGATTCACGTTTCTTGTATTATGTAATCTAAAAAAACAAATTTTATCTCCTTTCATGTTCGAAAAAAAACTCGTTTTTTTTTTAAAACTAATTATTTAAAGCAAGTCTGGAATCATAATCCCGAAGCGGAAAAATCTTTAAAATCATCGAAATTTCATCTGTTCCATGTTTTAATGGCCGCCGTGTATTAAAAACCAGAAATTATCGGCGTAGGTTTGAATGGAAAAAAATAAATAAATAAACAAATAAAACATATAGAAAATGCATCGACGTGTTACGGTTTCATTAATAAATGCCGGCGAATTGCGCAGTAACTGTTAAAACTTCGTGATCAAGATGTTGGGAGTTTTCGTTAATTAGTTTACTTTTTAAATATGCGAAACCTTGAAAGACGCAGGGGAGAAACTGGCGCGAAAAAAAAAAAAAAAAGCATTCTTTTTTTAGAATGGCTTGACCAGTTTTGAAGAGGGAAAAAATTTTTCAAATGTCATCCCGACCAAGGTTTGAAATATAATTTTTTTTTCAATGAAGAATGGGAACGTAAAACTCTTAAGTGCTTGCAGGAAAATGTGATATTTTTTTTTTCACTTCTATAATTATGTGAATTAACCTTTAAGGGTCAAATCTAGATCTTTAAAAAAAACGGTCCTGTACCGCGGGATTTAAATTTCAAGAGCTCATATTTTTTTATTAACTTGCATACAATCCCATAAAAATTTGAAAAAAAAAATAAATTAAACAGCAACCCTGAAAACCCCTAAATCTAGCGCTCCGAAAATCTTCCATTACAAGTGTCTATAAAAAACTTCTAAGACGCCAGTAGCGTACCATGCTTAGCTTACGAACAATCAATCATTTTAAGTTCGTATTTTAAAAAAATCAAGAAAAATAAAAAACGTATCTGATACAAAGTTGATGATATGGGATCCAACTAGGAAAACGCAACTATTATATCCTTTTAGATAATAAGGCTTCCGACTTTTTTTTTCCAAAATAGGGTTAGCACCACGCGCAAGAGAAAAAAAAAGAAGAATAGGAAATCTTTGGGATTCTGCGGGATATCATTTTCTTAGAGAACGGAAATTGTTTCTTAAATTCTATTTATGATCCTGTTGTCATTATGAAAAAGAAAACGATTTCTTTTTCGTTTGTATTAAAAAGATTTTGCTCTATTTAGGTAAAAAAATCCTAAGATTCGTTATTTTTTTTTTCTCTCGCATTTTCAGGAATGAGAAAAAATTAAGAAAAAAAACAATGGAAAAGCGAATTCGGGGAAAAAATAAATACAAGGAAAAGAAAAATGAACGGAAATTCTTGAGTGTTTTTTTTATCTTCTTAATTATGATCCCGGGATGAAATGCCATAGAAAAAATGAAATGAGCGACCTTTGAAATCCCGGAATTGAGTATAATGTCGATAATTTTATGTTGAATCGATTAAAAGGCCATTCCAGTCCATAAAAGGGGCGCTGAAAGGGCCCGACAATATACTTGCTAATGTGTGGGGTACTGTGTCCTATTTTTTGTTTTGCAGATTGACATTTTTTTTTCATATCTGAAGATGGCAGGTTTGGCTAAGAAAAGGGATTTTGTGGGCCCTTTATGTCTAGGAAAGGGCCATTTAATGGTCGTGGTATGAAATTATGATCTGACCAAATATTCGATTGAAGAAATGAAATGCGGAACCTTGAAAACCCTGGAATCGAGTATAATGTCGATAATTTTGTATTATGGACATTAGGGCCCTTTGGGTCCATACGAAGCCCCTGCAAGGGTCCCAGGATCGATATTGTATGTGACATATATGGCTAAATCATATTCGATTTTGTATGTTTCCTAGTTGTTTTAGATAATAGGCTTGTTTTATGCGTTGGGACCCTGTGGGCCCTTTACGTCCATTAATGGGCCCTTTAAGGGTCGCAATATGAAAATATTGATATTATACTCGATTCCAAGGTTTTCAAGGGCGCTTATTTCAATTTTCGGGTTGAATTTTATGTCAGGCTTCTAATTAAGAAGATAAATTCCTGGGAAAAAATTTTGTTAAAATTTGGTCTTCGGTTTAATGTCTTGCTTAATCCAAAAATTTCTTACCAAAAATTGGTGCAAAAATCGTATGAAATTTTTATTTAAAAAATGCAGAAACTTTAAATTTTAATTTTTTAACATTTTATAAAAAATGTATTACTTTTGTATCATTTATAGAAATATTTATACATAATTTATGCATTTCTTTTTTGTAAGGGTTCACCTGGAGGGGTACCAACTTCTTTAGTAATTTTCAGTAATTTTTTTGAGTAATTAAAAAGCGAAAGAATTTAAAAAAAATAAATAACTTTCCTGCTACTTGGTTTTTTGCTCTTAATATGAAGAACGCCTCTCCGGTCACGTCAGCAGTTATGCCAGTTGGAAACGATCCCAAGTTATGCCATCTTAGCCTCGTCGTTTATTGACATGAAAAAAATCTTACGTAATGGAGAGAGAAAAAAAAATAGTATATTACTACTCTAGGGAGGAAAATGAATTTTCCCGTCGATGTTTTAAACGCGAGCGAAGCGAGCGTTTAAAACGACGGGAAAATTCATTTGACTCCCTAGAATAGCAAGATATTTTACATTACGAATCTACGGCGTCTTTTTGTTGTAAAAATCGCGTTTTAAAACAAAAAAAAAATCGACTTTAAACATCGTTTCCGGTATGAATGACGTGCGGCAAATGGATTCCATTTTTTTTTTATCGAGATGGCAACGTTGCAAGGGTATTAACCCTGTTAGACTCGTGGCATTAGACTCGTGGTGTACGAACAATTTCTATTTTTATTGTTGTAGAATTATTTTTTTCTTTTTTTTTTGCCAAATTTTTATGAATTTAGGAATTTATTTTTCAAAAGTAGTCAAATGTGGATTTATTTAATTTTTTTTTTTTGGTTATGTTTAAAAAGAATCTGATTTTGTGGTGTGAGGGAAATTTGCCGCAACAATACCGGAAATACCACCTTGAACGGGAAAACGTATTTTCCTCCCGTTTTTCTATAGCGGAAAGTACTTCTTTCCGTCGATGAGTAATGTAAAAATCATGAATATTTATCGGTTTGGATTTTTGTTTTTGTTTTGTCTTTTTTTGATTTTTTTTTTTTTTTTTCTTTCCCGTTAGTACGTTCTCGTCGATCCCTGTCGCAGCTTACATTCAACTAAATTGGGAATAGGAATCTCGGGGAAAAATTTGGGTTAATGCGCAGATACAAACAAATCGACGACGCCCATTGAGACCACCGAACAAAGGAGAGGAGGGGAGGAGGGCGAGGGTGAAATGGAAGATTTTCCTCGATTCTAGAAATTTCTACCATCCCGGAATTTTCGTGGTGATTTTCGCATCTACGTCGCATGCTTCCGCCTTTTTTTTTATTTTTATTATATTTATTTTGGGCGAGGAAAAACTGTTTTGAGGGTTATTTATTTTTTATCGAGCAGGTGCCCGTGTTTATTATTTTTTTTTTTTCGCTTTGCGGAGAAGGGATCCAATTTCTTTTTTTCCTTTCCTTATGTTTTAGAGGAAAACGGTTACAGTTGATGTACTTTTAAGTGAAAATGGTAGTTAAATAGGTAGTTATTCAATAGGAGATTAAATTTTTAATTGATTATAGGTTTATGTGTTTAGTTGCCATTTAAACCAAGTCACCTGCGCCTCACACGTATCCGATTTAAGAAAATTAAAATCCGATTATTTTTCTCGCTTGCCTGAACTTGTAATTCTGATCTTAATCCCTTAAAGAGTTTAAAGCTGCAGGGAATATAACTTTTTGGGGGTCCGAATTCTGGAAAATGGAAAGCGTTTTTCTGAATTTTTATTTTTAAATGAATTACAGAAAAAAAAGCATCCCCGACCCCGTAGATGCGTTAAATCCGATATTGGACGCCTACCGTTTCGAAAATAGGCAACACGCATCACCTGCATGAAAATAAATTTTTTGGAAACAAAATTTTTGGAAGTAAAATTTTTAAAAATAAAATTTCTGCTCGAAAAATATTTGAAAGTAAAACTTTTGAAAATAAAATTTAAAAAAATAAGAATTTTTGAAAATAAAATTGCTCCGCCATTTTGCACCCTGAAAAAAAAATGGCTAATGCGAAAGCAAATATGCCTTGTGACGAAACATTTTCTTAAAAATCATGGGAGAACAATAAAAATATCTCCTTAAGAAACAACCTATCCGTTGTCTCCAAGTCGGCTATGAATCATTCCCCTTTTCTTGCAAGACAGAACTTGCTCGAAAAATTTCTTTTTCCGAGTGTGGATTTTAATTTTTTTCAAAATTCGGACTTGGATTCGCCATAAGCGGACCAAAATAAACGAGTAAATCCAGTTTCAGCTTTTTGAAATATTTACTGTAAGAAGACCGTTTTTGCTATAAGATTACTATGATAAAAACCATCTTCTTACAATTAAAATTTTTTTAAAAATAAAAAAAATTTTTTTTTAATTTGGTCGAATTTTGGGGAAAGGGATGGAATCTCAGCTGAATCCAAGCCGCAAATTTCCGAGCCTTCCAAGCACAACATCCTGTCCAAGATTCTTTTATCAAGAGTAAAATATGCTTCTACGTTTCAAATTTTGAGATGAGACAAAGTTGCACAAGTCTCGTATAAACCACGCGTGACAAGATTCTTGAGGTTTCGGTTCTGCGGTATACATATACCACGTCGAAAATAACCATCAAACTCGACAATAATTTATCATTAATTGTTGTTTTCTTGTTTCGTTTTCTCCCTTGAACTAACCCCGATGACTTTATTTACAGAATTACCCATTAACCCAATCAAGACCTTATTAATGGGTTAACGACATTTCTGGTGGGATGCTCGAGCTCATCACCATCGTAACGCGGAAGCTTTAACATATTTACAGGATGTCCTGTCCATCATATAAAAATTTTTTTTTTTTCATTTTTTTTTCGGTGCCATGTGTGTCGCTTTTCAAAGAGCTCTTATAACCCTCTCTTTTTTAAGTCGTGATTCGTTAAAAAAAAAAAATTGGAATAGGCCATGTGTGTTTTTTTTTTCTTTCTTTTTTCTTTTTGGACGGAAGTCAAGAGACCAATGCAAAGTTAACAAAGGAGAATTTTTTCCTTACAATCTATTTCCATTAAATGCAATTGGCCGTTTCCCCTCCGGCTGGATTCGTCCTAAGTAGCAGTTTTAATACCACTACAAGGTGTTCGCAAAGTCGTGGCTTAAAAAAAAAAAAATTTTTTTTTCTACATTTTGGGACAAAATGCCGGTAGAGGTAATGAAAATTGCGGAAGTCTTTTGTTTTCCAATTTTTTTTTTTTTTTTCATTATTATTAAAATCATCAAGGACGTTTTAATTGTTTTTTTTTTTTTTCATTAGGATTAAATTTCGGGAAAGATTTTTTAGAGCGTGCGGGTCGCCGGAAATGACTCTTAATTTTTTTTTTTCTCACTTTTTTTTAAAAAATAAAAATATACGATTTTTTTTTTAAATGTGGGGAATATGGTGCTTTTACTCATACTTCATTATAACTTTCTTGCGGTTCAAGGCCGCCAACTTAATAGACTTTTTTTTTTTTTTTTTTTTACTCGAAGCTAGTCAGGTTCAGGTTTGGTTGTTGTTGTTGTTTTTCTAGTTGATCCATCACAGGAGGAGAAGAGGAGAAATAAAACGCAATGATTTTCACTCAAGGATTACGACAAAAAAAATCGATTATTTCAAAATATTTTCATTATATTTCAAATTTATTTTTAGAAACGAATAATATTAAAAATTAAAAAAGAAAAACTGCGACATAATTTCCTTGTCCAGTGTAATTGCTCTGAGTTGTTTACGGTTTTATAAAAAAAAAATGAAAGAAATTAAAAGCGAAACAAAAAAATGGTAGACTGCTGACGAAAGAAATTTAATATACTACAAACCTAATCTTGCTCAACTTAGAGAAGGAAGTTGACATCGCGTTTATAATAAAAATTTACATTGAAATTTTGGCATTTTTGGCTATTTCAACATGTAAGGTTCACTGACGAACGTGCGTTCGTTTGACATGTTTACCTAAATATGACAGATATGTTAAACAAAGGTTTAAAACATTGTATAATATGTTGAATGTTGACCTAAAATGGGCATGAACATGTTAAATGTTTATGTTAAATATTAATCATGTTAAATGTGCATTTAACATGTTTTGTACAACGTATTTAATGTTCACAACACGCTCAATATGATGTTTAATGTTCGCCTGACATGTTCGTATAACATGTTTAAAATTCATTTAACATACTCAGTATAACATATTCTCCGAACATGTTCAATACAACATGTTTAATGTTCACGAAAGGACTCAAATGTTTGGCTGATTTTAGAAGGTGACGACAATGTTCGGTGAATATTTTACTGAACATGTTAAAAACATTTTTACCTGGCATGTTCGGAACCCTAGAAGAATCTATCATAAACATGCTCAAAGTTTGCCTAATATAAACAATATAACATTTTTATGTTTAATGTTCGCCTAATGTGGTCATAAACATGTTTAATGTTCGCCTGATATGGCCATAAACATGTTAAACTTATTTTTTTCTTCCCACTTTTTTCGTCCCGGCATTTCCGGTCGAGGTAATGAAAATTGCGAAAATTCTAAAATATTCAGTATAACATATTTTTTACGGAAAAAGAATATAACATAAACATGTTCAAAGTTTTCCAACATTAATATGTTTATGACACAAACATGTTTAATGTTCACGTAACACGTTCGACATGTTTTTTAACGTACGCCTGACATTTTCGTGTAACATGTCCATGTTCACTTAATATGTTTCTATTGAAGGTTTAATGTTCACCTAAAAATTTTCAGTATAACATGTTTAATGTTCACCAAAACTCAAATCCACACCAAACATGTTCGACTGGTGTTAAAAGGTCACGACAGTGTTCGGTGAATATTTCAGAGAACATGTTGGAAACATTGTCACCCGACATGTTTGGAACGGAAAAAGAATATAACAAACATGTTCAAAGTTTCCCAAATATATTCAGTATAACATGTTTAATGTTCACCTGATATGGCCATAAACATGTTAAATATTTACCTAACATGTTTAATACAACATGTTTATGTTCACTTAAAATGTTTGTATCGAATGTTTAATGTTAACCGAACATGTTCAATGCAAAATGTTTAATGTATACGAAAGGACTCACACCAAACATGTTCGGCTGGTATTAGAAGCTGAAGACAATGTTCGTGGAATACTTTACAGAACATGTTGGAAACCATAACAACATGTTTAGAACGGAAAAAGAATATAACAAACATGTTCAAAGTTTCCCAAATATATTAAGTATAACATGTTTAATGTTCGTCTGATATGGTCATAAACATGTTAAATATTTACCTAAAATGTTTAATGCAATATGTTTTATGCTCTCTTAAAATGTTTGTATCAAATGTTTAATGTTCACCTGCAATATCAAGCATAACATGTTTAATATTCTCCAAACATGTTCAATATAACATATTTAATGCTCACCAAAGGACTCAAATTCACGCCAAACATGTTCGGCTGGTGTTAGAACGTGACGACAATGTTCAGTTAATATTTTACAGAACGTGTTAAAAACATTGTCACCGGTTTGGAACCGGAAAAAAAATCTAACATAAATATTCTCAATGTTAATGTAATATTTTCGATAAAACATGTTTCATGTTCGTCTGACATGGTTACTTAACATGCTTAATTTCCGTTTAATATATTCAGTATAACATGTTTAATGTTCACCTGTTATGACGTTGAACATGTTAAATGAACATTAAAAATTTTATATTGATTACGTTATTTAACATTAAACATGTTATATAACCATATCAGGCGAACATGTTAGTTGAACAATGAGCATGTTTATGGCCATATTAGATGGACATTAAACATGTGTATGAACGTCAGGAGCATGTTCCATAAACATGTTGAACAAATAATGTCAGTCAACTCGAAAAAAAAAGCATTCCTGCCTTGCCTAAAACTCCTCGATCATATTTGAAGAACTGTTCGTACAATGTTTTTATTTAACATGTTCGCCATGTTCATCGAACATGTTAGAAACATTTTCACCCGACATTTTTGGAACCTAAAAAGAATTTAACATAAATATGCTCGATGTTTATTTAATATTTTCAACGGAACATTTTTCATGTTCGCCTGATATTTATTTAACATATTCATGTTTAATGTTCGCTTAACATATTCAGCGTAACATGTTTAATGTTCACCTATAAATAACGTTGAACATGTTAGGTGAACATTAAAAATTTTATATTGAATACGTTATTGACCATTAAACATTCATATTGAACATTTAACATTTAACATTTTAACATCTTAAATTTTTTAACAAAATACTGTGATGGATTAATTAATCGGGAAAACTACTTGCAATTTTTTTTTTTTTTTTTCAACAAAACATTAGTAATACTTGACTGAACCAACAAGGTGACCCTAAACCGAGGAAATGGAAATCATTTATATTTTGCGAGGTTCACGTGTTCAGGTGGAACCGTGAAATGTTTCGTCGATGTTTTTCGATAAATTTATAACATTTTTTTTTCCTTTTCTCGCAAGGGGGAAGAATAAATATTGTCATCAAACCTGTCTGGTACGCCAACTATTTTTTTATAAAAAAAAAACCTCGCCTAAAATATACATAACCGAGATTGAAACACACCTTCCAGACCATTCTATTTCCACGGGCGGTGTTTAAATATGACTCTAATACACGATATTCTACCATTTAATCTCCTGCAACGACAACAAAAAAAAAATTGAAAAATATGACAATAAAAAACGATTCCTAGTCACTGTTTACAGGAAGAAGTGCCAGTTGATTACCTTGGCAAGTCTGGTTCCGTTTATTTACTTTATCGGAATCTAAAAAAAAAAAAAAGGCCAACGCATTTTTTCCCCATTTCGATAAAATTTGGCAGATTTGAAAATTGAACGCGACGCATGCGCGAAAAAGCTCAAATAAATAATATGAAAAAACACATTATTATCTCATGTGAATGTTATTTTGCGTGACAGATTTTTTTTTTTTTTTCGAACACTATGTTCATTTATATTCTACCGTTTCCCTTTCGCCTTGGAACGATTCCAATGATCAAATAAAAATGTGTACTTTTGATTGTTAAGAAGTGGCTTCAGACATCATTTTTTTTTTTTTTTTTTCCTCTCCTTTCTGATTTTAATTTGCGATTATTACAGGAGAAAATATAATGATTTGGCTAATGCATTCTTATACAGATTGGAATATATAAGGCTTTTTATATTAATACAAGTCGATTGATACAATCGGAACCGGATCGGCCGCAAGAGTTCACTGCTCCTTTCCTAAGATATTAATCTGAAATATAATTCGGAAATATGTCAGCTCTTTTGCTTTTTTTTTTTTCATTCTTGTTGAGACTTGCGCGAATTAAGTATAGGTATGAACCGGCCGGCGTTTCGCAGGTCGAGCCAGAAGGCAAAAATTAAATTACTAAAGAACGGGTGAAAAAAAATAATGTAAGAAGCCGAGAGCGAGTCCGAACTTGAATTCGCATCACGAAGTTGTAAGAGGTTCACTTTCGATTCCTCGCTTGCGTTAAATTGTTTCCTTTTGGCAAAATATTTTATAACATATGTTTTTTAACGATGGAAATTATCTTGTCACTGCTTGCGGATTAATCCGGTAATAGAAGGTAAACTGAGGGTAGGATAAAAAAGTATTTAATCTGCGATTAATTTTTTTGAGATTTTTCAGCTTGTTTTTACTAGAAAAAATATTCCCGGATGAGCAAAAAAAAAAATTCTAGCATTTTAATCCTATCATCAGATTGTGATCCTACTATCGGATTAATCCTGAGTGCCCATACGAAAAAAGTGATGCGAAATGCGTATTAAATTTTTGCAAAATAAATGCAGAAAATTTGTGTCTTTTATACAAAATTTTGGACATGCATAATTTTGATATTTATGCATGAATTTGAAGTACCAAATTTTAAATGTTCATAATTTTTGCAAAGTTTATGCATAGTTTTTTTTAACATGAAAATGTAGATATGCATAATTTTTGCAAAATTTATGCATATTTTATTTAAGCACCAAATTTAAGCACCAAAGTTTGGTGCTTACCATTTTTACTAATTTATGCATACAATTTTTAAACCTAAAATTATAGATGTGCATAATTTTTGCAAAGTTTATGCATATTTTTTTAAGCACCTAAGTTTAAAAAGAATTATTGTTACTAATTTATGCATAAACTTTTAAGCATGAAAATATGGACACGCATAATTTTTGAAAAGATTGTGCATATTTTTTTAACTACCAAAATTTAAATATGCTTAAATTTCGTAAACATTATGGCTATGCATAATTTTTGCAAAATTTATGCTTATTATTTTAAGCACCAAAGTTTAATTATGCATAATATTTACTAATTTATGCATACGATTTTTAAGAATAAAAAAATGGATATGCGTAATTTTTAAAGCACCAAAGTTGGAAAGTAAATTATTTTTACTAATTTATGCATAAACGTTTTAAGCATGAAAATATGTATATGCATAATTTTTGCAAAGTTTATGCATACATTTTGAGCACCAAAATTTGAATGTTCACAATTTTTACAAAATGTATGCATTTTTTTTAAGCACCAAAATTTGATTATGCATAATTTTTGCTAATTTATGCATAAAAATCTTTAAGCATGAAATTAGGATAAGCATAATTTTTTGCAAAGTTTATGCATATTTTTTTAAGAGCCAAAGCTTGAATATGAATTTTTTTTTACTAATTTATGCCTACAATTTTTAAGCATAAAAATATGGATATGCATAATTTTCGCAAAGCTTATGCAAATTTTTTTAAACATCAAATTCGAATATCCATGTTACAAAATTTATGCATAATTTTTTATACTTCAAAGTCTAAGTGCATAATTTTATTTAATTCATGCATAAAATTTCTAAGCATAAAATTATGGATAAGCATTATTTTTTAAGCACCAAAGTTTGAAAATAAATTATTTTTACTAATATATGCATAAACGTTTTAAGCATGAAAATATGGATGTGCATAATTTTTGCGAAGTTTATGCATAAATTTTAAGCACCAAAATTTGAATATGCATATTTTTTACAAAATTTATGAATAATTTTTTTAAGCGTGAAAATATGGATATGTATAATATTATTAATATTTTAAGTTTAGACATATTTTTTTAACTACCAAATTTGCATATGCTTAAATGTCCTAAAAATTATGCTTAAAATAATTTTTTTTAAGCATGGAAATGTGGATATCCGTAATTTTCGCTAAATTTATGCAAATTTTTTTAAACATCAAAGTTTGATTTTGCATAATTTTTGCTAATATATGCATACAATTTTTAAGCATAAAAATTAGGAGAAGCATAATTTTTTGCAAAGTTTATGCATATTTTTTTAAAGAGCCAAAGTTTGAATATGAATTATTTTTATTAATTGATGCATATAGGTTTTAAGCATAAAAATATAAATATGCATACTTTTTGTGAAGCTTATGCCTAATTTTTATACTCCAATGTTTGAGTGCATAATTTTTACTAATTTATGCATAAAATGTTTAAGCATAAAAATGAGGATAAGCATAATTTTTAAGCATGAAAATTAGGATAAGCATAATTTTTTGCAAAGTTTATGCGTATGTTTTTAAATATGACCGATTTCTACTAATTTATGCATAAAAGTTTTAAGCTTAAAAATTCGAATATGCATATTGCAAAATTTATGCATAATTTTTTATACTCCAAAGTTTCAGTGCATAATTTTTACTTATTTATGCATACAATTTGTAAGCATAAAAATATAGCTATGCATGATTTTTATGCATAAACGTTTTAAGCATGAAAATATGGATGTGCATAATTTTTGCGAAGTTTATGCATAAATTTTAAGCACCAAAATTTGAATATGCATATTTTTTACATTTATGAATAATTTTTTTAAGCGTGAAAATATGGATATGTATAATATTATAAGTTTATGCATATTTTTTTAAGCACCAAATTTGATTATGCATCATTTTTACTAATATGCATAAAAATTTTAAGCATAAAAATAAGGATATGCATAATTAATTTTTGCCAAGTTTATGCATATTTTTAACCTCCAAAATTTGAATATGCATAATTTATAAAAAATTTATGCATATTTTTTTAAGCATAAGAATCTGGATATGCATAATTTTTGCATAATTTATGCCATCTTTATAAGTCATACAGCAGGAAGATTTTCAAATATTATCCTTACTCGGCTTTTTTTCCATTTTTATGCATAATTATTTATGCATACTTATTTATGCATAATTTAAGCGTAATCATATTAGAGGATGAAAAAAACTTTTCGGTATTAAAAACTTATGTGTTAATACATAATTTATGCATTTTTTATGTTTGTCCAATTTTTGTATAATTTATATATGATATTTATAAAGTGTATGCATATATTTTTCGTACGAGCGTAGATTTTAGACGAAATGTTTTGGAATTCCGAAAAAAAAAATTAAAACTGAATTACCATTAAAAGTCGACTAATCCCTCACTCTTTTTTTTTTCTATTTTCAGGCGGGGCCGGAGGCAAAGGAGTCTGGGGTAAATTAGGTTCAGAACTGGAGGAGGCAGACGTGGACATGAACGATCCGAATTACGATAGCGATTCCTTGGACAACGGTGACATCGAATTAAAAACGATAATACCGGAAGTGAGCGACGAAGAACTTCGAAAAGGAGTGGAACCTATTATTTTAGAATATTTCGAACACGGGGACACCCAGGAAGCGACTTTAGCCCTAGACGAACTTAATACGGGGAGTAAAAGGTTCATGATCATACAGATCGCTATAGAAATAGCCATGGACCACAAACCGAGTCACAGGGAAATGACTTCGGTCTTAATTTCTGATCTCTATGGACGCATCGTTTCTCAAAGAGACGTCGGCAAAGGTGAGCACAAGAACCAAAAAAAAAAAAAATAAATAAATAAAAAAAAATATATAGCATACATTTAGAGCAAAATCTTGAGAAGAAAAAAAATGTAATCTTATCGAAAAGTTGAGTGTTTATTTCCTTTTTCTCGTTTTTAAGATAAAAATAAAAATCTCTAAACAGCCTCTTAACAATACCGAAATCGATTTCGATCAAATTCGGATAATCAAATCTTGACTGCCTCATACCCGAGATTTCGACGTACAAATGCGTCTCGTAAATTATTTTTCCTCCCTTTTTTTTCATTACGTTGAAAGAATTTTGTTTTTTTTAATTATCGTTCAGGGATTTTAATCGGAAATTGAAACGCGTAGGGTTTTCCGGTTAAACGTTTCGATTAAAAGTCTTTGGATAATTTTTTTATATGTAATCGGTTTTTTTTTTTTAATTTCTTAATTTTTTTTTTTTTTTTTCCAGCATTTGATTATTTATTAAAGAATCTCCCGGACTTAATTCTCGACACTCCCGATGCGCCTACGGTTTTGGGTAACTTCCTTGCTCGTGCCATAGCGGATGATTGCATCCCTCCCAAGATCATAAGCAGTTACCGGGAGAAAATTGACTGCGATCAAGCAAGGTAAGGGGAAAAGGCTTCTAAAATCTTAATCTTAGCTCAGTTCATTTAATTTTACCAAAATTTTCTTTCTTTAAACTTAAATTACGTGCGCCGGAGGTCAAATGACGTATCTCAGTCATAAATACGACTGAAGATAAGCCATTTTGGCTGTTTTTCGAAATCATGTGACGAGAAGTTTACGCTTGACCGAGTAAGCGAGTAGTCACGTGACAGTTAAAAAAAAATTGAAACAGGTTATCTCCCATTATATTTCTGGTTGAGATACGTCAGTGGATTTCCGGCGCATGGAATGACTTAATTGAAATCTTTTAAAGTCTCGGATTTCTTGATTTAATTTTTTAAATTTTAAAATTTCACTTTCTTATTTATAAAACTTTAATATTTAACTTTGCTATGTTTTAAATTTTAAAATTTAACTTTGTTATATTCTAAATTTTAAAATTTAACTGTATTAAATTAATTTCATTAAATTTGAAACTTTTAAAATATAACTTTGTTATATTTTAAATTTTAAAATTTTAAACGCTTTAATTTTAACTTTTGTTATATTTTATGTTTTAAATTTTAAAATTTAACCTTCTAAACTTAAAATTTTGAAATTTAACTTTATTAAGTTTTTACGTTTTATAATTTAACTTAATTTAACTTTCTTTAAATTAAAATTGATGTATTTTACTTCCCAAACGATTTTTAATTTCTCAAATTATCAATTGTTAAGCCTTAAATTTCTTATGACAATCTTAAGTCTTTCGATTTCTCGTACTGATGACTTAAAGGTCGTCAGCAGTTAAGTCATATTAATTTAAGTTTCTTATATTCTTAACTTTGTCAATTTAACGGTCTTTACGTTTGATTAAAATTATTGAGACACATGAATATCAAATCGAACGTTTTAAGTTTTTCGATTTCGTTTTCTTAAAATCTTAAATATCTTAATTTTTTTAAATTTTAATTTTTAATTTTTTTTTTTCAGAGTGGCTTTAGCTAGAGCCGACACATTGCTCAGCATGAAGCACGGTCTAGTCCGCCTGGACAATGTCTGGGGCATCGGAGGTGGTTTGCGTCCAGTCAAATACCTCATCAGTCAAATGAATCTTTTATTGAAGGAGTATCTCTCGTCGGGAGATCTGCAAGAAGCCACTCGATGCCTCCTGGATCTCGAAGTTCCTCATTTTTATCACGAGCTTGTTTACGAGGCCGTCGTTATGACCATAGAAGCCATTAGCGGTCAGACGGAGGAGATGATGTGTAAATTATTGAAAAGCCTCTGCGATTCCGTTATTATCACTCCGGACATGATGGAAAGGGTAGGCTTTTTTTCTCATTATAAATTCCGATGAATTGTTTATTAATTTAAAAAATGAAGAGACCGAGCGATTTATGATTGCATCTGGAAGGGAGCAACGCTTCTTTGTTTGTTTCTCTTTTGTTTGTACTTAATTAAGTGACTTTTTGACATATGAAATGTAGCAGTCACGTGACTTCGATATATCGAATAAAGGAGTTACGAGACTCGAATCTTCGACTTATCCAATATGGCGGACATGTGACTTCGATGTATCGAATACGGCAGTCACGTGATCTTTTGATAGGCACGATCGGGTTCTTAATCAGATCGGTGGCATAAATATCGAATGGCGATTAATCGCGATATATCGAACAAGGTGTCGCGATTAATCGTTAGTCGACACCTCTACGTTGAACCAATTTTTTAATTTTGTTTCTAATTTTTGTTTTGGTTTCTTTTAGGGATTTTTCCGAGTTTTCGAAGACATGCCGGACATATGCCTCGACGTTCCTTTAGCATACGCCGTTCTGGAAAGGTTTACCGAGCGCTGTCAGAAAGCCGGATTCCTCACCGAGGAAATTATCAAAAGGATTCCCTCCCGAGGACGCAAACGCTTCGTTTCAGAAGGAGATGGCGGCCGCATCAAAGAGCACACGTTCTATTAAGAAAAAGAAAATTGGAAAACAAAAAAGAATCAAGCTGAGGGGTTTTTTTTTTTTTTTTATAAAAGTCAGTCGTTTAGTGTGAGAGTTTGTTACTTCATCTTTTTTTTTTGAAATGCCTTCCTGGAAATTGAAAAAAAAAATTTTTCCCTCTACAAACATTCTTCTTTCTCTTTTTTTTTTTTTTTCTCCGGGGGCGGACGGCAGTATGATCGCTTTTTCCTAAATAATTTTTTGAAAATTAAAATATTTTAAATAAACTGCCTAGCTAGTTAAAAATAATAAATTTAGATACTGCCAGTTACATTTTTTTTTAACAAGAAAAAGCTCGTCTTTATTTTCGGTGTGGAACTTTTTTTTAAAAAAAAAAAATAAAATTCTGCGCTAAGTTTTTTTTTGACAAACACCAAAATAAATTATTTGATTATTTCAAATTTTGCATGGCGAGTTTTTTTTTTTTTTTTTTTTTTTTTTTTTTTTTAATGCTTAAAAGGCAATATTAAGCTTAATTTTTTTTTTTTTAATCATACTGTTGTTAGCTTATGTAATAGCTGTTTTTTTTTTAAATATTGGAAGGGTTTTAATGGAATTAGAGGATTTCCATCTTGAAAATGCTTCTTAAAGGAGCGCTGCGAGTTCTTAGGTATTATGAATGTTCTGAATTTCAAGAATTTAGCTAAGTTAAGCCAAGAAATTTAAAAATTTAAAGATAGTTTTAAGTAAAGTATTCAATCGGATTTAATAGTAACTAGGAGGGAGAGAGAGTTTACGCGGCTGAGGCAGCAGCGTCTTGCTTTTTTAAAATTCTATTTATTACGAATGTTGTGACCGCTGAGCTATACCCAATGACTGTTGGGGAGTTTGACTCCCCGCAGCTGCTGCCTTTTGTCTAAGAAAACTTTTTCTGTCTTTTAAAAATGAAAAAATTTAAGAAATTAAGATCAAGAATTTGTGTAAGATGAATCAAGATATCTCTTGATTCATCTTTAAATTTTTTTTTGTTTTTTTCTTTATGTGCCAGGATATTTTAAGAAAGTAAAATCAAAAAATTTGTAGTTTTAAGATGTTTGATCAAAGATGCCAGAGTTAGATAATTTAAATCGAAAAATTCCAGAATTTAAGAAAATCTGTAATCAAGAAATTTAAAAGCTCTTGTCTTAGCTCAAAAAATTCAAAAATTTGGAAGCAAAATGTAAGAAATTTAAAAGTCTGGTTTTTAAAAGACTTAAAAAATTTTAAGAATTAAAAACAAATTGTTTTCTGTCGGAAGTTATCGATGCTTGTTTTAATTTTTAATTTATTAGTTATCGGGAATGCTGGGTCAGTTAAAAATGTTACGATTTTATTTTCGTGTGCAAGATAATCAAAGGAAATCAGTTGAAAAGTTAAATCCGGCATTCCCGGTAACTGATGAATTAAAAATTAAATTAAATTTCAAGCAATTTTCGAACGAAGAAATTTTAAAATCCAAGATATCAATTAAAAGTAAATTAATTAAACTGAATTTAGATTTTTAAGAATTTAAGAAATTTCCAGCCAAAAAAATTTAAAATCCTTGACTAAAATTAAGAAATTAAAAAATTTATCAGGCCGAATCCAAGTCAGATAAAATTGAGTGCTTTTAAAAATTTTAAATTTGCTATTATATTTATTACAGATGCTGTAACCACTGAGTTACACCCCAAAAGGTGCTGGGGAGTTAAACTCCCCAGCACCTTTTTATCTTAAAAAATTCATACTTGGAGAAATCACTATTTCAGCTTTTTTAGTCAGGAATTTCAGATTTTAAAAAGTTAAATTCTAAAAATTAAGATTTTCAGACTCGTAGACAGTTAAATTAAATAATTTAAGACAATAAAAAAAATGAAGCTGAAATATTTAAGACTTAAAGATTTTATAATCAAAAAATTTAAGATCTTAAAAGGAAAAAAAAAAATTTCTTAGCCGAACACAGCTCCATTTTCTTTTCTAACTGTCACTATAAAAAATTCAGGCTTCCAAGCTTTTAAGACACTTAAATTAAGAAATTTAAGACAATTTTTTAAAAAAATTCTAAGGACAGGACTGTATTGCAAGTCCTTTTTTTTTACTTTTCACATCAGAACAAGAATATGCAGCGCCCCTCGTGGAAATAATTCAACGGAAATCCTCATTTACACGAATTTAATTAATCAGAGATTAATTAGTTATTTAAAATTTTTAACATGTCGAGATTTTACGAAAGTCCAAAACGTTTGTTTTTTAATGTGAAAAGCAATATTTCTTTGTCAAGTTTTGTCAGTTTTAAAAAAAAAAAAAAATAAGTGTTCGGTTTATGATTGAAAAAAACTAAGACTGAATACTAATTTATTTATGTTTTGCATTAATCAGTTGAAAAAAAATAATGGAATTTTATTAATTACTTAGAAATCCATAAGAAAAAAAAAGCATAAAAAAAATGGAAAATATATTATAAATAATAAAAAAAAAATATATATAAAATGAATATATTTAGTAATCTGCATTAAAAAAATGGGTTTTGGGGAGTTCTTAATAAAAAAAAAAAAAAAAAAATTGGAAAAAAAAAAATCAGTTCTGTTCTCGTATTCGGTAGTTTATGCATTTTGTAAAAAAAAAAAATAATTTGGGGGAAAAAAAATAATGACTCGTGTAATTTTTTTTTTTTTTTTCTGCCCGAGAAAAAATCCAAGTTTCGCATGTCAACGAGTGTTTGTATTTTTCAAAGTGAGCGAATGTTAATTATAATCATTTTTAATTAATTAATTATACTGTATTAATTAATTAAAAATAGTAAAAAAAAAAAGTATCTAGGTTTAGAATTTATTCTGTTTTGACATTTAATATTTTTCATTAAGTACAAAAACTGATGACTTTAGTGGTTTAAAAAAAAAAATGATTTTTCATAATTTTTTTTGCTATCAGGCCATTTTTTTTTTTTTTTTAAATGAATGTGATTTAACCTTAAAAATTTTTTCCGCTTAGAATTGGATAACGTAGAAATTGTAAGGATAAAAAAAGAGTTGTGGTGCTAATTAAAATGAAGAGCGAAATGGAAAGACTTAAAAAAATGGATAATGTTATATCGTAGTTAGGCCTATTTGTTGATCGAATTTGTATTTCAATATTTTTTTTTTTTTTTTTTAATTCTCTTCCGAATTTGTAACATCATTGAGTGTCAAGAAACAAGGATCTCAATACAACATTAGGCCTTTCGGTCGTTTTGCAGTATTAATTTGGAAAAAAAATTGGGCATTAAAGTAAACGCTCGAATGTAATCGTTTCCCATAATCAAACCGGGGAAAAGGGACACTCCATTCCGGAGAACCTTTTAAACGGTTTTTGTTTTGGGAAACACTCAAGGAAAAGATTCAATTTTACGAAAGTAGGAAAAATGATTTTGACGATTCATTTGGGCGAGATTTTCAAGGAAAATGTTTAATGTGTTATTGTTAAAAAGCCTGAATGACTTCTGAAAATCATTTTTCTTCTTTTGAAAATTATGAGAATGAGATCTTTAAAAGTAACTTTTTCTTTTTTAAAAAAATGTATCAATCTTGATGTTTCTTATAATACAATACAAGCATCTTTCTTTTTTCTTTTTTTTTTTTTTTTTTGAGATGCTGAAAATTGTAGGCACCATTATGGAAGTTATTAAAGTCAACATTCTTTTTGTCAAATCTAAATGTTTCTTTTTTTTTATAAATTTCCTTTTTCCATGCAAAAATAATTTTTATCTGCAAATTTGGGTTATTTGGAGATGTATTTCCAAGTCAGAGAGGATTTTAAAAGACTAAAATAATTATCATAAAATGAACTTTTGATACAGTACGTGTAATAACACCTTTGTTAATTCCAAAATTTTAGCATGAACAAACTTTAATTTTGTTTTGACTAATCGTAATGAAAAGCAAAGTAGTAATTTCCTCTTTTTGCAGTTCCAATTTTTTACTCCTAATCGTCCAAAACAAGAAGCATGCTTATCTCAAAAATTTAATCCTTGGAAAATGTCTTTTAAAGAAATTTCTTACCATTTTAATGAGCCAAAAAAGCACTTTTTGTAATTGTGCCAGCTGAGTATTCTTATCCTCCCCCAATTTTTTACTCAGAAAAGAAGAAAATCGGTGAGTTCTCGTAAGTGTTGTGAAATTTGATGGCATAGTTCAATCGATTTGTGATTTTTACTTTTCATACTATCTTTTAAAAAATCAGCAGAGAAAAACGAAAACTGAAAATCAACTGTTAATAATGAATGAAAGCTTTGTTTTTCTACTTTGTTTTTCTACTCTTCTTTCCTCCGCTTGGAAGCCCTGATGTCAAAACTTACTAAAAAATAATGCGGCAGCAGGTGGGGGGAAATGATTCGAACGAATTCTTTTTCATTTTGATTTGGACTTTCCCCATAGATGAAAGAGAAAAATGATATTTTATCATAATAGATTGAAATATTAATCATCAGGCTAAAAATTATACCCAAAAAGAGTTTTGATAAAATATAAAATTATTTGATTTCTTTCTTCGTAAGTTAAACGTGGGTAGAATTTTTTTCTTTTTATTTTTAATTTTTAATTTTCAGATTTCAAGTTGGCAATACTTATTCCTTTTCTAAACAAAGTAAAGTGACCTTGAAATGGGTAACCAAAAGAAATGTATAATTGCAAGATTTATCAGGTTTAGTTTATTCGCACAGACATCTTTTCAACAGCCAATCAGAAGTCGTATGCTTGTTTCGTCTCGTTTATTCTACTTTGCTTGTGATACTTTTATTTCATTTCCTCCGAGATTTTGAACAGATTAAGTCTTTAATACTTTAAGTGTTTAATACTTCGATTATTTTCATTTTTTTTAAAGTTAATTTTTTCAACGTTATACAACTATAGTTGTATAATTCTGAATAAATTATTAAGATGAATTTCCAGTCGCAAATGTTAGAAGGGTAATTATTATTTAATATTTCGGTTTTTTATCAGCGTTAGGAATGCCATTATTCAAATGAATCTTTTAGTTAAATACATGTGCATAAAATTGAAATTTAAATAATAATAATAGTAAATTAGTAAATTTAAATAATAGTACCCTATCTTTTTTTTATAAATTTCCTTTTTCCATGCAAAAATAATTTTTATCTGCAAATTTGGGTTATTTGGAGATGTATTTCCAAGTCAGAGAGGATTTTAAAAGACTAAAATAATTATCATAAAATAAACTTTTAATACAGTACGTGTAATAACACCTTCGTTAATTCAAAAATTTTAGCATGAACAAACTTTAATTTTGTTTTGACTAATCGTAATGAAAAGCAAAGTAGTAATTTCCTCTTTTTGCAGTTCCAATTTTTTACTCCTAATCGTCCAAAACAAGAAGCATGCTTATCTCAAAAATGTAATCCTTGGAAAATGTCTTTTAAAGAAATTTCTTACTATTTTAATGAGCCAAAAAAGCAGTTTCTGTAATTGTGCTAGCTGAGTATTCTTATCCTCCCCCAATTTTTTACTCAGAAAAGAAGAAAATCGGTGAGTTCTCGTTAAGTGTTGTGACATTTGATGGCACAGTTCAATCGATTTGTGATTTTTACTTTTCATACTATCTTTTAATATGAGCAGAGAAAAACGAAAACTGAAAATCAACTGTTAATAATGAATAAAAGCTTTGTTTTTCTACTTTTCTTTCCTCCGCTTGAAAGCGCAGATGTCAAAACTTACTAAAAAATAATGTGGCAGCAGGTTGGGGGGAAATGATTTCAACGAATTCTTTTACATTTTGATTTTGACTTTCGCCATAGATAAAAAAGAACGACAAAGAACATGTCAGTGATATTTCATCATAATAGATTGAAATATTAATCATCAGGCTAATAATTATACCCAAAAAAAGTTGTAAATAAAAAATAAAATCATTTGGTTTCTTTCTTCATAAGTTAAACGTGGGGAGATTCTTAATTTTCAGATTTCAAGTTGGCAATACTTATTCCTTTTCTAAACAAAGTAAAGTGACCTTGAAATGGGTAACCAAAAGAAATGTATAATTGCAAGATTTATCAGGTTTAGTTTATTCGCACAGACATCTTTTCAACAGCCAATCAGAAATCGTATGCTTGTTTCGTCTCGTTTATTCTACTTTGCTTGTGATACTTTTATTTTATTTCTCACCGAGATTTTGAACAGTTCACTTCTTACTGTTTAACACTTTGATTCCTTTTATTTATTTTTTTTAAGTTAATAATTTTTTCGGAATTATCACACTTTATAAAGTTGTATAATTCTGAGAAAATTTAAAATAAGATGAATTATCAGGCGCAATTATTAGAAGGGTAATTATTATTTAATATTTCGGTTTTTTATCAGCGTTAGGAATGCCATTATTCAAATGAATCTTTTAGTTAAATACATGTGCATAAAATTAAAATTTAAAGTGATATTTTTCCTTTGACTTTTATCTTAATTATGTGCTGCTCCACTCTGTTGTAGGAAATATTGCTAAATCAATTTTTTTATTTTCAGCTTGTTAAAAAGTCCTCCGAGCCTGAATATTACAAGCAGAAACGAGAGAAACTACTTGAAAGAGGTCTTTAAAGCTCTACTTCCGCTTTATGACTTTCTTCATCAGTTTTTGGTAAGCAATATGGATTATTATGAGCCATTATTTACTGTAGTATTTTTTTATAGGGATATTGATATCATATAGAGCAATACCTTAAAATATTTCCAGGTATTACCTATCTTTTGTTTTTTATTTTAGTTCTCTTCAATCTTGAAAGTTTTCCATAATTAACAAACATTATTTTAGTTTTATGGGAGGTACTGGAGAGCCTTAAATAAATTTTAGACGGAATCTAATTGAATTAATTTATCTATCTGAATAATCTTAGGTCTACTTGGACAGAGTATGCATACATATGAGAGTTATTTTTCTTTACAACTTAAAGTATGTTGTTTAAACTTGTCCAAGATCAGTTAATTGGCAACTAATCAAATTCTATGATTTTGGATTTTTAAATTCCTTTCACGTATTTTACACAAACTTTTAGAGTTTAAAATTAAATTTTTTAAGTTAAATAGATAAGAAAAACATATCGTCGAACTTTTTTGAGAATTAAAGCTGATGGAGCAAGTTTCAATAAACTTAGCAACATCTGTTGTAACAAGTTTCGGTTTTGTAGGGGCTGCACTGTAATGATCATTTGTGCAGTTATTGAAATTATGTTTTGGCCCTGTATCTCTTGGCTGATGAATTGTTGCAGTCATATAGCATTTTTTTTGTGCCTTGATAGATTGAATTTCTTATGATTTAGACCAGAGATTTGTTGTTGACAGTAAAATGAAAGCAATTTAGGTACTTTCCTTGGTACACTGATAAACTTTAACGTTATTGGTTTTGCTATTTCAAATGAGCAGCATATTAACATTTTTTTCGAAACAAGTAAAAAACCAATATTTAAGCTGACTGTTAATGAAACGTTTTTGAGTAAATTGTAGTTAATCTTTAAAAAATTTTTTTTAAAACTGCGTTTTGGAGAGGAGAGAAGGCACCACAAGGCCAGTTTTGTTTATTTATTTGCAGTTCTTCTCAAAAGATTACCACAGTTTGTTATTTACACTAGTTATATTTATTAATTTATTGTTTGATTTTTATTAATTGTTGCAGGCGAGTCAAGGTGTGTTGTTAAATGCTTCAGAAATGGATTGTACAGTTAAGCTCTACACTTTTCTTCATGAAAGATTGGCATTAATAAAAAACAAAGTTTCTTTATATGATGCCCAGTGAAATGTGGGAAGATGATTTTAAATGAAGCACTTTTTTGACTGTAAAAAGAAATTTTAATCAGTATCATGTCAACTGTGAATAAAATGAAATAAAAATATAAGTTTGTGTTTTTTTTTTATTTATTTATTTATTTGAAGGGCAAACAATCTCGGAATATACTTTAAAGGATATATAAATAATGTAAAAAGGTCCAAGAACAATCGGATTCTTAGATCAACATTGCATATTAGGAGGTCTAGATAGAATCATTGTATGTAAGGGGCAAAGAGGTCTGAGTTCTGGAGAGCATACTTCGGGTTGTTATCATCAACAGATGCAAAACGTTTTGAAATAAATTAGATTTTGAGTTTTGCTGAAGAAAGAATTTAAAGGATGGTTTGCAGGAAAAAATAGTTTCTCTATTATTTATTTTATGGCTTTTCAAATTCTATGTTGGTTATCCGATTAAATTCTTGATAGCAGGCGCACAACTCAAGGAAGGAAATCTATGTTTAAAACTCGAAAGTCAGTTGCTCTTAATTCATTATGGCTGCTTTTTCACCAAGACACCAACGAGCTTCATTGTACTCGTAAAAGCAATTGTAAATTATCTCCCTGATAACAGATAAATAGACAAATAAATATATATATTTATTTTACTTATTTTTAATTAAATTTTTCTATGATAGGTTAAAGCCAAATCGCAAAATAATTGGTGAAATGTTGTCCACAATTACGTAAAATTAAACATTCTCTAAGCGGGAAAAATGTTTGCATTTCGACTTGTTGCTTTTTGTCGCCGCCTTGTAAACGGGAAGTACGTTGTATTTCCTTCCACGACGACTTCTCTCATTCGGCCATTGCTTTGCTTTTTCATCGTAGCTTCGTAACGGGTAAGTCATTTTTTAATTCGTTATTTCTTCTTGATTTAACGAATGATTTGCATTAAAAACGTTTAATTATAACAATAAAAGGGGTTACAATGTAATTACAGCAAATATTCAAGCGGAATGGCTTGATATTTGAGGTATATCTGTATATTAAAATAGCGTCGGCGCCAAGCCGGTAACCCAGTAACTGTATTCATCTCTTCTCTTTTTGTCCTTGTAACGCTCGGTTTGAATTTGAATTAAAACTACTAAAGTTTAGATGGATGGAATTTAAAATGAATTTTTAAGCAGATGCCCTCCTTGACATGGGAGCGATAGCTAGCCGTCAGCTGCTCATATGAGCTTCACTCATTAGGGCATTCGCTGAAAAGGTAGCACTTTTTAGGGTTAGCTTGTAATGATTTTGCTCGTCAAGAGTTCATATTTGTTCAGCTGTTGCTGTTTTCTGGGAAATTTTACGAAAAGATTAAACAAGAATCGGTTGTAAATGACTTTTTCATTCATTCCAGGTGCTGCTCTTCCAAGATGGGTTACCGAATGGTACCAAACGTTCATAGTAAAAGCTGTGTGACACCGCGGTGACCTTAAGAAAAATCTCGACTCAATCAAGAATTGAAGAGAATTGGCGAATACAGGTTAAAGAAGAAACATGAACTGTGAAGGATGAAATACATGTTGGCGAAAATTAGGAAGCAGTCCAAGAGTTGCTCACATTAAAAGAAAAGGATTAGAAGAGGTTCTATTTAAAGGTAAGAATGAACAGAATTACAAATTTTATGTTCGCTCTGCTGTTTTGATAAATTATGATCCTGAATACAGATCCAATTTTTGCTGAAATTTGTCTTGCTGAAGGAGGTATATTATTTTGATGAAGCCACTAGTATAGAGAAAAATAAGAAATTTTAGATAAGATTTAATAATCAAATGAACTCAAGCAAGTAATCAAAAACATACTTGAATCTGGAAAATTTAGGCTGGTGGTGGGCATTTTTTAGCTTTGGCGAATAGGGTTAAAAAAAAAAAAAAATTGTTTCCAATTTTGTTCTTCACCAAAAAAATGGGTAAAAATGTAAGAAAAATTTTGAAAAAATTTTTTTTTCAACGATTTAGGGGTGGCTTAGAGCAGAAAAAGGGCCTAGACAATAATTTTTTTATTAGCTTTTAATGAAACAAAAAGACATAGAGCGTATTATTATTATTATTTTTTTTTTTTAAATCATAAAGCAGGAAAATTTGCAAATACCTGTAGAATCCAAATTCATTTCTGTTACTTTTAAAATTTTTATTCCTCTGTGGGAATTGCTCTTTTGAATGATCAGGTGATTTGGATTGTTTTTTGCATATTTCGAAAGCAAAGTTTTCTGATTTGGTAAATGGAAAGCTCTTGGTACATGTTTCAAGTCTGATGTTGCTAAATCTACTTTACCGAATTAATTTTTTATTTTTTATTTTCAGGACTGTCGGAAGACAATTGTTGGACCAAGAAGCAGTGAGGGACTTTGCTCGTTTTGTTATTTGTCAAAATTTTCGATTAAACATCAGCCGTTTGTGTGCACAGAGCTATTGGAAATCTATGGTGTCATCGGACCATTGGAGATTTTGTAATCTATGGTAAGCAAAAAAAACTTGTAATGACTTACTTTTTTAAAATCATAACAATTTCTGCTTTCAATATGATGTCTTCTGATTGAAAAATAATTATGCTTCAGAAAAAGGCATTCGAAGAATTTGATTCGCGACGTTTTTGATACAAATTAGAAAGAAAAATCTGCAAAATTCGCTTTAATATTTCAATTCAGTTTTCTAAAACTTAGGTTTTATTGAGGTTAAATAAAAAAGTTTTTATGTTCCCAAAAAATGGAACGAAAGTGGTGTGGGGAGCAGAGGTGACCCGTTCGAAAAATCTATGCCAAAGATGTATAAAATTTTTAAAAAATGAAATGGGAAAAAAGTTATATAAAAAAATTTTTATTTTTGTATGATTTATACAAAATTTGGACGTGCATAATTTTTACAAAGCGTATGCTTATTTTTTAAGCACCAAAATTGATGCATAATGTAACACGACGATTCAGCTAAGCTAAAAATGAATAGGCAAGGGTTGAAGTTTTTAAGGAAAAATAGTTTTATATTTTTAGGATTCAACAACAACAACAACACAAATGCTCAAATCCGTTTAGTTTCTTCTTAGCCGGTCCCTTTATTTGTACTCGTCGGTCCAAGTTTGAATCTCCTCTAATCTTCGCAGATTAAAGTACGTTCAAAGTTTCGGCAGTACTCGTACTTCGATCCGTTAAGATCTTTTCCTTTCCACGCTTACTAGTTTTACTAGTACTCTTCTTACGGCTCGGTGGTAACCGGGATCACCGTAAGGTCCTCTTCTTTGACGGTTTCCTTCCGTCAAAAACTTACTTTTGCGTAAGTTTCTCCTCCTTAACAATATTGCCGGTGTGGCGTGTAATATTGTTTTCTCCGATGAAATAACTTTTCCCGATGGGCGTTGAGTTATTTTGTAGAAGTTAATCCTTCCGAAGTTCGATGAATAATAAGTTGACTTTCCAAATTTCGGCTGTTTTTTATACCCGCGTTTTGATTGAGTGCGAACCAATCAAAAACGTTTTCCACGGTTTTCCATTATTTCATTTGTTTTCTTTTGTTTTTAAAGTTTATTTTCTTTTCTGGATAAAAAATGGCTGCTGGACTTGTCTTATTTTTGCTAATATGGAACTCATTGCCAACTTAAGGTTTGTTTATGTTTACAATAAACAATGTTATCCAATTTTGGTTAGGTTAGAAAATGAAACTAAACCGTTTCATTACAATAATTTTTTTAAGCCTGAAAATCAGGATATGCATAATTTATGTATATAATTTTTTTAAATCATAAAGCAGGAAAATTTGTAAATATTATTTGCTTTAGGTAATTTTAATATTATTTACTTAAATTTTATTTACTTTAAGTTTAACTTTTTATTCCATTTTATGCTTGCTTATTTATGCATAATTTATGCAGAACGATGTTGGAGAATGAAAAAAAAATTCCAGAAAATTTAATTCTTGATTCATAATTCACGAAAAAAATCAGTTGATGTCGATCAAAAAACTTGAATACTACTTCCTTTATGTATAGTAATCGTAAAATTTTTTATTTCTTTTGATAATAATGATTTGATTCTTTAATTAAAAATAAATATGATACCGCTGCGATGACAAATTCGGAAGTATCGTAGCTATGATCATTTATATTTATATTTATGCTAATTGTTTAAGGAATTTGCAATCGGTTTTGAAAGGATTCTAAATTAGGTCAAGGGGTCAGGAATTAAAACACAATTTTTTTTTTCTTACATTGCTTTTATCCATTTCTAAGGCTTCGTCTTTAGATAAGCTAACTACAGGAGCAAATCAATGATATTTTTTCATATGAAACAAAACATTGCTGCCCAAGGAAAAATTATTGTTAAATCTACATTTGGAAATTAATCTAAAAAATATTTCTGTTCATAAGGTAAACACGTACAATCAAAAATCTGAAAGATTTGTTAAAAATTTTGTAGAACATCTTATATGGCTTCAAGGTCATTTATTTTGAGTTGTCCGTGTAAAAAAAAAAAAAGAAAAAAAAAAAAAAAAAAAAAAAAAATCAGATAATCCTTGTACATATAAAATTCGAGACGTTTTTCTCGGAATTTTTACAGATTAGAGGCATTTTTTTTAAAAATTATTTTTATATATTTTTTTATTCGTATGCCTATTTTTTTTTAAAAAAAAAAGATGGCTGCGTAAGTTAAACATTGAGAGTCCTTATATTAAGCGAGTTCGGCTATGTCCGGTTTTAGCGGGAAAGGCTCGTTCGGATGATGATTCCCCGCAAATTTAGTTCAGTGGGTAATGGCAATTAGGGCAGTAGCACTTGTTTTTTTTTTAAAGATTTTTTTTGTTTTTGGCGTCTTCAATCGTTTTAAGGTAAATTCGCAGGTTTTTTTTTTTTTTTTTACTTGTTAATTTTGAGTGAATTGATGGAGAAAACCGGGGCTTCTTTTTTTTCTTTTCATTGTTTTGCTTTCTTCTCTTTAGCCAAAAAAATGTTAGTGGTCTTTCGTGGGACAGATTTTTTTTTTTTTTTTAAACCTAGGTAAATTTTCAAAATGTGCATATCGAAATGCAAATTTGCTAGAATGTGAGCGTGGGGCTTTGGGATTCAGGTGTTACATGTTGTCTTATAACTCTTTAAGATCGTTTATGCTCATTATAAACGTGTTTTTCTATGATGAAAACGATAGGTTATGGTAACAACAATCTTTTTGTTACGCGCCAAATATGGCGGGCCTTGCCGCTCGTAATAGCTTGAGAATATTTTTGCAAAGGTTTTTTTTTTTTGTTAATATACTTTAATTGTTTCAGTTTTAATGACAGGTTGTTGATTTTGATTAATTATTTTGCTTTTTTTTATTTTCAGATTCTACGTTAAGTGCCGCATTGTATTATGGTGATCATCTTCCACCAGATCTAGATTAGGTGGATCATAAAATACAAGAAGTTGCAACCATGAAAGGTTCCATCTTTACTCAGATCCAGATAAGGAAAGATTTGTACTGCCAGTGGTGAGTAATATTGAATTAAATTGTTAAATGTATTGATTTTTTGTTGAAAAGCTGATATAATTCGCACAGTTTTTATTGGGGTTTCCAATTTGGAACGTTTTACAGCTTTGATAATTTAATTACTTGAGAATGAAAGAAATTTCTTTAAGATAATAACTCATTAGGAAAATGAATATTGAGCTTTTATGTTTTTTTGCTTGAATCGAAAAGGGCTTGAGAATATTTTTGCAAAGGCTTTTTTTTTGTTAATTTACTTTAATTGTTTTAGCTTTAATGACAGGGTTGATAATTTTCATTAATTATTTTCCTTTTTTTCATTTTCAGATTCTACGTTAATTGCCTCATTGTGTTATGGTGATCATCTTCCACCAGATCTAGGCAAGATGGATCGTAAAATTCAGCTGATGGAAGATAAAAGGTTTCATCTTTACCCAGATCCAGATAAGGAAACATTTTTACTGCCAGTGGTGAGTGAAATTGAACTGAATTGTTTAATTTATTGATTTTTTTTGTTGAAAAACTGATGTAGGCCTAATCAAAACAGTTTTTATTGGGGTCTCGAATCAGGGAATGTTTTGCTGCTTTGATAATTTTGACATGCACAATTTCAGACATTTTTTTTTTCTAAAAATATCCCAAATAATGAAAGTTGAGGGAAAGCTCAGTGATGAGGATTGATGTTTTTTATATTTCAAATTAACAATAGGTTTTTATTAGCAAAATCTAGTACTTAGTTTTAGCGAGTCTATAACGGATTGAATTTATATCAGATATATTTTTGAAAAAAATTTTCCAGTCTCCCGCCTTTAAAGGATTAAGCCAAATTATTGTGAATGTTTTAATTAAACCTATTTAATTTGTGACTTTTTATTTTCAGGACTGTCTTTAGGCAATCATTAGACGAAGAAGCAATGAACATTCAGTTTGTTATGTTACTTGTTGGAAGATTTTCAAGTAAACATTAGCCGTTTGGACAGAGTTATTAGAAGCCTTTGTTGTCTTCCGCCTACTAGAGATTTCGTAATTACGGTAAGCAAAAAAACTTGTAATTAATCGTTTTTAATTTTTTTAAAATGGTAAATTAGTGGATATTTCCTGGTTTATTTACTCATGAGAGAATGTGGAATTAAGAAGAGATGGGTTTTATTTAATTTTATTTTTTATTTTTTTATTTATTTTTTGGATTGACTACTTTTATTTAGTATTTTTTTATTATTATTTGTGCTGTACAGGCTTGTTGCATTCCTCCTGATCTTAAAAACATAAGATACTAAATGGTTTGAGCCTTGGTTCAATAGTTAAATTTAGAAATCTGCCTTTTTGTAAAAAATTTTTTGCAGTAGGAATGCTTTTACTAACTGCATGGTTTTTTTTTCATAATTTCTCCAGGAATCAAAATATTTTTAATGAAATGGGTGATATTTAAATAATTATTAAGATTTGATGGTTGCACAAGGACGAAAGTCTATTAAGAAATAAGGGTTTACTTTTCCCTGTGATATAACTATGGTTGCAAGTAAATATTTAGGCATTTTAGTTAAATCCTATGAGTAAAAATGCAAATATTGAGAAATGTTTTGTAGAAATGTCAATTCTATCATTGTTCGAAAACTTATTTAAGGGATCCTAAAGTTCAGTTCTTTTTCCATAGAAAAACTTTCTGATGGGAGTTGAGTTTCCAAAATTTTAAATTAATTTTTAATTTGAACATGAATATTCAATACAGGCTGATTCAAAAACTGCCTCATATATATACTGTAGAAAAACCTTAATTTTTCTAGATTTATGAGAATGTGCAAAAAATGATGGAAAAATTGATCTAATGTTCCGGGCAATATTCCTAATTTTAGCAATTGAAATTGATATTGATATTGGAAATCGATCAGCAAAAGAATTCAGACTAATTAACAATGAGGTCTTGTTCAAGGGACTAATTATTGTTTTTCAAGATTCACACTTTCTTATATTTTTTGAGGATTAATTTCCTTTATTTTCTTTATTTTCTTTGGTGTGCTGATTTGAGACATAAAATTTTGGTTAATTCGATTTTATATTTTTTATTTTTTATGCTGGAAACTTTGCATTTTAAGGAACTGTCGGTTTACTTATTTAATTCTGGCAGTCTAAATTTCAGTTCAAGAGCAGGTAGTCACATTCTTACTAAATTTGATGCAGTGCTAGTAAATTCTTTCTACTCATTTTTACGAATATGCATACAAAGCTTAGGTTTAAACTATAATAATCTATTCTACATATATATAACAGTTAATGTGATGTGTCCCGTTGTACTTTAGGAAAGGGCTGCGAATTCTGAGATTTTGCTTTTGAATGAGTCGGAAGAAGAATTGGTTGAATCTATTTTTCGGATTTTGGGATCGGCGGAATCTTTCGGTCACGTCATTTCTGCTTTCGGAATCGCTATCGCAACTCAATGAGTTGAAGAGGATTATTTTGCTAACCGGAAGTGGAGTTGGAAGTCAGAAGTCGGACACGGAAACGAATTCGAACAAAATCTTGCTTTTCAGAATCGGAACAATCAGTCGTTCTCCGACATGTAGTCAGGGCTGCGGTGCCGTTTAGATATTAATCGGAATCGGAATTGAATCGATCAAAAGTTAAGTGGAGCTGGAACCGGAACCCTATATTTTTTTCAAGCAGTCGGAATCGGAATCGAAATATGAATCGGCAAAAAAAATAATTTTGATTCAAATTGAGCTGAAAAGTATTAATAAAAGCTTTTTACGATTTTTACATTTCTAATTTCTATCCGAATCAGAATCGCAATTGGCAGTACTGAAATATTTTATAATTGTAATCAGAATCGGAAACTTAAGTTTTTTTTCTCTAGTCGGAATCGGAATCGGAATCGGCAGCACTGGAATATTTTCTACTTTTAATCAGAATCGGAAACTTAATTTTTTTTGTTCGCCAGTTTGAATCAGAATCGGCCCCAAAAATATTGAAGAATTTTGGGAATCGGAATCATAATCGGAACCGCAGCCCTGCATGTAGCATACCTAAATTAGGGTGGGCCGAAAAAAGCGAATTTTTGAATTTGAAAACGCCTGATATGGGAATCGATGCCTTTTTATAACACTATTAACCCCAATTTTTTTCAGATTTTTTGAAGGTCATCTTGAGGTCGCGCAATGACCTTGAAGTTTTTGAAAAGCCCATATAAGGGCAAAAAATAAGAATTTTTTTTTTGCTAAAAAAAGTATCGCTCCCTATCGGAAATTTTGTGTAGATTACGAATATGAAGTCCAAAATTCATTTTTGTGTACAGTTTTTAAGGTAAAAGAAAAAGCAGCCTAAAGCATTTTCAGTGTATAAAAAATAGGCGTAAAGCTCAAAAACCGAACTCTTAAAATGATTTTGGACTTCATATTCGTAATCTACGCAAAATTTCCGATAGGAAGCGATACTTTTTCAGCAAAAAAAATTCTTATTTTTGCCCTTAAATGGGCTTTTCAAAAACTTCAAGGTCATTGCGCGACCTCAAGATGACCTTCAAAAAATCTGAAAAAAATTGGGGTTAAAAGTATTATAAAAAGGCATCGATTCCCATATCAGGCGTTTTCAAATTCAAAAATTCGCTTTTTTCGGCCCACCCTAACCTAAATATCGATTACTTAAGAAACTCGGATTTAACTCGAATTGTAAATAATCGGTTGAGTTTTACATAATATTGGAACGGGAAACCGAATCAATTTTGATTTGACGTCGGCATCAGAGTCGAATTTTAAACGATTTAGAATAGCTTCAAAATCGAGTTGAAAGGAAATTGGGATTTTCCGTAAAATGAGAATCGGTTTCGCAGCCCTTATCACCGATTTTGATATTAGAATACTGATATACCTCTTAATAATTTTTTGTTATTCAGAGCCAGGAAGCAGGTTGTAAATATTCTTCAGTGAGATTGGATATTTAGAAATTCATTGACTTCTCGCTTGAGAGTCTGTTCAGCGGCGGAAGACCTGGACTTGAAAAGAGGAAAAACATACAGAAGAAGAGTGGAGGCGGCTGCGGAGTTGACGACGTGGAACGAACCTACGATTTTATTGCTTAAAACTTATTTATATTTAAAAAAAAAAAAAAAGTTGAAGAAAGCTTTAAAACTTACAAATCAAAAAGTGAAGTCAACTCTCCATATTCGTCACAAATTTTTCCATAAGATAAGCATTGCGTATTATAATGACATTTACGGAGAGTTGACAAGGCATATAATATTTTTTTCAATTATTTCTTTTTTTGATTTCCCATTTTTGGGAATGGTAGTTGGCATTTTAGAGAGCTTTTATGTAGGCATTAGAAATTTGCATGCTTTTTCGAATAAATTTTACTTCTAACATAAGAAAGTAGTTTTTGAGTAGTTTGAATCCAAATATTCAATTCTTTTTTTTAGTGATACTGTAAAACGGAATAAAATTGAATCAAAGGGGACTAGAAAGAAGGCTTTTATGGAAAAATTGCAATTAAAGTTTGTACTTCTTTTTTTAAGTTTTAAAGATACATTGGTAATTGTTCATGCCTTTTGACCAGACACTTTCATTCCGTTTTACAAGAACTAAAAAAAAAAAAAAAAAAAAAAAATGGGGAATTCTATTTTAAATTTTCAAAAAAAAAAAAAAAAAAAAAAAAACGAAAATTTTAGAAAGAATTCCAGAAATAGATGTTGTTCTCAGAACTGGAAGCTCAATTTGATTGTAGCATAGTATGTAACATTTTTAAGTCATTCATTAAAAGGAAAATGGCCAAAAAATTTTAATGTTCCATTTCATGTAAAAGCTTCAGCTCAGAAATTTTTGGAAAATTGGCTAACATGCAAGGCTATAATTTATATGATAATTTGGCTTGTTAAAAATTAATTTGCACCAGAGTTGCTATTCCAAGTTCTATGAGATCATCATTTATTTCTGAAGGAAAATTTGTGAAATTAATGTTTTTATTACACCTGTCTCGTTTTATCTGGTTTTAGTGTTCAGTGAAAGTGTGCGAACAGTTTCAACGTTTTGAAGAAAATTTCTTAGTGGTGGTGATAATGGTTATGCTGATGCTGCTGATTGTAGTGATTCGAAGGTGCTGAAGCAATAAGAAGACAACGGCAGAGTCGGTGAGTTTGTTCCAATTATTTATTATCAATGGATGGAAAATCTGCAGGTTTTTCGGCAGCCATAAGCCCTCCCCTAATAGCAGAAAACAAACGGAAGAATGAGCATATTTACTACTTAAGAGTTTTTAAAATCCCAAATCGGTTTTACACTTTTAGTTTTATCTTTTGGAAATTAACTTTTCGTTTTACTAAATATCTGTATCTGTTAAAGAATGAGCCCAAAAAAACTAGCTTACCCTAGCACTTGTGTTCCGTAAATTGTGAAATGAAAAAGAACTAGAAACTGACTTAAAAATTGCACAACGAAAATAATGGATAAATCTCTCGAATCCAAAAAGATTAAAATTTTAATGTAAGCCGAGGCCATTTTGATATTTTCCCTTTTAAAAATAATTTATGATTTTTATCTCCTTAAGTTGCCAAATTTTCTTTTAAAATTGCCCCATGAATGCTGCTGAGAAACCCTGCCAACGAGGGACGTCAGAACCTGGAATCGTAATTAATTTTGAAAAGAAGATGGAAATAAATTGAGATTGACAGGTTAGTAGTCATAACTGAGATGTATTTTGTTATACTGGATGTTTGATTTCCTTGTGGAATCCTGTCTGAGCTGCGGCATTTGTTTAAATATGTCGGAATTATGGTCAAATCCTTCAAACGGTATTTGTATCTGGGACAAGAATTGAGATTTCAAGGTTGAGAACGGGGCATTAAAAAGGACAGAATATGTAATAAATTTCTTTTAATTAATCAGTTCATATGCTAAAGAGTTTATGGTGGTTAATTTTTGTTTGGAAGTTAATTGAATGAAAGTAATTAACTGACTTGAAAACTTGCAAAATATGGTCTAAAATTATGAGTTTACAGATAGCCGTAATGTTTACTGGGTTACTGCTGAATGACTTGAGAAGGACCATTAGGGTGGGCCGAAAAAAGCGAATTTTTGAATTTGAAAACGCCTGATATGGGAATCGATGCCTTTTTATAACACTATTAACCCCAATTTTTTTCAGATTTTTTGAAGGTCATCTTGAGGTCGCGCAATGACCTTGAAGTTTTTGAAAAGCCCATATAAGGGCAAAAAATAAGAATTTTTTTTTTGCTAAAAAAAGTATCGCTCCCTATCGGAAATTTTGTGTAGATTACGAATATGAAGTCCAAAATCATTTTTGTGTACAGTTTTTAAGGTAAAAGAAAAAGCAGCTAAAGCATTTTCAGTGTATAAAAAATAGGCGTAAAGCTCAAAAACCGAACTCTTAAAATGATTTTGGACTTCATATTCGTAATCTACGCAAAATTTCCGATAGGAAGCGATACTTTTTCAGCAAAAAAAAAAATTCTTTTTTGCCCTTAAATGGGCTTTTCAAAAACTTCAAGGTCATTGCGCGGACCTCAAGATGACTTCAAAAAATCTGAAAAAAATTGGGGTTAAAAGTATTATAAAAAGGCATCGATTCCCATATCAGGCGTTTTCAAATTCAAAAATTCGCTTTTTTCGGCCACCCTAACCTAAATATCGATTACTAAGAAACTCGGATTTAACTCGAATTGTAAATAATCGGTTGAGTTTTACATAATATTGGAACGGGAAACCGAATCATTTTGATTTGACGTCGGCATCAGAGTCGAATTTTAAACGATTTAGAATAGCTTCAAAATCGAGTTGAAGGAAATTGGGATTTTCCGTAAAATGAGAATCGGTTTCGCAGCCCTTATCACCGATTTTGATATAGAATACGATATACCTCTTAATAATTTTTTGTTATTCAGAGCCAGGAAGCAGGTTGTAAATATTCTTCAGCAGTGAGATTGGATATTTAGAAATTCATTGACTTCTCGCTTGAGAGTCTGTTCAGCGGCGGAAGACCTGGACTTGAAAAGAGGAAAAACATACAGAAGAAGAGTGGAGGCGGCTGCGGAGTTGACGACGTGGAACGAACCTACGATTTTATTGCTTAAAACTTATTTAATTTAAAAAAAAAAAAAAAAGTTGAAGAAAGCTTTAAAACTTACAAATCAAAAGTGAGGTCAATCTCCATATTCGTCACAAATTTTTCCATAAGATAAGCATTGCGTATTATAATGACATTTACGGAGAGTTGACAAGGCATATAATATTTTTTTCAATTATTCTTTTTTTGATTCCCATTTTTGGGAATGGTAGTTGGCATTTTAGAGAGCTTTTATGTAGGCATTAGAAATTTTGCATGCTTTTTGAATAAATTTTACTTCTAACATAAGAAAGTAGTTTTTGAGTAGTTGAATCCAAATATTCAATTCTTTTTTTTAGTGATACTGTAAAACGGAATAAAATTGAATCAAAGGGGACTAGAAAGAAGGCTTTTATGGAAAAATTGCAATTAAAGTTTGTACTTCTTTTTTTAAGTTTTAAAGATACATTGGTAATGTTCATGCCTTTTGACCAGACACTTTCATTCCGTTTTACAAGAACTAAAAAAAAAAAAAAAAAAAAAAAAAAAAAAATGGGGAATTCTATTTTAAATTTTCAAAAAAAAAAAAAAAAAAAAAAAACGAAAATTTTAGAAAGAATTCCAGAAATAGATGTTGTTCTCAGAACTGGAAGCTCATTTGATTGTAGCATAGTATGTAACATTTTTAAGTCTTCATTAAAAGGAAAATGGCCAAAAAATTTTAATGTTCCATTTCATGTAAAAGCTTCAGTCAGAAATTTTTGGAAAATTGGCTAACATGCAAGGCTATAATTTATATGATAATTTGGCTTGTTAAAAATTAATTTGCACCAGAGTTGCTATTCCAAGTTCTATGAGATCATCATTTATTTCTGAAGGAAAATTGTGAAATTAATGTTTTTATTACACCTGTCTCGTTTTATCTGGTTTTAGTGTTCAGTGAAAGGTTGCGAACAGTTTCAACGTTTTGAAGAAAATTTTTAGTGGTGGTGATAATGGTTATGCTGATGCTGCTGATTGTAGTGATTCGAAGGTGCTGAAGCAATAAGAAGACAACGGCAGAGTCGGTGAGTTTGTTCCAATTATTTATTATCCAATGGATGGAAATCATGCAGGGTTTTCGGCAGCCATAAGCCCTCCTAATAGCAGAAAACAAACGGAAGAAGAATGAGCATATATTACTTAAGAGAGTTTTTAAAATCCCAAATCGGTTTTACACTTTTAGTTTTATCTTTTGGAAATTAACTTTTCGTTTTACTAAATATCTGTATCTGTTAAAGAATGAGCCCAAAAAAACTAGCTTACCCTAGCACTTGTGTTCCGTAAATTGTGAAATGAAAAAGAACTAGAAACTGACTTAAAAATTGCACAACGAAAATAATGGATAAATCTCTCGAATCCAAAAAGATTAAAATTTTAATGTAAGCCGAGGCCATTTTGATATTTTCCCTTTTAAAAATAATTTATGATTTTTATCTCCTTAAGTTGCCAAATTTTCTTTTAAAATTGCCCCATGAATGCTGCTGAGAAACCCTGCCAACGAGGGACGTCAGACCTGGAATCGTAATTAATTTTGAAAAGAAGATGGAAATAAATTGAGATTGACAGGTTAGTAGTCATAACTGAGATGTATTTTGTTTTTATACTGGATGTTTGATTTCCTTGTGGAATCCTGTCTGAGCTGCGGCATTTGTTTAAATATGTCGGAATTATGGTCAAATCCTTCAAACGGTATTGTATCTGGGACAAGAATTGAGATTTCAAGGTTGAGAACGGGGCATTAAAAAGGACAGAATATGTAATAAATTCTTTTAATTAATCAGTTCATATGCTAAAGAGTTTATGGTGGTTATTTTTGTTTGGAAGTTAATTGAATGAAAGTAATTAACTGACTTGAGAAAACTTGCAAAATATGGTCTTAAATTATGAGTTTACAGATAGCCGTAATGTTTACTGGTTACTGCTGAATGACTTGAGAAGGACCATTAGGGTGGGCCGAAAAAAGCGAATTTTTGAATTTGAAAACGCCTGATATGGGAATCGATGCCTTTTTATAACACTATTAACCCCAATTTTTTTCAGATTTTTTGAAGGTCATCTTGAGGTCGCGCAATGACCTTGAAGTTTTTGAAAAGCCCATATAAGGGCAAAAAATAAGAATTTTTTTTTTGCTAAAAAAAGTATCGCTCCCTATCGGAAATTTTGTGTAGATTACGAATATGAAGTCCAAATTCATTTTTGTGTACAGTTTTTAAGGTAAAAGAAAAAGCAGCCTAAAGCATTTTCAGTGTATAAAAAATAGGCGTAAAGCTCAAAAACCGAACTCTAAAATGATTTTGGACTTCATATTCGTAATCTACGCAAAATTTCCGATAGGAAGCGATACTTTTTCAGCAAAAAAAATTCTTATTTTTGCCCTTAAATGGGCTTTTCAAAAACTTCAAGGTCATTGCGCGACCTCAAGATGACCTTCAAAAAATCTGAAAAAAATTGGGGTTAAAAGTATTATAAAAAGGCATCGATTCCCATATCAGGCGTTTTCAAATTCAAAAATTCGCTTTTTTCGGCCCACCCTAAGGACCATCTTAAGGGATACATGAGTTTCGATTTTTTTTTGTTAAGCTTATATATAAACTTAACTATCTATAGATACGTTAGCCGAGTTGTCGAATCGATGGTGAATGTTTAACCCCATCAGTCTCTTTTTAAGTTATCTTTTTTTTTTTTTTGAATTATTAATTTAAACTTTTTCGGGTTTTTAATTTAATTTTTCGGGTTTTAAATTTAATTTTTCGGGTTTTAAATTTCATTTTTCGGTTTAAAATTTAATTTTTCGGGTTTTCAAATGAATTTTTCAGGTTTTAAAATGAATTTTTCGGGTTTTATAATTAATTTTTTCGGTTTAAAATTTAATTTTTCGGGTTTTAAAATTAATTTTTTGTGTTTAATTTACAAACAATATCCTTATGTAATGGCATTAAGTCTTCAAGGAATTTCGAGGATCAGCAAAGGCGGGATCGATATCAGGGTAAAAAATTTAATGGTAATTATATTTCAATATTTATGTACAATATTTACGATTAAAGTTTATATACACACTTACATCGAAGTGAAGTGAAGGAATGTGGAGTGATTTTGATATTTACTGAAATCGAAGTGAAATGAAGGAAAGTGGAGTGAAGTTTTGATATTTACTTAAATCGAAGGAAAGTGTAGTAATTTTGATATTTACTTAAATTGAAGTGAAGTGAAGGAATGTGGAGTGATTATGATATTCAAACTTACATCGAAGTGAAGTGAAGGAATGTGGAGTGATTTTGATATTTACTTAAATCGAAGTGAAGTGAAGGAAAGTGGAGTGATTTTGATATTTACTTAAATTGAAGTGAGGTGAAGGAAAGTGTAGTGATTTTGATATTTACTTAAATTGAAGTGAAGTGAAGGAATGTGGAGTGATTTTGATATTTACTGAAATCGAAGTGAAATGAAGGAATGTGGAGTGATTTTGATATTTACTTAAATCGAAGTGAAGTGAAGGAATATAGAGTGATATTGATATTTACTTAAATCGAAGTGAGGTGAAGGAAAGTTTAGTGGTTTTGATATTTACTTGAATGGAAGTGAGGTGAAGGAAAGTGTAGTGATTTTGATATTTATTTGAATTGAAGTGAAGTGAAGGAATGTGGAGTGATTTTGATATTTACTTAAATCGAAGTGAGGTGAAGGAAAGTGTAGTGATTTTGATATTTACTTGAATTAAAGTGAAGTGAAGGAATGAATGTGGAGTGATTATGATATTCAAACTTACATCGAAGTGAAGTGAAGGAATGTGGAGTGATTTTGATATTTACTTAAATCGAAGTGAAGTGAAGGAAAGTGGAGTGATTTTGATATTTACTTAAATCGAAGTGAAGTAAAGGAATATAGAGTGATATTGATATTTACTTGAATCGAAGTGAGGTGAAGGAAAGTGTAGTGATTTTGATATTTACTTGAATGGAAGTGAAGTGAAGGAATGTGGAGTGATTATGATATTCAAACTTACATCGAAGTGAAGTGAAGGAATGTGGAGTGATTTTGATATTTACTTAAATTGAAGTGAAGTGAAGGAATGTGGAGTGATTATGATATTCAAACTTACATCGAAGTGAAGTGAAGGAATGTGGAGTGATTTTGATATTTACTTAAATCGAAGTGAAGTGAAGGAATATGGAGTGATTTTGATATTTACTGAAATCGAAGTGAAATGAAGGAATGTGGAGTGATTTTGATATTTACTTAAATCGAAGTGAAGTGAAGGAATGTGGAGTGATTTTGATATTTACTGAAATCGAAGTGAAATGAAGGAATGTGGAGTGATTTTGATATTTACTTAAATCGAAGTGAAGTGAAGGAATATAGAGTGATATTGATATTTACATAAATCGAAGTGAGGTGAAGGAAAGTGTAGTGATTTTGATATTTACTTGAATGGAAGTGAAGTGAAGGAAAGTGTAGTGATTTTGATATTTACTTGAATGGAAGTGAAGTGAAGGAATGAATGTGGAGTGATTATGATATTCAAACTTACATCGAAGTGAAGTGAAGGAATGTGGAGTGAAGTTTTGATATTTACTTAAATCGAAGGAAAGTGTAGTGATTTTTATATTTACTTAAATTGAAGTGAAGTGAAGGAAAGTGTAGTGATTTTGATATTTACTTAAATTGAAGTGAAGTGAAGGAATGTGGAGTGATTTTGATATTTACTGAAATCGAAGTGAAATGAAGGAAAGTGGAGTGAAGTTTTGATATTTACTTAAATCGATGGAAAGTGTAATGATTTTGAAATTTACTTAAATTGAAGTGAAGTGATGGAATGTAGAGTGATTATGATATTCAAACTTACATCGAAGTGAAGTGAAGGAAAGTGTAGTGATTTTGATATTTACTTAAATTGAAGTGAAGTGAAGGAAAGTGTAGTGATTTTGATATTTACTTGAATTGAAGTTAAGTGAAGGAATGTGGAGTGATTATGATATTCAAACTTACATCGAATTGAAGTGAAGGAATGTGGAGTGATTTTGATATTTACTTAAATCGAAGTGAAGTGAAGGAATGTGGAGTGAAATTTTGATATTTACTTAAATCGAAGTGAAGTGAAGGAAAGTTGAGTGAAGTTTTGATATTTACTTAAATCGAAGGAAAGTGTAGTGATTTTGATATTTATTTAAATTGAAGTGAAGTGAAGGAAAGTGGAGTGAAGTTTTGATATTTACTTAAATTGAAGTGAAGTGAAGGAATGTGGAGTGATTATGATATTCAAACTTACATCGAAGTGAAGTGAAGGAATGTGGAGTGATTTTGATATTTACTGAAATCGAAGTGAAATGAAGGAAAGTGGAGTGAAGTTTTGATATTTACTTAAATCGATGGAAAGTGTAATGATTTTGAAATTTACTTAAATTGAAGTGAAGTGATGGAATGTAGAGTGATTATGATATTCAAACTTACATCGAAGTGAAGTGAAGGAAAGTGGAGTGATTTTGATATTTACTTAAATCGAAGTGAAGTGAAGAAAAGCGGAGTGATTATGATATTCAAACTTACATCGAAATGAAGTGAAGGAATGTGGAGTAAAGTTTATATTCACACTTACATCGAATTGAATTGAAGTTGATTTAGACACTTACATCGAATTATAGTGAAGAAAAGTGGAGTGACATCGTGAAGTGAAAAAAAGTTCCTCTGTATATTACTGAAATTTTTGAAAGATACCTGAAGATCGTGGAACCTGGAAGCACCAAAATCATGTTTACCTTACATGCAGATCTAATGGAATTCATTTTAAATTTTTTGATGAAAATTATGCAAGATCAAGCGTTTAGTGAATCGATGAGGACTGTCATGGAAGGGAGTTTACCGTCTTGTTTGAAGCACATTATTACTAGTTCGGATTATTTCGGACCTTCTCTGTTCCTTTTAGCCACGGATGTAGGCTACCATTTGTTTTCCAAGAACCTTTCCCACTTTTCACTCTTCACTCTTCAAAATAATTACTTGACTGACGTCGTCCTTCAAGCTGTACTAGTCAAAGAGGTGAGAGACAAAATTGATGGTGAAATAATTTAGAATTGTAAGAAAGGGATTTTTAATTTTTTCTTTTTAATTTTTTAGGTTCCTCCTGCTGGAGAAGTTTTGGCTTCATTACCGAACGTAACCAGGGCTGTTTTGCTTAAATGCCATGGTCTAACACAGTTAAAGCGGTTTCATTCATTCGATCACCTTTGCGAAAGTTTTGTCCATTTTCTGTATTTGCCGGCTATGAGGAGGCGGAAAAGCTACAATCTTTCGGCGACACGGCCATTACCTTAGGAAGTGCCATGAATGAATGAATGTGTCATCATCCTGACCTGAAAACAGAAGCCATGAAATCTGTTATAAATGTATGTTTAATTTCTTTTAATGCTGGCTAGCATCAATCACTGATTAATGATTTCTTATTAATTCCATTTTTATTTTTATTTTTTTCCTTTTTTTTTCACAGATTAAATGCGTTGACGCCATTTTAAGTGATATTTCGACCGGAGATCATTACAAAGAATTAGTAGCCTTCGGAAACTTGAAATATTTTATTAAGCTGCTTCCATTGCCGAATTTGTCTGCCACATTATGCAGTTACACCGGCTACTCAGGCTGTTGCTAATGTTTGCAAATCAATTCTTGTGAGTAAAAAATTTTAATTGTATATCGTAATAGAGCTAACTCTGGTTGACGCTTCTCTGTGGTTTTTATAAATGTATCCAAAATTTTTAATAAAATCAATTTTTTTTTCGATTTCAGTGCCTAACTTGAAAGCCAATAGTTTTGGAAAGATATAAAAGAGCTGCAGCAGGTATTAACTTGTTTGGACGCTTTAACTGATCACTCTTCCAGGCATATTTCTTCACGGATTATCTCCTAATATCTGCAAAGGGGACCTCGTTTTCCACTGCTTCAAAAGCGAGAGGGACTAGAGTCTTACGGAGTCCGGAACAGCTGAAACACTCGAAACTTTGTACTAGGACCAGCTTCGAGATCAGCAACGAGAGCAGTTTTTCGCCAAATTATTTGTAAGAATGTTAGTTAAACTTTGCTTTGGAATGCCGAAACGAAGAGTGACATTCCAAAATGCATTTTCAATGCCCAACCATAGGAACCACGGATGTGGCGAAAGCGACGTTGGACCTATTACCCAGAGGATTAAATGTGAATTTAGTGCCTCCTGCCCTGCCCGAAAATTGTAAATTGGCTTATTTGATTTGTTTCGTCGGGTGTTGATCTTCGATGTTGTTGGACGATAAAAAGCAACCGTTTCAAATTTTCCTGCATTATTTCGTGGAAAATGAGACTTAGGATAGTCCGTAGGGTCTGACAATATTTTTTGAGTAAGTATTGGAGGTTTTTTTACTTCTTCAGTTTAAAATATGTTTTGTAATTTTAAATTGTTTCTTCAAAATATTTTTTCGTAGTTCCTTGTATCATGCTTTTGCTGGAGACGGAACAACCGATACCGACAGCGCAGGGAAAAAAGAGAATATGTGTGGTCGATGCGTGGTCGATGTTGCTCAAAAAAATTAAAAATCCGAAAGTGATTCTCGATTCTTTAATTACGTTGAAGAACATAAATATCGACAACTCTCCAGTTTTTGAATTTAGCCCTACAGATGTCTCGTAAAGATTCATCGAGTAAGTTTTTTTTTTTTTTCTTTGAAAAGTATTTTTCAGAAAATGGGATTGTTTTTTTTTTTTTATTTTTTCAGATGGCATTTTCGGCCACAATGGAAACGTACGGGAGAAAGCCGCTGAAAGGCTACGGTTTCCGCATGACTGACAGCATGCTCTGTATATTAAAACAGATTCTAGTTGGAGAAAAAATTCTTCAGGTACGTTTTCCTGTAATTTTATAATTTTTTGCTTTTTTCGGGTTTTTTAGTTCAAAAATTTTAAATAAATAAGTTTTTGTTTGCTTCGTTTTTAGGAGCGTTTGGATGAAGCAGCCTCGAAGCAAATCATATCAACAACGTATGGCGATCATGTCGGGGAGGTCCGGCATATGGGAGCAGATTCTCAAGTTCCTTGTTAGTAAACAGATTATCTTTCCCGACCACAAGCCCTCCGGGACGATCCGGAGGAAAAGACTCACGTCAGCGAAGCTTTATTCAACCAATTTTGCTACATGGGACTTTCCAGGGACGCAACCATTGAAGCCCTCTCTCAATCGCGATACATCGAAAAGGCTGTTAACTATTTAATCGAAAATAATCGAACCGCTTGTCAGGAAGATGAAGACGATTTGACATTGTGAGAACGTATTTAACAAATCCGAGTCAATGAAAAATCCGAGGTTTTTGCAAGTTCTTCGAGGGATCCTAACTCATCAACTTTCGAAAGAGATAATGGTGGATTTGGTTCATCGAGTTAGTTTTTTTTTAAACCTTATTAGCTTAATAAAAAAGCTTGAGTTTTTTTTATTGTATTTTTCTATTATTCGATTTTTAAAAAAATTTTCTCATTTACTTTTTTTTCGCAGCTCAAAACATGGGCGCGTCCTCATCGTCTCAAGTCGAAGTCATTAATCCGAGGAAGAAGTGGAGTTGTGAAATGGCGTTAGCAGAAGGTGAATCTGAAGTAAGTACTTTTTTAATTAAAAAATTTGTTTTTTAATTTTTTTAATTTTTTGTTGTTTCCTCTTTTGTTTTAGATGCTTAACGACATTTAAAAATTTCGGCTCACGCAAGACACAGTAAATCAATTCACCGGAAGTGCTTTAATTCAATATCATGAGGTGCTAGAAAATCATCCGGAAACCGTTTATCGCGTCTGCGATTTGTTTATTGTCATTTGCGACCGAAATGGTTTTTGCCCGGTGTGTTAAGATGTAAGTCAATTAAAAATGAATTTATTTTTAAAATAGTTATAGGTTGGTCTCTTATCTGTAGTTTACATTTTTTTTAAATTTTTGCAGCTTGCAATCCAAATGGGTTACATGCTTAAAAAGGTGAAAGAAATTTACCTTAATTTGGTAATTTCATTGGACGAAGAAGCAATAATATTAGATGGAAGCGACCAAGAGAGAAGCTAATTTTGAAGTGCGTTTGGAAGTCGGATCGAGTTTTCGCGGAAGACGCGAACATTGATAAAACCGCAGTTTCTCTCGTCAAAACTTTGTTATACCATCTGGTTGCGCCCGATGAATATTTATTAAAAACCTGCCAGCAGCAAAGTGCAACAACTGAATCACCAACAACTTCGAGAAAGCAGCGAAGCGTCGTCTTCAACTAATTTTTTCGCTTCTGATTTAAAGCTTTCACTTCCGTTCTCTTAAATGAAAAACCGTCGAATAACAAGGGAAAAGAGAAAAAGAAAAGCACCGACGAGAAAAAACGTAAAAATTATTGTCGAAATTGGCTATTTTTTCCATTTTAACGGACGCTGTGAAATCTTAAAGGGGATATTCGAAATTGATTATGCATCACGTTAACGAAGCGGATCCGAAAGATACGGTTTTGACGGAAGACATTTCTGCTGTTCGATTTATTTTAGCAAAATTCGTTTTGCTCCCAGGGATGGATAAGGAATCGATCGAAATTTGTTCGGAAGCTCGTTTGTTGCTTGGGACTGTCGGAGCTTGCAATCATCTGGATTTAGAAATTGACACGAAGAAAAAGTATACGGATGTGCCCTGGATTTTGGCTTTGTATTGATTTCGGAAATGATGGCCATGTGCTTGATGCTCATGTGGTACCCTTTCAGTTGTTAACAGCGAGCGGTTATTAGTTGAAAAATAACCCTGCACGTTTTTCGAATGTCTCGAAATTGCTCACGACGAAGGGACTGATGAACGAATTGGCGAAATTGCCTCATAATTTGGATTTGTCGAATCCGAATTTTGTTTATGCAATGAATGCTGCATTGAAACCGTTAGAAACATTTACGAAGTTAACGATTGATAGGGGAAGCAGAGGACACGCGATCGGTGGGTCGGTTAAAGGGAATTCATAAACTTTTACTTCTGGAAGACCTGCTTACGATATCGGTAGGTTTTTGTAAACTTTTTTTAAAATCAGCCGATTTTTTTGTTTTGAGTCGAAAAATTGTCAGATTTTTTATTTATTTGTTTTTATTTTTAGATCCAACCTTGACCAACAATTCGATACCACATCGGGAATCACAAACGCTCAGGGCGAAGAAACAAACGAGGATGCTGGAAATATCGATAATGATTTGTCTGCTGCTGCTGAAAGTTTAGAACCGACTTCGGTAATCAGATTAATGATGATGTAACTGGTATCCGAGAGATCGTTTTGGAAGATCAGAATATGGATCGAGACAATGATAGAGATTGTCCTATGGATATGCATAAGATTGTAATTCTTAAAGATTATGAGAATAATATAATACGATGACCTATCAAACCCGATGACTGCAAAACACATTGATACAAATGACATTCGAGGTAAATACGCAGAAATTTGATATAATAAAAAGAAAAAAAATGATCTTGAACTAAATTGTTTTTTTTTGCAGATGGTACACGGTTTAATCGCCGATCCACAACCATCCAATGAAGAGCAGTTAACCGATCCGGGTGATGCAGATAACTTGGATGAAGATAAATACGAAGACGAGCAAATGGAAGAAGGCAACAACGAAGGGGAAGAAGGGGCTATAATAATGAAAATGATGATCCCGACGATGAATTTTTAATGGATACCTCGATTTCCAATGGAAAATTTGAGCATTTCATGAATGATTTATTATTCGTGCAATATTCCAGCAGTGATATCAAAACACTTGGATGTTTTAATGAATTGCACAGCGATGACACTTCCAAAAGGCCAGAAGAACCAGTCGTCAACCTCTGCACCACTCGTTGTAGGTGAGACGAAACTGAGAAAAATCAGCGCTTGTTAGAAAGCCGAGAATTCGACCTAGGCGGTATCAATTTTTACAGTTGAATCCGAGGAGTACATCCAACCATCAGCCTAATTTGCTCCTGACGTAAGTTTGGGGTTTTAAGCCACTTCTAAATAAGGCTTGAAATTTCTGAAATTTTATCACATTTCTTTTTTTCTTTTTTTTTTCAGTTTGCCGTTCTCCCGCCTCCGTTTCCAAACTTAGGATTACAGACAGGGAGATTAAGACGCTCAGACCTCGGGTAGCCATAGTTTTCGTAGTAGTAATTTAGTTATAATGATTAACGGATTCTGTATGCTTGCCAAGCCCAATGAGAAAATCATCGACTTATTAGATCAATTTCATTGGCTATTATTTCGATCAGCTATTATCCCCGAACGTTCAAGGCGTTTGCTATGCTCGTTGGGCAAACGAAATGAAAATATAAGACGCGGATTCTCCTGCCATGGCGGCTTTCCTTTGACTTATTTTTCTACTTCATCAATGCCTTTTTTCTCTCCCCCCCCCCATTCCACCTCTGCTAGTTCCAGCTCTTCTTCATGGATTTGCTTCGAAAGTCGGTCTATCACATCCTTTCTATTCCCTCGTCAATTGAGCTCTGAAAGGAGATTGCCTCGTTAGAATTTATATCCTAAGTCATCCGACACAGAAGCAGTGAATGAATCTACGGACTCCGATCGTCTGGATAATACATAAGTTAAGTAATAGCCTTTTTAGTTTTTATGGAATTTTTTTAGTTCTTTGTGATGAGGCTACGAACTTTCATTTTTCTTTTTGTTAGGAACGCTTTAATGGGGAAACGGGGTTTTTCGTTTTGTAATTATTTTTTTGCGAAGGGAACCTGGCCTGGATCGGAGAGAAAGGCCAAAGCAAGGGTGGCGTGCCTAGCGTAGATTGTAAACCCGCAATCGTTTCCGATGTGCCGTTTCGACGTCTCAGGTGAAACGTGGACCGGGGACGAGCCTCGAGAAACCGGGGGGTGGTTTTCACCACAATGCGAGGGTAGTGCCGGACGCCCAAGACCAGAGAGCTCGAGGATCTCGTGACGATCTCCGTTGTAGGAGGGAGCGTAGTAGTTAGAGTAGTTAGATAAGAAGGTATCCACTTATCCAAACATACTCGGGAGCGAATGGGTAGCTTAGGGTTTTTTTAGGTGCTTTTGGTCTCTGTCAATGTCATATGGATTACCTTCAATTATATTACACGGTTAACTAAAGTCGTCCCACAGGCGTAGCTTATGGAACTACCCAAGTCAACCGTCACGTATAATGAAGTCTAATTTTTATGCCTCGGCAGGACATTAGGGCTTTGCAGTTGGTATATAACTGGGTTGAGGCCATCACCGGCCAACTGTTTAAGCTTTTTAATTGCACTTGAAAGCGATTCCGATATGGTTTCAACTGGCTATCAACACCCGACAGTGGTCCAGCAGTGGTCAGAGAAGAATCGAAGGACGCATGCCCTAGGATAGGTGCTACTTTCTGGGGAAGGTTGACATAGGCAGGCGTCAACCTGTAAGAAGACTTGTATCGCGAGATGTAGGAATATTTTTTTTTTATTAATGTTATTTATTTATTTTTCAAAAATTGAAAGTTCGTTGGGAAACCCAGTTTTTTTTTGTAATACAAAATTAGGAACGTTGTAATAATAGGTTTTTTTTTTCTTTTCTTTTTGTCTGCCGGACGCTCGACACTTTTTGGAAGCCGTTGGATTTGAAAAACAATTCATCATCCTTCAGGTTAGCAGTGGTCATTCATTATCAGGGCTTATTTCGTGGCAACTGATGAGGGATGGATGTACATAGAGCTACGTAACCTGGACCCAAAGCCGGAACGTGGAGTCTGAAATGTGTATGCTGTATTGATTGCAGAATATGTGAGTGTTTAATTTAAATATTAGCTAGTTGACGGAAACTGAAGCGAGGTTTTCGGCAGCCATAATACGGTTGTTTCACACAATTTAATTTAATTTTTTAAACCGCTTAAAAGAAAAAAATGCGAAAGCATTTTGCGTTGAAATTTTTTGGTTCCAGGTTGTCATAAGCTCCAAAAAAATAAAAAAAATTGGGCCAAAAATTGATGCATTTGAATTTATTTCGAAAAGCGGGATGGCCTTTTTTAAACTAATAGTTTTTATCGTCCCGCACCTTGAGAATTAGCGAGTATGTATAGGCTCCGAGCGACTTTGACTGCAGCGCCACCATTGAAATCATGTTTAGCTTATAAAAAAGCAATATTTTCCGCGAACTAATTGCGTGATGGAAATATATACGCTTCTATAAGGTAAACAGGTATATTTAAGTGTATATTTATTTTTTTAAAAGTCGCTCGGAGCCTATATCTTATTTTGCACTGACGGCAAATAACAGAACGATAAAAACAATTGGTTGAAAGAAGGCCGTTTGTTTTTGTCCCGCTTTTCGAAATCGTTTCAAATGCATCAATTTTTCGCCGTATTTTTTTAAAGTTAATGACAAGTTAAAACAAAAAAATTACAACTCAGAATGCATTTTAATTTTTTCCTCTAACTTTTTAGGCGGTTTAAAAAATTTAATTTAATTATGTGAAACAACCCTATTCCCCCCCATATTTTCAGAAAGCATAGGCGACCCGAAAGAATACCGGTATTATGAATTAAGGTTCTTGAAATTTGAAATCGATTGGACTAGTCCAATAAAAATAAAAATTCGATTTCCAAATTCAAAACTAACAGCTGTTAGTTTTGAATTTGGAAATCGAATTTTTATTTTACTACTTTCTTTATATCTGTTGAAGAAAGACGATATGTATTCGTTACAAAACTTAAGTGTTTCATTTGGCCTCCAAATCAAATAGGCATCGCAAAAAGAATGAATAATGACAACTTGAACTTGGTATCATTAACCATTTTTAAATTCATTAATTCAAAAAAACATCTTTAATTTTAATTTGATCTTTAAATTTAATTTGATTGAAATTCCATCTTTATTTTAGAAATTAGGATTCGAAATCAGATTATTTAGTACATTTAAACGTTTTTCTAGCAATAATAAGAAATATGGTAGTCGTTTAATGCTATGTAAAAAGATTTTATACCAGGCCCGTAGCCATGGGGGGGCATAGGGTGGCTCAGCCCCCCTATGGAAAAGCTTGAGCCCCCCTGTAAATTTGACTTGGTCAATGTATTTTCCCTATCTTCCATGTTATAAGGGGCCATTTGGAGCCCCCCTTTGAATGTCTCGTGCCCCCCTTTGTTTCTCAGGCTGGCTACGGGCCTGTTTTATACTATTTGTAAAGGAGCGATGCGCAGCAAGAAACCTACTTGCGCCTTGAATCAAATTTTTTTTTTCGAAGTGAAACTTCTTATGGGGCGGGTCCACTTAATGAAGTGAAACTTTCGAAGTTTTCAATGCTAAAATTTTGAATATTATTTAAATTTTAATAATATTTTACTAATTTAGAATTTAATGATAAAATTTGCCGGAAAAATTATCGACTATGGCAAATTGTTTGATCAAAAGTTTGAAAAAGGTTGAAATTTCGGTAAAATTTTCGGCTATGTCAAAATTTTGAAACAAAAATCTGAATTTTCGTCAGTTTCCGTGAAAGTAAATTCGAAGAAGAAAATTCAAGAAAATTTTTTAATTTAGTTCGGCTTTTAGAATTTGAAGTGGTTAAACACCATAAAATAATGACCAATATAATATTTAACCCCATTAGAAGTTTCACGTTTTACGCTATATGCACATAGAGCGATTTTTAATTTTTTTCAGTCTTTTTTTCCTACCGCGTGTAGGAAAAAAATGACTTAAATTAATATGGGTACTCGGTCGATGATATATGTACCCTCCCATTACGTAAAAAATATAATACAACCCCAAAAATAACGTCAAACATCATCGAACATCATCACACATCATCGAAACTTTGTTTGAAAAGTGTAAACACTTTCATCGAGAAAAAATTTTTGAAACTCTTCGAACAAAAATGTTCGAGTAATGTAACCAGCGCCTAAGAAAAAATAAGGAAAAATTAGCGAAAAAGTAAGCGAAGTTAACGAAAATTAAGAAAATTAAGAAAAAATTAACGTCAAATTCAGAAAAATGATCGAAAATTTAGGAAATATTATGGGATAATATTTAAAATTTTAACTTTAAAAACTTAGGAAAAACTTCATTACGCAGACCCGCCCCATAAGAAGTTTCACTTCCAAAATGTTGACTTTGCACAAATATCACAGTATAGTATTAATTTAAGTAATCTACATTATAGCATCATTGTGTAAGTATACATTATAGTATTACATTATTTATAGTATTTTAAAGTAGTTTACAGAGATATTTTAAAAATAAATTAACAGTCTGATTCAAATTAATTGCAAGAATGTCTCTAACTGCTAAAAACGAATTTAGGCGTTCATTTGCAGGGATTTCCGGAGTTGACGATCCGGACGCGGCCACGCAACGCCGTTTGACCACCTTCACAATGCTGAGAAAAAGCCGCGTCTAGTAGTTCAACTTCACCCTTCAAGATAGAATAAATTATTATTTCAACGGGTCGTTAGACATTTTTTTTTTTGACTCGTGACAGAAGGTTTATTAATCTTCCTTACCTCATCTGTAATTTTTGATTCGATGACGAAGAAATGGCCGAGAATGGTATTGCAGCCACGGCCGTTTCCACCAATGTCAATTCCAGGCCCGGCACCGCTAAACGGCGCCCTAGTTGCATTAAAATACTCCCCAGCTTCCAATCTTTTACCCTCTGCCGCCTTCAAATCCATATCAAACCAGTCTCCATTGTAACCTGTTATCGAAAGGCTGACACCGCGTCCTGTTGTGTCAGCACTGATCCTTAATATGTCGCCTTGGTTAATGTCGTAGGTGTATGAGGCTCCGCCGGTAACCCAGTCACCCTTGTCGCCGGTCATTGTGAAGTGACCCTCGGCGTCTACCACTTTAGATGAGACATGGAAGGGTCGCTTAGTTCGCACTCTCGAAGGATTAGCTGACAATTAAAATATATTAAATTTAAGAAATCCAAGAAGAATTAAGACATTTGAAAATTTTACTCACCATGACACAGAGAGACCACTGACAAAAATAGTAAAAAATAGCGACCGTACATGATTTTAGTTATTTTTTATTTTTTATTTGTGAAACATTGAATACTTTATTTAATCATACGATGGTTTCGCACAATTTGTTATATTTATAATCTGCCCGTTTGGATTGTTATGATCTTATCACTTCCGCTACCGTCAAATGATGTAATGGTACGTCAATTTCGTGTTGTAATTAATTAGAAGTTTTTCAAGTGTTTTTCAATTTTATCTTAAGTTCTAGGAATATTCATTAAAATAAATCATGATATCATAAGTATTCAGTAATGCTTAAGAAAAATCCTTAGAGACCAAAAGTGTCCGAAAGAACCGCTTGAAAGGCGCAAAAAATGCAGAGCTAGGAAATTGGCCGCTCTTGGCTATAAAATTTTGGCGATGCAAAATTTTTGACGGATTTTTTTTTTTTTTTAATTGTTTTACCTTCATCTATATACAATTAGGATGGTTCAAATTTACCTTACTTTTCGCGATTTTCATTTTTCTTATTGTCTAGGTTTACGAAAATTTTGAAGTGAAACTTCTCATGGGGCGGGTCCGCGTAATGAAGTTTTTCCTAAGTTTTGAAAGTTAAAATTTTAAATATTTTTGCTTAATTTTTCTTAATTTGAAGTTAATTTTTTGTTAGTTTTTGTTGAAAGTTCATTGCTTTGCAATAAATAATAGAAAATCAGACCCTTCTTTTACTATTTTGATCGACTTTAGAGAAATCACGCTTTTGGAACTGATGACTCTTAAAATGAAAATTACCAAACAGAAATATTGATTTTTTTCTTTTTAATCTTTCAGAAAACCTGGATCTAGGCTTAGTGCAATTATATACGTGATCGGCGCTTGTGATTACCCCGGTCAACTTCCTGCCATGCTGAGGACATGCATTGCTTCCTTGACTGGTTCGCAGCCTCAGGAGCAAGCCTGAGTTTACGGGGCTCCACTTCAGTCCTTTCCGATGCCACTGGTCTCACTCGTTTCCTTTATCATCTTGCTAGTTGAGAAGCCGGTGGAGAAGCTCTCGTATCATGCAGGATGATGGGTCGGAGAGGATTTAGGTCAGATAAAGCGGTGAGATATCCCAAAATATTTTTCGTTTTAATGAAAATAGTATTTATTTCATGAAAAATACGACCCGACCTAGCTCAAGTCAGCCAGATTATTTAATGCTGACATGGTGTCGGACGGTATAAAATTTTAATCATTTTCGATAATAAGAATTTTTTCATTTTACTAATTTAAAAATATTATTTCTTCTGTTTCAGCTTGCAACATGTGCCGACAGGGTAATAGATCTTATCAAAAATATTGACATGAGCGCATTTCAAACACACCAAGGTCTCGCTAGTTTCTTCGCCAGATTAGAGCTGGAAACAAACGTTTGCCGAAATGAGCAATTTTTGGAAATAGTTACTCCGGAACAAATGCGGAAGCCTTGCCGGACGCAGAAGAAGTTGAACCCGCGGTCCTTCAGACTTCGACTCCAGAACCAAGCACCTTTTGGAGAGATAAGGAAGATGAAAATGCCTTTTCCGGATTTAAAAAATCAGACGATGTGTCCGTTCGGCTCTTCGAAGAGCCTAGACCCTCGACTTCAGGAGAAAACTCCGGGGTTCGATGGTCTCAGCTGGAATTAACGTCTTCTAGTTCTAGTCAAAAGTCATCGGAGATAAATCACGATTCAGACTATGCGTCGCAGACACCTCCTTCAACACCTCAAGACATGGGATCAGATATCTCGATGGAAGAGGATCAAGAAAATCAGGAAGGACAAGACTGGCCCCCGAAAGTTACTCAAATATTTTCGAATCAGGAAGAGAATAATGCGGAGTCCGCTGTGGAATAGGGTGGGCCGAAAAAAGCGAATTTTTGAATTTGAAAACGCCTGATATGGGAATCGATGCCTTTTTATAATACTTTTAACCCCAATTTTTTTCAGATTTTTTGAAGGTCATCTTGAGGTCGCGCAATGACCTTGAAGTTTTTGAAAAGCCCATTTAAGGGCAAAAAATAAGAATTTTTTTTTGCTGAAAAAAGTATCGCTTCCTATCGGAAATTTTGCGTAGATTACGAATATGAAGTCCAAAATCATTTTAAGAGTTCGGTTTTTGAGCTTTACGCCTATTTTTTATACACTGAAATGCTTTAGGCTGCTTTTTCTTTTACCTTAAAAACTGTACACAAAAATGAATTTTGGACTTCATATTCGTAATCTACACAAAATTTCCGATAGGGAGCGATACTTTTTTTAGCAAAAAAAAAATTCTTATTTTTTGCCCTTATATGGGCTTTTCAAAAACTTCAAGGTCATTGCGCGACCTCAAGATGACCTTCAAAAAATCTGAAAAAAATTGGGGTTAATAGTGTTATAAAAAGGCATCGATTCCCATATCAGGCGTTTTCAAATTCAAAATTCGCTTTTTTCGGCCCACCCTACTGTGGAAGTGGACGAAGAGGGAAAAGAAGAGCCTCCTACTGCCTCCTTCAGCCTTTTACCCCAGAAATAAGGGCGATTCATTCATACAACAATCGAAGCGTTAAATACGATGGAGGTCAAATCCCCTTCGTTTTCTGATGTCTGCTTCAAAAAAGCTTAATTCGAGTAGACCTGCTAAAAATAACGGTAGGCATTTGTGAACTACCTATTCTTAAAATATGCCGATTTTTTTGTTTTGAGTAGAAAGATTGTCAATTTTTTATTTTTATTTTTATTTTTAGATCCAACTTTGACCAACAGTTCCGTTGCCACATCCGGAAACACAAGCGCTCAGGGCGAAGAAACAAACGAGGATGCTGAAAATACCGAAAATAAATCGTGTGGTGCTGCTGCTGAAGTTTAGATTCAAGCTCGGATAGTCAGGTTAATGCTGATATAACCGATTTCGGAGAGATCGTTTTAAAAGATCAGAATGTTTATCAAGACAATGATAGAGATGGTTTTATGCATATGGATAAGATCGTGAGAATTTTAAATCGATGACCTGTCAAAGCCGATGACTCGGCAAAACGCCTTGATGCAAATGGCAACCGAGGTAATTAAAATGCAGAAATTTTTCAAACGAAAGAACAGAAAATGTGATCTGGAACTAAGTTGTTTTTTTAACGAACTGCAATCATCCAATCAAGAGCAGTTAACCGATCGGGATGATCCGGATAATTTGGATAAAGATGAATATTGAGTCGAGCAAACGGAAGAAGACAACAACGAAGGGGAAGAAGGGGGCTATAACAACGAAAATAATGATCCCGACGATGACTTTTCAATCGAGGACGTGAGCATATCATGAGTGATTTATTCTTCGTGCAATATCCCAGCAATGATACTAAAACACTTGGGTCTTTTAATGAATTGTACGGCGATACACTTCCATAAGGGCGGAAGAACCAGTCGTCCAACCGCCGGTACTCTACCCGTTCTTGGTGGGAAAAAACCGAGAAGAATCAGCCCCTGTTAGAAACCTGAGAATTCAACCTAGGCGACATCAATTTTTACAGGAGTACATCCAACCATATCGGTCTGATTTGCTCCATAAGTAAGTTTGGGGTTTTTTAACCGCTTTTAAATTTGACTTGAAAGTTCTGAATTTTTGTTAATCATATTTTTTTTTTTTTTGCAGTTTGCTGTTCTCCGCCGCCATTTTCGAACTATGGGTTACTGACAGGGAGATCAAGACGCTCAGAGCTCGGGTGGCCACAGTTTCCATAGTAATAATTTATTTTTGATGGAGAACGGATTCGGTATGCTTACCAGACCCCTTGAAGAAACATAGAGTTATTAGATCAATCCATGGGCTATTATTTCGGTCAGCAATTAGCCCCAAACGTTCGAAGCGTTTTTAACGAGGACGATAGAGTCGACCCGTCATTCCCGATTCGAAACACCAACGAGGACACCGCGAACGAAAAAGACACGGGGATACCAACAGGACATGTGATCTTAACACTTTTTAGCAAACAGACAACGATTTACCGTTTTTGGGTTGGACAGTCAGCCTCGGCCCGATAAAGGGTGACCGCTGAGGAGAGTTCCGGAGTCCGTAAAAGTCGCACAGAAGGGTGTCCCACCCGCTATGTATCCGTCGACTCTGAGTGCTCCGCCTGTAACCTACTTTGAACAACAGCAAGAGCAGGAACCGCGGAACCAATCGAGGAATTCTCGAGCGAACAGTCTAAGGAATTTTTAACGATTACTTTGAACGAAAATACCGAAAGTAACGCGGAGGTACCGCAGGAAAGCGATACCGAATCCACAACATCCAAACCACTACACCGGAGGCTACTAGGTCCAGCAAAACTTGGCAGGTTGCCACCGGATTTCTTACCGTTCTTGTTCGGTCAAAATACGGAAACAACAGAAAGATCACATCCGCCTCCTTGTTCTCTAATTACCGAAGGCGAAAGCAGTTCCAATTGAAGCTATCCACTTCAGGAAAATGCAGAAAACGAGGAGAATGCAGTCCCCGCAGCTTTGGACCTGGAAAAAATTATATAAGTTTGCGTGAAACAAAGAGCTACGTATCGAGGGGCTTCCGTTCCGGCCGGGCCGTTTACCTGCCAATATGAGGGAAGAAACGCTTTCGAATCATTTACGGCAGCATATTTGGCAACGGAATCCACCACTCCTCCGTCGTTTTCTATCATGGGGGAAGTAAACCCGGAATTTTGGATATTCAGAAGCAGGTTTTGTCCCAGTAGTGGCAGAAACGACAACGTCAAGTCGCCTATGCTGCCAATCGGAATGATCCGTTCGATGCTGCTGCTTTATTCTACAGCATCTCGTCTTTTTTAAGGCAATCCGTAAGTTGATAAGTTTTAAATTTTTTTTTTTTGCTGGAAAGGGGCTTCAGTTTTTTTAACTTTCGATTTATTTATTTTTCAGATAATGGCTGATGTTGAAAAATCCCAAACATCGGTCTTTCCTTCTCATTTCGCATCAGAAGCTCAAAATGTAAAGAAGGGAGCACGATACTCGAAACCGACAATAGTTTCAAGATGGAAAAGACATACGCGACAGGATTTTAACCCATAACACTTTGTCTTCTGATTTCGTGGTACTGTACAGAATCGACGAGCTTTTGTCCATCAAACAATAATTAAGGATTGGAAACTTCTTCGGGGTATGTTGAGGAGCCCGGTTTTTTGTAACCCTTAAAGACAGAACCTTATACAGTAGTTTTAACTGAAAAACTTATAATTCTGCGATTTTCTATTTTTTAAGCTCGGAATTATGATATCCATATGCATTTGAAATCCAACGTAGGGGTGCCATTTAATTTTAACAATTGTATTTCCGACGTGATGCGTGATATTTTGCTTGTGATGCGGGTTGTCTACACTAGAAATGGGTTGGCTGTTTTTATGAGTTTAAACGCGTAGTAATGGGTTGAATTTACATCAAAAAATTGAAATTTGGGAAAAAATTTTCCGCTATTCCGTCTTTAAGAGTTAAACAATATTATTTTGAATATTTTAATTGAACCGATTTTATTTTTTGTTTTCAGGACTGTTGGAAGACAATTATAGGACCAAGAACCAATGACCACTTTGCTCGTTTTGTTATTTATTCAGGATTTTTCGGTTAAACATGAGCCGTTTTTCCAGAGTTATTAGAAATCTTTGTTGTTATCCGCCCACCTGGGATTTTGTAACTTGGTAAGGAAAAAATTTTTAATTTTTTGTTGTTAATTTTTTTTAAAATTGCAAACAAATGAATTTTTCCTGGTTTATATTGTCACGAGTGAATCTCGAATTGATTTTAATTTTTTTTTTCTTTCCAGACACTAATTTTTATTATGAAAAATTTGACCAAAGTCGGTCTACCACATCCGCTCTCTTCCCTCGTCAGTCTAGTTCTTAAAGGAAATTGCGTCTTTGGAATTTTTATCGTAAGCCTTGTCCGTCATCCGACACGGACGTAGTAAATCAATCTACGGACCCCCAACCGACGTGGCTTAACCTCAGCATGGACACCACGCTCGGTTGCAGAGCAAATGTCTTCCAAGGCCAGCTGAAACGCTATGGAAATAACACTATAATTTCGTGGCTCACAACGTTTCCGTCCATCCTCAAGCCGCTCTGATCGTTTTCAGGAACGCCATGGACTTGCTGTACACCGTTCATCAAGGTTTTTCAATACGAATTTTTATTCAAAAGACCGAAGGAAAAATTCGATGAGAACAACACGATCGTTATAAAAAAAAACCGATAAACACTACGTTTGGAACATTTTAGTTCGATCAGAATTTAAACAGCGGGAAATCCTCTAAAAAGGGGAAGTGCGCGTTAAAAAATGAAACGTTTACCCCTTTGAACGAAGTCGAGCCGAGATCCACGGCTTTCGACAGATCGCTGTTGAGACTTTTGACAACGATGCTGACTTGCCCGTTGGTCAAGGCCCACTCAGTTTACCGATAAATTATTGGATATTTTGGCTTTGGAGGGTTTCACGGAGTTGGACGAAAAAGAAGTTATCCCGGTCATTTAGGAACATTTGAAAATCATCGTGAACGTCCTCGGATGCAGCGAAACGGGTTTACAGCAAGTTACCAATTTTCTTATAATGATGAGCGATTGCCCAGATCCGACGCGACAGAGAAGTCTCAAATTGCTGATTTCCGGAGCGTAGGAAGTCGCGAGTCTTGTCCCAGAACACATCGAAGCTCTTTTGTACGATTTGAAAAAGGCAAATTCCAGAGCGAAATCCGACGCCGATTTAGAGGCTCAACCTTAGGATAATCATCGGAAGGGGCAGATTCAGGATAGACTCACTAGAAAAGCGTAGTGATAACGGCTCCAAGCAAATTAAAAGGAGGATTCGATATTCAGCTTCCAGCGATGTAGCCATTAATTTCCAAGACGTCGGGTCAATCCTTCTTTTTAAGAATTTTCAAAGTTAATGGAAACTTTATTTATTAGGAGCAAATTAGAAGCGGGTAAGTCTTATCTAAATTTTTAATAGAAATGAAGGAATGAACTCTCAGGAATTTTTTTTTTTTTTTACTACGTAGGACTACGTCTTTGCTATGCCGGGCACAATTTCGTGTTTTTTTTTTTTTTTATCGTCATCTAAGGATAGACATTTATGGGGACTTATCGAAAGAATTTCGGGATTTTTATGAGAATTGCTGAATGAATTTTTTTGGGGTTTTTAGAGATCTTTACCGGGTTTTGCTAAAATTTTAGAAATATTTGGAAAAATGATGGATTAAAGTTTGTAAATTTTGGGGGGGAATTTTTGGAGAAATTTAGAGAATTTTTGGTAAATCGCTAAAGAAATTTATCTTCTTTTAAAAATGTTAAAAACGTACCTTTAAAGGGGCAGTAATTTATTAATAGTAGGGCAAAAAATTTAATAATATGCAGTTTTTTTTTTATTTTTTTTATTGGCAGTAAGAAAAATATTTTTGCAGTTTGACAAATAATTTGGCATTAATAGGCCTATATGTGAATTAGCAGTAAAAAAAAAAATGAATTGATGAATATTTTGGCAGTGAAAAAGTGAATGATTGAATTTTTTATTTTTTTATTGGCAGTAAGAAAAATATTTTTGCAGTTTGACAAATAATTTGGCATTAATAGGCCTATATGTGAATTAGCAGTAAAAAAAAAAATGAATTGATGATATTTTGGCAGTGAAAAAGTGAATGATTGAATTTTTTATTTTTTTTAATAACTAATGTGACTTCGGACCAGTCACTGCTTCTGGGATCTTCTTTGTTAATAGGGGTGAAGGAGGGGGGGTTGAAATATTTTTATTTTTTTTTATTCGGAATCGGATTCTTTAAATTGTTAAAAAGCATGTGCTACAGTCCCAAGTTTAAAATTTTTCTTAAAAAAAAAAAAAAAACTTTCAGAATTTGTTAATTTAAAAAATATTTTATCGATGAGCTCAAATGTCATTTTTTCTTGAATTTTTCGTCATTTATGGAGGTTATTTTTTTTAAAAAATTAGCTTGATAAGAAAATACTACCCTTTGATTGTTAATTACTGCCACAATGCTGCTTCCCTAAAATATGAAAATTTACTGCCCCTAAAGCAATTAATCCACTGCCGATTTATTTATAAAACTGGCCCATATTTAACTGGGATCTTCTTTGTTAATAGGGGTTGAAGGAGGGGGGGTTGAAATATTTTTATTTTTTTTTATTCGGAATCGGATTCTTTAAATTGTTAAAAAGCAATCTTTAAATTGTTACTACTGTCAATTTTATGGGGAAAAAAAACGGCCCTACCGATATTTTATTACTGTCCCATTTATATAGTCGGCTATTGAGTAATACGAAATGCTGAGTGTTTTTCCTAACTAAAGGAAACATAAAATTTGTTACTGTTAAGTTGGGGGTAAAAACTTTGAGTTTCGAAGACGTGGTACTAAGTAAAACTCACCCGGTTATGTTTCCGTATTTGTTTTTTTTTTTTAAATTTTTGGGGCAAATTTTTTTTTTCTAATTTTAACTGAAACCGATCATGGACCTATTTCCGACCTTCCAAATACTAAACATGACTAGAATATTTGAAAAACATATTTAGCTTATGAGATGGTCAGTATTTGGTACATTGAAAGGTTTCGGTACACTTGCCGTAAGAGTAGTTTTTAAAATAACTCATTTTTTTAAAAAGTTCACAAAGAAACAAAGAGACGGGATTTTATTTTTTCTTTGTTCTTTATCATGAGCAAAATATTACTAAATGTTATATGAACAAACTTTTTCTTTTTTTTATCAGAACAGCGCGAAGCTGAGTAAGACAAAGCCGCTGCTGCCTCAGCTCAAAATAATCAAGTACCTGCTGTTGTAACGCCAGATCGAGTGACTCCATCACTTAGACGTTTAGTTCCCATGACTGGCGTCCTTGAGGCAGAAAAAAATCCATTAGAATCGAAGGCAATTCCAGTTATCAAGTAAGTATGCATACCCCAGTGCTTTACCATTGTTAAAAATTGCTTATGATGAATCAGTCCATTTTTTTATAATTTTAATTCTGGAAATAGAAATAGAGATTCGCCTCCCTTAAAAACTGGCCAATATTTAAATTTACTACTGCCAATTTCGATCCAAGCTTTAGGTTTTGTAGTATCCCTTAATTTATATAAATTTTTTCTTTTTTTCAGATGCTGATAATTGGCTTTTTTTCAGGGGGTTGCTTCGCGCGTTTATAAATTTTTTCCGTTATTCCGTATGTAGTTCCGTAGGTCACTTTCGCACAGTGTTGACCTTTGTTCGGTCGGTTCGGTAGGTTAGGGATTTAAAGTAGCTTCGTTTTTTTTAAAAGTAGTAGTCTAAAAGACTACTCACGGGAGTGTTTCGAAAATAATGCAACCCCCATAAACCATAAATAGCTCTAGCCGCCTCCTTTTCAGTCCGCGGGGAAAACAAACCTCCGAGTAATCAGTTGAGACAATTGTAGAAGAAATCGCGAAGATGGTGAGTACTTTTTTTTGACCATTGATGGCTAAGGTGTACATTAGGGTTAATTAGGGATGGGTCACAAAACGAAAATTTTGAGACGAGACAAGACAGCCCCCCGTGAAGTTGGGTTTTTTTTATCCATTCAGCCGTGTTAGGTTACGGATACTTAGTTGCAATTTTTGCTCAAGAAAAAGTGCGTTATAAAATGGAGTTATTAAAAACTTAAACTTTGTTATAAAATTTTATAACCCGCCAAAAAAGACATCTATTATAATCGTTATAAAATTTTATAACAAAAATTATTTTCAGTTTTTTCTATAAGTTTTTGTTATTTTCTTCTAATGCTTCTCGAATTTTCCTATTTTTTCTTTATTTTTGAGCCTTTGTCAAATTGAAAATACAAGAAATAAACCGGAAATTCGGAAAAATCTGGAAAATATTATAAGTCAAAATAATTGGCAACTTAAGAATTAAATTGCCGCTTTTTAAAATTCAGTTGAAAAGACGTGTAGTGGATAAAGGCGGCTGGTAAGTCGAACACGAGGCTCGGGTTCTATTCCAAAAAATGTAATTTTTTTTTTCCTTTTTTTTCGTGAAAAACGTTTTAAAAGAGCCTATAAAGTCCCCTATATGCTAAATATAGTGCAATTCAAGCATAAAATTAATATATTGCTCAGTTAAAAAGGTTAGGGTAAGGCAGATGGCTTTTTTTATATATAATTATATATAATTATATATAATTTTATATAATTTTTATATATTGATTGATTATATATAATTTATATATAATTATATATAATTTATATATATTATATATAATTATATAAAATCTTAAAATTATATATAATTATATATAATTTATATATAATTATATATAAATCATATATAATTTTTTTTTCCGGATGTATAATGATGGGTTGAGGAGGGCATTATTATAATTATATATATTATTATAGACCCTGCAAACTGATTTTGAATATATACAAAAATATTCCCATAAGCTAAGCATAGAAATTTTGTCATATATGAAATATATGATTGCACTCCCTGCAAACTGATTTTGTATATGAATTTTCGGTTTGACATATATTGACGTTCATTTTGTACTGTTTCATATACAAAAAGATTAAAAAATATTCATCGCTATATACCAGTCTATACGTCACGTATATGAACAGACGGCATATACAAAAATATTCCCATAAGCTAAGCATAGAAATTTTGTCATATATGAAATAGATTTGCAGGGTTCCCATAAGCTAAACATAGAATTTTTGTTATAGATAAAAAAGAATTGCAGGGTATAATTAACCCACATGACCCCCCCCCCCCAAATACATTAGATATCCATTTTATGTTTAAGTTTTTTCCTGCCATGTAAATCAACGATTAGGTAACTTATAAATACAACTATACTAGGCGGGCGGAACGCCTATACTGCAATCGAATTTTATTGACCGATGAATCTAGTCGTTATTTTCTAAAAAAATCGAATCTAAAGTGAAAAGTACTTACAGAAAGAGCCCTTATTTATCTTTAAACCACCAGCATTATAAATTATTTTACAAAAATAAAATATTATAAACAAAAGGGCTCCATTTTGAAATTTTATATGGCAGCCATTTTTTTCGAACAAAAACACTTTGTTGCGCCAATTTATTTTGAATTTGTTTCTTTCATTGATTGGCTATTCACAATAAATTTTGAAAAGCCCGCCGCACAGTACTGCGTTCGATGTTGATGGCTGCCAAATAAATTTTAAAAAAAATGTCAATATTTACATTTTTTTTATTTTTTCCCAAGAAATTGATGACGCTGATTAATAATTGCTAAATTAAGGTATTTTTTAATAATAATTCGTATTTTAGATTTTATTTATGAAAAAATTAGCGACTAGATTTGTTATGGTCAAAGATTGTTATTTTAAAAAGACTTGAGAATAGTTCAACCGCCGTCCTATACCGCCTATGAACTATAAACTGTGTTGTGAACCAAAAAATCAACCTGAATCTAATGATCTAGATCACTTTAAAAATTAGGGAGATGGTAATTCGGATTACTGACTAGGAACTAGTAAAATGAAACTAACCGAGTAAATCAATGGGTTATTATTCAAATTGTAACTTTAAAGACTTTTGTAGAAACTTAAAAATTTTGTTGAGCTCTTTTTTACTTATTTACGTTTTCAACCCCCACCCCCCACCACCACACCCCTATATACACTCCTTTACATTCTAAAATTCGAGATAAAACGAATACCCAACAAAATACCAATACGATATATGAACTGCAAAGTATCGCCTACTGTGGTTAAACTAATTAAAAGTTAGTTCAGATTATTATGGAAGCCCTGGAGGGTCAAGTATTTTTATTTTTATGGATTTGTTGCTTATTGCGACTTGTTCAACTCGCAATACGACTTGTGGAACTCGCAATGCGACTCAATGCGAAAAAATTCGCTTAAGAAAGCCTAGCCTTATTTCGCCTCTGTTGGTTTATGACAGCATTGTTATCGAATAAAAATTTGCAGGTTTTATTTTGTTGTTTTATTGAGGAGGTATTCTTATACGTATTTCGTAATATTTTCCTGCAGTCTTCAAAATGAGTTTTAAAATCATGTCAAGTCAAAAAAATAAATGTTTGCTCGTTTGTGATAATTTTACTTACAGAAAAGCTTATACGGGTAAAGACAAAATTAGGTGGAGATGCACGAAAAAATCGTGCCCAGCTATATTAAAAACGGATAAGGATACTACACAACTACAGTGATTTTAGAAAAAAAACGAAAATCACGATCACCGAGATATTTGTGAAGTCAAAATTCCTTAGATTTTACTCTATTTTATACGGTTCAAACATAACTCTGGCGCAAACAATAATTTTTTTGTCAATAACATTTTGGCGTTTTTGATAAATACCATTTTGGCGTTTTTGATGAGCCACATTTTAATCCGATTGGCGCATTCGACTATCGCCCAATGCGACTTGTTCAACTCGCAATACCACTTGTGAACTCGCAATACGACTTGTGGAACTCGCAATACGACTTGTGGAACTCGCAATACCACTTGTTCAACTCGCAATGCGACTTGTTAAACTCGCAAATTTTTAAGTTGCAAAATTTCAAAACGACTTCATGAACTCGCAATTTTTAATTTCTTAAATGTCAATGCGACTTCATGAACTTACAATTTTTCATTTTTTTAATTTCATTGCTATTTCATGAACTTGCAATTTATCATTTTTCGAATGCCTAAAGTAGAAAAATTGAAAATTCGTTTCAAAAAATTTTAAGAAATAAAAATTTATTTTTTGATGAGATTTTGTGCCGTTTTTAGCCACCTCCAGGGATATGAGTATGAACTGTAAATTTAGATTTAAGAAAAATAGTACTTTAATTTAAAATTGGCGCTAAAATAAAAAGGGGGGTCCGCGAAAATCTTACGTAATATAATAAGGGGGATCAAAGAAATCTTACTAATTCTTATGAAGGTGGAGGGGGTCCGAAAACCCGGAAAAAAGTTTTCCGTAATACTTGAACGTTCCCTAAAGTAAATCACGAAAAGCCTGAACAGTCACGTAATCCTGAACAGGTCATAAGGTAAACATGCATGCCCATAAAAGGAAATCGTGTTTAACCTATGGACTGTTCAGGTTTTGGTTACTGTTCAGGCTTTGGGTGTTTTATTTTAGGGTATTATTCAGATGTTTTTTAAGCTTGTAGACACTGTTTTAGAATTTTTATATTTTTCTTCGTTTCCGTGATTTTCTGTATCTAAGGGTTTAAATGCTGAAAAGCAACAAAAAGTTGGAGCCAAAAGGGAGTACAGGGAGGATTCGTTATTTGAGCTTTTTTAAAACGTACAGTGAACCATTTATTCAGAGTGAAAAGCCTGTATTAAAGTCACTAAATAAATGCTATCCCAAGGAATTTTGCTATAACATTTACACCCTTTTAGTTCGGAACTAAAAAGGGTAACTAAAAATGATCTCTTTTGGTGACTTTTTTCATTTTGTTAGGATATTTTTTTTTCTTCTATAGATTGATTCTCAATTTAGTTACAAGTTTCATATAATAAAACCGAAACCAAAAGATCTTTTTGGTGTAGTTCAAGTTGAAGCATGAAAAATGGTCTCCTGTAAAATTTGTAACTTTCATTTTGCACCCCTATCCTATGTTTCTAAGGTCGCGAATTAATAACTAATGCTTTAACAATTGTCAAGAATTTTTCAGGGATTTAAAAAAAAAAAATTAAGCTTTTGAAATTTTTTATGGAAAATTTGCCTTAGATTATTAATTAAGGAGCTGTTTTTGAGAAAATTACTGGTCTTGGAAAATTTATAAGTACAATTCCAGTTTTGTTGAACCATTACAGTTTCGGGAAATTTTTCTCTTTTTCGTAGAATTTTTTATTCAACCTTTTAGCCTTTGGAAAATATTTTAAAAACTTCCTAACATCGGAAATTTTTTTCCCAAAATAAGTTAAAAAAGATCTTCGTAATAAATTTTCTGTCCCTGGCACGTTTTTTGAAGAACATTGCTAGCCTTTTTTTACAAAAACCATTTTTAGGCTTTTTAGAATATTTTCAACAAAATTTTGAGCTGTGATGAATTTTAATAAAATACAATAATTAGTTATAGTTCGTGAGATTTTAAAAGATTTAGTTTTTTAGCTTTAGAGAACTATTAAAGAAGTAAAGATCGTCGAAATTGTTTAAAAAAACATTTATACTTTTTAAGAATAACCAAAAAATCAACCTTTAAGGCGAGATTTTTTTTAAAAATTTGTACAATTAAAGTTACGTGTTTTGCTTATGATAAAGTTCGCATTCCACATTCTAAAATAGTTTTGACTAACGTTTTCGCTAGGGGACGTTCTGGACAATTTTTGATAGTGAATTTGGATTTTACGGTATAATTTTTCAATTTTTACATACCCTGATAATTGAGATCTTTCATGTAAGCCTCTAAAATGAGCATGTGTGTACAATGATCAATAAAACTTGCTTTGGCTGTTATTCTTATTCGATTTATCCTTGTCAATAATTTCAGAAATTTCAATCTGCGGTTTAATTTTATAAAAGACAAAACTATTGCATTTTAAATTTATTATTTTTTATTTATTTATTTATTTATTTATTTATTTTTTTGTGAGTCCGCTAACAGGATTGCTCCCAATTATTAGCGGCCAGGGAAACCTTACTGGTTCCCCAAAGTGCTAGCACTGGATACGATGAGGTTAGAAATATATTTAAATGTAATTTAATATAAGTATCGTTCTTTAATGATCTGCAATCCAAATAAACGCTTTTAGAGCAACGTCAGTCACTTTTCAAGCAAAATATGGTGGAGCTGTGCTATATAACGCTCGAACTATATTTTTGCTCGAATTTCTAAAAAGCCAAACAAATCTGCCCCTTAGCTCTATCGAGCGGAGACCACTCACAAGTCTTGTCGCTAAGCATCAGGATTGATTTGCGAACTTTACTTTGTAAAGCTTACAAAGAAAAGGGCAAATCGGGGGGTTCATGGACCCTAATTATATATAATTATATATAATTATATATAATTACATATAATAGCCTCATAAACCCATGATTATACATCCAAAAAAAAAATTATATATAATTATATATAATTATATATAATTATATATAATTATATATAATTATATATAATTATATATAATTGTATATAATTATATATAATTATATATATTATATATAATTATATATAATTATATATATTATATATAATTATATATAAAAAAAGCCATCTGCCTTACCCTAACCGATAAGGGTTACATTTTTTTTTCCGGCCTGAAAAAACTTAAAATTAGGTCAAAAGTTGATCGACCTAATTTTTTTTCTTTAATAAATACCCATTTAAAAGTGTACATGTTTAACTTATGCAAATATGAATATTTCCTTTGAAATTTTTTCCATTTCATAAGTTAAACATAATTTTAATGGTCGCGCTAGTGTGCAGTTGCTGAAGTTACGTCGTTCTCAGTCATGCCGATTCGTTTAAAAAGACCATCGCGATTTTTTGATCATTTTTTAGTTTTGTGCTTTGTAGGTGTCTGCTATCTACTATCTTCTAGGTATTTAGGTTTTTTAATAGTATTATTAAGCCTTTTTGAATAATTTTTGGTTATGTATTTTCGTGGCGTTACGTTAATTGTGCATAACCGAAGCCTGAGAGCTTTGCACACATTTCAATTCATTGAACATTTTGATTTATTAAATTTTATTTTCTAATATTTGAACGATAAAAAAATTCGCTTATTAAATATTAATTTTACAACGATTTTACAACGAAATTAAAATATAAAATAATTTTACAACGAAATCCAGTATTTTTTTCTGTGCTTTAACTGTGCTTTTTTTTTTTTTTTTTTTTTTTTTTTTTTTTTGTTTGCAGGTTCAGACTTCAAGATCTTCTAGACTTGAAAGCCAGGAACAGCTTGGAATTTTGCGGTTAACCTCATCAGTATTAAGGTAAGCTATATGATCAGTTAATTACTTATTGTCTTTAAGCATTAAACTTGCTTAAAACTAGCTTTTTCATGGTTTTCACAACAGGGTTATTGACGTTGAAAACCCTGAAAAGCCTTGATTTTTGGAGACTTGAGACCCCAAAAACTTTTAGTTTTTCTGAATACCAATGTTCTCAATTGATATATATTTTTCTTACCTCTATTAATGTTTTATTAAGACAGGAATCCACCCAGGAATTTGTTTTTAAATTCAAAAGTCGTTATTCTTACCCAGCCAACTTTCCTAGGTACGGGATTTCTTTTGAAAAAAACATTGATTTTCCCCGAAAATGAGCTTTGAAAAAACCTTGGATTTTGAAACTGATTTTCAGTAGACAAACTTAACGAATTTGTTTTTACTAATTGTATCAAAAGGATTTTCAGCAATTTTATATGACCTTGAAAATTTCTGAAGGAAAATATTCCGAAGAAAAAAAATTGTAAGAGGTTTATTGAAGGTTCATACTTGAATTTAATATATTATTTTTTTTTATTTTCAGGTAAGATTTTATATCATCAGTTTTTTGGTTTGCTACTGTCTCTCTGAAGGTAACCGAAAGGTAAATTATCTTTTTTTTTTCACTTTGAAATCAACATTAATTGAGTTTGGTTCTCTAAGTGTAATCGTACTGCCTTTATGGTGCATTTTATTGATTTGAGTGGTTATGAGTTGTTGGGAAATCAAATTTTTGGTGGTATTGATTAAGGACCATGCTATGTTTTGCTTTATATAAATGCAATTTGGTAGAATTCTATTTATGCAATTCGACTTAAGATAAATATTAAAAATTTAGTTGAAGAATGATATAGAGCGATTTGAAAAATAGTTATTTTTGGATGGCAATTTTGTGAAGAATAAGGCTCTCTGGGCACTTTTAATTTGAATCGTTTATTGCAAAAAGGAGTCTTGTTCATGTTTTTTCAAAATGAAGATCTTTTCTTTTTGTTTTAGCACAACTTCTTCATTTACAGTTTTTGAAAGCAAAACGATTGATCTCCATTTTGAAAAAAACATGGGCAAGACTCCTTTTTGCAGTAAACGATTCATTTGTAGGGTGAACCGACCAATAAATGAACACGACCAATAGATGAACAAATCTGTTTTCTTATTCGAATAATAGCTAAACGAATTTTATAATTGAAGGAAAAGAAATTGAAAACTAAACTATTGTTCTTCAGCTTTCTTTGCAATATAAAATCATGGCAAAAAGCACAAAAATTCTGTTAAAATAAAAATGTTTAAAAGTTGAAGAAACGAACTGGCTTGTAAAACTTGACCGAAGTTTAAGGATGGCGCTTTTTCCCATTTTATAAAATAAGGTTTTATGAAGCAAAAATTAGTTTTTCCGGCATATTTGAACTATTTTTATAAAGAAGAAGGTTATATTTACCTAAAAAACACGTCCCATTTGAAAATTTAAATGTAAAATGCTTCTAATTTTAATGTTCATAAATGGGAACGGCGAAACCTAAGAAAACCAATAAATGAACAACCCGGCACTCCATATAAATCACTACCACTACCGCGAGTATTTTTATTGAAAAAAACCGAAATTATTGTTTTAAAACGTGTTTTCATTTTTATTTTGCAGGATGTAATTAAAAACATCAAAAAATAAACATAAAAAAAAGAAGGCATTTTTTCTAGAACTAATCGAATTTATCAAGACTAATCAAGTGTTCATTTACTGGGTTTTCGCTGTTCATTATTTGGTTGTGGTGTTCATTTATTGGGTTTTTCTGATTTTTTCGCTATTTTCTTAAATATCTCCTTTTTCAGCTTGTTTTATCGCATTTTAAAGACATTTTCTTGCTTTTTAATACATTTTTCACATTATAGTAAAATTTTAGCTTAAAGGCTCCCATACGTTTTATTAAAATAAAATCTAAAGTTCGATTTCTTCTTAACTGTTCATTTATTGGTCGGTTCACCCTAAACATGTCTTTTTATTTCTTTTTTTTTTTTTTTTTTTTTTTATTTCTCACTCTTTATGATGTAATAAATTAATCTTTTTCGTTTTTATCAGTATGTTAACTGAAATGAAGACACCAGTATGAAACTGGTGTCTTTTTTTTTTTTTTTTTGAGTAAAAAAAAAAAAAAAAATTCTATTAAATGAATTTAAATTACTACTGAATTTTCTGCTAAATTAAAAACAGTTAATCTCTTTTGCCATGCACTAGGCTTATATAGAGACCCTAAATTAAAAGAGACTGGCAAAAAAATTTGGCGCGAAAAAGCGGTGCCCACGGATCATGCGCACTGATTTTAGAAAGTTTTTGGTTACATTGCCGGTGTAAACTGCAGCAAAGTCAAAAATGGCGATTGTTTTTGTTTATTCAAAGTGTATTTGTTTACCGACTCCTTAAAAAAGAGTCAGATTTTGAACGCAAACATTGAAAGTGCTTACCAACACAACAAAACACTTAATGCTGTTCAGCTATTACTGAAAGCCACCAATTAAGTCGGATTTATTAAATTTCTAATGGAGAGCAAAACAAAAACATTCGCCATTTTTTACTGTGCTGCATTTTGCAGCGGCAGTTTTGCCAAAATTCCGAAAATTCCAACACATCAGTGCGCATGATCCGTGGGCACCGATTTTTCGCGCCAATTTTTTTTGCCAGTCTCTTTTAATTTAGGGTCTCTAGGCTTATAGAAGAGTAATGTGGTTTTGCCCCAGTTGTTTTGGATGACAGTCGTTAGAATTTTAATTATTCAATTCAACTTAACATAAATGATAAATATTCAGTTTAAGTATGATATAGGTCAATTTGAAAAAATTGTTATTTTTGAATGAGAATAAGGCCCTCCTTAATTTTAATTTGTAGGTAGACTTGTTTTTTTTTTTTTTTTTTTTTTTTTTTTTTTTTTTTTAATTTCTCGCTGTTGGTGATGTAATAAATTAATTTCTAAAAAATTAAGAAACTGATAAAAAATGACAAACTCTTGTAGGGGAGGACTTTGAAAAAACTTTATTAAATCCACAATATCGGGATTCAAATGATATTTCAACAAGAGAACAAAGAAAGGCTCCTAAAAACTGGCAAATATACCAACCTTTAGGCCTTGCCGTTGAAGGCATAGAGAACATCCTTTTTGAACTCTTATTGCTTTTTTGGGCTATGGTTTTCCCTTTATGCGCTTCATGCTCAGTAGATTCTTCGTTCACGTTGCTTGTTAAAGCATGTCTCGACCCTTAAAAAAAAAAAATTGATATTTAAGCAGATTAAAAATTTTTTTATCTGTTAATAATTTTTATTCGAAGCTTCCTGTGCTTCCTCAGAAAGCACTCCGATCGGTAAAAGGGAATTTTTTTAGGAAAGACAGGTCGAGTACTGCAATCGCTGTCGTTCTTTTGGCCCAATTTCTTTGCATACATTTTTTGACGATTTTTCCTACGAATGCATTCACATCTACTAAAGCCTCCTCTATACTTTCACTTTATATTTGCCTGGTCTCTCTGAACAACTCCCGGTGCTCTATAGGGCAACCAGCCTTAGTTGTAGCAACCATGCAACTTATAAAAATTACTATGTTGTAAAAAAAATTTTTTTTTATAACTTGGTAAGTTTTGTAACTTTTCTTATAACTTATGAATTTCTTGCGGATCGATAGGGTGAAAATAAAACAAAAATCATCCGTAAAACGCGAGCTAGGTTCTTGTTCTGCGAGACGCTGAATGAGCGATCGGGAACATAGGTCGCTTTTTACGGATGATTTTTGTTTTATTCTCACCCTATCAGCACTTGTAATACGAAGATAACTATAAAAAAAAAATTTAAAAAAATCGAAATTTTAATATTCGACGAACTCCTTTGGTGTACTCTAAAATTTTTAGATCAAATTTTAACTTGCTCGAATTGTCACGGTAGGAAACTAGCAACTTATTATTTCACAAAAATGTCGACAAAATCTGACTTCACAGCAAGATTAAGAATCAAAAGGACATTCCAAATATTCCAATTTTGAAATCTTACCTGATCATCCTAGAGCCCCTGCCCCCCCCCCCTTCTCCGCCGCAGGGGGGCCAAAACTTTCTTCGCGCGAGTGTTGTATATCATATGAAAGCTCGCTGGGTATGTTGTCGAATTAGACCATACCAAAATCTCCAGCTTTTATAGGTACTGAGATATTGTAGTTAAAAGGGGTCAAAAATGGACAATCAATTTGGACCTTTTTGGTTCTTAATCTCAATCAATTTGTCCTTTTGATTCTTAATCTTGCTGTGGAGTCAGATTTTGTCGACATTTTTGTGAAATAATAAGTTGCAACTTTCCAACCGGAAAATAATTTCAGAGTAGTCGAAAAGTTAGATTTTGTTTTTCAAGTCATAGATGTTACAAATTAGTTCATCGTTCTCTTATTGTAACGAAATGAGGAATCCAACAATTTTTGAATTAAATTGTAAAGGGTTGGGTATCTTTTTTTGGGAAACGGGAAAGAAAAAATTATTGTTTGCGTCCAAGTTCATTTTCATAAGTTTCCTTATTTCGGATGTTAGCTTGCAGATTGTGCAGGTTTTACATGGAAGCTAAAAGTATTTTATCTCGATGAAAAGAGGTCAAAACTAAGTTATGTATGTCACATATTAAACTGTATATGAACGCAGTATGTATGTATACATGCGTATGTTGTGCAGATCGTTAAGACACATATTTACATGTTAGGTTTTAACACTACCTACATTTCTTACATTTCTGAATTTTAAAGTGACATTTCTGATTATACCCTAAAATGCAATTCAGTCTCAATGGTAACATTAATTTAGAGAGTTAAAATTCGGCCGACCAAGCGCGATTTGAATACACCGTGAATCGGATATCATTTTTTAATACACAAAACACAAGGGAGTTTTTCCCTAATATTTATAATTACAATATTATTTATAATTACAGTTACTTCTGATAGACTTCTTGTATCCGATGAATGCCCATTTCATAGTTAAGGGAAGGTCGTGGAATCGGCTGGTCCAGGCGTTAAGTTTCTTAGGATCTCAGTCACACTGTTTAATAAATTAACCTGGTATCCAAGTAGCGGCCGAGGCTCTTTTTCCAATTCTTTACAAAACAAACATAGCTATGCCGTTATACAGGCTAAGGGTGTTCGATATTCGGGTCTTTAGCTCGGGTCTGGGTCCAAATCTCCTATGCCAATTTTAGCCATCTTCAGGAGTATATGAGTCTGAACTATAAATCTAAATTTCAGAAAAATAATACTCCAATTTAAAATTGGCGTTAAAAAAAAGGGGGAGGGTCCTTGAAAATTTTACGTAATACGATACGAGGTGCAAAAGAAATCTTACTAATTCTTGCGAAAGAAGGAGGGGGGGGGGGGGGGGTCCGAAAACCCTAAAGAAGTCTTCCGTGATACTTAAACGTTCCCAAACGTAACACCTTGTTTTCGAAAGTCTCAAACTCTTATTTGTATGGACAGTAAGATTCCACGTTTCGCAGGCGTACCTGATCACAAGATGTTCCGCGGCATTGTAGATGTTATACAGTTTAGCTTGCCTGGATAAGATTCTACTACGAAAGAGATAGCCTAACGCAAGAAGACATCGGCTACATATTGAATTCGTGCACAGACTACAGTATCATGAATGCTGAATGAGTTGACTATTAAGGTGTGAGAACAAAGTATTTCATTTGGAGATAAAACCATTTCTTGAAGCAACGCAGACTCCTTAAGCGGTAATGTTTGAATGGTCTTCATGACTATAAAGTTCATTTTCAAAAACATTTCCTGAGGATATTGCGGACATTATGCTTTTTTCTCTAATGTTAGTTTCGTGTATAGGGGCAGAAGCTTGGACGTTTGCTAATCTGAAAAAATGAAACGGTATTGTTACGAATTTTACTTTTTTCAAACAGCACCAATGGAGTTTTTTTTTTTTTTTTTTTTATTTTTTTTTTTTATGAAATTTTAAATTTAAGGAGATCCTGGAAGCTATAGCTGTCATCAATATTTTTCAAATAAACTTTCAAAAAAAAACCTAATAACGATGCATCATAATTGCTTTGTTTCTTACAAAGAGGCCATTCAAACAATATGTTAGCATAATTTTGGCAAATTTCGGATCCGTAATGGCCCCATATTATATTTGGCAACTACACAACCTGGTTTGAATTTTTTAATAAACACTGAAAACAATAAAAGCTGAATCGAATCATAATTTTGTTAATAGTAAAATTTCGAATTAAATATTTTTCATCGTACATGAACTAAAAAGCTTGATTATGAAATGGAAAGCTTTGAAAAACAAACTGAAAAATTCTTGAACATAATGTTTTAAAAAAAAATCATAACGTAAAAAAAGGTGTAATTTTGGGAAGAAAGTTGGTGGGAAGTTGTGGAAATTCTCTTTCTAAAGAAGAAAAGACTTTTTTTGAAATTGAAAAGAACCCAGAACGTATTCCCGGGACGGGGAAACGTTACACTTGTGGGGTCGTACATAAATTACGTAAGCACAATTAGGGGGGGAGGGGGTCCAGATTTGACATCTTACCCATAAGCTAAGCATAGGCGAAATGGGGTAAAGCGTGCAAAAAGGGCCTAACCCATGCTTACGTAATTTATGTACGACCCCTGTCTGATAAATGCCGTATCTAGCAAGGCTATCTGCTAGGTATTTAGGTCATTAGTATTGTCATCAAGCCTTTGGGAATAATTTTTGGTTATGTATTTCACATGTTGTGTTAATTGTGCATAAACATGAGCCTGAGAGCTTTTGCACACATTTCAATTCATTTAACATTTTGAATTATAAAATTGAGATAAAAGGACTGTTTTCGAGGAGCGACCTTTTTTTCAAACTTTTTTTAAATTTAAATCTCTGACGACTTTCAATTTAAGAAAAGTTTGAAAAAAGGTCGCTTAATGAACACCTGGTTTCTGTATCTGGAGGAGAAATTTTGAGATTTTACATTTTTGGATACGGAAGAAAAAAAAGGATGCGGGAACCTTTTTAAAAAAATATCTTTAGATCGGGCACATTCCGATTCCGTCTGGAGTCTAGAAATTTTAAAAGTCGAGGTTCTACAAGCAGAAGTCCGTACTGTTAATGCCAGATAACCATTCACAGGTAAAATAAAAAAGAAGGAGGTACAAGTTAAAAAGTAAAAAAAAAAAAAGATAATAATAAAAAGATAGATATTAAATATAGTCTTCATCTGCTAAAGACAATCGTATGGCAGAGCTTAAGTCATTTACTTCGTATGGAGTTGAACTCATTTCCATTGTATTTGGGTACGGATAATGCTGACGGTTAGATTGCTGACTGCTGGACTGACTAAACGAAGAACATTGGGGATGATCATTCGAACTGTAATTCGGGCTAAAGGGAAGACTGCCGGTAAAATGACGATTAGCCGTATTTTCGGCGGAATTCGACGATTCGACGACACGAGGAGCTCCTTGAGATAATTCTAGCGCATTCATGGTTGAATAATCTATGATGAGTCTCTGAATCTCCATCTGCAGTTTCAGTGCCACCAATTTTGGTAGCTCCTGAAGGCTAGTCGCTACGTATTTACCGAAGACTTCATACAAACTCTCCTTCTTTACATCAGAAAATTTAGTCGATATTCGGTCCAATGCCGTTAAGGCTCTTTCGACCTCCAAATCTTCCGTGGTTTTTCTTATTTTGCGACTTTACGCCGATTTTCCCTCGTTTTTATTTTCTTTCGAATTATTCGTTTCTGTGGAAGAGGATTTTGGTTGAATTTATTCTTGAATTCTTTGATTTTGGTTGAATTATTTGGTTGACTTTTATGAGGAATTTATTCTGTGTGGCGTATGTATTATGATTGTATTTACGGTATATGTCGGTGTATATTACCTCACATTTACTGTTCTTTCAGGTAAACATATGCTGAAAACGTAACCTTATAATTTAAAAAAAAATGTATTTAGAAGGTTTATCGGTCGATTTAGAATCTTCATTCAGATAGTTTGAAAACTTCACTATCTTTTCAAATTACACGAAGATAGTAATTTGAAAGTGACTATCTCACTCGCAAAACTAGCCCAAGAAGTTGAAGGGTCCTCAACTTCTTGCGAGTAAAATCTTGAGTTTGCTAGTAAAATCTCTTTCCAAATTACACAAAGATAGTTAAAAAGCTTAGCTAGGAGAGTAATTTGATTTTTTTTTTTTTTAAACTAGCCGGGATTTGTTTTAAATACACTAAGCTTGTATCTCAGATAGTAAGTACAAAATCAGATGAACTCTCTACGAGTAATTAACGCAGCAAGTAAACTATCTACTCGCTTGGATATCGCAGCGAGTTCGAGTTTATACTAGCAGCTATCAAACATCAACTAGCGAAAGAATGTTTTAATTACATTAAGCTTGTGGCTCGGCTAGTTAGTACCAAATCAAGGAACTCGCTCCATGTAATTAACACAGCTAGTAAACTATCTACTCGCTTCGGATTTTGCAGCGAGTTCAACTATCCAGCGAGTAGCGAGTAAACTAGACATGTGTAATTGGGCCTTTACGGCTGAAGAAAACATGACTTCCTCGAAAACAGTGATTGTTTATTTTGGAAAAAATCAACATTAATCAAATCTTTCAATGTCAACATTTTTTAAGTTTTATTCTGACAAATATATTATTTCCACTCATTTTATTTGAAACATTGAACATTCGTTTATTTTAATCATTTTGATTAAAAAAAAAAATAAACAATCGCCATTTTTATTTGCGCAGGTCTGCAGATGACAGTTTGCTTTATGAAATAAAACACAAAGCGCATTTCCAGTTGACACCGCTTTTTCGCGCTCATTTTTTCTGGCCGGTCTCTTTTAATTAAGGGTCTCTACACAAAGGCATTTAATATGGTATCGTGATGGCAACCAAAAAAAAAAAAAATTTACGATTTTGTATCATATTTTTTGGTCCTGATTAATATTTTATAAACTGTTTAAATGGTTTTTTACGTGAATTGGATCTCAATTATAAAAAAGCCACAATCGTGGCTATCTTATAATTGAGATCCAATTCCTGTAAAAAACGATTTTAAAAAAAGAAAAAAAATTTAGAAGATAGAAGAATTGTTCTGAAAAATGCCACAAGTCAGGAGAGTTACACAGCGCTGCGCATTCGGTGGCGAAGCATTTGTAGCACGCAGTTAAAGGCGCTCAAAAGGAAAAATGTCTAAATCTAAGTCAGGAAAAAGCATAAGGGGTCATGTACATATTACGTAAGCATTTTTTTGCCATTTTCAACCCCCTCCCGTTGTAAGCATGAGTAAGATTTTGGCAACCCCCCCCCCCCTCCATATTACGTAAGTTTTTTTTTTTTTTTTTAATGGAACCAACGACACTCGACTTCGGTAATCTTCCCCATAATTCATGGAACTGAAATAAAGCAATATAAACACCTATATTGAGAAAAATTAAAGAGAAGGCTACCTTTATTTAGACGGTAACAAAATAATGTAATATTAGCTCGCCGCAACATTTACAATATTTAAAAAAAAACATAAAATTAATTAATTAATTATTTATTTTATTTTCAAAATTCCTGGTCAGAGTAGATAAAATCTTACGTAAGAAAGTGTGAGACCCCCCCCCTCCCCATGGTAAGGTGTCGTAAGCATTTACGAGACCCCCTCCCCCCCCTTATCATGCTTACGTAATATGTACATGACCCCTAAAGCTCAAAGTAACCAACCAGTTAAATATGGTTAGATGGAATTTATGTAGCGAGCGGCTACATGGATGCGGATTTCTTTTCTCACAAATTCGTCAAGATAAAAGTTTGCATTATTCATTTTGATGGCGTTGGCCCAAAATCTTGGCGTTAAACGGATCACTTTGTAGTGCAACATCTGAAAAATGAGACACGGAGAATTTATTACGATAATATCTTAGGCTTTTTGCCGCTTTGGACTTCGCCTTTTTATTTCGCTTTCGGCCGTCGCCAAATAAAATTAAGGTAGAGACCCGACAGAAAAAATGAGCCCGAACTTTTGGAGGCATATGACCATGCCCATTGATTTTTTCTTCTGTCTGTTCATGTTTTTAATTGTTTTCTGAAAGTACTTTTTATTATTCGACTATCTTTTGCAAAACTAATGCGCATGATCAATCATATGCCTCCGAAATTTCGCGCCCATTTTTTCTGTCGGATCTTTTCTAATTAAGGGTCTCTACCCTCGGCGGACGTATCTCCGGAACCCCGGCGTCGTCCCTCCTGAAGATTGATTTTAGTACATGTCCTGTCACGTTCGCCATATTCGATGCATGAAACTCCGTTAAATGTAAAAAATCCGTTGACGTCCAGGAGCCTCGGGTGTTGACCCTTTGAAATAATGCTACATAAAGAGACCGAGTAATCAGTGCAGTTTCTCCAAATCGAGTTGAGCTTAACGGTTGCGCCTGCGCTGTCTGTTAGAAATTATGCCAAAGCGCAGCAACTCGATCTTTCGGGCGACAGAGAAACAACTGGTTGTCTCGTGCCTCGAAATATTTTTTGTAAAATATTGATGTTGCACAAAGGCGTTTAATAGGGTCTAGTAGTGGCCACCGAAAAAAAAAAAAATTAAGATTTTATCTTATTATTCGATCCTGATTAATATTTTTTAAATTGTTTTTTTACGAGAATTGGATCTTAATGGTGGCTTTCTCACAATTGAGATCCAATTCCCGTAAAAAAACAATTTTAAAAAAAAGGAAAAAGCTTAGAAGATATATAAGAATCGTTCTGAAAAATGTCACAAGTCAGGAGAGTTGCACACCGCTGCGCGTTCGGTGGCAAAGTATTTGTACTTCAAGGACAAAATTCGAGACCATTAAAAAAATTTCTAAATCGGGTTTGAGTCTAAAAATGTGTCTTCACATCCTATTCACCATTCGCTATTGTGAAAGTTCACTATTGCCTATGTTCACCATATTACCGGAAACTGAATCCACGGAATTCATCTCTGCCATTTTTTTAAAGGTTGTCGATTAAAGGCCTGTTTGTTTTTATTTACTTCTTATTAGAGAAAAATACTTGAAAGATGTCTAAAGTCAAAAAATAATGATTTTACAATGCAAGAAATGCTTTTAAAAAAACGGCGGAAATGAGTTTCCGTAGATTCAGTTTTCGGTATTATGGTGACCATAGGCAGTAGTGAACTTTCACAATAGCGAATGGTGTATAGGATGTGAAGACACGACCTAAGTCAGGAAAATCCATAAAACCATAAAACTCAAAGGTCAAAGTAACCAACCAGATAAAGATGGTTAGAAGGAATTTAAGCGGCGAGCGGCTTCATTGCGTCGGAGTTTTGCTGCATTTGACATGGCTTTTTTGTTTCGTTTTCGGCCGTCGCCATATAAGGTTGAGGATGAAGGGAGAGAGGGATCTTTCCTTAGGAACCCGATCACATTGCCATTCTTGGCGGAGAGAAGGGGGGCGAATTGTGCCATTTCTAAGGCGGTGAGAAAGGATGTTTTAGGAGAAAAACGCGTAGTGTATGTAAAAATTACGATGTATTTGTGCATTTACTTGTGCGTAGGAGTCGTAGATTTCCATCGCCGAAGCATGTACCAGCCGGATAAAGATACGCAAAGATTACCTTCATCCGGTACATGCATCGGCGATGGAAATCGACAACTGCTAGGCAAAATTGTATTATGTTATTTTGGCTTTATTTGGCCTTTCCTCTTTCAGAAGGGAGTGGAGACCCTTGCTGAAATGATTGACTCCCTTGAAAAATTGAGTTATAAGTACGGCAAATATGTTATAAAAGCTTATAACGAGATAATAAAACTTATAACGCATTGGCCGGACTTATAACTCACTTTTTCTTTGGTTAAAGAATTCTGAATGGTGGAGTCAAGGGAAGGAAGTCAAGTGGAGAGCAGGACGTGGCAGCTGAAATCGCTGACAAGTCTGACGAACTCAGCCAGGAAATAATTAAAATATCTCGTCCCTGAGATATTTGGAGATATTTTGAGATATTTTGAGAACTTATCGTCATCCTCCAGTAAACAGAAATCCCTGAAAGCTGCCTGAAACGTAGGTCTTAATACCCCATTTAATGTCTTACATTATTTGAAAGACGTAAGTCCTTTAACTTCGTGAAGTAAAATTCGGAGATACAAGCATTCGGCATTTGTTGGGTGTACTGTATAAACTCGGCCCAAAACTTCACTTTTTTTGACTCCAGAGAATCCAGGAACACCCTGATTTTGTTTTCTTCGTACGAAGTGATTTTTTTGCCATGTCTTGGTAGCAAATGGTTTTTGCAAAATCATCGTTCTAACAAAGTTCGAAAAAGCCAAGAAGAGTTGTAGTCGGAGCATTTTCCAATCGACTCATTACATCCCTGGAAGTAAAATATATCCTTTGGTCCATTTTCGAGGTGAACCGCGAGACAAAAAACTGCCGGTTCTCGTTCGTGGATTGGGAAGGCGAAAATTCTCCGAAAAGCTTCAGAACTGGATTTAAAGACATCAGTGGAAGAAGGAGGCCGTTCAGAAAGAACGAAATTTGTTTTGTATTTTTTTCTTTTGTTTCTTTAACGGCCTCCTTCTTCCACTGATATCTTCATGTATGTTGCTCAAGTTCCTTTTCGGAACATAAGAAAATGCACTGGGTGCATTTTTTGTGCTGCAATGCAAGACTTACGATTTTCATAATCTTTAACAAAACCATTAAACTTAGATTAATCCATTTTCCGGTCTTAGAGAAACAAGGAAACAATATTCCGTTTTTTAAAAAAAATGGTTCCACTATTCGATTGCTCCTTGATTTTAAACGTGGCAAATAATTACACATCAGTTGACACCTGCAGTCTAGACACGTGGCTTATTAAGCAACGTCTAGGTGCATTTTATTATTATTAAGCTATGCTTATTAGTATATACTACGTTATTGAGCAATGCTTAATAGAGAGAAAGTTCTTAGCGGGGATAGGGGCCCAGACTACATATTTTTTACTTACGAATTCTGCAGCAATACTCACGAACATGTATGTTTTGGAGCTTTAGGTGGGTCCACACCACTTTTAAGTTGTTCAAACAATTGTTTTAAACACTGAAAATTATCTTCAAAAAGGCCGTCACCCTCTGGCCAAAGTCCCATTTCATAAAGGAGATGCTCTATTTTGCTTATACCTCCGGCCCACTCAATCCAAAAATCTAATTCATAAATCGCTATAAAAAAACGTCTTAATAATGTTTCGGAAAACATTTTTGAAATTTTATAGTTGGCGTCTTCACTTCCAAAAAACCGATTTAAAAATTCAGAAAGTGAAACAATAAAATAATTCTAATCTACGTGATCTCTCCAAAATATAATTAAAAAATTTGGTACAAGACTTTCATAAATTAATTCAGGATACTTGAAAGTACTGAAGTACTCGTTTTTTTCCTTCTCGTCCGAGAATCCCCAGCAATTTAAAATTTTCTGAGCAAATTTCAAATCGCCTTTGTTAAAATACTTCGCAGTAAAAGACAAAAAAATCCATCCTGTGCTTTATTCTCTTTCGTTCCTCCTCAGAGCTTCTTAGCACGTTTAAAAGATTATCCGCAAGATGAAAGGCATCCTCCCATCTTGGAAGAAAGCATATCCCAAGCATATCCTCCCATCTTGAAAGAAAGCATATTTTGAACCATTCACGTTCATCTTCTGACCTTAACACTGCCCCTGTAAGCGAAATGACCTCAACTGCATTTTTTTAAAATTTTGAGATAATGACGATAAAAACAGTCGTAAGAAGTAAACAAATATTTTGTTTCTTTGTATTCATAATGAAGATCGTCTTTTTTTCTTTTTTATTAACTTTTTATTTTATAAAAATAAGCATTTTTCCTCTTCTTATGTCACTATTTAGGTATAAAACGTAATTCGTGAGATTATAAGGATTCGATCGGTACCAAAATCACCCTTTGTTTACAAAAATGCAGTTGAGGTCATTTCGCTTACAGGGGCAGAACACAGTTTCCATAAATTCTCTCAATAAATTACATTTTCCATTCCATATCAGCTGAGTGTACTGCCTTTCGCCTTCTTTTAAAAAATCCACTCGACAGTCACTATATTTTTCCAAAATCATATTTATGACATGTAAATCAAAGAGTGTAAAGGCTTTCTGCACGATTTCAGAATTATTGTCAGAATAAAAATTTCTATCTACTTCGAAACCATGGTCAGACAAAACCATTGAAAGCATTTCATGGAATATCGTGTTTCTTGAATCGAGACCAAGCTTTTTGAATTAAATTTTTATTTCATCGAATTTTTTGTCTTTCATGTGAACGAGGTTGAAAATAAAATTTTTTGTCAGTGCTATTGCTGTATTCTTACAAGCTTCTAAGGATAGGGTTGTTCATGTCCATTAAAATCTTGTGTCCTAAGTAATTACATCAACATAGTCTATATGATGCGCATCAGTGAAAGATAGCTGTCATAAAACTCTAGCTGTGAACAGGATAAACACACAATTTTCAATCTCTGAAGTGAGAGTCAGACGTTCTGTATTCCGAGCCACCGTCCCCCGACCATATTTTCAATTAAAGCTTATTTTTGTTACTAATTATGTACTTATTAAGTTAGTTTTCTTTATAAAATAACACAGAAAATAATATGATAATGTAAAAAAATTTAGGTGTAAAACTTGTCTCAAGGATAGGGTGCTAGTCTAATGCCGCTAATCTCAAACTGCATTTTACCTTGCCATATGAAATTTAGTTGTTGGCATATAAAATTTAGTTGTTGGCGACAGCGCGCAGGGTCGGACTCGAGGTAAACGAAAGGAAAACTGATTATATGGTTATGACGAGGAATGTACGGGATGAGGCGCCTTTGGATGTGGGTGATCTGGGATTTAAGAATGTCACCGAGTTTCGGTATCTCGGATCGTTCGTCACGAGCGACAATGACATCGATTATGAAGTCGCAGCGAGGATCCAGAGCGGTAGCCGCTGTCTTCATTCGTTACACCATGTTTTCCAAAGTAGAGTTCTGTCTATGCATGCCAAGCTCCGCATCTATAATGCCGTTATACGTCCTATTGTCACTTACGGCTGCGACACATGGAACCTCACCGTCCGTTCCCAAAAGCGGCTGTTGGTTTTTGAGAATAAGGTCTTGCGTCGAATTCTCGGACCGAAAAGGGATCCGCTTACGGGGCGCTTGAGAATTGCGACACATGGGACCTCACCGTCCGTTCCCAAAAGCGGCTGTTGGTTTTTGAGAATAAGGTCTTGCGTCGAATTCTCGGACCGAAAAGGGATCCGCTTACGGGGCGCTTGAGAATGAGATCGAACGATGAAGTCCGGAGGCTAACTAGGCAGCCATTGATCACGGGAGTGATCAAATCGCGCAGGCTTCAGTGGGCGGGACACGTCGCTCGAGCGCCACCGACGCGGTACATTAGGCAGGTCCTTGACGGCAGACCGACAAGCCCTAGGCCCCAGGGGAGGCCGCGGCTTCGCTGGGAGGATAACGTCTCGATGGATGCGGGTCGGCTGGGTGTCCCCGATTGGCGGAATATCATGCCAAGATAGAACCGCCTGGCGGAATATTTGTGATGCGGCAGTAGGGCTGCAAGCCCTGTAACGCCATATCTATCTATCTATCTATCTCTATGAAATTTAATCTACAGTCACTAAATTTTTCCAAAATCATATTTATAACATCGAAATCAAAGAGTTCAAAGACTTTCTGTCCGAATTTAGAATTATTGATAGAAGAAATCTGTACATCAGAGCCAAAAGGTTCAATATGCAAATTAAAGATGTCCGCTAAACGTTGTTTACCCATAACAAACGGCCATCTTTAATTTGCATATTGAACTTTTTGGCTCTGACGTACAGAAATACTTTTATCCACTTGGAAACCACCGTCAGATAAAACCACTGAGAATATTTGATGATATGTCGTGTTTCTTGAATCAAGACCCATCACACGTCTTTCATGTAATGTACCGACGACACACTTAAGTACACGGTAATATAAAATACGTCTTGTTATCCCACTTCTTAATAGATCAAAAACCGAAAAAAAATAATTTGGCAACCACAGGATCTTATCAAACTCTTTAAAATCATAATTCGAAATTCCAAATGTTGTAAGCACAAATATTCAGTCACAAAGAACTGCTTCATATCTTTTTCAAGCACTTCCGACCAAAAGGAACACTAGTATATCAGTAAAGGTAAATGGCCGAAGTTTCTTGAAATATACAGACATTTCGCAGAACTTCATAGGCATGGGTATGCAAGAATCAACAGCTCCTGTTATCTTTTTTCTCTTTCTGATAAATTCAGCTGTTGCCAATAATAACGCGCAGCAATAAAATGTCCCATCCTAACTGACATAGAAAACATGTAACCTTCTTTGCGATCATTTAAGCCCGTAAAATATTTACTCATTAGGCCAATCTTTCTTTCTTCAGAAAAAGTTTCAGGACTTGCTAGTTTAAGCACTGAGCAAGCAATAAAATTCCATTTTTCACGAGCAGTGAATTCACTCCTCCACAGTAAGTTCTGCACGATTTAACATTTTTTCAGCGTTAGAATATGAAATCCTTTACAATGGAACCGCATGCCACAAAAAAAATATATATATATATATATATATATACACACACACATACAAACACACGGACATCATGGAGTTTTATATATTTTTGGATTCCTCGCGTCACGGAGAGTCAGAAAATATATAAAACTTGATAAGTGAAATATTTTTGTAAAACAATGCTTTTCGCCCCTGGGTCGATAAAGCAAAAAACCTTCATTCGACATGTGGGCCCATAACCTGATAGAAACGAATAAACGGGTTAAAAATATATAAAAAAATATTTTGAACGTTTGTGTAAAAGAGACTACAAAAGGAATGAGAAAAAAAAAACAAAGGCGAGTTAAAAAAAATGAAAATAAAAAACATTTGAATTGAACTTCGCGGGAATATGGAACCACCTCGAATGACACAGTATCATACAGTTTCAACACTCTCCCTTTCGTGAATGTATTTCAACTCTTCAGGACTACAAAGAAAAAATTGATATTTAAATAACAAACCATGTGACTATTACAAATAATTTCAAAACAATTAAAATAAGTATTAATTTCGCCTTTTCTTAATTTCGTTCTTATGTTGTCTAAGTCTTTCTTTAAGGTACCGACTGTTTGCCCTGTATATGTCCTTTTACAACTGCATTCAACTTGGTAAACAACGCCTGATTTGTTTAACTTTGGACATTTTTTATCTTTCACCTTCCCGAAAAACCTCTGATTATTTTTAACACAATAAAAACTTAGCTGGACATTCTGATTTTTAAAAGTTTTTTGAATTTTTTGAACGGAACCTTTAAATATTTTTTGTTCTCATTATTTTGAACTCTGTTTAAAGGGATACTTATTTTAATTGTTTTTAAATTATTTGTAATAGTCGCATTGTTATTTAAATATCATGAATTTTTATTTTGTAGTCCTGAAGAGTTGAAATACATTCACGAAACATGTCGAATCAACCCTGTCATCCAACACTGTGAATATCCAATCTGACTTTAAAAACTATGTTATAATTGAACTCTCAAGAGATTTAAATGAGCGCGCATTTTACGTCACCGTCTCGTAGTACCGGACCTTGTTTTAGTTCTAAAGTTGGTAACGTGTAAAAATTGTCGCCTACTTGTTTCGTATCGTATGCTAATGTTATTATTGTTTTTATCGCAGAAAGATGAAAAAGAAAAGGAAGAAAAAGAAATGAATTAATTCTTTTCATTGTTTTAAATTGGATTGATTTAATCTCTAGTCAATTTTTAAGTTTACCTCGATGTGATATATATTTTTTTAAAGTTGCTTTTTACGTGATTTAATGTTAGTTTTATCAAAACTGAATTTATTTCAAGTCGTATACCTGGAATCTTCTAATGTTATCTCAGCATCTCTCAATTCAAACCGTTCATGCTTTCCTTGGTTTTATATACGAAATGTCATTTCGAATCTCCTATGCGTATATCAGTCTTGTTTTAAAAGTTAATGGATGATTTGTCATACATCGTTAACCATCACGGCTGTTGCATTTATATTTAGGTTATGGTAAGCTTATCTAGTATTCTTAACACGTGTTTTTTTTTTTTTTTTTTCTTAAATCATTCTCAGTTTGAATATTTCCGTTTTCGTTGTTTTTTCTTTATTTTTAGCTCCTGAAGAAAACACCGACTGGGTGTCGAAACGTCGGGTGTTAATAAAAAATTCGAATGCAAATGTAAAAGTCGCAGTTTTTGTTCAATCTTCCTCAACTTAATCTGGGAACGGCATTCTCTATGAGGTTTTTTTCAACCGCACGGAGTAAATTATTCTTTTGAAAAAGAAACACAGAATTTTTTTTTTTTTTTTGTAATTGGCTCTCTATGATCTTATTTACGAATATCGATACTCATTTAAAATAAAAATATTATCATGCAAATGGTGATATTTTAAGAAGATCAAGGGTCAAATGCCAAATGTCGAGAAAAAAGAATTAATTGGTTTTTCATCATTTGGCGGATAATTTAAAATAATAGTCAATAATAAGAGTAAAATTACGGCTGAGTTGTTTGAACAAATGCTTGTAATTTCTTATTTTCTTTTAACGCTTCCCGAATATTTCTATTTCTGTTTTTCTTTATTTTTGAGCCTTTGTCAACTAATTCAGAAAAATCTGGAAAATATTTTTAGTCAAAATAATTGGAAACTTAAGAACCACATAGCCGCTTTTAAAGATCAGTTAAAAAGTGGTGTAATGGAAAAAGGTGGCTGGTAAGTCGGCCACAAGGCTCGGGTTCTATTCCAAAAAATTGTAATTTTTCCCCCTTTTTTTCCTTGTAAAAAATGTTTAAAAAAGAGCCTTTAAAGTCCCCATATGCTAAATATAGTGCAATTCAATCATAAAATTAATATATTGCTCAGTTAAAAATTTATAAATAGTTATAAAATTTTATAATCGGCCAAAACTGTATTATAGTTATAAAATTTTGTAACGCACTTTTTCTTGAGACAGGAAGTTTTTAATTCTTAAGAGGAGGCTTCAGATATTTATTTAAATATACCAAAATAAATTTCCATGGCTTAGAACTTTTTTTTGGAGATACAAATTAGAAATCTGGCTTCGTAGCGAACTTCATAGTGATACTGGCATCTTTCCTTCAAAATTTCAGATTCTTTGGTTGTAAAGAAACTCCGGAAAACGGTTTGGAAAATATATTCCCGACATTTATTTTTGAAAACGTTTTCCGGAGTTTCTTTACAACCTGAGAATCTGAAATTTTGAAAGAAAGATGCCAGTATGAATATAAAGTTCGCTACGAAGCCAGATTTTTAATTTGTATCTCCAAAAAAAAGTTTTAGGCCAGGGAAATTTATTTTGGTATATTTAAATAAATATCTGAAGCCTTCTCTTAAAACTTAAAAGTAGTTATAAACTTAAGCATATTTTATAAAATTTTCATTGGAATTGATGAACACTTTCATCTGGTATATTTCCAGATAATAATTTGTGGTGCATTCGGAATGGACGGCACGGAAAAGGAGTAACACACTGTAAAAAATTATCTGTGAAATTGACATTTTTTTGCTGTTTAAAAAACGGTCCATATAGTTAAGGTGTTTCGATAGTAAATTCCAAGATGTTACATATTCTTCAAAGTCGCACAGAGGATTTATCAGGTATCCGCGGACCTCCCTTAAAAATTTAAGCAAAAGTTACTTTCTAGTTAACGAGTTAAAAATTTTTAAAAATATGAAAAAATACATGGCGTTATATGGGAAGCTTCAAAAATTAAACAAAGCGTTTTCATTTATTTACAAAAAAAGTTTATTTCTAGATGTTTCGATTTTTTCAAAAACTAACATAACATCTGTTAATAGGTATCGAATTGATATTAGCTTTAAAAAGTGAATGTAACTTTCTAGTTTGAATGTTTCAGTGAAGAAAATCGGAAGCTTTGTTTATTTCGTGCAAAAAATAGAATGCCATTTTTTTCTTTTCCGTTGGCTAACAATACGATAAAATTTTTTTATTTTTTCTTGACTTTTAACGAAATTATAAGAAGACCGAAGAACGATGCTTTTTCAAGTAATAATGAAGCGGTGCTATCGAAACACCTTAATAGGACTAATTTAACATGCTTCAGTGGTTTTTAACATTTATTTTTTGTCAAATTAACAGATCAATATTTCGAATTTAACAAAATATCGTTAACATACGAAAGTGCTGAACCGTTTTTAACGTGTTAACAGATAATTTTTTACGTGCACGTTAACTGAATCCAAACGCTTCAATTCAACTGAGATGGAGTTCCACTTGGACTTCAGTTTGCAACGTTCAGCGATAATTAGTTGGTCAGGGTGGTTTTGGAACCGGCCAGACATTAGGAATAAAATAAAGGACATAATTGACCATAAAGACTTAAAAGATTTACATCTTAAAGAAAGCATTCGGGATTTAGTGGAGGTAGCGAAAGGGTACCTAAAAGCGGTGGATATTCCGAGACAATTGTACGAACGACTTGTTGAGACGATTATAACGCTGGGACGAAGAGCCATCCGTTGGTACTACAGTACAAGCCGTGAATATGTATCCATACCTTATGGTTATACAAGAGCATTGCACTGGACGTTCCTCGGAACCGTCGATGAAGCGAAAATCGTTGAAAATAGTTGGATTGAGAAACTCGAAACGTTACAGAATGATGAACAGATGTGTGATATATATTTTATGGCGTGCGGTTCCATTTTGAAGGACTTCATAAATTCGAACGCTGAAAAAATGTTAAGTAAAGCAGAATTGTGGAGGACTAGAGCAGCTAATAATGACAAATGGAAATTTATTGTTTGTTCAGTGCTTACACTAGCAAGTCCTGAGAACGTTTCTGAAGAAAAGAAGATTGAAATAATTAGTAAATACAATTTTACTTCCTTAAATAATCGCAAAGAGGCTTACATGTTTTCTATGTCAGTGAGGAAAGGACATTTTGTTGCTGCACGTTATTATTGGCAGCAGCTGAATTCATTAGATAAAGAAGAAAAGTTTATAGAAGCTGCTGGCACTTGTTTACGTATAATACAGTCATACTCCAAAGACCCTCGTCCAAGTAGCTTTACTGACATACTGTTTTTCCTTTTGTCGGAAGTGCTTAAAGAAGGCGTGAAACAATTCTTTTTCACTGAATATATGGAAATAGAATTTTGGGAATTTCGAAATGAATTTTTAAATATTTTGATAAGATCCTACGGTTGGGAAAGTTATTTTTTTTCGGTTTTTGATCTATATAGAAGTGAGATGAAAGAAGGTAGCGAACACTACTGTCTACTTCAGTGTATCATAGATGCATTACAAGAAAGACGTATGATGGGACTTGATTCCAAAAGCACGATATACCACCAAATGTTTTCAGTGGTTTTGTCCGACACTGATTTCGAAGCGGATAGAAATTTTTATTCTAACAGTAAATCTGAAATCATAGATAAAGCCTTTTATCTCTTTGATTTAGATGTTATAAACATGATTTTGGAAAAATATAGTGACAGTAGAATCGGTTTCTTAATAAAAGGTGAAATGAAATATGAGAAGCTAATTAGCGATAAAAAATTTAATCTATTGGGAGAATTTATGGAAACTGTGTTAAAGTCAGAAGGTGAACGTGAATGGTTCAGAAGCTCTCATGTTGATTATTTATATGGTTTCATTCGTGAGGATGCTTTCCATCTTGCGGATAACCTTTTAAACGTCCTAGGAAGCTCTGAGGAGGAACGAAAGAGAATAAAGCACAAGATCGACTTCTTGTCTCTTACTGCTGAGTTTTTTACTAAAAGCAAATATATATTTGCTGAGAAAATTTTAAATTGGGGATTCTCAGATGAGAAGGAAAAAGATGACTACTTCAATACTTTTAACTGTCCTGGATTAATTTACTGGGGAAATAAAACTCCCATGTCACATTTCTTAATAATATTTTGGAGGGAACACATAGATAAGAACCATTTTATCCTTTCACTTTCAGAATTTTTGAATTGGTTTTTTGGAAGTGAATATGCCAACTATAAAATTCCAAAAATTTTCTCCGAAACACTATTAAGAAATTTTTTCAAAGCGATTTATGAAATGGAGATAACAGACAAGGGTAAATGTTTTTTTGCTCGAAATGTTTTTAAAAAAATTGATGAGTTAATGAAACTTTTTGTGCCACTTGAAGATCTCGCTAAGCTAAGAACCGAAATCACTCAAAATGCCTGTAAATGGTTAACTGAATGTGTTTTTCTTGGTAGAGATTATAAATTTAGTTGCTGGGGACTTCTGGACTCTTTATTGGATTGGGTTTTGGAATACAGAGGAGGAAGTTTGAATTATGAAAAAAAGCGAGAGTTTGTTAAAAGTCTTTTGCTTACTACAGATGGATTGATGCTTTTTAGACTAATTGTATGTAGGTGTTTTGAAGTTAAAAACTATCTTTGCTTATGGATTGCTTGGGCGGGAGGTATTCGCAAAATAGAGCAACTCCTTCATGAAATCGGACTTCTGCCAGACGGTGGAAGGATTTTTCAAGAAAATTTTCAGTGTTTGAAACAAATGTTTGAAAAATTTGAAAGGCGTAAGGAGAGCCCACTTACGACTCTAAAACATACCTGTTTGTGAGTGGCATATTTGTACCTGAGAAGCAAAGTGATGAACTTAAAAGAACTCGAAATAGCCGCCGGGTACGGGGAAACAATGTTTAGCGGCCACCTTGATTTCTTTATACTAATCGGTCTATTTGTATTATGAACGTTAAGTTTTTAAAAGTTTGTGAATTGTTATTGCTTAGTAAAGCTGCAAAATATAGCAGAAGTAAATACGAATGAATTATTTGAGGTTTTTTTATTTATTCGCGTTTTTGCGGTACACATCCTTTTTTTGGTTGATGTGACGCAGACGTGCAGAATTATATATAATTTATATATAAATTATATATAATCATGTATAATTTATATATAATTATATATAATTTATATATAATCATATATAATTATATATAAGTAGATTTTATGTATAATTTTAAATTTTTTGCGTTCCCAAAATTGATATGTATAATTATATATAATTATATATAATTATATATAAATGGTCTCCCAAAAGAGTTGGAATTTATAGCGGTAATAAAAAATTATATATAATTATATATCATTTATGTATAATTTTTCTTGGAGCTGAAAGGCATAAAGTGCAGTCCCCTTCAAAGAGCTAAATCATTTTATTTTTTAGAAAGATTTGAATTTAGCTTCATACGTTTTATGCAACGGCCTTTTTTAAAATATTAATATTTTTAAGACCTTTTTACGCATCGCCTTTCTGAAGAAAAATTAATTTTAGTTCATCCAGGAAAAGAACTAACTTTCTTTAATAAAATGTCAGTGCTTGTTCTGGAATGTTATCTATTGTAATTTGAAATTCAAAAGTCTCGGCATTGCCTTCTTTATCATTGTTTCCGAATGATTTAAAAAATGGAGAAAAACGTAGGGAAGCCCTGGAAGGTCAAGTATTTTTATTGAGTGATATGCATAAAAAGTAGTAATTGCTTTTACTTCGAAGCAAATACTTTTGCTCGGAAAGCAAATGCTTCTGCTTTTACTTTTGACCATTTACTTAACACCTTTTACTGGGCATTTCCGACGCAAAATTATTAGAGGCGCTGGCGCTAAGCTTTTACTTAACACCTTTTACTTAGGAACTTTTGCTTAGGACCTTTTACTTTTAGGAGCTTCTGCTTAAGACCTTTTACTAAGGACCTTTTAATTTAGAGCTTTTACCTTTGTATGAGTAAAATTTTTAGAGGCGCTGGATGTCTTTAACGGTTTTTAATTTTATTGGATGTCAACAATTAAAACAAAAGAAAGTTATCCAATCAATCTACGAACCGTTAAAGACATCCAGAGCCTCTAGCGGAATAATTTTGCGTCGGAAATCCCCCTTAGAAGCTTTTACTTAACACCTTTTACTTAGGAACTTTTGCTTAGGACCTTTTACTTAGGAGCTTCTGCTTAAGACCTTTTACTAAGGACCTTTTAATTAAGAGCTTTTACCTTTGTATGACAGCTTAGGACCTTTTACTTATGTAGGATAGCTAAGCAACTTTTACTTAGGAGCTTTTACTAAGCACCTTTCACTTATGACCTTCTGCTTAGGACCTTTTACTAAGTATCTTTTGGTTTGCACCTTTTACCCAGGAGTTTTTGCTTAAGACCTTTTACTAAGGACCTTTTAATTAAGAGCTTTTACTTTGTATGACAGCTTAGGACCTTTTACTTAGGAGCTTTTACTAAGCACCTTTTACTTAAAAACTTTTGCTTGGGATCTTTTACTCAGGAGCTTTTGCTTAGGACCTTTTACTAAGTACCTTTTACTTAGGAACTTTTGCTTAGGACCTTTTACTTAGGAACTTTTGCTTAGGACCTTTTACTTAGGAGCTTTTACTAAGCACCTTTCACTTATGACCTTCTGCTTAGGACCTTTTACTAAGTACCTTTTACTTAGGAGCTTCTGCTTAAGACCTTTTACTAAGGACCTTTTATTAAGATATGGTTTTTCTCGTCGTATTACGGTTCTTCGACCTTTGGGCTCATCACGAGGTGTTTAAACTCTAGGCTGAATGAGACAGCGGACCCCGACGAGGAAATCCGAACTTGAATTGAAATATCTCCGACTATCTCGCCGGATAGGCGAAGACCCATAATACGACGAGAAAAACCATATCTTAATAAAAGGTTCTGAGTAAAAGGTCTTAAGCAAAAGATTCTAAGCCAAAGGTACTTAGTAAAAGGTCCTAAGCAAAAGGTCCTAAGTGAAAGGTGCTTAATAAATGGTCCTAAGCAAAATGTCCTAAGCAAAAGGTGCAAAGCAAAAGATACTTAGTAAAAGATCCTAAGCAAAAGTTTTTAAGTAAAAGGTGCTTAGTAAAAGGTCCTAAGCAAAAGATCCTAAGCAAAAGTTGCTAAAAAAAGGTGCTTAGTAAAAGGTCCTAAGTAAAAAGCTCCTAAGTAAAAGGTACCTAGTAAAAGGTCTTAAGCAAAAGCTCCTAAGCAAAAGGTCCCAAGCAAAAGTTGCTAAAAAAAAGGTGCTTAGTAAAAGGTCCTAAGTAAAAAGCTCCTAAGTAAAAGGTGCTTAGTAAAAGGTCCTAAGTAAGAGGTCCTTAGTAAAAGGCCCTTAGTAAAAGGTCTTAAGCAAAAGCTCCTAAGTAAAAAGTCCTAAGCAAAAGCTCCTAAGTAAAAGGTGTTAAGTAAGAGGTGTTCAGTAAATGGTCAAAAGTAAAAGCAGAAGCATTTGCTTTCCGAGTAAAAGCATTTGCTTTCCGAGCAAAAGTATTTGCTTCGAAGTAAAAGCATTTGCTTCGAAGTAAAAGCTTTTACTTCGAAGTAAAAGCAATTACTACTTTTTATGCATATCACTCAATAAAAATACTTGACCTTCCAGGGCTTCCCTACGTTTTTCTCCATTTTTTAAATCATTCGGAAACAATGATAAAGAAGGCAATGCCGAGACTTTTGAATTTCAAATTACAATAGATAACATTCCAGAACAAGCACTGACATTTTATTAAAGAAAGTTAGTTCTTTTCCTGGATGAACTAAAATTAATTTTTCTTCAGAAAGGCGATGCGTAAAAAGGTCTTAAAAATATTAATATTTTAAAAAAGGCCGTTGCATAAAACGTATGAAGCTAAATTCAAATCTTTCTAAAAAATAAAATGATTTAGCTCTTTGAAGGGGACTGCACTTTATGCCTTTCAGCTCCAAGAAAAATTATACATAAATGATATATAATTTATATATAATTTTTTATTACCGCTATTAAATTCCAACTCTTTTGGGAGACCAGTTTATATATAATTATATATAATTATATATAATTATACATATCAATTTTGGGAACGCAAAAAAATTTAAAATTATACATAAAATCTACTTATATATAATTATATATGATTATATATAAATTATATATAATTATATATAAATTATACATGATCCCGATGAAAAATTCAGCGGTTCAAGTCTATAAACGTCTATAGAAAGCCATTCAATTTTGGCTATAGACTTATTTAGTGTCTATGAAAACGACTTTATGTAGCCGGCTATAGTCGAAGATAGCCAAATATATACGCTCTGATGGGCATGCCCCCTGGTATCGAGAACCGTTTTATTTAGCCGACTATAGACGAAGTTAGATGATGATATACAAAAAGGGGTTTTAATTGCCCGTTGAAAATAGGGTTAGTTGCAGGGTGGATTATTGCACTGTAGGTTGAAAATATTACGGTAAAGTACCCGAATCCTGACCAGGCAGCTAAACCTGACAGGCTCATACGCTAAACACGTTTTGCTTTTATGGTATTACGTGTTTAACTTATGAGCCTGTCAGGTTTAGGTGCCTGGTCAGGATACGGGTACTTTCCCTTAATGACATTAGTAATAAATTCTCTGTGTCCATTTTTTAATAACCATACGGAAGACAGTCACCATAAATGATATTATGGTCATTTCACAGAGATATTGGGAACGACGCTACAACTTATTTTAAATGAGAATAATCACCCCGTAAAAGCTAAACATCTCTGTGTAATGGCCAATAACATCTTACAGTGCCTGTGGTCTTACAATGATTTTAAGTGGACACAGAGTAACATAATACCACTAATGATCATTAACACATCAATCTACAATACAATAATTCCTCTTAAAGCGATAAGACATGGAATTTTTTTTTTCAGATCCTGATAGAATTTCGATATAGGTAAATGTCAATAAACTTTTTAATTTAATAAAACATACAGTTTTACTTTCCATTACGTTTTAAAAAATTCCATGTCTTTTGGCTTTATTGTCCTGCAACTAACTCCTAATTTGAACAGTCATTTGGCAATATTGTGCTGTACCTTCTCCCATATTTTTTGACCGTAACAATGGGAGAAAGTAGAGCCTCACAATTTGTAAAGTAAAATAAAAAAGAAGTCCATATTTATAATTAAATTAATTTCATTAAAAAGTCTATTCGATTAAAAACATAAATATTAGTCTTTATATCGATAAAAGTTAGTCGATTTAAAACATAAATTCCTTTAAGTAAGTATTAAATTAATAAACAAATAAATCCTCTTAGGTGAAAACAACAAAAGTTCAATTAATTTCAAAAATTAAATTAAAACGAAAGGACTTCAGATACTTTAACGAGATGTTTAAACATTAGTTTCTTTTAGGACCTGTTAAAAGCGACTTCTTCAAGTATCCATTCTCTTTGATATTGACTTTACATTTTCGTACCTCATCGGATATCGCAGTGACTACTTTATCTTTGTACTTTTCAAGATATTGTTTCTCCGATTCGCATTTTTTGTTGGTTATGGCGGTGTTTTTCGTAAATTCTGTAAAAAAAAAAAACATCAATGATTCGATTTACTTTATTTTTATATCGTTTTTTTTTTTTTTTTTTTTTTTTTTTTTATGGTGTTAATAATTTAAACAAAATTACCCAGTATTGCATTGTAGGCTTTTCTATGAAGCGTAACCACATTCTCTTTCTCCTGCCAGTATTTTTCCTTCCCCTTGACACCGCTGGGATTTCCGCTGACCGTGCCATGTAATAACGCATCTTCCGTGTACACGCCAATAACTAAGTTCCGAGCGATCGCAGGAATGGTCCTGGCAGAATTTTCTGCCGCTAATTTAATTCTTTTTATGCAAAAGATGTTGTCAGTTAAGAGCTCCATCTGAAAAATGTAGGGGGAAAAAAAAAAGTTGAATTATAAATGGAATTTAAATTTAAATTTTAGGAAATTGCTCATTTATTTACCTTCCGTCCTTTAGGATGGACCGGCCCAAACAACTGACCATCATCATCATAGTCTTCATCTTCATTTCCTTGATCAACATTTGCCTCTTCGATTTCGTCGTCATCTTCTACTTCATCAGCCGTCCGGGATCTTGTTATTGGCCTGGTCTCATTTGCTTTCCTTTTCTGTGCTGACAGACTATTTCCCTGCGAAAAAAAAGGAAAGGAATATTAGACTTTTGCACGAAAATTTAAATCCAAATTTAAAAAAAGAAATTAATAAATAAAAGCGCAGAAAGGAAATGAAAGGCGGGAAACCGCGGATTTTTAGTCCAGCCAATCAGGAAACAGAGAAATTGAAAGTTTTTATTTTCGTCTGCTTGTTTGTTTTTAATTTTCAACTCCTTTTGCTTTTAATTTTCTAAACTTTTTTTTACTATACATTTCCTACGGGAAAAACAATGTACACACGGCGCACATAAACGAATTTTTTTTTCGAGGAGATGCCAGATAAGTATAGAAATGAATTCGTTATGCATTTGGGGCATAATGGGTTTCAGATTTTGCGGCTAATGTTTAAATAGATGACACAATTAAGAATGATATGTTTCAGATGTATTTTAATTCCGTCAGCCAACTAACCCCGTTGACATTCCCTGTCGACGTAGACGCCGTTCCAAGTGCTGAGGTCGTCGGCCCGTTGACATTTCCTGTCGACGTAGACGCCGTTCCAAGTGCTGAGGTCGTCGGCCCGTTGACATTTCCTGTCGACGTAGACGCCGTTCCATGTGCTGAGGTCGTCGGCCTAGGCATTCGATTCAAAACATCTATTAATTTCTCTTGTAAAAGCCTGTTATTACTTCCTGTCGACGTAGACGCCCTTGGTTCTGCTGAGGTCGACGGCCCAGGATTTTCCGGTTTATTCATATCATCCCTCGAGTTCTCTTGTAAAACCCTGTTATTAGGATTTCGTAACCTAGGCTCCTCCAGGTCCAGCTCCTGAATTCGTTGCAAAGCTGCGACATTTAAAGAAGATACCATATTCATTTGCGAAGCAGACATCTGGGTTTCCTCACTATCAGCTGGATTAGAGTTCTAAGAAAAAAAAAAGACAGATTATGACAAAAAGACGAAAAGCAAATGAAATAATATCCATGTTTTTTTTCTTTTGTTTTATGAAAAAAATGAAATATCAAAAAAATTATAAGCAACCTTTATTTTAAGCCAATGCTTCTAAAGCAATCAATTTCAGAAAATTGTATTGTTCTCAAAAAGAAAATTGTATTGTTTTGTACTTAGCCTTAGCACAAGCTGTCTCGACTGGAAATTCTTTCTAAATATGATCACTTTAATGTATTTACCTATTATGCAATTTCATTTTGTTTATTTAATTTAAATATATTATTTTGATTTCTTCCCTAAAATTGGAAGGAATAAAATGCTTTTGAATTTTTTTTTTTTTTTTTTTTTCATTTTTAAAAAAATTTACATTTATCAACTGTAACCCTTTTGTTGGAAAATTCCATCGGGCTGGAATTTTTATATTTCCAGAATTAAGTTAAATATTTTTTTAAACTCATGATCATATTCAATAAAACTAACCTGGCTGCCTTTTTTCTTCGCCCTCGCCTCCATTCGCTCTTTCAATTTGACTAATTCTTCTAAATTACCTGCAAATATATTTAAAAAAAAATAAATTACTCAAAAGTTAATATTCATTCTCCACAGTGGTCTCTAGAAAAAACATTTCGGCCATCACTCAAAGGAATGCTTTCCTTCTTCGTTAATAGGTATCAGGTATAATTACTTCGTTACCAATAACATCAGGTAACACTTTTATCTCCGGCTAGTCCGAAACTGTGAAAAGATTACAAAACGTAAATCATCAGTTTGAATATAACTTACCGGATTCCTTGATGATATACCCTGGTCGAAGTGCATCGTCGCTATCTATAAACGTAATTTTTTCACTAGCCTCATATTCTCCGGATTTGGGTGTGTTTTCGAAATCCTCCGGTCCGATCACCTTGTAGGAGTTATTTTCGGTCCTCAAAAGGAACAGCCTCGGTGGGTTTTGAGTGTCTTCCATGTTATGTTCCGAATGAAATTAATATCAATGCAAAAAACGATTCCAAGTCTGAACTAGCTTGTGGCGTCGGTTTGTCACTGCCTTCTTAAAATGGCGGATTACGGATCCTGAATAAATATAGGGGCGACATATCTATATGTGGCCGCCATATTTTCCGCCTTTACAATATAGGGAACAGATGAAAAATGGAGGTCACTTTTATACCGAAATACTTCATTAAGGGACTCTCAAAATGGCTTCGTAACGGATTCGTAACAAATTTAAAAAATTGATTTGACGAAAATATGAAGAATGCTAGAATGGGATGGAAGTACGACGACAAAAAAAAAGTTTGTTTCCACTATTTTATTTTCAAATAAAATGAATACCTTTTCTATGATCGAGTTTCAAAATTTGCAATTGAAAAAGTCAGTTTTATAGGCAATGTGCAAGTTTCGCTACTTATGAAACCATTGAAAATTTTCTCTGCTTAGAGGAATCTTCGTCATTGTCAGATGACCTAATGCCAGTTTGTTTGCTAAACGCGTCGATTATTCAATACATGCGCATAGCCTATAAAACGGTCCGACCGAAGTATTACCGAGCATAGGAAAACAAAAAATTAACTAAGATAAATAGAGTTTTTATTCATTTTTTATAGATTACATTATTTTTCATTTTTTATAGATCCCAGCTACAACGCGTTGGCGTTACAAAAAAAGAAACCCAAATTTAAAGTTATCAGACGATGAAGACAGCGATTGGGAATATCCCAGTCCCACAAAAAGAGTCAAAAATTCGTTGCAACTGCCTTCGGATCCTGGTGAAAGTTCTAAAACCGGTGAGCTCCCTCCTCCATCCCCCCTCCCTCCTCCTCCTTCCCCCTCCAACAACCTCATTCCTGATTTCGAAGGATCTCCCGCGCCTTCCCCTTCTCATTCCCACATCCCTTCGGATTCAGAACAGCCTCCTGCACCAATAGATTTGAGCCATTTGTTACAAAAGCACCCTTCTCTGGATGAAACTACTGCTGCTGCCGAAATTTGTAACCTGCAAAAAAAAAATAGAGAATTTAACGACTCAGACAAATGCTTCATAAGGCTTATGGAAATATATTCGAAGCACAACATGACAAAAGCGTGCCTCAAGGACTTGTTACTGTGGGCAACGGATCATTTAGACGACAACATTTTCTTGCCGGAGACAGTACATTTAATGTTTGAAAAATTGAAAAAAATGACTCCCAGCGTTAAAATCATTAAACATTATTATTGCAGAAGATGTGGGCGGTACATCAACCCGAAGAAATTAATCTGTCAGGAAAAAAAGTGCCAGGCAAAAGTAAGCGACATCGGATCTTTTTTCGAATTTGATCTCTTTGACCAGTTAAAAAACCTTTTTGAATTTCTCGATTTAAAAAACAAAATTCTCAAGACGGAGCAACAAATTCGGAAAGATGCAATAATCGGAGATTTTAAAGACGGATCCGAATATAAACGAGTTAACGAAAACAGGGGGGAATTCGATCTCACTTTACTTTTAAATTCTGATGGGGTGGATTTAAATAAAAAAGGACCGAAAAGCTGCTGGCCGGTGATGTTTCAGATAGGAGAGCTACCCCCAGAGTTAAGACAGCATGTCGTTCTTGTCCTTTTGGTTTGGGTGGATGAAGGGAAACCTCCCATGAATACATATCTCCGTCCGGTGACAGCCAAATTGAAGAAAGCCTACGAGAAAGGCGTCCCGTGGAAAGATCCAGCTTCGGGAAACATTATGTCCTCCAGAGTCACTGCCCCAATAGTCGTTGCCGACGGAGTAGCTCGTCCTGACTTGCAGATGATTCAGGGTCACAGCGGCACTTTCGCTTGCAATATGTGCGAAGCACAATTAGTTCCTAGAGGTCAAATAGAGATTTCTCCGGTCCTCCGAACTAGAGAAAATATGGATGAAAATGCTGCGTATCTAAAAAAACATCGCGGAATTTTAAAAACAGACCACTATAAAGGAGTGAAGGGGAAAACGATCCTGTTCGAGTTGCGTTACCTTAACATCGGGGCTTGTTTTAATCCTGAATATATGCACTCGTCATTACTTGGAGAAAACAAAAGGAAAGGCATTGCCTGGTCCTCCCACTCAGGTACTGCATTGATTTCTTTTATTAATTTCATTTACTGACGAAACTTTGCGTCCTTGGACAGAAACTCCACTGACATGTAGAATATTATTATCTTTATGATTGATTCTCCTGGTCTGAAAAATGTTACAAATATAATAATTAGTGTTAATCAACAAAGACACAAGGAAAAAAAAGACGAAGGATACATATCTGTCAAAGATCTCCTTTTATATGCAGTCTACTTCTCATATGACCAGGTACTTTCTCCCTAGACCAAACCTAGCTTTTTGACCTCCACCACCAATATTCCGTAGTGTTTTATGTTGATACATCTGGAAATACGAAAAAGAACAGTTAGTCATTTCCCTGAAGTAAACAATGACACAGTAGTACGTGAAACAGTAGCGTAATAGAGTAGCAGAGAGAGGAGAGTCGATGCTATAGCCAGATATTGAAAACCGAAATGCAAATCATTTTTTCTTATGACTGACTGATCTACCCTTAACTCAAAACCAAATCTAATATACGCTTCTGTAAAATTGAAAAGTATCACAAAAAATCTAATTTTTTTTTTTTCTTCTTCAGATCAAAGGTACTATATCGGGCATAGAATTGAGGAGTTGGATAGGTTTTTAACAAACGTTAAACCTCCATATTTCTTCAACAGACTTCCAAGAACATTTAAAGATTTCGGTAACTACAAGGCCTCGGATCATCAAAATTGGCTTCTCTTTTACTCTCTCCCTGCTTTGGCTGATTATATGCCAGATGTATATTTAGAGCACTGGGCTCTCTACGTATTTGCCATTTTTACCTTATTAAGAGATGATGCGACGGAAGATGACTTCACGAGAGCTGATGAAGCGTTGAAGGCATATATCTCCGATACCAAACGCTTATATGGTGTAGGGGAGATGACGTATAATCTGCATGTGAATGGACATCTCCCATTGTCCTGTCTGCAATTTGGCCCACTCTGGGCAAACTCTGCTTTCCCCTTTGAAGACTACAATGGGAAGCTGGCCAAAATTGTTCACGGCAAAAATAACCAGGCTGCAGAGCTGGTCATTAATTTGGATGTCATTAGAAGGCTGGAGTACCTGAAACACGAATTCCATCTTGTCAACAATACCGATGATCCTAAGATGACAAATAAAATCATTTTTAAGAAGCCAATCAGTGAAGACAAAATCAAAAATTTGCATCCTGATATAATTCGGTTCATGGGAAAAAATAATATTGTGATGAATGAAAACTTGAAATTGTATACAAGTGTCAAATTTCTTAATTTATTGTTTACATGTGAGTCAAAAAAACCGCTAAACACCAACAGTTATACGGTTCAACTGAAAATGGGTAACTCCAATGTCTATGGCCATATTTGCATTTTCATGAGCTTCAAAGAACATAATTTCATGTTGTTTCGTCCCTTTTCCATTGATGACTCAAGATACTTTCGGAACAAACAATTAAACATCACTGTAAATCACATCATACCTGTTATTCCAGAAGCCGAATTGATTTTAATTAATTTCCAGGACATCTCTTCTATGGTACATTTAATTGAAGTGGGCCGTTATTTTTGCCAAAGGCCGCATAAGTATTTCTTCAAATATTGACGAATTCTGAAAAGAAGTAAAAGAAAAATCACAAAGCATTTTATCTTTATTTATGAAAAACAAATATAACTAGTGCATTAAGTAATACTTATCTGAATCTGTCTGTTGATAATATAGATCACAGAGCACAAAAAACTACGTTACTACGAGCTTGATGGCTGAGTTTCAGAACACTCAAAAGAAAATTAATAATAATCTTAGGCCCAGCAGTAATCACAGAAATAATCGTTCACGCAGCATCAATTACCTAAAAACAATTAAATAAATATTTCGATATGACATACAGGATTTGATTACAAAATCCTCCTTTGACTTCTCACTAGTTCAAATAATTTTAACATTATATCCAAACGATTAAATTTTTTATAGCTTAATACTATGATAATTAAAAAACATACCTAAGCATTTTTAGTCCTATTGCTTCCGTTTTAAAATGATTGATTAGTATTCAATTCTTGGTTTTTTTTTTTTTTTTTTTTCTATTGCACTTCACTTGTATTTTTTCTTCTATACCATATAATCAGAAAAGGCAGTGGCTCAAATCCCCCGCGATTCTAAAGTAGCGAAGCCTCCTTGATCTTAATCTAATGTAGGATAGAGCCTATATTAAGGAATTCGAATTTCGAAAAAAAAAAAATTCAAAGCCAGGCGTTTTATCTTATTCAAATAAATATATCTTTATTCATATTTATTTGTTTGCATACGTATATAGTCAATTCCCGCGATATTTTTTTTGCCCGTTTTGTCGAATATATCCTTCCATCGATGAGTGTAATCATCTTTAGTCTTATTTCTTCGTCTATAGACAATTCTCGAAACGAAAAAAATAATTTTTTTTACAGTATATAATCGAGGATAATGTTCCATCTTTGTCTTTCTTCCTATTTAGTTGTCTATAGACAATTTCCGGGACGAAAAAAATATTTTTTTTACAGTATATAATCGATGATAATGTTCCATCTTTATCTTTCTTCCGATTTAGTTGTCTATAGACACTTTCCGGAACGAAAAAAATAATTTTTTTTACAGTATATATTCGAAGATGATGTTCCATCTTTGTCTTTCTTTCTATTTAGTTGTCTATAGTCAATTCCGAATTTCGGAAAATTTTTTCGCAAAATTGTATATAGAGGAAGAAAGAAGAATAAAGAAGTCTAAATGAAGCGATTCAAGACTTTAGAAGTTTATAGCTGAATTTTTCATCGGGATTATATATAATTATATATAAAATATATATAATTATATATAATTTATATATAATTATATATAAATTATATATAAATTATATATAAATTATATATAAATTATATATAATTCTGCACGTCTGCGTCACATCAGCCCTTTTTTTAGCCAGATAGGGACGAACATGCATTCGGCACTCAGCCCGTAGGGTTGAAAAATTTGAAGGAGAATTAAAAAATGAAATGAATTTTAAGATCTCAGGCTCCTATGGCCAAAAGTCTGTCCGCCATTTTGTGCAGACGTTTAACAATTTGTTCCTTTTTATTCTGTTCTTGTTGCGGTTGTGTGTTTCTTTTGATTTTAAATAGTTATTAGTAAATTTGTAATCTTTTTTTTTAAAATTTACAATCATTAAATGAAATTCCAAAGTCCATAGTCCGACATCACAAACCGAGTTATTTAAATCTGACAAACATTTTTATTCGTGTTGCTTCTATTCTGGCGAATGGATATTTAAGGAGGAGATAAAAGATGTTATTAAAAAAAGGATAGTAAGTTATTTAAGTATGGCAGTCCCTAGTTGATTCCTGGGGTACGAGAATCGGTTGTTGAACCCCGTAGGATCCACAGGATTCATGCCAGATTGCCAAGACGGCGGAGTGGCAAGTTTTTTTTTGTTTTGTTTTTTAGGATTATGGAGCAGTTCTGGTTCGGAAGGGGGGGGGGGGGCATCCTTCCTCCCCGAGTCAGCCACATTGTAGACACTTTGGAAAAGTTTACCCTTTTGACGACTGTCGTATACATACGATTCCGAAAAATTTGAGAAGGTTCCCAAAGTCGATCTTAACAAGACTGAAGCTCCAATCATAAAGCAGAACCTGAGTACGGTGACTTGTATATCTGTTTTTTGAAAGGTTCTGCAATTTTTTAAAAAATATTCTAGAGATTAGCTGTCATGACCCATATAGCACAACGCGTGAAAAAATCAGAAAAAAAACGTTATCGTAAAACGTAACAATGCGTATTAAATACGTCCAGGTAATAATGTCACAAAGAACCCCGCACGAATTACACATATCTGACGAAATGGTCAGATATGTCCGTCAGGGTGAAAAATGGGTTTTAAAAAATGTAATGATTTATTCAAGAATAGGTTTGTGCCTATTCTAAATAGTTTTTAGATGTGATTTTTAAAAAAAAAACGGAACTATTTTTTTTTCCGAGGATGCAATGCGGCGCCATTTTCGGTGTCCGTATTTCGCTTTTTTATGCTATTTTCTGAAAATAGCAGGATGATTTGAATGATAATTTATATCATTTTTAATTTCCCGACCCAAAATTAATCGAATTTCAAATAAAGTTTCATTTTTTATTGCGAAATTCAAACGAAATTGACATCCGATCTTCGGAAAGAAATCAAACGAAAATTTAAAACCAGCCATTTTCGCCGCGACCGTCGTACAGCTCGCGTGGCGCGTTGCGATCGGTCTCCGCCTCCCGTCCTCGGAAGACGGGGTTCGAATCCCGCTGCAGTCAAAACTTTTTTTTTTCCTCTTTTTATTATTTTTTTTATTTCATTTTATTTATTTTAACTATATTGACAAGTCATTAGCCGCGGATAATTATTTCTCGAAAATTAAATCCGTTCTTCATGAAAAAAAAAAAAAAAAAAAAAAAAAAAAAAAAAAAATGAAACCTTGTTTTTTATTTGATTTTAAATGTTTCGGGGGCAGTACAGGGACACGAACATAAAAGTCCGGGGCTCGTGCTTTTGTACTGCCCCCTGATGGCATCCAAAATATATAAAAATAAAATAAAGAAAAAAACAAGTTTTTTTTTTTTTTTTTTTTTTGCATGAAATTGAATTTATTTTCAGGAAGATAATTATCTTCCGCTAGTGCCTTGCAAATACAATTGAAATTAATAAAATAAAATAGAATAATATAATAATAAAATATAATAATAAAAAAAAAAAAATTCCACGCACTGTGATTTTTCCCGACTTGAAAATAAAAGCCAATATTAATTTTTTTTATTAAATCACGAGAGCCGGAGTTCGAAACTCGCTACCACCAAAAATCTTTTTCCCCCCTTTTCTTACTTTTTTATCGATTTTAACTTTATTGATGAGTCATTAGCCGCGGATAATTATTTCCCGAAAAATAAATCCTTTTTCAAGGGAAAAAAAAAAAACTTTTTTTTTTATTTGATTGTAAATGTTTTGGAGATCATCTGGGGGCAGTACAGGGACACGAACATAAAAGTCCGGGGCTCGCACAAGACATTGATGATCCGCTTTTTCATGTTGAACCATTTACCAGTACCTGTGGAAACTGAGACTGGAAGCTGATGGAAGTGCTTTGGTTGGTAAATTATTCAACAGGAAAAATCGGATCGTCGACGTCATTTGGGATCCGATCAAGTACTTTGGAACCCGATTTTTCATGTTGAACCATTTACCAGTAACTGTGGAAACTGAGACTGGAAGTTGATGGAAGTGGTTCGGTTGGTAAATTATTCAACAAGAAAAATCGGTTTCTCGAGGTCATGTGAGATCCGATCAAGTACTTTGGAACCCGATTTTTCAAGTTGAACCATTTACCAGTACCTGTGGAAACTGAGACTGGAAGCTGATGGAAGTGTTTTGGCTGGTAAATTATTCAACAGGAAAAATCGGTTTCTCCAGGTCATGTGAGATCACATCAAGCACTTTGGAACCCGATTTTTCATGTTGAACCATTTACCAGTACCTGTGGAAACTGAGACTGGAAGTTGATGGAAGTGATTCGGTTGGTAAATTATTCAACAGGAAAAATCGGTTTCTCGAGATCATGTGAGATCCCATCAAGCTCTTTGGAACCCGATTTTTCATGTTGAACCATTTACCATTACCTGTGGAAACTGAGACTGGAAGCTGATTGAAGTGCTTTGGTTGGTAAATTATTCAACAGGAAAAATCGGTTTCTCCAGGTCATGTGAGATCACATCAAGCACTTTGGAACCCGATTTTTCATGTTGAACCATTTACCAGTACCTGTGGAAACTGAGACTGGAAGCTGATGGAAGTGCTTTGGTTGGTAAATTATTCAACAGGAAAAATCGGTTTCTCCAGGTCATGTGAGATCACATCAAGCACTTTGGAACCCGATTTTTCATGTTGAACCATTTACCAGTACCTGTGGAAACTGAGACTGGAAACTGATGGAAGTGCTTTGGTTGGTAAATTATTCAACAAGAAAAATCGGTTTCTCGAGGTCATATGAGATCCGATCAAGTACTTTGGAACCCGATTTTTCAAGTTGAACCATTTACCAGTACCTGTGGAAACTGAGACTGGAAGCTGATGGAAGTGTTTTGGTTGGTAAATTATTCAACAGCAAAAATCGGTTTCTCGAGGTCATATGGGATCCGATCAAGTACTTTGGAACCCGATTTTTCATGTTGAACCATTTACCAGTACCTGTGGAAACTGAGACTGGAAGCTGATGGAAGTGCTCTAGTTGGTAAATTATTCAACACGAAAAATCGGATCATCGATGTCATGTGGGATAGCATCTAAAACTTCAGAACCCGGTTTTTCATGTTAAACAATTTACCAACCCGAGCATTTCATCAGTTTCCAGTCTCAGTTTCCACAGGTACTGGTATATGGATCAACATGAAAAAATTGTTTGCAAAATGCTTGATGGGATCCCAAACGACGTCGAAGGTCCGATTTTTTTTGTTGAATAATTTACCAAAGAAAGCACTTCCATCAGCTTCCAGTCCCCGTTTCAACAGGTACTGGTAAATGGTTCAACATGAAAAATCGGGTTCCAAAGTGCTTGCTAGAATCTCACATGACCTCGAGAAACCGATTTTTCCTGTTGAATAATTTACCAACCAAAGCACTTCCATCAGCTTCCAGTCTCAGTTTCCACAGGTACTGGTAAATGATTCAACATGAAAAATCGGGTTCCAAAGTACTTGATCGGATCCCATATGACCTCGAGAAACCGATTTTTGCTGTTGAATAATTTACCAACCAAAGCACTTCCATGAGCTTCCAGTCTCAGCTTCCACAGGTAATGGTAAATGGTTCAACATGAAAAATCGGGTTCCAAAGAGCTTGATGGGATCTCACATGATCTCGAGAAACCGATTTTTCCTGTTGAATAATTTACCAACCAAAGCACTTCCATCAACTTCCAGTCTCATTTTCCACAGGTACTGGTAAATGGTTCAACATGAAAAATTTGGCTCCAAAGTACTTGATCGGATCCCAAATGACGTCGACGATCCGATTTTTCCTGTTGAATAATTTACCAACCAAAACACTTCCATCAGCTTCCAGTCTCAGTTTCCACAGGTACTGGTAAATGGTTCAACTTGAAAAATCGGGTTCCAAAGTACTTGATCGGATCTCATATGACCTCGAGAAACCGATTTTTCTTGTTGAATAATTTACCAACCGAACCACTTCCATCAACTTCCAGTCTCAGTTTCCACAGTTACTGGTAAATGGTTCAACATGAAAAATCGGGTTCCAAAGTACTTGATCGGATCCCAAATGACGTCGACGATCCGATTTTTCCTGTTGAATAATTTACCAACCAAAGCACTTCCATCAGCTTCCAGTTTCAGTTTCCACAGGTACTGGTAAATGGTTCAACATGAAAAATCGGGTTCCAAAGTGCTTGATGTGATCTCACATGACCTGGAGAAACCGATTTTTCCTGTTGAATAATTTACCAACCAAAGCACTTCCATCAGCTTCCAGTCTCAGTTTCCACAGGTAATGGTAAATGGTTCAACATGAAAAATCGGGTTCCAAAGTACTTGATCGGATCCCACATGACCTCGAGAAACCGATTTTTCCTGTTGAATAATTTACCAACCAATGCACTTCCATCAACTTCCAGTCTCAGTTTCCACAGTTACTGGTAAATGGTTCAACATGAAAAATGTGGTTCCAAAGTACTTGCTAGGATCTCACATGACCTCGAGAAACCGATTTTTCCTGTTGGATAATTTACCAACCAAAGCACTTCCATCAGCTTCCAGTCGCAGTTTCCACAGGTACTGGTAAATGGTTCAACATGAAAAATTTGGCTCCATAGTGCTTGATGGAATCCCAAACGACGTGGAAGGTCCGATTTTTCCTGTTGAATAATTTACCAACCAAAGCACTTAAATCAGCTTCCAGTCACAGTTTCCACAGGTACTGGTAAATGGTTCAACATGAAAAATTTGGCTCCAAAGTACTTGATCGGATCCGAAATGACGTCGACGATCCGATTTTTCCTGTTGAATAATTTACCAACCATAGCAGTTCCATCAGCTTCCAGTCTCAGTTTCCACAGGTACTGGTAAATGGTTCAACATGAAAAATCGGGTTTCAAAGTATTTGATCGGATCCCATGACGTCGAGAAACCGATTTTTGCTGTTGTATAATTTACCAACCAAAGCACTTCCATCAGCTTCCTGTCTCAGTTTCCACAGGTACTGGTAAATGGTTCAACATGAAAAATTTTGCTCCAAAGTGCTTGATGGAATCCCAAAGGACGTCGAAGGTCCGATTTTTCCTGTTGAATAATTTACCAACCAAAGCTCTTCCATCAGCTTACCGTCCCAGTTTCCACAGGTACTGGTAAATTGTTCAACATGAAAAAGCGGATCATCAATGTCTTGTGCGAGCCCCGGACTTTTATGTTCGTGTCCCTGTACTGCCCCCAGATGATCTCCAAAACATTTACAATCAAATAAAAAAAAAAGTTTTTTTTTTTTTCCCTTGAAAAAGGATTTATTTTTCGGGAAATAATTATCCGCGGCTAATGACTCATCAATAAAGTTAAAATCGATAAAAAAGTAAGAAAAGGGGGGAAAAAGATTTTTGGTGGTAGCGAGTTTCGAACTCCGGCTCTCGTGATTTAATAAAAAAAATTAATATTGGCTTTTATTTTCAAGTCGGGAAAAATCACAGTGCGTGGAATTTTTTTTTTTTTTATTATTATATTTTATTATTATATTATTCTATTTTATTTTATTAATTTCAATTGTATTTGCAAGGCACTAGCGGAAGATAATTATCTTCCTGAAAATAAATTCAATTTCATGCAAAAAAAAAAAAAAAAAAAACTTGTTTTTTTCTTTATTTTATTTTTATATATTTTGGATGCCATCAGGGGGCAGTACAAAAGCACGAGCCCCGGACTTTTATGTTCGTGTCCCTGTACTGCCCCCGAAACATTTAAAATCAAATAAAAAACAAGGTTTCATTTTTTTTTTTTTTTTTTTTTTTTTTTTTTTTTTTTTTCATGAAGAACGGATTTAATTTTCGAGAAATAATTATCCGCGGCTAATGACTTGTCAATATAGTTAAAATAAATAAAATGAAATAAAAAAAATAATAAAAAGAGGAAAAAAAAAAGTTTTGACTGCAGCGGGATTCGAACCCCGTCTTCCGAGGACGGGAGGCGGAGACCGATCGCAACGCGCCACGCGAGCTGTACGACGGTCGCGGCGAAAATGGCTGGTTTTAAATTTTCGTTTGATTTCTTTCCGAAGATCGGATGTCAATTTCGTTTGAATTTCGCAATAAAAAATGAAACTTTATTTGAAATTCGATTAATTTTGGGTCGGGAAATTAAAAATGATATAAATTATCATTCAAATCATCCTGCTATTTTCAGAAAATAGCATAAAAAAGCGAAATACGGACACCGAAAATGGCGCCGCATTGCATCCTCGGAAAAAAAAATAGTTCCGTTTTTTTTTTAAAAATCACATCTAAAAACTATTTAGAATAGGCACAAACCTATTCTTGAATAAATCATTACATTTTTTAAAACCCATTTTTCACCCTGACGGACATATCTGACCATTTCGTCAGATATGTGTAATTCGTGCGGGGTTCTTAAGGAATAATGACCGCTCCGAAAACGTCTCGGAAGCGTAATATGACGTTTTTTTTCGTATTAAATGCCAAATAAAAACGGTTAGAATTCCGTATATATCACGATTTTTTCTCGATGTCACCAGAAGAGCCTTATAGTTAGGCATGCGCATGTTAAACGTTTTTAATGCCTATTTAAAAGCACGGAAAGAATTGTTATACTCGCATATAAAAAAATTTTACTCCGTCAGTAAAATCATTCTACGAAAATCGACCGTGCAAAATATTTTACTGTAGCGGTAAAATTATTACTGTTGCGGTAAAATTATTTTACTCGTAAAGGATTTTACTGGTGTAGTAAAACGTTAAAAAAAAAAAAAAAAAAAAATTGAGGACATTTTTATTATTATTCCGAAGCTTATTATTATTATTTTATTGTTGCTAAATAACGACGCATGTCTATCTTGAATGAGAAGTGAACCTGAAAAAACCTAAACACCTTGAAAAAATCTCAACACCTAGCAAGATTCGAACCTAAGACCTCTCACACCTAAACCAAACAACCCTGCGACGTTACCAACTAAACCACAAGGACCTGACAAAAACGAGTAGAAACTAACCGATATTAAAGTGCCATTGTATTGAAAAGTCTGAAAAAAAAAAAAAAAAAAATCTGATACCATTACTATTTGCTGCAAGATAATGGCGGCTACCCTTTACACATTTCAAGTCATGTCATCACTAATTGCTAGGATTCAAAAATGATTTTAATTTTCTCGGCATTTAAACGTTTTTTTAACGATTTTTGCACATTTTTTATATATTATAAAAGCGTTTTGTATGCGGAATAATTTATACAAATAGAAAAATCGGCCCGGGTAAATTTTGAACATAATTAACGCGTTATTTTCGGTTAATAGGAAACGTTTTTTGACGTTAAATATTTTTCGCATCATCAACGGTTTAGTTGCTCACAATCAAGACGCTCAAAAAGTTACTTTATTAAACGTTTTTACGTCTCACTTATAATGACATTTTATTTCCATTATTTATAATACGCGTTTTAAACGTCCTATTTGTTTCCCAAAACCTTTTATTACCAATTATGACCAACTGGAACGTTATTATTACGCATGCGTGCTATGTGGGGAAATCGTTTTTTATAAAAAGGAGAATTGTCAAGACTTTTACACAATATCTTTATAATTTTGATGGGGACTTAAGTAGATGGTTAATTTTTGAGAAAAAAATTATATATTCTTCCTAAGTAGCCAAAATATGGTAAATTTATAATTTGCAGTTTTAGGCCTACATACTCGTATTTTTAAATTTTTGATTTCTCATTCCATTTTTTATTCAACCTTAGGATCCCGGGAGCGAGATTTAAAAGTTATAAGGTACCATTTTGCATTCCTCTTTCAGTTTTATATTTTTCCCATTTGCTTTCAGGTAAAAAATCAATCGAGTCGCTTTAGGAAACTGTCCCTAATTCCCGAATTCGTCACGTAATTACTAGTAAGAGACTACGAGAGGTTTTTCTCAACCAAAATGTATCTCCGAAGAGATTTCAGTCTAAGGTGTAGTGGTTAGGTTAGGTTATTGGCATATTAAGATTCTGAATCTCATCCGGTGAAAGTTTGGTTGTTACATATGTTTTAATTTGTCGAATACTATCCTCATGAAAAACATCGGTTCCAAATTTGATGTCATAATGGTTTTCAAATTGGTGAATAATTCCTTCTGATGTATGATGGATAATTCCCTTGTCATCTCTAATTTGGCTAATGTATCGTCTCTGCATGTCTTTTTTATTTTTCATCACATGATATACACGGTAAAAAATTTTACATGGGTTGTGTTAAATCTTCAATTTTTTCGAACGTTTCGAATTTCTGACGCCACGTTTTTATGTTAAATAAAAAGGGCTACATCCTTTTTATGTTACTTTTACGTAAAAATTTTTAGCGTGTAGGTTTGTTTTTTCGTTGGCTATTTTAGAATGAATTTTGATTCCAACTTGGGTTTTTACGAATTCTTCTTCATGCAATCCATGTATCTTCCGTTTTATTTCTTTGTACGTCTCATATTCGCCCTTATTACTATCAAGTCGTCCTTTAATCTCATTAAGACATCTGTAATAAAATTCTTTGGTTGTTCTTTTTAGAAAAGCTTTTTGACTAGCAGAAGACTTACAAGTCTTTTTAATTGACCGTTCTTGCTTTAACAGGTTTAGGTGATACATGGTGTAAGATGAACGCTTTCCTCTCTTGCAGATTAAACGTCCAAAATTCATTATTTAAAACTTCCCGCCTTCCTTCCGAAATATTTGCTTCGCAATGCCGTTTACATTTATCCGGATCACATCCGACTTTCACACCATGCTTTTTAACGATTTTTGCTTTTTTGTCTTCCTTTCTCTCCTTTAACGGTTTATCGTACCTTTTTCTTTTTCTATTATCCTGCGTTTCATTCATTTTAGCTTTCAAAACATCAATAATTATTAATTTTTTTACTCGCCATTTTAAATTTAAAATGAAAGCTGGAAACAAGTCGACCATACCAACTTATGAAGATTAAAACAACCTGTTTGTTTGTTTTGCTTCATTTTTTTAAAACTGCGGTGCATTCGAATTGACAAAAAATCGAGATGCGCTATTTTCGCTTACATGGGCAGTGCATAAAATAAATAAAAGAAAAAGGTTTATGTAACTTTTAAACAGGGAAAATTCCAAATTTACTTTTGGATTCAGCTCTGCCTTGAAAAGGGAAATCGACCTATCGCACATGTCTGGGTTGGCCATGTTTGTTTATGTTTAGCTTATAAACAAACATGGCCAACCCAGAGATGTGCGATAGTTCGATTCCCCTTTTCACGGCAGAGCTCACATTCCTAAGAAACGGATTCGTACTCAAAGGGAGCCAACATTTTCTCTCCTCGAGCACATTTTACATAGTCCAACTTGGGAAGAACCATTTTTTTATTTCTTAACATTAGGGTGGGTAAATATCCACAAATTCCAACACAACCGCTGTAGCTTTGAATTTTTAAAAATTATGTCTCAACTACACCTTAAGAGTGCTTTTCAGTCATAATGAAAATTTTTAAATATCTATTTCAGCTCTTTGCCAAGAATGTATAACTACTAGCACATTTTTTATGCACTATACTAAAAGATGAACAACCAACCTCTACCTTTATCCTTAAATTTCAAAAACAAAATTAAAAATATGAAGTTACAAAAAATAAAAAAATCTTGTGATATTACTTCATAAACAGCTCTAGGTTAAGCAATTTTCCATCGAATAGTTCAACGTGTTTGTCTAGTGCTCATCCAAACGGGTTCAATGCAAAATTGAATTGCCAAGAAAAAGCAGGCTAAAAAAAGGCTAAACCATTGTTTACTGTAACATTACACCAATATTACTGTAATTGTACTGTAATATTACCGTAATGTATATATATTTTTACAGAATTAAATATGCACAACTAATTATTCAGCAGTAAACTACCTAGTCTACAACTGTTCATCACAAATATCAAAGGGAAATTTACCAGTCATGCCAGTTACTTCAAAATTAAGAATGGAGCAACTATGAAGCACTTTCAAAAATGAGGATTTTTTCCTTTCACTTCATTTGATTCTATTAGAACTTTTTCTTTTCCAAGCAAGACACTTCCGCATAATTTTTTCCTACTGTATTACGGCTGCCAGTCTTTCGTAAGAACTTCACCCAAAGTTTCTTTTCTGGGCAAGAATATTTCCCATCATATTGTATAACCGTTTATTTCCTCTATTTACCCCACTCCCGTCGTCCTCTCCCCTCCCCCAATTACCATACTCTCTAAGAGAACCCTTTAAATAAGATACATCTTAATTATGAACTTAATTCACCATTATATTATTGATGTATAAGGCAATTGAAAACAGTTTACCATTTTGTTTCGCTTCAAGTAATTCTTCATCCAACTAATTCTTCATTCAACTAATTTGCATATTTCTACCTTTCAGTCTGCAGTGATGAGGGCTTTGTATAGTACATCTAAGATTCTCTAGAGGCTTAATCCATGGATCATCATCACAATCAGAATCGCACAGTAAAACAATGTGCTCTGCATAGAGGCATAGCAGTACTAAAGATAATTTAACCTGAAAAAAAATCATTAGTTGCATAAGAAATTATGTTTAAAAAATGAAAAGAAAAGAAAAAATACTTTTTAAAAATCATTTCTCGCTGCCGTCCTCACTAACCTGCAATTAAATAGTACTCGTCTGGTCACGCGACATCGAAAACAATCCATTAAAAGGCATTAAACCTTGCAATTGAAAATAAATATGCAATGGTGCAGTTTTGATTGATGACGTCATTAATTTGCTCTTAGAAGTAGCATTTATGAACGGAAGATAGGCGCGCATGCGCATATAGGACTACTGCATTGGACCAGAGCAAAAGGGCCGGAATGCTTTGTAGCTTATGAAAAACTGCTCCTGAATTCATTTGGGAAATAAATTTAATGAATAAATTATGATAAGATAATTTGGAGAAAATCATTTAATTGAGCTATATAGTAACATGATATTTTGATTGCAGTAATCCAGTAGTATAAAAGTGATAGTATTTTTAAATTTTTGATGTTCTTGATGATGTGACAAGATTGTTCTTGGAGAAGTTGTTATTTCTCCTTATTGCAGATCTTTTTCTTTCTCTTACAATGTTGCACCCGGTTTAACTGTATCGAGTCAATTATGAATCAGTGAAAATAAAGTTGCTCACACAATGAAATACCACAATCAAAAGCAGACCCCACCCTACTGTACATAATTTTTAACTGTATTGGTTCAGTATTGCATGCACAAAACTTCCAAAAGAATTCATTGCTTAAGAAATTTATTCAAAGCAAAATTGAAAACAACTGTCTTTTCCTTCACAGATAATGTGGGATAATTGTTTTTAATATTGTTGGCTGATACAAGAATAAGATTAGAAGGCTTAAATTGGCCTTACGACCAAATATTTGGCTGGGATCAAAAGCATGTTAAAAAAAAAAAAAAATGATAACCCAAATGTTGACTTGGTTTTAACCTTATGCTTGGTTGAAATCTCAGGTCAAAATCGTTATGATATTAGGTTTGAAAGAAAGTATGTGAGTTGATTGTTGATTATTGCTTTATTTCTAATTTGAGACTTTTGCATCATTTTAAATTGATAAAGGTGAATCAACCTTGTTGAAAAGTAACGTTAACAAGGTAGTAGTGAAACTGTTATGTTTTATGATATTAAATTCAGGATTAATAATGCAAGTTAATGCTGTCAAATGTTTTGACTTTTTTCTTTTCTTCTTTTAATGGATAATGGACTAAATATTTGTTATTTGAGTTCAATAGACTTTGAAAATAGGATTTCTTACAATACAAACATGGCTGCTGTTACACAGGCTAGAGACCCTTAATTAAAAGAGACTGGCCAGAAAAAATGGGCGCGAAAAAGAGGTGTCAATGTGACATGCGCTTTGAGTTAAATTTTTTGAAGCAGCCACCATTTGCAAACCCGAGCAAAAGAAAATGGCGATTGTTTATTTGGGAAAAAGTTTACATTAATCAAATATTTCAATGCCAACATTTTTTAAGTTTTATTTTCACAAATTTTGATTATTTCCCCTCATTTTATTTGAAACATTGAAAATTCGTTTATTTATTGATCACTTTGATTTAAAAAAAATAAACAATCGCCATTTTTGTTTGCTCAGGTCTGCAGATGACAGTTTGCTTTTTGAAATAAAACACAAAGCGCATGTCCAGTTGACACCGATTTTTCGCGCCCATTTTTTCTGGCCAGTCTCTTTTAATTAAGGGTCTCTAACACAGGCTGAATATGTTTGGCAAATTCTTGTTATTTCTTTTTTTTTTTTTTTTTCTCTCATTTTAAAAATTGAAAGTTTTGAAAGAATTTTTTAGAGTAGTCATAAGCTTTGTTTAGAAAATTTGCATTTTAAGTGGATGCAATTTTTCAGTATAATTAACTAAATCCGAACACTTTGATGGATATAATTTTTAATTGTAGTCGTTCAGTAATACATGGACAAACGTTCACAAGGATTCATTGCTTAAAAATTTTTTTTAAAGTTGACAAGAAACTGAAATCAACTATCTTTTCCTTCACAAATACTGTGGGATAATTGATTTTAATATTGTTGGCTAAGTATGAGAATAAGATTGGCCTAACGACCAAATATTTGGGTGGGATCAGGGGGATGTGAAGAACAAAAATAATGATTACCCAATATTGGCTTGGTTTTAACCTTATGATTGGTTAAAATCTCAAGTCATAATCGTTATGATATTAGAGTTGCAGTAAGTGGATTGATCGTTGATTTTTGATTATTGCTTTATTTCTAATTCAAAACTTTTGTCTAATTCTAACTTTTGTCTACATTTTAAATTGATCAAGGTGGATCCTCTTTGTAGAAAAGTAACCTTAAATCTGGTAATTGTAAAGCTTTTATGTTTTATGATATTAAATTCAGGATAAATAATGTGAGTACATGCTGTCAAATATTTTGATGTCTTTATTCTTTTCTTTTAATTGATTTTATTTCCTGGATTTTGGACGAAATATATGTTATGGGATTTCAATAGGCTTTGAAAATAGGGATCTCTTACAAAACAAACATGGCCGCTGTTACTCAGGCTGAATATATCTGGACAAATGCTTGTTATTTTATTTTCTTTATACGTGAATGTTAGTCTTGTTGTAACAGTGTCGTCTGCCTCGGGGATATTTCGTTTATAACAGACCTAAATAACACCAAAATATCCTGCGCTAGGGAGTTATTTCACAAATAACATGCCTCTGACGTCACCACCAACTGTTTTTGATGCAAAGCAAGTATGCCAACCTAAGAATTAATGTTGGTACACTTGTTCAAACAAAACAAAAAAAACAACGTTACTTTGCATTAAATTCTCATTTTTATTGCATTTTTAACGGGATATGGATCTTTTTATAAGGAAATCACGATTAAAAGTTCGTGAACTTAATAAGCTAAGGGGTCATGTACATATTACGTAAGCATTTTTTTTGCCATTTTCAACCCCCTCCCCCCCCGTTGTAAGCATGAGTAAGATTTTGGCAACCCCCCCCCCCCCTTCATATTACGTAAGGTTTTTTTTTTTTAATGAAAGCAACGGCACTCGACTTCGGTAATTTTCCCCATAATTCATGGAACTGAAATAAACCAATATAAACACCTATATTGAGAAAAATTAAAGAGAAGGTTACCTTTAGTTAGACGGTAACAAAATCATGTAATATCAGCTCGCCGCAAAATTTACAACATTTTAGAAAAACATGAAATTAATTAATTAATTATTTATTTTATTTTCGAAAATTCCTGATCAAAGTAGAAAAAAGCTTACGTAAGAAATTGTGAGACCCCCCCCTCCCCTTGGTAAGGTGTCGTAAGCATTTACGAGACCCCCTCCCCCCCCCCCTTAACATGCTTACGTAATATGTACATGACCCCTAAACATAGGAAATCAGTTGAAAAGTTAAATCGAAGTGGCGAAAGATGGAATTGAACCATCGACCTTTCGTTTTCATGACGACTGCTCTACCACTAAGCTACTTCGACAATCGATTCAACTATCAAAATTCCTCTGTTAACATCTTAATTCCATATACTGCGTGCTTTTCCATTCAAGTACCATATCAGTTGATAGTTGAATCGATTGTCGAAGTAGCTTAGTGGTAGAGCAGTCGTCATGAAAACGAAAGGTCGATGGTTCAATTCCATCTTTCGCCACTTCGATTTAACTTTTCAACTGATTTCCTATGTTTAGCTTATGAAGTTCACGAACTTTTAATCGTGATTTCCTTATAAAAAGATCCATATCCCGTTAAAAATGCAATAAAGATTATCGATTAGGATCGAAAATAAAATCAAAAATTCTCATTTTATTTGTTTTTGTTTACAAAAAATTCCTCTGTAGTCCATGAGCTGGCTTGCGATTTTCGAGTTTCAATTATTTTTTGGGGCAAAAAGCGCCCTTTGGCACATTGATACATTAGGGCATAAGGATCATAAAAATACCGGCTTGCCATCTCTAAGTGGTAGCTTAACAAAATGGCGGCCGTTTAAAGATGGCGTCGGGAGCTATTCTTTCTCCTCAAATATCTCGGCTTCTAATTATCAGAATGAAGCGAGCTTTTTTTTCAATGAAAGCTTTAATTCTAAGCTACATTATAGGTCTAGAGCAAAATTTCGATACAGCAAATAATTTGGCCGCAAAATGCAAAAATCCAAAAATTTTACTTACTTGCACTAATAATTTCCTGGAATATTTTTTTATGGGTTGCTTTTAGCGAAAAAATCGACAAATAAAAAAGAAAGAGAATTTACTTAGCATTCCAAAAATGTGCTTGTGATTATTCTACGACAAACGGAACCTTAAATATACACGGTTTTAGTAGTGGAGGGCGCGCTGTCAAAAGGTTCCGCAGGCCAATAACCGCTGCAAACAATACGGGGTAATAGGATCATAACCAATGACGCGGACATTTTTGTCCTCTATATCCATCATAGATTCTATTATTATTAATTTTTTTTATTCATTTTGTGACCGGCCTGCATTTTTAACTGGTTCAAAAGTCGGCGACGTTTTTTGTCGGATGAAAAATGTTGTAGTGAAATGCTATTTGAAAGCAATCGGTTGTATATTTTCTTTTTATGCCAATTATATTCACTCCCTATAAATTTCCATCATCTTTACAAAAAGTCTCAAGATTCACACGTTTTTCGTCCAAAATGTAGGGCTGTTCGATATGACCACTTCCCGAGACGATAATCGATAAATTATCGGTAAGCCAGCTTACCGGTTGGCTTACCAACTTATGGTAAGCCAATGCTTATCGATGAAATCATGGCTTATCGATAAGAAAATTTTTTTTTTTTCGATATAAGATTAGCATTATACATCAGTAGTCATACCGAAGATTATCATTTTTTTTTCCTCGAGCAGATTTGGACAGTAATATAATTTAGGAGGGATATTTTGAAATATTTTGATCCGCTCCCATATGTAACGGAGTCAGATTTGCGTTTTTTGAAATGACCAAATACGTCTTTAAAATAATTTAATGATTTTTCTTTTTGGATACAAGAAAGAAAAAAAAAATCTTATTAGTCTGTAATAAGAGCAAAGTAATAAATAGCTTTATTTGCGACTTGTTATCCATTTTAGTTTCGTAACGGACGTAATCGAAATGTGAAATGACTTTTTGGTCTACGTAGAACAGTAGAAAAATTTGTTCTTATTGCAATTATTATAATCTGCTGTTTTTTTTGGTGTTTTTTAAAAAACAAGGATCACTGCAGACTCTTGTGTTTAAAAAAAAAAACGATTTTGGTGAATGTAGAATTTTTCGTAAATGTAACGGACGTAATAATAATAATTTGAAGTACGAGGTAGTAACATCGTATGCTAAGTAATTGTTTTTTTTTTTTAAATATTGTTGAGAATACTGGAAGCTTGTTGGTACAGCCATTCAGTGGGGGAAAATTGAATTTTTGCAATGAAAATCTAATAAAAATCACAAAACATCAAGTCAGAGAAGTTTAGTATATTTAAGTAATTTTTTTAAATGTTTAACGGAAAAAAAAGTACGAATAATAGTTATTTGGACACAAAAGAAGTAATAAAATTTAAAAAATCTTTAAAAAAAAGAATATTATAAAATTTTCAAAATTTTTGAATTTTTACCTGTTGACTTTTAGACTTATTAATACCAAATTACTGGAGTCACTTGATGTTTAAATATACTCACTTTATTCCCAACACATAAAAATTATTTTTTGACAAAAATCGGAATTTCGGCCCAAAAAAACATATTTTCACCTATATTTAAGTAAAAATATTTTTTTTTTTTTCGGGTCAAAAATGCATATTTTTGCCAAAAAAAAAAAAAAAAAAAAAAAAAAAACATTTTTACTTACAGTCGTACTCAGGCGTTGGTCGGGGAAAATCAGGATATTGAAATTAGTTTTCCTCGGGCCTTTTTTCATAAGTATGAGCAACTTTTGAAAGAACAAAATCATACTGGGATATGAGGGGCATATGCCTTCGTAAGACTACGTCTTTGGGGTACTGTCCTAATATTGCTAAATTTAAACAATGAAACGATTTAAAAATTTTAAGGTACTTTTTTTGCTTGTTTTTGGTCTGGCACGACAAAAAATTTGAAATTTTTGATAAAAAAGGTCGAAAGTTAAAAAAAAATTAGTCAAAATTTTAATTAAAATTTTCAAATTTAAAATTTTACAAAATCTGACGAGGAAGACGAATTCAAATTTTCTTATAGTGATAATGACTCTGAAGAGGAAATAATTTTTTTTAAAATTGTGTTAAATGAATTTGTAGTTTCCGTTTTTTAAAAATAAATTTCTTATAGTATACTGTATTTAAAAATTTTTGTTTAAACGTTATTAAAAAAAAAAAAAATGATGAAAACATGTCCGAGTCATTGGTTATAATCGTATTGTTTGCAGCGGTTATTAGCCTGCGGAACCTTTTGACAGCGCGCCCTCCACTACTAAAACCGTGTATATTTAAGGTTCCGTTTGTCGTAGAATAATCACAAGCACATTTTTGGAATGCTAAGTAAATTCTCTTTCTTTTTTATTTGTCGATTTTTTCGCTAAAAGCAACCCATAAAAAAATATTCCAGGAAATTATTAGTGCAAGTAAGTAAAATTTTTGGATTTTTGCATTTTGCGGCCAAATTATTTGCTGTATCGAAATTTTGCTCTAGACCTATAATGTAGCTTAGAATTAAAGCTTTCATTGAAAAAAAAGCTCGCTTCATTCTGATAATTAGAAGCCGAGATATTTGAGGAGAAAGAATAGCTCCCGACGCCATCTTTAAACGGCCGCCATTTTGTTAAGCTACCACTTAGAGATGGCAAGCCGGTATTTTTATGATCCTTATGCCCTAATGTATCAATGTGCCAAAGGGCGCTTTTTGCCCCAAAAAATAATTCAATTTCGGCCAGCTCATGGACTACTGCAGGTGTACCACTTATAAAGAAAAGTATCTATCGTCAATATAGAATTATGGCTAAAAAAACACCTCGACGATTGCCGCTCTCGCTTCGCTCGAGCGGCAAATTCGTCTCGGTGTTATTTTACCCATAACTCTCTAGTAACGATATATACTATTTATTTTATTTTATTTTTATTTTATTTTTTTTTTTTTTTTTTTTACATTTTAAAAACTTAAAAATTTTTAAAGAATTTTTAAGAATAGTTATAAGCTTAGTTTAGAAAATTTTTATTTTAAGTGTATGAACACATCCATATGGTGTCTTTCGGGATAGTAATTTTGTGGTGATGTTAACTGAATTCAAACACTTCAATTCAGCTGAGATCAGACTTATACTTGGATTTTATTTTGCAATGTTCGGCATTAATTAGTTAGATTGATTATTTATATTTATATTTATATTACATAATTTTTTTTCTGTTGTTAATGTTTCAACTATTTCTCTCTCATCATCTCGACTTGCAAAAGGGAGACTAGTGGATTGGATTTGAATTCTGTCATTTGAAGCAGTCATTAGGAGTCATTAGCAGTCATTTAACGGAATTTTAATTACACTCTACCTAATATTTTTAAATTTATTTTAAGAATCATATTTTTAATATTTATCTATTTTTTGATTTGTTTCAGGTAAGCCAGTCTAAGGTCATAAAATGTTATAAGCTTGGGTCGGAAGCTTTTGATAACAAATATGAGATGGATATGCAAATTAACTAAACAGGTATGGAAGGCTTTTGTGGTTGGTTTTCTATAAATATCAAGAAAATTCAGTAAAAAAAAATGATTTTAAGATTTTCCGTTTTGTACTTTTATAGTTTACTGAATACCTATTTTTATTGAGATGAAAAATGAGTGAGCATCCAAACTATTCACTTTTATATGACTGTTTATTCAGTTATACAAATTTACATAATTGTTACCGGCGTCAAGATTTCGTTTACTAGCTAATGACACAGCTGACAACTTTTTGCAACAATGATACATCGTTCAGTGCTTTCCACTACCATAAGAAAAAAAACCGATACCACCGGCACTCTTCACGCTACCCTTTTCCAAATACGGATGGCCATATTTCGTGGTCTCACCTCTCCACTGGCCATTTTAAATTTCAGTCCAGTCTCTGAATTGTAATTCCCCGCGATGTAAACTCCTGTCAGAACTGTTTCGGACTGTTGATTATCTGCATGTATATCAACATTCCAAGCAAAACCATTTTCATGTGAAAGATGGTCATAATTAACCGCGATCAATCTGGGAGAATTCTCTTCTTGAATCTGACCGAATGATGATGAATTTCCACCTTCTGCTCTGAAGAAAACCCCTGCGTATTTTGTAGTCACGTCTTCCCAACCCAACAAGGGCCAAATATCAGTCGGCAATTTTTCCTCTGGTAACTGCACATAAATGAAACCCATTGGTACAGGGTTCTTCATGATTTTCATCACCGAATTTTGTAATTTTGTTAACGACCACAATTGAAGTTTTTCGCATATTATCAAGCTTTTTCTGTCGCAGACAACCTCCGACCATTTCCCGTATTCTTCTTCTTCGGTATGGATTTGCACGCAGTAACCGCTGTCGTTTTTCGGGCTCCCAGCTCCCCAGTTTGCAAAATAAAGAGGCTCACCATTTGACCACTTATATCCACTGTCCTGAGAATATTTTAGTCCGATCCAAGCATTATCCACAATATTGTTGGACTTCAAAAACTGTTCAACGAAAGGTTGTTTTTCTTTAGTGTCGATGTTAACGAGATTAAAGCTTTGTGATGAACAGAACGATTTGGCATCTTCATAACTTAAGAGCCCAGGGCTATCGAAGGCTTTGATGCAAGTCTCATCTTTATAAGGTTCCCAGTCTTCGCATGGAGACTGTGGAAGAGCTTTGCCTGAAATAACACTAATCGTTTGAGGTAAGGTTAGGAATGATTATGTACTTTAGTGAATTCACTTACCGATAAATACAAACAAAAGTAAAACTTTCTGTATTTGATGTAAATGAGATTCCATTTTGATGTTGAATTGAACGGCACGTTAACCCGACTAATAATTTACGTTTTATCCGTTCAGGAGGAGAATTGAATGTTGATGTTTATTTGGGATTAGCGCTTAATTTTCATTATATCATGTTATTTACTCAGGTGGTATACCTTTAAAGGGCATGTTGACACTCAAACTCGTTTTTTTTAAATATTTTGCAAGTAAGATGATAAAATGGGGAATCGGTGATCATGGTGGTCAACTGGACGAGACCCTGACAAACCCCCGAAATTCCAAAAAAAATGTTTTTTTGGAATTTTTTTAAACAAATTTTTCCAAAACTTCAGGAGTAGTTCTTTGGGACCGAAACTAATTTTTTATATGTTTTTGACGTCGTAGTATCCAAAAATGACGATCCAGTTTCGATTAGAATAACCCCTGACTAGCCGAGCCCCTTTTCTTGACCTAAAATAGCAATTCTTTGGTAAAACATAAAAATTTCAAGTCGATTTTCACCTTTCTGACAATTTTTTTTTGGGAATTAAATCATGTTAAAATACTTTTTCGACATCGCAGAATCCGAATATAAACATCGCGTTTTGATCAAAATCACTCCTACCCGTACAAAAAAGAGATGCATAAAATATGTAAATTTTTTGCAAAATAAATACAAAAAATATATATTAATTTTGTATAATTTATACAAAAATTTGGACCTACATAATTTATATATAATTTATGTATAATTTATGTATAATCATATATATAATTTATATATAATTTATGTATAATTTTTCGTTGAAAAAGTTTATGTTTCTTAGTTTCTTATACATAGTTTATGCATAATCATCCCCGAGGATAAAAAAAAAATTTGTTAAAAAAGTTAAAGTTTTTTATACATAATTTATGTATAATCATATTGTAGGATAAAAAAATATAAGTTCTTTATACATAATTTATGCATTTTTTATGCATGTCCAATTTTTTGTATATTTTATGTATAATTTTTGTATAAATAATACAAGTTTTATGCATCCCTTTTTCGTACGGGTAACTAGCCAAACACCCTCTTTTAGCCAAAAATAGAGATTGTTTGTAAAAAATCGATGTTTAGTCAATTATTGTCCCCATAAACTGTGCCAAAGTATGTTTTCGACACCGCAGAGTTCGAATTTGACCACTCCGATTCGATTAAAGCCACCCCTTAATGTAGTTACAAAAAAAAGTCAGGAAAGCAAACATGCAAAACCCCGAATTTGCAGAAGCCCGAATTAGCAGAACCTCGAATATAGTTCATGGAAAATTATGGTACTTTCAGAACCCAGAATTCGCAAAACCCAGTAATTTCGGGGTTCTGCATTTCGGGGGTTTGTCATAGACTCAACTAGACAGTTATTAATTAACAAAAATGTGGTAAAAATCTGACACTACAGCTTTATTATGGATTCATTAAATAGGTATACAAATTCCGTTGAAATTAAAATCCAATCTGGTCGTCCTCACGAGATAAGAGGTTCAGCTTATGCTTAACTTATAGTTAAGAGTGGTAGTAAGTGGAGCCTACGCGTTTACCTATAACCATAAGGTAAGCATAAGCTCAGACCCTTATCTCGTCAGGACGAGCAGATCGGATTTTGTTTTGGCTGCCATTTATGATGGCAGTATTTTATGGGTCAGTGGTACAACTGGCAGTAGAATATTTATTTCGTAAGTTTTTTAATTATAAAAAGGGTAAAAAAAAATATTTGGGCCGTTATTTAATTAATGTTACAGTACTTTTTTAAAAAATGAAAGTATTTTTCACTAAATCGGTCAGTAAAGGTTTGAAAAAAACATGATAGTACTCTACCAACAGTGGACTTGAGTCTAATAATAACGTGATAAAAAAAGAAGATACCCTTCGCGAGCGTTTCCCAGTAGCTCAATTTTTGGCGAAAGCCAAATTAATTGTAGAAAGATGGTCTGCCGAATATTTGAATGAAAGTAGAATATTTCAAACGACAACAACAATTCAACTGAAAGATTGAACCAAAGAATATTATTGGGTAAAATTAAATTTTGATCTCACTTTTCTGAGAGTGACATTTGATATTATTGTCCATCTTAAAATGAAAAAAAAGTTTCCCGAGAGTATGTCAACAACGTTTTGGCCAGAAAATGGAAAATTTGAAATATTTACTGCCAAAACTAAAATTAAATACTTGCTCAAAACGGAATTTTACAATGCCGAAACCAATACGATTTACTGAAAATTTAAATTATTTAGTGCTGCTTTAAAAAATAAACTGCCAAAATTTTTTAAAAAAACTGCCACTTCAATGTAGGGAAGCTAGGGAAAAAACTGCCGAAAAAGCTATTTGAAAACTGCCAGTAAAATTATAAGCCTTTTGTTTTTACCGGATTTTCGATATGTAATTGATCCCTAGTGAAGCTCTGAAGTCGGATTTTTACCACATTTTGGAGGATTAATAATTTTCTAGTTGACCACCGTGTGCTGGTTACAAAGTCGTTTGAAGATAATTTGTTTACCTCCACATGAAAAGGTCCCACTTGGCAGATGGCGCTTAGAATTTTTTGTTTGTAAATAAAGGGTTTTCTTATAAGTTAAATTTCCACTGCCTTCCATGTTCCCATCTGCCAGGTGGGACCTTTTCATGTGGAGATCCACATTTTGTTTTGTCTATTTACAACATAGACATATATACTAGACCGGGCATCCTAATGGGAGCAGTCTCCGTAGGATGTCATTTGTTTTTTTTTAAATCTGGGGGAAAACAGAACGACAATATGGCTACAGTGGTAAACAAAAAATTTATTGATATACCGTAATGTGTAAAAAATTGCAAAAAATTACTTCTTTTACCTCAAAAATAGTAAAAGACAACGTTTTATATATAAAAGAATTTAAAATGTGAAATTAATTTACAAATCAATTTTCTATTGTTTACCTACTGTACGCCATTTTACCGTTGTGTTTTCCCCTAGATTTAAAAGAAACAAAAGACATGTTAGGGAAGCTCTTTTGTACAGGATGCCCGGTCTAGTATATATGTCTATGATTTACAACGGTTTTTTTTTCTCTCAGTAAGTAAATAAATAAATAAATTTTTGGTACCCAGAACTATGATTTTTATATTTCGCATTTCTTGGGTATAAAATTGCATTTTTTGGGTTGGGCTTTGGATACAAAATGAAAAGTTTCAATAAATCATGAAAGAAAAGTATAGATGGTATTAAATCTTTGGTATTTGGTATTCAATTCCAATTCCAATTCCAATTCCAATTCTAATAATTCATAAAATTGTTATTATGTTAATATGGACGGGCTATTTTGCCTTTTAATCTAAACCAAAGGTGTATTGCAGTGTCACACATGCCTTTCCAGTCGGTACAGTTCTTCCTGGTCAGAAAATTTGTCCCGGTTAAGTTACCAATATATGTATTATTTAAAATCGAATGGAAGATGTCACTAGTGTAGGGACTAATGCTGTGGAGTAGCCGAGATGTGAATAAAAATCTGGCCTGTTAAAAAGAACATAGTTCTCCATATAACCGACTGGAAAACCATGATTACTGTTCGTAAAGCGATTCCGCTCTCAACCAGCGTTTGTGAAGCTGTACTGGCGTTCTTCCAAGATTAATCGAACCATTTTATTATAAAAACATTTTTTATACTTTTGTATACACCTACTCTACTCTTTTCCAAATACGGATTGCCATATTGCGTGGTCTCACCTCCCCGCTGGATATCATAAATTTTACACCTGTCTGAGAATCATGATTTCCCTTAATGTAAGCTCCTGTCTCCAGAGTTTCAGATAATTGATTATCCGCATGTAAATCAAGACTCTGAGCATAACCACTGTCTTGGTTATGAAAATCAGACATAAGACTGACCAATCTGGGAGCATTCTCTTCTTGAATTTCACCAAATGACGATGAATTCGCTCCTTCTGCTCTGAAAAAAACACCAGCGTATTCCGCTGTCACATCTTCCCAACGCAACAAGGACCAAATTTCACTCGGCAGCTTTTCTTTCGGCAATTGGACGTAAATGAAACCCATCGGTACAGGATTCTTCACGAGATTCATCAATGTCATTTGTACTTTAGAATTTGACCACAATTGGAGTTTTTCGCATATTATCAAGTTTTTTCTGCCGCATACAACCTCCGACCATTTCCCGTATTCTTCGTCCTCCGTATGAATCTCGGTGCAATAGCTAGTGTCATTTTTCGGACTTCCAGCTTCCCAATTGGCGGAATAAAATGGTGCTCCATTTGACCACTCGTACCCATTCGCTTCAGAATATTTGAGTCCTATCCAAGCATTATCTACAATATTGTTGGACTTCAAAAAGTTTTCAACGAAAATTTGCTTTTCTTTGGTGTCGATGGTCATGAGGCTAAAGGTTTGTGATGCACAGTACGATTTGGCATCTTTGTAGCTCAAAAGTCCAGGGCTGTCGAAAGCTTTGATGCATGTCTCATCTTTGTAAGGTTCCCAGTCTTCGCAGGGAGACTGCGAAAGAGCTTCACCTAAAACAACACAAATGTTTTCAGATGAATTTGAATATATTTTGGTATTTCACTCACCGATAGAAACAAGTAAAAGTAATGCTCTCAGGAGCGGCAACGAATGTAGTTCCATTTTTTAAACTGTTTTGTTAAACTGAGTGATGCTTTATGCGTTGGGAAACTGAAAAGAAATAGAACCTTGGCCGTTTAATTGGCATGTGCGATTTTATATTTCAATATAGATGGTTATTTACTCAGCTGGTACAAAGGCATGTTGAAAACCAAATGAAGTTGTATTCACATCAATTTTGTTGTCCTCCGTCATGAAATATCTTCCTGCACGGGAATGGAAGAGACTTATCACTTCTCAACAGGTTTCAGTGAAGCTGTAAACTCAAGTTTTAGCGTGAAATCAGTTTCTTCTACCACAGTAAAGTAAGACTAAAATGGGCAGTATTAATTTGCATATTTTGGCAGTATTTTATTTGAATCGACAGTATTTTTACGAGGGCAGTATATATTTACTATGGCAGTATTTTAATAGTTTTGTCAGTACAACAGTAAAAGTAGTCAGTTTTAAAAAAAACTGGCTGTATAAGGACAAAATTTGGCAATGTGGAGATATTTAAAAACATTAGGAGCAAGTAAAAATATCGGAATCGGAGCAAGTGGAAATCGAAATTCAGTCATTCCGGTTGAATGGTCTAAAAAAGTCATGGATTTGAATCCTAATTTACGGATATTATTCTCCACGTCATGTCAAGAATAATAATCTGCGACCATTTTTTTCAAAAAAAACATTTTTTTATGCCTTTGATATTAAGAGGAGGCTTCACGGAATTCGAGAAGGAATGGCTGTTTTGTTTAACACTCGATTTACGGGTAAAACATCGAATTTCAGGTATCTAACGAACTCCTTTGACTTCTTCTTGTATTTTTGGTACAAGTTTCAACTTGTTACAAGCAAACAAAAACCAGGAAAACAAAATCAAAGAATTTTGACCGCAATTTTTTTTTAAATTATTTTCCCGCCGTCCATACATCTTAGACAAGTTGAAACTTGCATTAAAATTTCCGGGATATATCAGAGGAGTTCGTTAGATACCTAAAATTTGGATTTTTTCCACGTAGATCGAGTATTCGACAAAACAGCCATTCCTTCTTGTATTCCGTGAAGCCTCCTCTTAATAGTTAAAAGTTAAAAGTCGTTATTTTACCATGCCCCGCAAAGAAAACATTATGAGGCATAAATCATATATGTAGCTCTTAGGGAGGGGTAAAATCTATGTGAGTGATATTTACTGACTCCCAGCCAATTTTAAAAAAAAATTTTTGAAATTTTCAAACTCCTGTGGTACTCGCTGCTATAAATAGGGGTGGGAGAAAAAAATACACGAATAGGGTCTTCCATAGTACTAGTAGACTGCAAACATTTCGTTTTCATCCGTTTGACAGCTTACTTTAAAAAAATTAAAAAACCTTTTAACGCCTGCATTTCCCGTATACCGTAAAATATTTCGATTCGAATGGTACAGGGGGCATGTGCCCTATAAGAAGATCATAAAATAGCAGTCACACCAAAAAGGTGCAGGGAGCCTGAAAAACGACCTTAAGAACCCTCCTCCTTTCTCGTAATTTTCTGTCAATATACAATTTAATTTTTACAGCTTCACTTTTATTTTGGAAAAAAAAAAAAAAAAAACTTATCAATAAATTTTACCAATTTTTTGGCTTTATATCAGGGTGTCTACTGCTCTTTAATTCCTTTAAATCCTTTATTGTCCTTTATTTTGAAGAAAAATTGCTCAAAACAATTAAAATTTCACAATGATTATGAAATGATGATGATAAAATACTTATTAATTTTTAATTTAAATGTTCTAGAAAAGTTTCTTGTACTTTGTTCTAAAAAAGCAAATTTTATAATATTGTTGAAGAAAAAACTATTTTTCTATTAATTTGTTAAAAAAAAAAAAAAGTTTTGTTAATGGAAAAAAAATCTTTTAATTTGCAAAAAAATATGATTCCATTATTAATATGTTAAATTTAAAAAAAATGAAAGTATGCACGTTCCTTAACCGGCCGTAACATGGTAGGGGTCCTTCCAAAAAAAAAAAATTGCGCAATTAGGTCCTTTATTTTTTCAAAAATGACCTTTAAATCCTTTAAAAGTCCTTTATTTTCGTTTTTCGTTTTCAGTAGATCCCTATATTTAAGGAAGAGAAAAAAAAATTAAGGCATACGTCTTAACAACTTATTTTTGTTTTAAATAACTGAATTCCTCTTAATAAAAGACCGTTTATCAACATGTGAATATCATTTAAAAAATTCGGAATGTCGCATGTGACATGAAAAATTATTGATATGGTTATTGTACCGCACTTCTATGGTAGAACTGTAGTAATAATAGTTATTTTATTCGTTTTTATGAACCTTTTCTCGTTTCATTATGGTTAATAAACAGTAATGGAATGACTTTATTATTTATTATAATTAGGTATTTGCTTCTTGTTTCTTCAAAACAAAAACAGGTTTTTATATCTTTCCTTTTATTTTTCTTGAATTTTGGGAGTTTTTCCTCCTTTGATTTTTTCTTAGGAATTTCTATAAAAATTTATTACTAAGCTCTTATTCTAATTTCTCTTTCATTTTATTTTCAGGTAAGCTTTCTTTTATCCGTTTACGTCATGGAGTCGTAAGAGTGTGTTACTGTGAAGTCTTAACCTGCGTAACATACAGAGAGAATACTCAAATACTTATCCAGATGAGAAAAAGAATGTCGGTAAGCTGACGGAAAGAAAACTCAATTTTGTTTTTATTTTTCATGGGATTCTTTTCGTGGAGGATGTACTGTACTTTTTCTTTTTCGATAAAAAATTTTGAATTGGACATAATTCGATTTCACTGCATAGTTAATTCCGGCTTCCTTTAATTTAGTCCAGAATGCTGCAGAATGCGTGACTACCCCTCAGCGGTCAATGGCAAATTACCGAGCGGTAATTGTCTTGTAAATCTCCAAAAAATAGCCATTCGGAACCGGCGTTAAACTGTAGGTCCCACATGCCTATGAACGCACGAAAATTTGTGTTCGAGAGATTATCACGCTTGCAGTTGAGTAAAGGACTAAGAAGAAGATAATGAAATCTTATACAATAATTATCGAGAAAAAAAATTCAGATATTTCTGGTGTTGGAAAAAATTCATCTAGAAATAGATTTAACGTTTAAATGCGTCGCCCGTGACAGTCATCGACCCAACATACGGAAATTCTTCTCCGTTCTTGAGTTTTAGATCACATACATCCAGAGGATACTCATCCGTTCTCTCCTATGCCATTACCAGATATTCGGTTATTCCCTCATTTACCTCAAGCCCTGCCCTAGTTGCAGTTTCTAAAAGTGCTTGCATTGAGTTTCCCCGAGCAAATCGACAGCCTATTACAGTCCTTATCAAATTAAGGTTTGGCTCTACTACTTTTTTCGAGTCCTAGCACCGCCATTGCCTTTTCCTCCGTGGCGCTCCTTACTTTCTCCAAGCATTCAAAAACGAAGACCTTCGAAAACCTTCAAAAACGTTTGGAGGCAATGTAACCCAATTTTTCGTTCCAAACGATTTATTTTTATTTGTTTTGGATCGGAAAAAATAAACCACTCCCCAATCGAAATAAAGATTGGATTTTTATGGATTGGATAATTCTGAGCGTACGAAGTTCCAAAGTTTTATGGCGACCATTAAGAAAGTTGGTGCTTTCTCATACTTTGACGGTTTGGCAATTAGCAAGCATAACAATAAATTTTTATGAAAAATTCTTTAGGTCTCTGGCTCTTATGGCTTCGTCGTATAAAACAAGATTTAATCATTCAACCCGGGTTACCGGTGGTACCGGAGCTTCCTTTCCACCTAGGGAGTGGCGCCCCTACCCCTGTAAGGTGAGCACCCTTTTCTGGGTTATGAGCTGGTGGTGGGGAGCAGTTCCACCAGAACTGGCTCAAGGCTGAAGATGGCAGAATCAAGAATCGGCTAGGCTTGAGTAGGCAGAGTCAAGAGGCAGAGTTGTAGCGACGGTGTGGCTCTTTGTTCTGCGAACTAGTGGTGGGCAGCAGTGCCACTAGCACTCAAGGCTGAAAATTGTAGAAATCGGATAGGCTTGAGTACAGATAACAGGAGGCAGAGCTGTTGGCATGTCAGCATGGCTCTTGTCTACTGATGCAAAAGATTCTGGGAAAGTCACTGCATTATTTTGTCCCAGTAAAATCATTATGACTGAAAAGTGAAAAACTGCCAGATAATAGCCAATCTCCGTCTCGGAGCTAGCACTTGAAAGAAGACCAAACTCTAGTTGGTAGGAAGGGCCCCAAAACGGCTTTAATTCCGTCCTTACGCTAGCAAAAACATCAAAAGAAAAAAAAATTATAACATCGCCACCGATTGTCTTTTTGTTTCTTATTTTTTTGATTGCATAAGAAAGTTTTTTTTTTTTTTTTTTTTCTAAGTGTCTCTTTTAGAATTTAAAATTTCCGAGGACATTTTGAACAAATTCTGCTTACAAAAATCAGTCAAGAAAAATCCGGGTTTTTAGACACAAATCTTTCACTTATATTCTGCTCCCATTTTAAACAATGAAAATCAGTCAGCAAGCGCGAAATCAAGGCATTAAACTATAAAAACATAAGTTTAAAGCAGCCTTGTTGTAAAATCTCCATCCATGATATCATCGCAATTTTCAAACTATATTGTTTAAAGTAAAATCATATAAACAATTTCTTAAGATAATATTCTTCAAATAACATAAATCTTGCAAATTTATAAGGTTGTATTGTGAGAAAATGATCGCGTGTTTAACTAATTGAGATCATAAAAAAAAAGCAGCAAAACAGTATACTACTCCTATGGTAACAAAATTATTGCACTACTTATGTACTAAATGCATATTAACCACGAGGCCTCGTGATTGTAATTACAGTATTTAATTGGTCGAAGATAAGTATTAAATTGAAATTGTAAAAACATTAAAAGATAAAAAAAAATTGCTCTTTTAGTTTTACGGTAAGAAATAAAAAAAAAGGACATAAAAATAATCTCATCCGAAAAATATTTTCAGTTTCGAATTACTTTTCAGAAAGTAGTTTATGCAGATATTGTCTTCAATCTTGCTCAGATTTCCAGTTAGGTAGGCCGACTTTCTTTTATTTTTTTATAATTTATAAAATTAAGAGGAGGCTTAAGAGGAGCTTAAGAGGAGGCTTCAGATATTTATTTAAATATACCCAAATAAATTTCCATGGCTTAGAACTTTTTTTTGGAGATACAAATTAGAAATCTGGCTTCGTAGTGAACTTCATAGTGATACTGGCATCTTTCCTTCAAAATTTCAGATTCTCAGGTTGTAAAGAAACTCCGGAAAACGCTTTGGAAAATATATTCCCGACATTTATTTTTGAAAACGTTTTCCGGAGTTTCTTTACAACCTGAGAATCTGAAATTTTGAAAGAAAGATGCCAGTATGAATATAAAGTTCGCTACGAAGCCAGATTTTTAATTTGTATCTCCAAAAAAAAGTTTTAGGCCAGGGAAATAATTATTTCGGTATATTTAAATAAGTATCTGAAGCCTTCTCTTAACATGTGTTGTGTGAGTATTAGAGGGTCTATAGCGATATTTTAACACGGCGAAGGTTCAATTATTATTTATTCTACATTATATACATAAGAGGAGGCTTCATGGAATACCGGAAAGAATGGCTGTTTTGTCTAACACTCGATTTACGAAGAAAAAAAAATGAAATTTTAGGTATCTAACGAACTTCTTTGGCGAAAAAAAACCAGGAAAACAAAATCAAAGTTTTCGACCGCAATTTGTTTTTAAAATTATTTTTCCGCCGCCCATAAATTTTAGACAAGTTGAAACTTGCACTAAAAATTCCAGGACATACCATAGGAGTTCATTAGATACCTAAAATTTTGATTTTTTTTCATCGTAAATAGAGTATTCGAGAAGCAGCCATTCCTTTCGGCATCTGTGAAGTCTCCTCTTAAATAATTATGACCATAAGAGTTCAGTTTTTGATGGGATGTTCCCCGAATGAAGTCGACAGATAAAAGACCAGTCATTTCTGCTTTTCTTGAACAAACATTTCAGAGTAAGAAAATCATTCGGAAAAATGAAGTTGCTGTCAGTAATGTTTCTTATCTTTGCGGTAATATTTCATGGGGATGGGATGCCGACGAAAGTACATTATGATCATCACAGAGTAAGTGTCATTAAATAAGCTATATATTAACACCCAAAGCCTAAACAGCCGCCAAATTTTGAACAGTTCATAAGCCAAATGCATGCCCATAGATGGAAATCGTGTTTTGCTTATGGACAGTCAGGCTTTGGGTGTTTTACCTACAACCACAATTATTTCTTACATTTTATTATTTATTTATTTATTTTTTGTTTTTTAAGATTGCTAGGGATGGTTTACGTGAGTAAAAATTACAATCCGAGTGTAAATTATTTTTCGTTACATATTTTCCGCTATCAAAAAATGTGAGGGAAATAAGTTATTTTCCCGCTCACGGTGGTATTTCCAGTAATTGTCGCGGCACTAGAAAAATATTTACTTTTATGAGGTCATCTTGTTGCTTTGAAATTTCTTTTATCGATCGATGAATCAGGTTGATTTTTTACTTTTTTTTTGCGTATATTTGATCTAAAGGTTTTATCTAGTTTCTAATTATTATCAGTTTAAATTATGATTCGGGGCTATAATTTTTAAGTAAACATGGTATGGTTTAATTTTAAACCCGTTAGGCGGAAGATGTTGATATGGTTGAATATCAACATAGATGATAGGATTTATCAACATAGTTGAGATACGCTTCTCGTTCGAATCCGGGATTGTGGCACTTTCGGTGTCGTACTTGTAGTTCCCGATCCGGCGTTTGAGACAACCGGCTTTGTACTTGAAGCTGGCGCACTCGTATTCTTTTTTTTACTACTATTACCCATACTCATTGCCAATTGTTATGTATTAAATGAAAATGAGAATTTTATATCTGTAAGCAAACGCAATTATATCCGTAGAATGTATTTCGTTTTTTTTCAGTGCTTCTATACGCTCCCACTGGAGGTAGGTAAATGAAAGAACAACATCGTGAAGAGGAAAGGCAACACATGTGACTTGTTTATTTGTGAAAAACTTTACGCTGACTGCTTCAACAAAAGATTAGCGGAGAGCAGAATAATTTTTTTCACAAGCAAAAAAGCAGGTGTTGTTTCTTCATTTCCCGATTCGATTTTTTAAGAAAAAAAGAGTGTAAGCAACACTAAAGTAAAGTCAAAATCACCCTCAGCAAAAAAAAAAAAAAGAATTTTTTTATGAACCTTCACAGTGGTCCGGAAAAAAAAAATAATGGCCAAAACTCATTCCTCTGTGTGAAACTTAAAAAGAAAATGAAGGTGTCAAAAGCTTCTATATTTTGTGCTACCGTACGGAGGGTTTACTTTGTACACTTTTTCACTTTTTTTTGTTATTATTTGTAAAATACTGATGCGATTTTCAATCTGTCTTCACAAACATGAAGGGAGATCCTTCAACTTTCAAATGATACCCTCTTGTATTGGTTATACTTCTTCTAAGTCAATCTATGACTCAATTTTCCGAACGCCCTCGACGATCTGAAAGTGGGGTAACTTTGGACATTTTTGTTTCTGCATCTGTAACTCCTCAATTAAAACAATAACAATGCGAAAAAATATTCTCAGAACGTATTACCGTTAATAAATAAACCATTTTTACTCCGTAAATAATTTTAAGAAGAGAAAATGATCCAGAAAAATAAATTCTTTGAAACCAAAATAAAATGTGTTTGGATGAATAAAATGGCTGATTGATTAACATGGCGTTTATGGAGTGTTTACAAATATTTTTTTGTTAATTCTTGTTTTTCTGCTCTCGGGAAAATACATTTGGAAAGAAATTTTTTGGGTAGTTAAAGGATGATGTTGGGCAAGTGCCGAACGTGTTTGAACCTGAATACGGCTTTCAGATACCGTTGGAGGGACCTTAGTATTCCGAACTTTGAAGTTTTTTCCCGTCTCGCATTATTTTGAAAATCGAATATTTTTATAACGAAGCTAATTGAAAGGACCATTTTACTAAATAACATTCAAGAAGCTTCACTTTATTAAATGCAATCGTTGTTTGGGCTTTTCCTTGTTCTATTTTCAAGAATTTAAAGGAAAATAAAAGTGTCCAAAGTTACCCGATCGAGTACAAAGTAACCCCCTCATACGGTATTAAAAATCTTCTGCCCGTGCTCAAAAATTCAAAATGGCGGGCATAATATGGAAGCCAAAACTTTTAATTGTGAATGAAATTTCATGAATATTTATTTTTAGGTATTTTTGTGGCTGCTGATTTCCAATCTGGAATAATCATTTTGAAATTCAAGATGGCGGACTTAGTATGGCGGCAAATGTAAAAAAAAGGTAAGTTGTTAAATTTTCATGAAAATTTGTACTACGGGCTTTTCGAGGTCGCTGATCTTGTATCCATAAACCGTTTTTCTGAATTTCGAACATACAACGAGTAAATTAACTTTTTTTTTGGATTTATCGAGTCCCTTAAAAACATTTTATAAAACTATTAGCTGATTCGGGATCAGCGACCTCAAAAACTCCATAGTACAAATTTTCATGAAAATAACAACTTAACTTTTTTTTACATTTGTCGCCGTACTAAGTCCGCCATCTTGAATTTCTAAATAATTATTCCAGATATGAAATCAGCAGCCACAAATTATCTAAAAACAAATATTCATGAAATTTCATTCATAATTAAAAATTTTGGCTTTTATATTATGACCGCCATTTTGAATTTTGGGGCACGGACAGCAACTTTTTAATTGCACAAAATATCGAAGCTTTTGACACCTTCATCTTCTGTCTAAGTTTCACACAGACTCGGGAATGAGTTTTGGCCATTTTTTTTTTTTTTCCGGACCACTGTGCCTCGATTTGGTTAGTTCTGTCATCATTGCTCAGTTGATTTTAGCACTGAGTCCACCCGTACGAAAAAGTGATGCAAAAATTTTACAAATTTTTTTGAAATTAAAAAAAAAAAAAAAAAAAGAATTACATAATAAATAAAAATTTAAGTTGTGAATAATTTTAAATTATTTTTGAGTGATATGTATAAAAGTTCAGACATGCATCCTTTTTTTTTTATAAAATATATGAGTTGCCGTAAATACTACCTATTTTCAGTTTGATATAGTTGTGACTAAAATGATATCAGTTAAAGGGGTCGTCCATAAACCACATTAGCATGTTAGGGAGGTGAGGGGGGGTATTAACATGCCATATGCCGGCATTTGTCTCATGTAATAAATGAGAAAAATTGGAAATAATTAAGTATTTAAATTATTTAACCTGACTCACTTTAAAGAAATTAAATATTTCGTATTTGCTCTAAGTGTTTTTTTTTTTTGAAAAGGAAAAAAAAAAACCTTTGCTTTCCAAATTTCAGATTTTTTTAATGTTTAAAGTTAATTTTTTTTTTTTAATTAACATTTTTTTTAATTTTTTCTTACTCACTTAAAAAAAAAAAAAAACTATTTTTTAAATTTACCTGCACATCGGCTCTAAGTTAAGGGAGTAACCAAAACTTATCGTAATTTTGCGAGAGCAGAAAAATAACCCCCCCCCCCCGAATTGCTAACCTTCGCTGGCTAACGAGGGGGTGTCAAATAGAGCCAAAATGATGCTAACGTGGTTTATGGACGATACCAAAGCTAATTTCGATTACAAGGTCAAATGAAATCTGTATTTTCTACTATAATGTCTTTCAATAAAAATTCATTTTAATTAAATCAAAGTGGGTTCACTTTGAGAAACATCGTTACTAGCTTTGTAAATAAGTGAATCCGATTTTAAGTTAAATAATTATTCTTCTCTAAATTGCAGCTGATGCAGGTCTAGGTACGTACCTGAACGAATGAAATCGTCAAGATCAGAAACAAGAAACAACCCATCTGACTTGTTTACTTGTAGAAGCTTGTTTATTTGTAGAATTTGTAGAAGCGGAGAGCAGAATAATGTTTTCCAGAAACAAAAAAGCATATGTGTCGTTTCTTCATTTCCCGATTTAATTGCTAAAGAAAAAAGTGTAAACAACACTAAATTGAAAATCGCACACCAAAAAAAAAAAAGAATCAAAGAAGTTAAAATTCATCCGTGAATCTTGATTTGTTAGTTCTGTCATTATTGCTCAGTTGATGTAGCACTGAGAGGGGCTTGCCCACCGGGTTTTGTGTCGCATGGGTAACGGGCTTCGTAAGCTAAATTATAAACCCGGTACCCATATGACACAAAACCCAGCCCAAGTGACATTGGTTGGTTGAATAACCATCCCAGCAACGTTGTTCCCCGACGTCTAAAGACGGTCGGTGTTAACGGACATTATTACGTTGAAATGTCCAGCCTAAATAACGGTCCTGGCAACGGTTGAAAAAACGTTTATTCAACTACGCCCTTGACTATAAACCAACTATGAAAAGAAAAGAAAAGAAAAAAAAAAAAGAATGCATTTTGATATGACTATTATAGCACCGCCAACATGAAGAGTATTGTATCTTTTTCTCTAAATAAGTATTATCATAACGCGAACTTATCCCTAAGTATTCCGGAACACTACATTTTACTCGTCTATTATAAATTTGGAACTTCTATATATAGTGCAAAAGAGCAAAGCAAACTGTACGCCAAATACCTAATTTTTTGTCTTAAAAATCAGATTTCAGGTATTTTTGTGTACTATTAGTATTTTTTCATTTTTATAGACCTGTTAAAGGTCCTCAAGTTGAGATTTTGCGATTTTATATTTTGACTTTTCCAAAATCAGGGAAAACTTTTCCCATAAGCTAAACATTAAAATATACATAACGAAATTAGACATTATTTAAACCGACTGCCCGGGTATTGGTTAGTAGTTAACGTTGTCTTGTAGTATTATTCAACCTAGTTGAAAAAACGTTCGTTTAATCGAAGGTTGATTTTTGGGCTCTGACGTTGTTCGTCGCAATTCAACGTTGCTGGGATGGTTATTCAACCAACCAAAGTTACTTGGGAGTGGACAAGCCCTGAGACCACCCGAACGAAAAAATGATGCGAAAAATATGTAAAATTTTTGCAAATTAAATGAAAAAAAATTTCATAAAAATGTTATTATTTTTGTGTAATATGCATAAAAGTTCGGACAGGCATAATTTTTTAGATTTATTTCCTGTTCCAATAATCCCGAGAACCTAGCATAAATTAATAATTTTTTTTATAAAAGCTATTTCTTGTTACTATGCCATACGTGGGTGGGTCAGTCGTGGGTGTGTCCAGGCGTGGGTGACCATCGATGACATTTTTATATTCATCTCTGTCTGGGGCAATTCTAAATTTAATAAAATAAATATATTTTACCGTAGTTCAGTTAAAAATCATAGTAATATATGGCCCGTTTTTAGTTAAAAATCATTTGGATTAAAATAATTTCTGTTAAAGCTAGTTTCGGAACTAGTCGAAACTAGTTTTATCTACTGTATTGTTTTTCCATAAAAATTTACTTTAATTAATTCAAAATGCGTTCACTTTGAGTAATATAATTACTAGCTCTTTAAATAAGTAAATGCGGTTTTAAGTTAAATAATTATTCTTCTTCAAATTGCAGGGGATTTACTTTCTATAATAGGTACGTACTTGAACAAATTAAATCGTGAAAAGCAGAATCAAGAAACAACACATCCGACTTTTTTAATTCTAAAGAAAAAAAAATTAACGGTGACTGCTTCGCCAAAATGTAAGTTGAGAGCAGATTAATGTTTTTCAAAAACAAAAAAGTATATGTGTTGTTTCTTCATTTCCCCAATCGCTAAAGAAAAAAGTGTAAACAACACTCATACGCACTTAAAAAAAGAAAAAAAATGAGATCGGTGAACCGATCAAAGTGCTTTATCGACGAATAATGAAATGTATGTTATAAATAATTTGCGGATCATCGTTTGCGATGCGACGTTTAAAACATGTATTTTATAACCCGATAATAACTAAAAATCAAATATATATCAAATACATTCCGAATTTCGCAAAAATAATTTTAAACTCGGAATCCTCTACCCCGAAAATATTCTCAAAAATACGGTTAGTTTTTCGTTTGCTCCCACGAGGAACCCGCCAATCAGGATCCAAATCGCTTTGTTGACGTAATCGATGACGTCATATCGTGACGTTTCAATAGTTGGAGATATACGTTTTAGGTCTATACCCACACTTTTAGCCCTGCTCACCGTTTCTGAACCACTCAACAGAATTTAACCAAATTTCAATGGTAGCGTATCTTGATGAATATTTACTGCAGTACGAAAATCGGACTCAATCGGTAGCTCCGTTCGCGATTTATAGTCAAATAATATCTTGAAATTGTTGAAAATTCAACATTTTCACTCACTGCTTCCGAATCGCTGAACCGATTTGGCTCAAAAACTAATCAGCACCTAAATTTCATTAGAAGTTTCTACCCACCAAAAATCATCGAGATCCGTTCTTTCGTTTTTCTGCTTTTCGACTTTTTCTCCCTGCGGTCGATAAAGCAAAAAGGGATTACATAAAAAATTAATTATTTTTGTGTAGTATGTATAAAATTTTGGACATTCAAAATTTTGGCAATGTTTATGAATAATTTTTTTTTATAAAATTTGTATGTTACCGTAACTACTCAGCTTTGGTTACATTGCACGAAATAATCTCAGTTTAAAGTAGTTTCGACTAGAAGGTCAGTCGAAACTAGTTTTATCTACTGTAAAACTTTTCATTAAAAATTTAATTTAATTAAATCAAAATGCGTTTACTTTGAGCAGTATCATTACTAGGTCCTTAAATAAATGAATTTGATTTGAAGTTATATCATTTTTCTTCTCTGAATTGCAGCTAATATACTTAATATACTTCTGGGAGGTACGTACCTTAAAAACTTATTCGTGAAGAGCAGAATTAAAAAACAACACATCTGACTTGTTTAATTCTGACATATCCATTTGCTTACAAAAAGTAGTGATGCCGATATTTTCAAAAAATATCGAAATCGATATCGATAAAAATCGAAAAAAAAAAAAATCGCGGTATCGATATATCGTTCGGGAAAATATCGATATCGATATTGATTTGTTAAATATCGATATATCGATATTTCGATATGTGATTTTAGATGGTTAATTTGAAATAATTCCGTATAAACTGATGTCCTCCATCCCTAAAAAACGATTTGAAATGTTCATACCCGGTCAATAGGAATAAAAATTAAATTGACCTCCTGACAAAAGAAAATCTTTTATTTCTTTTTTTATCATTTTTTACACAAGTTGGCAGCTAGTACTCTGACTCGTTCCCTAGATTTGCCAGTATTCAAATTCCAAAGAATGCAAAAAAATTAGCATATTCAAATGTTCAGGTGAGAGCCTGTTTCTTACGTGGGTCATAATAAGGTTTGCTAAAGAAAACACCCTTTCCGACGGCGTCGAAGTAGCAGGTATGCAGAGGTATTTCATCGCCAACTATAAAGAGAACAAAATGTAATATTAGGATAATAGGTTACTGCCAGCAATCTTAGTAATTTTTTTCGAAAAACATTATTAAAAAATAAAAATTTTAACCTTATACAATTTTGGATAATTTCTATTATAAGTTTTCCAATAATCTAAAGTTTTGTCCTTTACATGCAAGCTTGCTGACCGTAAATAGCTGTCCACTTCGGATATATTTCGATCGACGTTCGTGTGAAGCATCTCTGCCTTTTTTTGAGTAAAAGCCTGGACAGATGGTAGTTTTTTTGAAGAAAATTCTTGATTAGCAATTGCAAAAGGGTCTGGTACAACCACATCTTTGGCTTCTTCTTTCAATCTTGTAACCGCTGCAAAAAAAAGTTATGAAAAAAATTTAATTATTAGAAGTTTAGATAAAGCAAGATATTAAAATTTATGAAATTACCTCTTGCGTACATCGTTGGTTTTTCAAAGTGCAGACTTTTGAAGTGCGGATCCAAAATCGCCGTAACGGCAATCAGCCACCGCCATTCCACGTTAAGCCGTCTTTCACATTCTCGAACAAAATTGTTATATATCTCCATCCCAATTTCAGTTTTAACGTCTTTCTTTACTTCTCTTAAACAGCTTCGAATAAAATCACAATTTGTTATGATTTTGGAACAAGTTACATAATTCTCCCCGGAAACATCTTTTGTTACAATCTCAAAAATTTCCAAAATCGGCAAAACATCTTTAATAATTGCGAATTCTGAAGCATTCAAAAATTCTGGCGCCTTTGGATGATTTATTAAAATGCTGTTAACGCTATCTGCTAAGTTAACAAAACGTTGCAGCATGTAATAATCAGAATTCCATCTCGTAGGACATGACTGTATTAACCTCAGTGTTTCGACTTTCTTCAAAGCTTCTGATCCTAAATTTGAGCATCGGAACCATTTCACAATTTTTTTGACTTTCATTACTATTTTTTGAAATTCTTTCAGCTTTTCTGATTGAATTTTGTTAATATATTGCCCCTCATCGTCTATCTCGTGTTCATAGAACGTAGTAACTTCTTCTTCAATGATTTGCTGATTTTGGTCCACTCTTGGAGTCTTCTTTCCCAAAAGTGAACATACTACTGCTCGGTTTATGAGATGAGCGAAACAATAAATATGTCTCTCCTCTCCAAAATAGGTAATTACAGCAGAAACTATATTCGAACAGCCGTCAGTAGTAACTGCGACCACCATTTCCATTGATATTCTCCATTCTATTAAAGTTTTGGCGAAAAACTCCGTAATATGTACTGAAGTGTGGCTTTCATGGAATGGGAAAACTCCTAAAAATTACGTTTCGTGTTAATGCATTTTAAACAAGCAGTCCGTTGATGAAGGGGGACCATTTTTAAAATAAAATATCCTTACGAGAATATGTTCGTAATGTATGTAACAACAAAATTTAGTACAAATTATTGATGTTTACACATCAATCATTCGTCTTGTAAAATTTTTGCAATATTTTTGCATAAATATTACAGATCTTTTATAGACTTTTTCAATGCTTTTGTTTCTCTGTATACGGTAAATTCTCGGCGTAAAATACAAAAGTGTAAAATACAAAAGTTTTGCCAAATATTTATAAAAAATTGGTTTTTTTAATATTTTTTTTTTTAATAAAACATTTTATAATTTTGAAAAGTATTCTAAAAATACTTTCACAAGCAAAATCACAAAACTTTATTAATCAACTTCATTTTACAAAAACACATTGGGAAATTTTGAATTTTTTTGGCAAATTAAATTTTGTATTTTTTTATCTTGTTTCAAAAACTTTACAAAAATATTTTCGTAAGGGAATTGAATTTCAATTTTTGTTGCCGAAATTCACGTTAAATGTTCTTTAAGCAACAACACAATATTAAAATGAATTTTCATTAGGGTGTACAGAAAAAAAAAAAGTGTTTGGAATTTTGTTGCTCACCGAAAAAATAGTTTCATTGGGGGGTAAAAACCTCAAAAAAATTTTGAAACATTTTTTTTTACCAGCTGGAGGTCGCGCTTTGCGGAAAAAGGACCTAAGCCAAGAATTTTTTGAAAGCGTTCAATTAAGTTAATATTTAGCGCATTTTTCAGTAATCGATATTTGTAAAAGGGGTCTAATTATACGTTTTTGAGGTTTTAGAACACGAATTTCACCATCCCGATTTTCTCCGACCAATGCCTGAGTCGCTGTTACCGCTTTTTTAGCGTTTAAGCCTGATTTTTCGGGCTTGATTTTTATTTATGTCCAGATTTGGAGCCCCCAAAATTTTTTTTTTCCTTTTAAAGTTGCTTATACTTATGAAAAAAAGCTTGAGGAACACGAATTTCACTATCCCGATTTTCTCCGACCAACGCCTGAGTAGGGGTATAAGTAAGAATTTGGTTTTTTGAGCCAAAAACTAATTTTTTTGTAAAAAAAATGGCGACAACTCCTCACCAGTTCGAGTTAGAGGTCATGTTCTATGACATTTTTTAGTCAGAACACTCTAATTAATAAGGCCCTTTTGTGTTTTGGATCAATTTTCTAAATTTTTTCACGGACGAAAAGAATTTGGAATTTCAAAAAAATTACTGGTAGAATTTTCCGTCCGTTAGAAAATTTTGAAAATTGATCCAAAACACAAAAGTGCCTTATTAATTAGAGTGTTCTGACTAAAAAATGTCATAGAACATGACCTCTAACTCGAACTGGTGAGGAGTTGTCGCCATTTTTTTACAAAAAAATTAGTTTTTGGCTCAAAAAACCGAATTCTTACTTATACCCCTACTCAGGCGTTGGTCGGAGAAAATCGGGATAGTGAAATTCGTGTTCCTCAAGCTTTTTTTCATAAGTATAAGCAACTTTAAAAGGAAAAAAAAAATTTTGGGGGCTCCAAATCTGGACATAAATAAAAATCAAGCCCGAAAAATCAGGCTTAAACGCTAAAAAAGCGGTAACAGCGACTCAGGCATTGGTCGGAGAAAATCGGGATGGTGAAATTCGTGTTCTACGACCTCAAAAACGTATAATTAGACCCCTTTTACAAATATCGATTACTGAAAAATGCGCTAAATATTAACTTAATTGAACGCTTTCAAAAAATTCTTGGCTTAGGTCCTTTTTCCGCAAAGCGCGACCTCCAGCTGGTAAAAAAAAAATGTTTCAAAATTTTTTTGAGGTTTTTACCCCCCAATGAAACTATTTTTTCGGTGAGCAACAAAATTCCAAACACTTTTTTTTTTTCTGTACACCCTAATTTTCATACCTAATACAATTGAGTGTAGTTCGTCGTTCTCTATAAAATGTGCAGTCAGCCCAACATATGACTGCATTCCCTTATCGCTCCATAAGTCCGCCGTTAAAGCGACAAATTCTATCATTTTTTCAAATTTTTCTTTCAAAATTGTTGATAAAGTTTCATATTTTTCTTCCAGTAAATATACAGTTTTTGACCTCCCAAAAAGTTTAAACCTAGGGGCCAATACATGCATTAAGTATTGAAACCCAACTTTCTCCGTCTGCCTCATGGGAAGGTTATCCTTTGCAATCATATACAAAATGGCGTTTGTTATTTTTCCATGCATGACTCCTCCTTCTGCAACAGTAAAAAGCAAATTTAAATAGAAAAAATGCTTTAAAATGTATTAAAAGCCACTTGCTGGAATAAAGAATTACCTTCATATGAATGAAAATTTTCAACAACTCTTGGTATCGTATTTTGCTGCCTGTTTGCTTCTGAAGAATTTCTTGATGTATTCTGTAAAAAAAAAAAAAAAAAAAAAAATAACAATTCGAATATGTCAAAGCAAATCATAAATTTAATATTATTCCACACACTCCAATCAATATGATACTAACTTTCCTGGCAGATATGGGAGTAGGAGACGGAGAGCCTGACTCATTTAAACTATTTGATGAGACGTTTGAATCATTTGAACCATTACCACTAACACTAGCACAAGAATCTTCCTCATGTTGTGATGATCTATTTGGACTAAAAAAATTAGTCAGTTTCCGGGCAGCTGATGTTGTTGCCTTTATTATTTTGGCAGCTCTATCTTGACTTGAATTACTGGATGTTCTGGCTCTTACCTAAAAAAATTTTTTAAAAACTTATTTTTTTATTTCCATTTGTTTCCCTTCAAGGTCAAATTAATTACCCCTTCATCAGTTCCTGGATCATCCGGATCAAGCATTTCAACGTCATCGTCATCTCCTGCTTTATTCTTTTGATTTGCTAGCACCTGGTCATAAACCGATTTGTGGTGATTTTGAATGTGAGCTTTAATGTTTGAAGTATTGCCCTTTGTTGAAACTTTTTTCTTGCAAAGTTTGCAAAGAGCATCTACATTTCTAATGACAAAGGTTGATTTTAGTTAAAAAAGCTAATTGTTTCACACTTGCATAATACTTATCCTCGTTTCAATAAAATACATACCCTCTTTTCTCAAAATAAGGCCACCAAATACAGGGAGGCATTTTCATATATTTTATTTTAAATTATAATTATAATCAATCAGTCACAAATCCCACTTGTTTGTTCCTGTTGTGTGTTTCAAGGAATTCTCTTCTCACCGCGAACCGAACCGAATGACGTCACGTAACATGGACAAATCTATTGGCTGAGCCGAGATCAAGGTGCTTTACTACTTTACAGTCCAGTTTCCAAGATCAGACGACGCGACGGCGTTTTCAAAGGAAATTCTATACTTAGCTTAAGGACTTCCTTTTTCAAAGTATTGTCCATTGTTTTCCTTTGGGGGAGATGTTTTCGGAAAGCACCCAGTCTCAGTCAGTTCAGTTGTTTGAGTTGATATATTTTTCAAGAAAGAAAGTTACTCAATTTACTCGATATACCTATAATAAATTTAAGCACGATCAAATCGATATTATCGATACGATATTGGCATTATAATATCGATATCGCATATCGATACGAAACTAAATATCGGGGAAAAAATCGATTTTTTCTCCTTCGATATATCGATATTTCGATATATCGATAAAATATCGGCATCACTAACAAAAAGATTTGTGAATCAAATCATTTTTACTTCCCGGTGATATTGTTAGGGGATGAGAAATTAATTGAAGTGAATTTTTTTTGATTTTACTTTTTTCGGTCAGAACATAATGCTTACTGGAACACAGTGGTCATACGTTTTTCTTTAAAGAAATAATTTTTTTATTTCAGTAACCACAACGGGAATCCCCGTAGAAGGGAAGTAATTTTCGTCTAAATCTTTAATAGTACAAATTACGTAGGCACAACGTACTAACTACGTAGGCATACATTCAGAAATACGTGTTCAATTGTATTAAAAAAAAAGAACTAATTAATATGTCATTTTTAACTGACTTAATTATATCAATTAAAAACAATTTAAATAAATCATCTGCTTCTCTTGTACATATACTTTATTTCAATACCGTAAGGAGGGGCGACTTTGTAGGTTTGCTAAATTGTGTTTGCTTGTCAATTGAAAGCTTCTCCTTGCTTTTTAAAAAGTTTGATTCCTAGGTTTAGTCATATTGATAAGGATGCTTCCTAACATTTATAGTACATTTTGATCAAAAAATACCGCTCATGAGTGAAAGTTTTCTGTCGTTTTACATTTTTTGTTCTCTGAATGTTGAAATTTTAAGTTTTAAGACATTTTACATTGAATTTAAAAATAGATCGTTTTTTTATTTTTGTTTCTTAATCAGTCAAGTAAATGTTGGAATAGAGAAGTCACATGTTTTGAGATGACTCCATCGTTTCATTGTGCTACCGGAGATAGGACAAATAGCGCAATTTTGACTCAGTAAAAAAAAAAAACGGTTAACCCCCGAAAAGAGAAAAAACAAAAATTTGAATTTGAATGCCCGCCAAAACGGAACGTGAAGGAACGTGACGTCATCTGCCTAAAAGTGGTTCTGTTCGTTTCTAAAACTCTGAACGACGTCGATGCGTAATGTTTACAAGCATGTTTACAAACAAAACGTGTTCCGCTTCAAATTCGATATCTCGCTTCGAGTTCGATATCTCGCTTCGATATAGGCAGATGACGTCACACCAATAAAAATATCGTTTAAGGAGTGATCACGTGACAAAAACTTTTTCTGACTTTGTTTTTCTTTTTTTTTTTAATTTGATGAAAAATTTTCACGTTTAAATATTAGTTTTTAATTAAGAGCATACTATACGTTAGTTTCCAGCGAAAATCTCAAAACATGTGACTTGTCTATTTCATTAAAAGTTTATTGAATGCTGATTGACCTAAGAATTTTCCTGTAATTTTGTTTTTCAAAATGTGGCATACTTCAGGCTTCTAAATGCAACCTACAAAGTCATCCCGCTTTGAAAACTTCACTCTTGCTAGAAAAATAAATTAATTAATTTAACAAAGCAGAAAATGTCTGAGTCACATGTCAGGTGTTATAATAGTCCAAAAAGATGCGTCTACACGGTAGTTGATAGCCCATAGTAGTTGTTAAAACACCTCTTCATTGAATTTTCACTGGAAATCAAGAAATCACCTACAAAGTGACCCCTTTCTACGGTATTTAGTAAAACTCCTGCTTACGTCTTCTACTACTGTCTACTAAGAAGAAATCTTGACGTTTGTGAAGTTCTAGTTTTATAGCCGATAGAGATGAATATAAAAATCTCATCGATGGTCATCTACGACTGGACACAGGTACGGCACAGTAAGAAGAAGAATTTGAAATTTGGTAGCATGAAGCCCGACGAATTCTTTATTTGTGCACTGCGTTGACATGGTCGAGCAGTTAAAACAACCAAGGACAAGTGGATCATAACAAAAATACACGAACATGTGTTTAGGGGTACATTGCTAAACAAGTTTAAGTGTAACCGCGTAAAAATATGAATTTTCATTTTTTTGGTTTTTGGCCACTTAAAATCTGCTTTTGGACCACTGTGCGGTTGCTTGTTTCTGTAGGATTTTTTGTGTATGGGATCTTGCACATAATAATACGTAAAATGAGAATGAAGTTAAATGTAAAGTGGATGTTTTGCAGTTAGGAAAGAATTTTTTCTTTTACCTTTGGGCCATTTTTCTTTTCGACAGAAAATGTAAAAACAAGTGAGCTCAAATAATTTGATTTTGTATCCAGAATTAATTAGGGTCGATGCATCGCGATGTATATTCACGTTTCATGAATTATATTACCAAGTGATTGTGTTGCGAGATTTTGAGTGGTTACCGCAATTTGTTGAGGATTCTCGTTTGGAGGAATAGCTGATCTCATGTTTATTTTGATTCTTGTTTGGTCTTAAAATAAGTAGATAGTTTGAATAAGATAGAAAGGATCATTCGACCACGGGAAAAACTAAAATTAGATTTTTTATACTGTTGTTTATTCAGTTGGCAATATTTACGTAACTGTTATTTGGTTTTAGCTGAAGTATGATTTTCGTACAACAGCCAGTATTGCTCATCAACAGAAAACTCCACTAAATTGGCATTTGTGCACAATAAAATATTTTGTGTATTTTTTGGAAACCAGGTCCACGCACCCGCACTTAACTCTTTTCATGTAAAATTTGACATATTCTACAGATGCTGCTGGGCCGATTTTTATTGATAATGTCAAAATTTACAAATAAAAGTATGTGAACTGTATTTACTGTACAAAAGTTATAAATAAACAAAATTTTTAGCTGTGCTAAGATATAGTTATATTTATGAGTAGGTTTGTTTATACCGTTCAAATTAAAATTCAACGTATATTTTGAGCAGTCGATGCTTTTTTATTTTAGGACCACTTTCTTCCTAGATTAAGCGAGTCACTTATTTTTGCATGCACTTATGCACCTATTCGACTCTTTTCCAAATTCGGATTGCCATATTACGAGGCCTCACCTCTCCACTGGATATCTTAAATTTTAGTCCGGACTGCGAATCGTGATTTCCCATAATGTAGGTTCCTGTCATCATAGTTGCTGACAGTTGATTATCTGCATGTAAGTCAAGACTTCCAGCATAACCACCGTTTTTGTTGTGATAATCATACTTAAGACTAACCAACCTAGGAGCATTCTCTTCTTGAATCTCACCAAATGCCGAGGCATTTCCACCTTCAGCTCTAAAAAAAACCCCCGCGTATTCCGTGGTCACATCTTCCCAACCCAGCAAGGGCCAAATATCACTCGGCAATTTTTCTTTCGGTAATTGGACGTAAATGAATCCCATCGGTACTGGATTCATCATCAAATTCATTACCACCGTTTGCAGTTTCGAATTTGGCCATAGCTGAAGTTTTTCGCACAAAATTAAGTTCCTTCTGCTACATTCAACTTCGGACCATTTCCCGTACTGTTCTTCCTCCGTGTGGATCTCAACGCAGAAGTTACTGTCGTTTTTCGGGCTACCAGCAGCCCAATTGGAGAAATGAAAAGGAGTACCGTCTAACCATTCGTAGCCGGTGTCTTCGGAATATTTTAGCCCAAGCCAAACGTTGTCTGTTACGCTGTTCGATTTTAAAAATCGTTCAACGAAGTCCTGTTTATCTCTAGTTCTGATCGACATGAGATTAGCGGATTCCTGAACAGTACAATATGTTTGAGCGTCATCGTAGCCCAAAACTCCGGGACCGTTGAAAATTTTGACGCATTTTTCATCTTTGTAAGATTCCCAATCTTCGCAGGGAGATTGGAAAAGGGCATTACCTAAAATTAAATCAATCGTTCGGTATGATGATTTTACATACGATTATATTCAACTCTTTCACTCACCTATGAGGGTGAAGAAGATCGAAATTATTTGCAGTAAGAAAAAATGCAATTCCATTTTGCTGCTGAGTTCTGAACTGCGTAAAGTTTTATGATTTGAGAAGCTGGAAAGTATTTAATTAGGATTTTGATTAATTTTGCCATAACTTCTCAATTGTTTTATTTTATTTACTCAGGTGGTGCATGGTTTTCGTGCAATGAAGCAAAGTTGAATATACTAAGATTCTTGAAGGGGACGTCCATAAATTATGAAAGCATAATTTTGAGTGATTTTAAGTCTTCTTACCCTTTCCTTTTAAGGGGTTGTTCAGGTATGACATCCTCATTTTTTCAACGAATTCCTTCCTGCCCTCCCTATCTGCATTCGTCATCATGGTCTCGACGGTCCCGAAATTTTGTCGACCGGGGATTGTCGATTGAAAAGTTATCGGTTGAAATGCCCCGTATATATGTATTTAAAAAAATGGATAAATGAAATGTAAGTATGTTATTTAAGTATGGCAGTCCCTAGTTGATTGATGCTTTTGGGGTACGAGAATGGGATGTTGAACCCCGTAGTGTCATCAACAAGATTCATGCCAGATCACGAAGACGGCGGAGTGGCAAGTCTTTTTTTTTTTTTTTTTTTTTTTTTTAAGATTATGGAACTACTTATATTTTTCGGCTACCTTTATTGCTTTTGGACATTAATTAACCCTTTCATTTCGGAAATCTAAGCTGGCATTATGCATTCTCTGCAATATCGTTCTAAGAGAAAAATCGAAGTTTCGGAATTAGTGATGGCGATAAGTCTGAAATATATCGAAATTTGAAATTTCTCGATAACGATATGCCGATATATCGCCAAAAATAATCGATATATTTATCGATAAATCCGATGTTTTTTTTTTCGATTATAAAACTGCATTAAACATACAATTTTTGAAAGTATACGGTATATTTACCCATGGAACATGTAATTTTTTGGTTTTTTAATTCTTAATTCTTAATAACTTTAAATAATTTTGTATTTTAAAAAACTTTTTATTTCTGTACTGATTATTTTTACTATTTTCAATACGGGTAAACATAAAAAATAACTTCAATAACGTTTCGGATAAACGCGAAATAACTTTAAACTCTAAAATAGTTAATTAAACTCGGAGAAAGATTAAAAAACGAAAATATACCAAATCGGTATATATATACGCGTATATTTATACCAAGGTTTACATAAAAATAAATATACGGTATATTTCCTATATCTCTACACCGGAAAAAAAGAATATAATAGCTGGTATCGGGTTGACGGTGGTAGCTATGCAATCCGCAGTACGGGAGAATTGCTCGCCTGCTAGAGCCATAAGCACAGTATAAAGCAGGGAAGCATTATTTTTGATTATATTTACTAACGCCTTATGGCCTTTAACGCCTTATATATTTTACAACGTCGTCATCTTCAGGGGAAACCAGGGATCACACGTTCAAATCGAATAAACATTGTATAAAATAAAATTTCATCTTGAAAACAATATAAATGATTAAATATCGCAACAAAATTGAAAACCAAACGAGGCAAATTGGCAATGTCGAGATGTAAAATAACGTGGCAATAAACCACGTGACCTAAACTGTTTGTGTAAAGTCATGGAAATGGCATAAGTCGTTAGTAAAATAAATTCTAGTAACCGATAACGACGTTTCGGAATCTGCTCAAACCTTGTTATATCAGAATATTCGTTATTGGTAGGAGTATTACATTACATCGATTCGGTCGATATCAGTGAATCGACAATTTGAGCTTTACGATAACCGCACCAGGTGAAAATGTTTGCCGTATTTTACTTTTAATTTTTTAGTAAATATATAAATGTCATAGTATTTTTATCACTGTAAAATGAATCGCATTATTTTTAATTTTTCGGCGGAGTCAAGTCAGTAAATACTTTTTTCTATTTTTTTGAAATCTTTTTGATTTCTTTCAACTGGACTTAATTTTTTTTTTTTTTTTTTTTTTTTTTTTATTGAAGATCATAATCGACTTTTGATATTTAGATTATCAGAGTTCCAAAAACTGATTATGAACGTGTTAAAGCATGAAAGTGAAACCTTAATTGAGAAAAAATATAATTGTCATTAATAATAAATTAAATTATAATTTTTAATAAATATATTTGCACATATATCAACTGCCGTTGTCGGGCTATTACAGATTTTATTAGGGAAAAAAAAAAAAAAAAAGTAACTAAAGCATGTAACATAGAACAAAATAAATAATCAAACAAATATCAAGTCAATCACAGAAATTAGCTATAAAAATTAATTAGAATATTTCTAACTTCATTCAAGGGCATTTGAAATAAATCCGAATCTCTTTTAATTATATTTTAATATAATTAAAAAAGGTAACAAACGTGTTATTTTACCTAGCGAAAATTTAATGCGATAAAGACTATTACATAACATAACAGTTCAAGGTCATGATTTTTTTTTTTTAATTTCCCATAGAGGATACTATTTAAGTATTATAGTAATTCCCGAAAATTCCTTGGCTTTTTATTTAAGTGAGGGGATAAAAGATCAATTTTTATCAAAATCGTTTTGGCACGAACGGTGACATTTTTTTTTTTCGTTCGTTAAATTATTACACTGACCTACGGTCAAGAAAAAAAAAATTCGTGAGCCCAAATTCTTTAAGTTATACTACTTGTTATACACACATACGTGTAAGGGTGTGCATATGCCAGTACGGGATTATTTAAGCATTGCGCAAGTAATGTCTCCAGGAAAGGGGGGTCAACGAAATCTTAATTCAATGATAAATCTTCCTACATATAAATTATGAAAATTCTTTTTCATGCAAATCTTCAGGTAGCTAGTCCCTTTGCAATTGCTGCAAAAAAACGTTCTAGATTTTATTTTTCTGAGGGATAGCTGGATAAAAACTTCTTTTCTCGTCCTCAAAAATTTTTTTTTCTGAGAAGGAAATTCAGCATTCAGTTTATCGCAAAAATCAATGGTCTCTCATCAAGGAAAATATTATTTAAAAAAATAAAAACAACTTTGATCCGGTTTAAACTATGTTTGATTTTGGCTTTCCGCGTTCGGAAAAGCGAAAAGAAAGCAATTTCATAGTAAAAATAATTCCTCTGTTGAATTACGTAAAAGTAAATAAATTTTTTGAAATAAAATCGGATTTGGATTTTCTCGTTTTAAATATCAGAAACGGCCTTTTTTCTGGGGAAAAAATTAATTTTAATCATTTTTTCGAATTCAAAAACATGAATTTTATCGCCAAAAATTATTATTAAAGTGAGTAAGCGCATTATGGCGGAAAGAAAAGAATTCAGAATAAAAAAGTTGCAAATGATACGTGACTTTTATTCTGAGTTGAAGTGGACTTGGATTTGGCAGCGCGTTTTAGGGACTTTTTTAATAACGTCGGCAAAAAATTTTTTTTAAATTTCAAATTCATTCACAATGTAGTGCGATAAATTGTCGTTAGAACCGTAAAAAAAAACTTAAATTGTAAAAAATGACTCAAAATAGTTTAAAATCGCTTAAAATCGCTTTTCTGCAAAATTTCAAAGTTATCGAGATACAAGCCTTTTATCCCGAGGTCGCGAAGTAACGACCAAGCAACATCTCGTACTCTGACCTCTCGCTTGTGAAGCAAGCACACCCACGGGGCTGGGTTCGTTTCACCTTAATTTTTACTTATTTCTATTTTTTCTGGGTAAGCATTCTCCATGGAGCCGGATGAAATGGAAAAGTCATTATTAAAGGAGTTTGCAGACTGGGTAAAAGAAGAGAAAATCTCCGAAGATGTGGACCCCGATATACTTCTACATTTTTTGTACGGCTGCAAATACCGTTTGAACAAGGCTAAAGACAAATACAAAAATTTTGCACAATTACGGGAAAGTACACCGGAATGGTTTGATAATAGAGACCCAAATTTGGAAGAATTGCAAATATTATTAAATTTAGGTGTTTGTGTGGTTCTTCCAGAAAAAGACGAAAAAGATCGCACTTCTGTGGTTGTCAGGGTAGCCGTTCACGATCCAAAAGCGATGCCGTTAGCTCCTTATTTTAAATTAAATTTCATGATAGTTGATTATTTGCTGGCCACTAATTCTGACATTTGGAAATATGGAATGAATTTTATAATAGATGGACAAGGAACATCTTTAGCAAGGAGCATCCTTACCTTTCAGTATACTCCGTTCATAATTAAAAAATTAGTTTATATGTGGCAGCACTGTATTCCTGTCAGATTTAAGAGCTTTAATTTTATAAATATTCCTTTTATGGCTCGATTTCTTATTAATTTATTGAAAAATTTTATGCCTCAAAAATTAAGAGATAGAGTTTATGTTCATTCGAATTATGAGGAACTGCATCAAATAGTTAGCCCGAATATTTTGCCTAAGGAGTACGGGGGAACGAACGGTGAAATGGAAGCATTGCAGAAGGTTTGGTCGGAAAGAATAATAAAAAACCGGGAATGGTTTTTAAATAATATGAAAAAATCGGTTTTAAATAAGGATATTAATTAGCATTGTCGTGTTTTATCGCACCAGCTGACAACTTCGAAAAAAACAACTATTTTTTTTTAGGTAAAGGAACAAAATTATTTCTAAAATTAATATGATATGACAAACCGACGTCATTTATTTTGATTTCAAAAAGGTTTTTGATCTTGTAGACCACTCTATAGCCGTCACCGTCAAGTTTTTCCGGCGCACATCCAAAACAACATGAGATGCTTGCACCAAAAATTGCCTAAAAGCAAGAAGTATCAACAAAGGATCAGCTCCATCATCAATGGTTTAAAGATGTCGATTCTCAGTGTTGAGAGATTACATGCGACGAAGTTGAAAACCGAACTCGACAAAGCCCACCAGGACCCAAAAAGCTCCTACCTGACAAACTAGTTGATGACTTCACGTCAGGCGCTAAGAACAAAATCAATCATGATTTTAACGTTACCAAAATCAAACAAATGAATAAATTTAACAAAGTAGTCAATTAATGTGATAATGTAAATACTTTAGGATCTTTAGAGAATATAAAAAATTTAAGCAAAAAGGAAATCCCGGAACAAACTACCAAACTACTGTCACTAGGACCGAAATTTTCAGTAGAACCTAGTAACAAAGACATCAAAGTCAAACAAATGTTAAGTTTGACCCTGAAGAAAACCCTGAGCTGATTACACTTAATTCTGACAAAGGCAACATTACCTGTGTCTTAGATAGAGAACAATATGTCAAAAAGATGTCCGACTTAATTAACGATTTTGAAACCTATACTTTGTTAAAAAATGATCCTACCGAAACTGTGCAAAGGAAGAGTAATGACCTAATTAAAGAATTTTATACAAAAAAATACTTTGATGAACGTGAAAAACGCAACTTAACCAACTATAATTCTCAAACCCCTAAAATATATGGCAATCCCAAGGTCCGTAAAAAACATGGCTGTTTGTTTTTATCATTTTTCAATTTTTAATTATTAATTATTTATTGTATTTAAAACTAACGAATATGATCGCTTTTAACCTCGATAATCGTTTGACGTGTTGGATCATGTTTTTAAAATGAACTTTATTATTATAAGTTTTCCCCCATCTCGAGGTATGTTGCTGATTGAAGGTCAATGACTGATTTTTTTTTTTTTCATTCAATTGTCTTGTATTGTGCAATTTATCTTTTAATTTTTTTAGCCCTGAGGAAGTTATAAATACAGATAACGAAACGTTGACGAAGAGATACAAATAGTTTCATTAACCTGTTCCATTAATCCCGAAACTCAATCATTAAAATTATTTCTTTGACATTTTTTCATTGCGATATTATACTGTATTATACAGTATTATATATTTTAGATTGTATATTTTATTGATTTATTTTATTATATTTGATTTTATTTCTTTCTTTACCGTTACTGAAACTGTTGTACCTATATTTTAATTGATTAATAGTAATGATTTCGAGATATGTGACTAGGGTGCCCGTTGAACACCGTGTTGACGAATTTTTTTCGGGCCACCCTCCAAATCGGTTCCAAATAATTCAAAAAGTCGAAGTCTAAAATATTTTTTTTTTTATCTCAACCGGAAGCCTTGCCCCAAGGCACTTGTTTTTTCCCATATAAAAAGCACGGTAAAATGCCATTATTTCAGATTTATTTTTTTTTCCGAATGTTATAATGACCCGAAAAAATTGATTTTCAGCATGCACGCTCCTTAGATGTGCAGCATTCTCCGTATTTTTTCCCATCTCCCAGAACAATATTTCCGCCCCCCAGGAGGGGGCAAAATGTCCCTAAATCTGCAAAATCCGCACCCTCCTGGGGGACGGAAATATTGTTCTGGGGAGATGGAAAAAAAATACGGAGTATGCTACACATCTAAGGAGCGTGTATGCTGAAAATCAAATTTTTCGGGCCATTATAACCGTCGGAAAAAAAATAAATCTGAAATAATGACATTTTACCGTGCTTTTTATATGGGAAAAAACAAGTGCCTTGTGGCACGGGTTCCGGTTGAGGTAAAAAAAAGATGTTTTAGATTTCGATTTTTTGAATTATTTGGAATCGATTTGGGGGGTGGCCCGAAAAAAATTCGTCAACGCGGTATTTAACGGGCACCCTAATGTGTGACAGCATTTGTTTTTCTTTCTTTTTTTTTCCCCCTTTTGTTTAAATTTTGTCACGATGGTGACAAAATTAAAACTGAATTAAATGAATTAGTCACTATCGTATTAATTTTTATCTTAAAAAAATTTATTTATTTTCGCAGTAATTCTCGAGAATCTCGAGAATAGAAATTTTTTTCCCGAATCTCGAGAAATTAACAATTGAATTGATTTCGAGATTCTCAATTCTCGAGATTCAAAAGTGGTCGAGAAAATCTAACCTCTACTTTGTCCCCAAAAAAGACAGGTTTTAGAGTACGTAAACGTTTTATTAAAAAGTAAATTATCAGTAACAAATTATTTTAAATTAGTAAATCCAATAATTGTAATGGTTATGAACTGATTTATTTTGAGAAAATTATTAGATAGCGAAAATTCTTTCTATACCGAATTATTCAAATAATTGGCTGAAAATCCTAAAAACCGTAGCAAGTCCAAAGTCTTGGAATGACTTGTACTGGGGATACCTGAAACAGGACGAAAATAATGCATTAAAGGAATTGAATTGAATCAAATTGAAAATATATATTGCCTTTTTTATGCGATATTGCCTTTTTTGGAAGCGTCTGCTTTCTTTTCGGCAAGCATCATGGAACATAAAATTGGAATTTTCTTCTGCTTTAAGAATGCATCCAAGCATTGCAAAAAAGATGAGATCGATTGTCCACGGTGCCATTTAGCAATCACTTCCTGATTGCCTACTTGCTTATCAGCTACGTATCCAACTTCGTCCATGGTTCCCCACTGAATGGCTAAACCTGGCAGACCATCTTCCATTCGTTGTTCGCAAATTCTTTCCGCGACCTATTACCAAGATCGGTTTAATTGAAATAATATACAGTATACTACTGAAGTAACTTACCGAATTGGCCATTCCGTAATTTGTCTGACCAGCATTACCCTTCCCGCAAGTTATACTGGAGAAAACGACGAAGTAATTTAATTCCGGACACAGCTTTAAAGCTGTGTCCGGAATTAAATTACTTCGTCGTTTTCTTACTTCGTCAGCAGAATTCTGCTGACATTGTCTAACAACTTAGTTGCTACTGCTTTAGGAGCGAATGTGGTATGGAAGTGTTCTTCCGTTTGATTCTCAAATATAGAGTCGCGGAGGACCTAAAAAGCATATAAAATTGATTAAAATAAGTTTTCGATTTATTTATTTATTTAATTAAATATTAAACGCACATTCCATTAAAATTTTTCATAATTTTTTTTTCAGTGCCCTACAAGCAAGTGACTTTTTACTCTATAAAAATCAATTTTTATCCCGGATTTAGCATAAGGTATGAATTATTGTCAGCCTCGTAGCTCACTGGTAACGTGCTCGTCTCACAGGCGAGAGGCACGGATTCAAATCCGGCACCCGGCACTTTACACCCTACACACCTATCAGTTCGGAAAAATTCCGACTGATGTTGCCTGACCAAAATCATCAGCGTCAAGCGACCATAATTTTAGGATTTGGAGTGTACCATTCATAAATTCAAATTTAAGGTCACTTCCCCTCGCCAGGCAACGATAAACCAGCGAGTGGTATTTCTGTCATATAAGTTTCTCGGACTAAAAATAGGGTAACCAAACGTTTGCAAAACAGCTCTCGTTTGAATTTGAGAAACCACCACGTATTCGAATATAACGTTAGCAAAAACGCATTAACAATTTATAAGTTGAAGTTACCATTGCTAGATTAAATATTCCATCAACCTGACCCAAAGCATTGGCTTCGTTAATTATATTAGTGACACCTTCTTCTGTTGTACAACAGATTACGGAGTTAAAATTGTTATTTCCACTCAAGATATTACATAATATCTTGAGTGGAAATAACAATTTTAACTCCGTAATCTCTCCATAATCGAAGCCTCATGGCTTGGTAACCAGTACGGACGCCGGATCTTGATGCCAAGACAATTGCTCTTGCTCTGCGAGTAATAAGCCAATCAGTCATTTCCAAGCCTAAGCCTCCAAGACCACCTGTAAGCAAAAATAATTTACAAGTTGAAAGCTTTTACTTAAAATAATTTACTAGTTCTTATTTCGGTACTCACCAATAATGACGTAAGACTTAGCAGAATTACAATAAAATCTAGATAACGAATCGTATAGTTTAGGAATTGGAAGAGCTACCAGATCCTTCTCTTCGTCTCTAAACTTCAGAATGACTTTCCCGATATGTTTACCAGCACCCATGTATCTGAAAGCTTGTTCAACCTCCGAAATATCAAAAACGGTCGTTTTCAAAGGTTTGAAAACCCCTTTTTGAAGAAAATCTTTGAACATTTTACCGAATGCCATTTTCAAAGAACCAGAATGAAACATACGATCCAACATTACAGAGTGGAAACTTATACCATTCTTAAATGCTTCCATATTCAGTGAGTTATTATTAATCATATCTAATTTTCCTATTTCTAAAAATCGACCGTCCATGGCTAAGCATCTTACTGAAGCTTGGAGCTTATCTTCCGTAAGAGAATTTAACACTATATCAACTCCTTTGCCGCGAGTTTCAGTTGCAATCATTTGCTCGAATGACGTATCTCTTGAATAGCCGATTTGGCTGTCTTTGATCTGAGAAAATAATTTGCTTTAGAAAGCTTTTTACTTTATAAAATAATAATTAGTTGTTTTACCTGAGGGAAATTTTGTTTAAGATACTCTCGTTTTTCCGAAGTACCAACAGTTACGAAGATCTCGCAATCATAATAAAGTGCCATACGAATAGCAGCTAAACCAATTCCTCCTGTTCCTGAGTGAATTAAAATAGATTCTCCTCTTTTTATTCTTCCCTTGACCACGAGAGCAACGAAAACCTAAAGCAAATTAGTATTACAATATTACAGTCATAGATTTGAATAATACAAGTTGGGTTTCCTGAAAGAGTTTCTATAAAAAGGCTATCTTTTTATTTATTAATGTTTTTGAATTTGAATTATAAGGTCGCATTACACGGAGACAGTTTACAAGCTCGTTTTTCATATTCAACTTATAAACGTGATTATTAAACTATTGTTATCCCGGATAGTTGCTGCACTTAAGTTCAGTTAGTTAATTAGCAACGCAGAGTTATTTTAGAAACATGTCACATCGTCCGAAAAGTTATGAACATCTTCAAATAAATGTGTGTAAACAAAGCAAATTGAAATACTGTGCATTGTATATATTCAAATAAATGCGTAAAATTTATTCAATATTTAATACACTTACTGTCAAATAAACCATCGGGACAGAAGCAGCTTCTTCTAAAGTCCACTCATTAGGCACATCCCAAACTAAATCGTCGAGATGGTTGAAACTGATTCGTGATGCTTTAGGTGCATCATGTAATATTCCCATAACTCTTCTGCCTGTAGAGGTTATTCTTCCGGAAAATTCTAAATTTTTAATGATATTCTACAATGCAAAAGTAATTTCGTGTTGTTATACTTTATATTAGCTTCTATATACAACAGAAATATATATGTATGTTACGGTAAATGTTGACTTTTGGTGAATGTTGACATTTACCAGAGAAAAATTGGTAATGTTGCCATTTCGCGATTTTAGAACCAAACGGTTCCAAATGCACCACTTGAGGATTTGGAGTGTACCATTCATAAATTTAATTCAAGGTCACTTCCCCTCGCTAGGCAATGACAAGGGAGTAAACCGTAGGTCCCGAACGTTTGCAAATCCGCACACGTTTGTATAGAAACCACCACGCATCGTTCCACGATGCTAAGGATTGATGGTGAGTGTCTTCGTAAATGGTGCATTTGGGACATTTTGTTTCCAAGGTCGCGATTTCCTAAGGACACTGGAAAATGAAGGCATTTACCGGTTTTTGTCAACATTTTCCGTAACATATATACATAGTATATGTATTTTTTTACCTCTTCTCTAATCATCTTATCAGAATCTGCAGGGATTTTACCAGTAGCTGTCATGACATCTCTGAAATTGATTGACGAGTAATACACTGTGATATCATTTTCTGGAGTTAATATTTGGCGACTAAAAAAGAATATTAAGTATTAATTCCGCTGAAAATTTTTTCGAAGAACGAGCTTAAAAAAGACAGTTACTCAAATTCGATCACTTATGGGAAAGAAAAGCGAATGAAGGTACAACACACAATCAATCGGTGTGGGAGCCTGACCTTGGTAATTATATCATCGAAAATTTAATAAAAAATAATATAAAATCGAAATAAATTACTCCTTTTAGGTCACAAAAATCGTTTTCCTTAGGTACTTTTCGACGTATCCGTCATCTTTAGAGAAAATTTTTTTTTTAACTTTTATGGAAATCTTTTAAATTAGAACCGGTTCTTTTATGTAGTTAAAATCGTGGTTTGATACTACAGTAAAGACCCCATTTGAACGACTTTTCTTAATAGTCAGATTAGAAACAACGTTTTAATCAGAGCCCAAATGTATACTATAAGGCGTTTCTTTTATCATAAGCAACTTAGATACTGTTTGCTGTCTATTTTCGAGGGTGATACTGTATTGGCTTTTATTTACTTTTAAATTGATTCCTATATATACTTACTTTACGTTCAATGGTCCTTCATAGCATTTGAACGACGAGAGATCTCCTGTTACTGATGGGTTAAGATAAACTTGATCCATAGAAACAGATTCTTCTAATGACAAGTGTATATGACGGTAACTTCCCCATTGTCCGTTCTTTAAAATATTAACAGCTAATTCTTTTGATATTTGCTGGGAATATAACTGACTGCTCATGTCGAAAGGAGGAGCATCATCGTCCAATATAATCACGCACCTAATAATTAACAAATTCAAATTAATTTAAAAATACCAGGAAAAATATTTTAGTTCAATTATTTATGACTGAATATTTATTATTATATTTTTGCCGTGCATTTTATAATTATTTTTCATAAAAGTTCATTTCTACGTCTTCATTGCAATATATTTTAATGATTTTTATTCTTTGACATGTATTTTATCAAAGAACAAGTCGCTATTTTTTTTTTAGCAGTACAAAAACTACTTCTCTTTTTTCGGACAGTTGGAAAAACTACTTATCTTTTTTGCGTTACTGCAAAAACGATCTATCGTATATAGGAGTGATCATTTAAATAGATCGTTTATAAGTCGTCAAAAAAAGATAGGTATACCTATCTTTTGGTACTGCAAAAATGTGTTTTCGTACTGCTATGTTTTTGTACTGTGTTTTTGTAATGTACTTTTGTACTGCCTATGTTTTTGTACTGCAAAAAAAAAAAAAAAAAAAAAAAAAAATAGGGACTTGTTTGGAGCAGTCGATGTTGTAATAATCCAAATGACTAATGATAATGAATTAAACAATCAATAAAGGTGCAATTTTTTCCTTTTACCCAAATCCAAAAAAAGAATAGGAAAAATAAGCCAATACAAATAATAAATTTTTAAGCAAAAAGTGAGCGTTGGCAAATAGTTGACTTAACTACGTTCATGAGACGAGGTCACAGAAACGTTTACTCAATGCGTTTGATAAACGTTTAGGCAACCGTTGCCAATACCATTTTCCCACCCGGACATTTTCAATGTTACGGCAACATTTATTGCCAACCGTTTCCTTACGTTAAGGAACAACGTTTGCGGCAACTGTTATTCAACGAACCAATGTTTCTTGGGAGAATGCGGAGTAATGTTTGCAGAAATGGAAAGTTTCATTTTTGCAAAACGTTGTCAAGCAATAAGCTTGACCTACCAAAAATTATAATTAGGACTGTTTGCATTTAGGGACTCTTTACATTTCGGCCTACTAAACCTAAATAACTAATTAATATACCTTAATATTTTTCCATTCGATTCCTTTCGGAAGCAATTCAAACAACTCAATAAACCAAGAAGCCCATTTTCTTTCTCTTTCTCGACTACAAGAATTATATTTCGAACAATAGGATCTGCGATGTATTCTTTCAAGATCGGAAGCCAACTAAAGCTATCTTTCTCTGAGATTTTTAAAACGGCTGGAACACCGGTGAATATTTTATCCTAAAATTAAATTCGATGAATAGTACATTCAAATGTGGTTATCGCTTTAAGCTTTTTTCATACTTTGCCAATTTTCCTAAGGAGCAATATTCTTTCATTGTCGACTATTTTATCGAAAATTACATGAAATCGTTCCAATGGTAAAGTTGCATTTACTTTTTCTCGGACAATTAAAAATCCTTCAGGTTTCAAACTACCTAAAACTTGTTGAAGGAGTTCAGTTCTGTTTAAGATATTTGATCCAATAACGACAGAACAATTTTCTTCTCCTGATAATTTTTTGTCTTTGACGGTGATTCCATCTTCTAATTCTGACGCTTTAGGATTATTTGCCGGAGACAATACAGTTATTTCCGCCTATAAAGTTATGTAAATCAATATGTAGCTGCACATTTTTGAATAACTTGCTTGATTATTGCATTGCCTACCTGAACCATGATCATATCTCTAAAAATAGCATAAACATACTGAGCAACTAAAATCGATTCCGGGTTAACTGTAATATCCCCTACTTCTACTATTTTAGACTTAATTTCCTGAAGATTTTCAACTGCGATATGTATGCAGATTCGCATCGTTTCTAAAAGACTTGTTTCCGGAGAGCTTTGAAGACTGACATAAGGAACAAATTTATACTGCTCTATAACTGGAGTTCCCAAAGGTTTGCGCCTCGCTATTTTTGAATCTCTTACATGGTGAATTTGAATTCCTCCAGATAAAGCTATTTTCTTATCACTGTAGTAATAAACGGGCAATGCTGAAATCAAAAGATTATTTTTAATGTTTTTAGACTTTTAATTTACAAAGAATATAAATATCGTTTTACTTTTATCTCCTTCAGAGTCTAAATTATGCACGCATTGGTTATGTTTTTCAGCGTCGACAACTACTTTCTGAATAAAAGTGGGTAAAAATAATCCCCTCTTATCCTCATTCAAAAATCGAAGCTGAAGCATGTTATCCATAAAAGCTATGTAGTTGTTTGACCATGTGATTCTACCATGTGTAGCAAAGTTGTCAGCAGATTGAAGGTTTTTGAACAATCCCGAATAATGATATCCTCTGAGTTTCAGTTCTTTGTAAATATCAGCATTTGACAAGGGTAACAGATCTTCTCCCTCATTTCCGGTTATTTCCGGTAATTTTACAGTTTCTTTATTTATATTTTCAGGTACGTAAGCTCTTCCGGTTACGACTGCGACTCCATTGTCTACTATCTCGAAATTTCCTGAACCTTTATGTACCTGAACCGCTAAATCCACAAACCCTGTGGAAATATATAACCATATTATCTCAATATTTTAAATCGATTTAAAAAGTTTACCTTCTTTAGGAATTGGTGTAGCCCTGTTGAATTTAACATTCTCGAAAACAATTGAAAGTTGAGAATATGACACTCCTCTTATAAGGCCAATGGTTTCCCAGACCAAAAACTAAAAAATAAAAAAACCGATAAACCCGTCATTATTTCCATACGAATAATGTTTCATTGCTTTACGAACCAAATATCCAGTAGCCGGGAACAAGATCCTGCCGTCGACGACATGACCAGCAATAAACTTCATATCCTCATTCATAAGACTGACCTTGACTTTACGTTGACTGGTATTACTTTTTTCTTCCAGAAGGTAAGGTGAAACATACCAATCAACAGAATGGTCCCATTTTACTAGCGGAGATATCATGGGAGTACCTCGTGACACGGGGTATTTTACAGATGGATATAAATTGGCTAGTTGCATTTGAACTCCAACTTCGTAAAGTCTTAAAAAGGAATAAATTTCATCAAATTAAAAGTTTAAGGCTGCAAAAAAATCTACTTACTTTCCTATTCCCTTAAATAAAACTTGGGTATTGTCGACATTGTTGTATTGCGTCAATACTATATTCGCTGTGTCCTCTTTTAGTGATCTTTTAAGAATAGCTTGCAGAAAACCACAAGGAGCAATTTCGATAGTGATTGCGTTGCTTGGGATATGAGCACAAGCTTCTTCAAACAACACAGGCTGTAATAGGTTATTGGTATGATATTCCGCTGAAGACGATTTAGCTAATGGCGTGTTCCACTGGCTTTTTGGAAAGGAAGAAGAGATCCATTTCGACGATCTTAATCTTGGGTGTTGGATAACCTGTCGATTTTAATAAGTTATGAATTGTGGCAAAAAATTACAAGAATTTTTATTTTACCTTTTGCAGATATTGGAGTAATTTGGGCCTTGCTTTAGCTATGTATTTACTATGATAGGGAGTGTTTGAGTAAGGTATTTCTCTAGTTGATATCCCTTGTGCTGTTAGTTCCGACACGAATTTTTTCATAGCGTGCGATGATCCGGAAAGAGTGCAAGAATTAGATCCGTTATGGCAGGCCAATTCAACTTCTGGTGGTAATAATTTCTTAATATTTTGGTGGCCTATGCTCACGTCAGCCATGTACCCTCGAATGAAGTCAGTTTCAGTAAAAGTGAGACCTTGATAATAGGCAACCAATATTGTTTGTTCTGCGGTCAAGCACCCATCAGCATAAGCACAACCCAGTTCTCCTATTGAATGTCCGATTATGTTGTCTGGGAAGATGCCGATGGAATGAAGTATGTCTACCAATCCAATCTAAAATCATAAGGTTTTAACAACTATCGGGCCAACATTTTTTTTTTAAATTACTTACTTGTACTGCTGCAATGCCAACAAAAGAATTTACGGCGTTATCGAACATTTTGGGATCTTCTTCCGTTAATATCCTCATAAGATCTACATCATGCTGAGTCAAAACTTTGTGACACTTTTCTATTGCGGAAGTAAAAATCGGTATTGTAAGTAATGATTGGCCCATTCTAGGCCATTGAGATCCCATTCCAGAAAATACGAACCATATCTTTCTTTTTTCTCCAGAGAAATACTATTGATAATAGGCTTGATAGAGAAATTGCCTTGATAATATTGTTTGTTCTGCGGTCAAGCACCCATCAGCATAAGCACAACCCAGTTCTCCTATTGAATGTCCGATTATGTACATGGCTGACGTGAGCATAGGCCACCAAAATATTAAGAAATTATTACCACCAGAAGTTGAATTGGCCTGCCATAACGGATCTAATTCTTGCACTCTTTCCGGATCATCGCACGCTATGAAAAAATTCGTGTCGGAACTCACATTAAAAGTTAGATTTTTACATCTTCTTGTAACAATAAAATTTTACCATTGGTTGCGGTTACATTTGACGAATTTTTTGGTACGAATCGCTGCTTTATTTTAATTTGAAAGAAAATTAAATTAATTTGTAGGTGTTCGGAGGTTTACGCACTATTTAATTATTAATATATTGATATAGCGCTATAAGCGACTATTAATATATCACTGCATTTGCTGTATTATTTGTCGCTTACTTCTACATTAATTGGTTTTGCTTTGTCAAACCGTAGGTGAAGATAAAACATTGTATCGGCCCCGGAATCGACCTATCGCAGATCCATGCGATTTATATATTTTTGAAACCCCCATGATGAGTATATATAACGAAAATGCAAAGTTTATGTATGTGTGTGTGTGTTTGTCGCTCGTATCAGTCTCACTGCGAAAGCTCAAGAACCACTGAACCGAACAGCTTCAAATTTTGTGGGTAGTTATCCAGGTCTGAAAGAAATTTGATCAAAATCTGAAGAATCGTTCCTTAGATATGGGATTTGATTCCTTATACGGTCAAAAATGGCGAAAAAAAAAAATGCGGCCAATCGGTTGACGTCACCACGGCATGACGTCAATCTCCCCTTTCGGCGAAAGAAATTGAACTAGGGCCATTTCTTAGCTAACTTTGAGAATTTTTTGTCAAACATTTTCAGAAAAAACTACAGTTCGTCGAATCATACATTTTCTGAAAATTTTTGACGAAAATGTTGGTCCAACATGTTTGAAAGTTTGAATGTTTGAGAAACAAATCCAAATGTTTGTCAAACAAATCCATAGTGAATTTGGACCCAAACAGTGCTTATGAAAAAATTTTAAATTTTCCGAATTTTTCGGATTTTCAGGTTTTTGCTGGATTCAGTGTTGCTGAAAAGCTCTCGTACCGAATTACAGATTTATAAACCTGTCCGAAATGCTCAATAATTATACTAAGTCAGTCAGTCAGTGAGTCAATGTCGTTCAAACTATGCATTTTTAAAGTTTACTCGCATCCTTTGCATCTGCTTCAACGAGCAGATGCTCCAAAAAAGTTTTGGATCATATGCAAGGATATGAAATTGCACTTGCTCCAAATGGAGTTGCTCCAGTTGCGCCAAATTGCAGATGCTCCAAAAAAGTTTTGGATCATATGCAAGGATATGAAATTGCACTTGCTCCAAATTGCATATGGTCCAAAACTTTTTGGAGCATATGCAAGTATTGTGTGTTTTTTATATTGCATTTGCTCCAAAAGTTTTGGAGCAAGTACTAAGGTTAAAAAGGTTGACTTGCATTTGCTCCAAAACAAAAAAAAAAAAAAAAAAAAAAAAAAAGATTGCTTTTACCCGTTGTTCCCATCAGTTATTTGTTTGAGAAAGAAATATCTTCTAAATAAAATCACTAATATCATCTAATTTAAAATGAGTAATATTCAGTTTTTTCAGTAACATTCAGACAACTGATGGTAGGGTCAAACCTTAAGAGCTATATGTTAATATGTAATTATAAACTTTAAACAGGCCGCGCGATGTGCATGAACCTTAGAAAATTTAGTACGAAATTGTTCTGGGTGTCTACTGAAAATCATTTTTGAAATTCAAGGTTTTTTTTAAGGTTTTCAAGACTCATTTTCAGAAAAAATAAAGGCTTTTTTTTTAAAAGGATAGGCTCTGCTTTAGAAAAGTAGGACTAAGGTAAAAAGTAACAGTTTTTTTTAGATAAGGTAAAATATAACGTTTTTTAAATGTAAAAAAAATTCCAGAATGGGTCTGATTTTAATAAGAAAAAAAAGACGACGCAAAAAAAAAAAAAAAAATTAATAGTTGAATAAGTTCTAAATTTAAGGGTATTTACTGAAAATTATGTTTGAAATTCAAGGTTTTCGAGGTTTTCAAGGTCGGTAGACACCCTGTTATTGAAATTTGAACTGGTTTTCAGTTTTAAAAATAACCTACGTGGAAATTGCGTAGAAGGTATTCGCTAGGCCAGTATTACAAGGTTGTATCTGCACTGTTCAGGTTGACACTAGTTTCCCTTGCGTTAAACATAAGGAACTAGTGTCAAGCTGAACACTGCAGATACAACCTTGTAATACTGGCCCTAGCGAATTGTTTTTTTTTTTTTTTTTTTGCTTTGGAGCACATGCAAGTCAACCTTTTTAACCTTAGCAATTGCTCCAAAACTTTTGGATCAAATGCAGTATACAAAACACATAGTTTTTGCATATGCTCCAAAAATTTTTGGAGCATACGCAATTTGGAGCAAGTGCAATTCATCATACCCTTGCATATGATCCAAAATTTTTTTGGAGCATCTGTTCGTTGGAGCAAATGCCATAGACCCGTTTACTCTCTCAGAAAATTCAAAAGCTGGGGGGAATATTTTCGGTATACGATATCTTCATGGTTGCAAGATCTTTTAAAAAAAAAAAGCGATGTCCTAAGCCATTTAGCATTTGAGTTGGGGAGGTACGAAAAGTACCAAACAACAATTCGTGTAAATGCGTTGGGGAGTGCATGAAACTTGGCTGGTGCACTCCCGTGCACCTAAATTTGTCTCCTAACCCAAAAAGAAAAGAAGTTAATAAAGAAACTAATGAAACGAATAATTAAACCTACATACATAACTTTTTTCTTTCGAAACAAAACAAAACATAGCGACTCAAACGAAAAAATTCGCCCAATATGCCTGTATCCATATTACCTGAACATCTCGAATTTTTCTGCCGGTATTAGTCAAAACAGTAAAGCCTCTGTACTTGTGTCCCAATATTTCGTCCGAGTGTATTTCATGCAAAAGTTTAATGTATTCAACATCAATTGGCCTTGATTCCAACTGCAGAAAAAAAATATGCTTTTGAATGATTTGTTGTGCTTTAGAAATAAATTCGAATAACTTACATCATCTAAAATAGCTGTGCAAGCTTCATCTGACCTTCCAGATACCAGCACCAATCTTGGAATATTATCTGCTGGAGATCCTCCGTTAACTTTCTCTTTTTCATTCCATCGGAGCAAAGCGTGGCAGTTAGCCCCTCCGAAACCCAGTGAAGTGGTGCCAACTAAACCACCCGCCCAAGGATGTTTTTCAGTAATCACCTAAAAATAACCTATGTAAATCTAGTAAACTTTTCATCCAGTTTGTGCTGCAAACATTACCTTCATTCTCCCCTCCACCAAACCAGGTACATCTTCCCTGGGAATTTCGAAATGTAGATTAGGAGGTATATAGCCCGTTTCCATAGCAATAATTATTTTTGAAATAGCGCAAAGCCCGGAAACAGGTTCCGGATGCCCCATATTGGACTTCACAGATCCTATCAAAAGTGGCCTTTCTCTCTCCTTACAAAATATTTTCTCCTTACAAAGTATTTTGCGTTACATTCTTCGAAATCTCCGACTCTGGTTCCGGTACCATGAGCTTCTACGTAATTTACGCTCGTCGGATTAATTCCGCATTCCATATAAAATTCTCTCATCAATGCGCACTGCTGATTCCCGTTCGGATATAGGAAACCCTGTTCTGTGAATCCATCGCAGTTCGTTTTCACATGAACTACCGTAGCGTAAACTCTTCTAGCGTCTTTTGCTTTTTGTAAAAAGATCATAGAAATAGCTTCTGACCTGCAATAGCCCTTGGCTAGAAAAAAAAGATGCGTTTAAGAACTTTCGTATAAATTTTTGTTTAAAGAAGCAATTACCGGCATTATCGAAACTTCTGCAATGACCGTCCGAACTAAGCGACCCCGTACGAAAAAAATGAATAGTTCCAATTGGTTCTAAACATAAGTGCGAACCTCCTACCAAAGCTGTATCACAATGACCGTCTCTAATAGCTTGATAAGCATTTTGTAATGCAATTAATGTTGAAGAGCAAGCTGTATCGAGGCCGCAGCTGGGTCCTGAAATTTAATTTCGTAAAAGTGAAGAACAGATTTGATCTCTCTAGGAATTATCCTGTGCCTTACACCTACCAGTTACTCCTAGCCAGTAAGAGATCCGATTTGCTATCATGGCTCTCGTACAACTAGTGAAAGCGAAACCATTTACGTCAATTTTTTCGTTAAACCAAATTCTTTCGGATTCGGCGAACGTTATCCCAAGAAAAACTCCGCATCGTGTTCCTTTTAAATGTTGAGGATTTAACCCTGCGTCAATAATGGCTTCGTAAGCTTTTTCCAACAGCATTCGACACATTGGATCCATAACGTGAGCTTGTTTATAATGCACTCCGAAGAACGATGCGTCAAATTTTGTGATATCATTGATTGTTCCGCTCCTTTGAGGGATTTCAGGATGATCTGAAAGGTATAATGAGCGTTACGGATCCGTTGATAAAACTTGAAAGACAAAACTAACCAAACTTCCAGCGCCGCCCATTTTCTGATAGAAGATATACTTTGTTAAATAATAGAACAGGGTTTCCTATATCCGAACGGGAATCAGCAGTGCGCATTGATGAGAGAATTTTATATGGAATGCGGAATTAATCCGACGAGCGTAAATCTGAACTGGTAGACGTCATCACTGTTTGGAAACCTTCCTGAAAGGCCTGAAATGACGATCTCTTCGCCGGGTTTCGGGTGGGCGAGTTTTTTTCCCGCGGAGATTGATCGGGGAAGTTGATTTTCTTCGTTTTCTGCGTCAGTAGCCAAAGCCATTTTTTTTGTTGAAGTTTTCTCTAATAAAAATTTAATCGAAAACGAATTAGGTGTTAAATTTTTAACGTTAACTCGTTAAATTGTTAACGTAAGTTTATAGAGCACAAGACTTTTACTATCTCTTACAGGAAGATAGCTCGAATGATAAAGATAAAATTACAAACAAGACAAATGAACCTATCATATTATTTTTTCAGCTGTTGACTTTAGCAACCCTAAATGAAGCCGATTTTCAATATGCCACCAAACATTTCAAAACTTGGGTGGTAAAATAAAAAAGGGAAATTTTTTTCGGTTTCTATTGAATCACACTTTTTTATATAATTAATATTTTATTTCGTCAGACAGAAACTTTATGTCTGTACTCTGGGCCTACCTACATCCTCCGATTTATTTGATTTGGCTGCGCTTTTAAATTGCAAAAATTATGAATGCTAACACCTAGTTCAATCGTTTACCGAGAGCAGGGACGGAAAACTAACCTCAAGTTTGTTTGGGCTCGGTTTGGCTTTGGTTCATCAAAAATACGGGGTTTGGTTCTGTTTAGGTTTTTTTTTTTAACGAAAATAAATGAAAACCATATGGTTTTGGTTTTTGAAAGTAATTAAATTTAAAAAACCGGGTTCTGGTTTTGAATCGGTTTTCTAAAATTTCAAATGTGCCTGTTTGATTCGGTTCGATTTAAAATATCCGGGCTGGTTTGGTTGGGTTTTGATTTTTAAAAAAATATTAAACGAAAAATACCACCTCGATTTGGTTTGGTTATTATCCTTGTCGGTTCAATTTTTTTTATTTTTTTTATTTTTTATTTTTTATTTTTTTTTTTTTTTTTGTTTTTATGTGGGCCTATGGATATCGATTGTGCTACCTTCCTGCATTGCTCATCACTCATCACTTTAATATATTCAACCCTCTGGGGGATTACTCAGGGAGAAAATATAAATGAATGAGCAAGGATAAAAATACAATGGACAAATTTTTGCACTTCAACTCTTCTTCTTAGTCCTTTACTCGATTACGAGCGTGGCGATCTCTCAAATACACCTGTGAGTGCGCTCACAGGCATATGAGACCTACAGTTTAACGCCGGTTCCGAACGGTTATTTTTGAGAGATTTACGAGGCAATTACCGCTTGGTGGTTTGCCATTGCCTTCCGAGGGGTGGTGACCGTTGATTTTCTGACTAGCGCACTTTAATTACCTCACTTTAGAAAATTGAAACCCTACCTGAAACGCCTGAAATGATGACCACCTTCTCTACGTCCTTATAGAAATATTATAGATAAAGTAAGTAGGTTAATTTAAATAACTTAAATCCCTCTTATCACTTATATTCTTAAAATAACGCGCTAAAGCTAAACTTAATAATATTTAAGATTTAAAATGAATGCGAAAAAAGAAAAGATTTATCGGTAATAGAAAAGAAAACAAATCGATTTAACAAGTGGTTTAACCAATGAATAATAAAAAGTAAACAGTGTTTACTGTGGAAAAGGTCATGCAATACTCAAGTCTGCAACAAAACTAATACTACCTTGAAAACGTTGGCTTTTCTATTTTCATCGTATTAGCATTATAATAATATGGCATATATAAAAATCATAACCATATCCAAATCAGCTTAACCTTTTGAGTCAATTATGGAAACTCTAATTACGTAATTCAAAATAATATCACTTTAAAACGTTTGTGCATTTTCCTTATTGGCTAGTTTTTAAGGACAAATAAATATTTACCTGCATTAATAAATTAATGTTTAAATTATTTTACGAATTAATTAGTCTTTGATCGATTTTGGATTTTTATACAAGCGAATCAAATCTTAAACGTCTTTTCGTTCAACTAATTTTTTTCTTATTTTTGTGCCCGTTTTGATAAAATTTTGTTTCGAATTGCAATATAAACAAATCCTCAGACATGTTTATTTATTATGGTAAAATGACGGAGGATTCCTTGTTGACGGTAAAATATTTTTTACATTTTTTTCGCCGTAACATGCTGTAGAGACAGATTTCTTTTTCTCTTTTTCCAATGTTGCGCAACATGTTGGCAACTGGGTCAAAAAAAAATGGTCCACTCCAGATTTTTGCTCTCCGCGCAAAATTTGGTTCTTTACTATCTAAAATAGCTCCCCATTTTTTTTTAATTTTTAAAAAATTTTTTTCGTGCAGTAAGTGCCGATCAAAGATTTTTTAGGCAAAAAAATTGGAGAAAATTTGATTTGAGGCCAATGATTTAAAAATTTGTAAGTTATATGAAAACTGAGAGCGAAAAATTTGAAAATACGGCTCGAAGTTACTTATATATTTTATAGGGGTACCGTAGATTGGGGTGAAGTTGAAGGACCTGAAAAAGTCATTATCAGCACAATTTTCAGCATTATGACTATGCAGCTGAAAAGTAGAGAACATTTTTAGTTCACTACATTGCATTTAGAGATAAGCAGGCGATGCTTAATAGCGCTTTTTAGGCCCTTCAACTTCACCCCAGCCTTCAACTTCACCTACGGTATCGAAAAAAAATAAGCCAGGTCTAAAGTGTTGCCTGTGTGTAATGTGTTGGAGCATTTATCCGGAAAACTAAAAAAAATTCGGCCAAAGCGGGGGAGGTTTGAATGTCGGTGAGGCGCTTAAAGTTTATGTAAAATATGTAGAATTAAGGCCCATATCAAGGATTTTTTGCTTTTCACATTTAGCGATTTTCCCCATAAAGAGGTTTACGTAAAAAATATTAAAAATGGTGGAAAAAATAGAAATTGGGTTTCCCTGCCTAGAACTCACCAAAAGAAACCACTTTTGTATCGGAACCTATGTTCCATCTCTGTTCTTTTGCAAGAAAAATATTTTAAACTTTTTGTCTTTAATTTTTTTTTTTTTTTTAAATTACAAAATAAATTATAAATTTTTTTAAATTTAAAGGGATAAGGGATCCATTACACAAGTTCAATTTTTTGGAGGGAAAAGAACCCGATTTAAGAAAAACCCCGAAAATTAGTCAAATCGCAAAACTCATGCATTACGCCATGGTTATTTGACCATGATTATAAATATCGAGAAAAAATCACACCTCGAGTGGGACTCGAACCCACGAAGGCCATGGACACGCCTTGAAGTCCTATACGCGGACAGCGCTCTAACCAACTGAGCTATCGAGGCTTACACCCGAGCGCATGAAATCTTCTCGATATGACTTAATGAAAGATGGAGTGGAAAGTCGAAGTATACTTTTTGGAGAGAAATTCTTTACTCTTTTTTCCGAAACATTTTCCGCTAAGACCGCACCGTTTGACAACACGGTGACCGAGTACGCTATATCCAGGATTATTAAATCTCGGAGCGTAAGCCAAAGCAATGACGGAAAAAACCCCGGAAATCATTTTTATGATTTTTGACATTAAACCTAAGAGGGGGGTACAATGGACCAAATATTTTTAAATTTAAAGGGATAAGGGATCCATTACACAAGTTCAATTTTTTGGAGGGAAAAGAACCCGATTTAAGAAAAACCCCGAAAATTAGTCAAATCGCAAAACTCATGCATTTTTGCATGAGTTCTAATAATTCAGAACTCATATGCTATGGTTTTTTAAATACTCTCTACTACCTCTATTTTTATGCATGTTGCTTAGACAGATTTATTGGCTTAGCTCCTCATGTCAATATAAGCTAATGGAAAAAAAAAACATTGTTATAGAAAACTAATTATTAACGTTAAATATATTTTGTATGGGACTTATATGTATATAAATAGACATATTTTTTGAAAAATATTTTTCAGACACTTTTCATAATCAAAAATTGAACTTTTTTTTCTTTTTTTGGATCAGGATTCATATTTTTTTTAAATTAATCCTGGCTAGTGCAACAATTCCAAGAAAACGTGTGTTATAAAATTGAGTTATTAAAAACTTAAACTTTGTTATAAAATTTTATAACAAAAATTATTTTCAGTTTTTTTATTTTTTTCTAACGCTTCCCTTCTATTTCTATTTCTGTTTTTCATTATTTTTTGAGCCTTTGTCAAATTAAAAATACAAGAAATAAACGGAAAATTCGGAAAAATCTTGAAAATATTTTAAGTCAAATTAATTGTCGACTTAAGAACCATATTGCCGTTTTTAAAAGTCCGTTGTAAAGTGATAGAGTGGATAAAGGCGGCTGGTAAGTCGAACACAAGGCTCGGGTTCTATTCAAAAAAATTGTAATTTTTTTTCTTTTTTTTTTTTCCATTAAAAATGTTCAAAAAAGAGCCTATAAAGTCCCCATATGCTAAAGGAAGTGCAATTCAAGCATAAAATTAATATATTACTCAGTTAAAAATTTTAATGATAAAAATTTATAAATAGTTATAAAATTTTATAATCGGCCAAAACGTTATATAATTATAAAATTTTATAACGCACCTTTTCTTGGGTGTGCACTTAAAAGAAATTCCGGCGCTAAAAAAAAAATTAAAGGTTTAGGGGTAAAGAGCCGGCAAAAAGGTATAGTAAACATACGTATGTTTAAGAACATATGACTTTAGGATTTTTAATGAAATTGACATCATAATATAAGAAATTAAAAATTAATCAAATGATTATAGTGAATACCCGTAAGAGTCTTAACAATAGAATCGTGTTTTGTGTCACACAAAAGCGCTCCAAGCGGCAGACTCGTAAACAAAACGGTTACCTGCTTTGAATCTGGTAAGGCTCCTAGGGACAAAGGTCTGTCCGCCATTTTGTGCAGACGTTAAATAATTTGTTCCTTTTATACGTTGTTTGTGGTTAGGTTGTGTATTTCTTTTGATGTCAACGAGTAAATATTTATATATTTTTTTAACTTTGAGTCATTAAATGGGATTTCAATTTAAGTCCAACATCACAGAGACAGTTATTTAAATGTGCTTAACAACGTACAATTTTTATTCGTGTTGCTTTTATTCTGGAGGATGGATATTTAATGAGGAGCTCAAAGATGTTATTTAAAAAAAAAAAATGGATAGTTGAAATGTAAGTACGTTATTTATTTCAGACCCTAATTGATTGATGCTTCTGGGGTACGAGAATCGCGGTTGTTGAACCCAGGGATGGTATGCCAAATAGATTTTAATCGGAATCGCAATCAGACTCATTATGAAGAAAATCTTATCGGAATCGCGAAATATTGTTGCCATTTAAAATCGGAATCGGAATAAGCATCAGGGGTGAAATTTCTCCGCGATAAATTGAGTTATTTTACAAACCAAAGTCAAATTTTTTTTTATTAAAAAAAAAAAAAAAAAAAAAAAAAGTAGGTAGATATTTTTAAAAACAAAATAAGGTAAAGTCCTCTTCCGTCATATTGTTTTATCTCGATTCGTCATATTTTTTTATCTCTAAAATTGAAATTGAAATTAAAATTGGAATCGGAATCGGAATCGGTGTCAGAATCAAACAACTATAATTTGAAGTTGGATCCGGAATCGAAATTGTACATTTTTTTTTTTTTTTTTTTTTTTTTTTTTAATGTAATTGAAATTTGAATCGGGAACGACTAATATAAAATAAATAAGAGCATCGATTCCGATTCTGAGGTTTTCCATAATAATCGGGATCGCGTTTGGAAAATTATCGAGCATCACTGGAATAAAAATTAGCATGCCATCCCTGGTTGTACCCCGTAGGATCCACAGCATTCATGCTAGAGATTACAAGACGGCGGAGTGGCATGTCTCAGTCGATTCTTTGCGATATTGTTTTGAGATAAAAGTTCAAGTTCCGGAATTCGCTAAGTTAATAGGATTCATTAGGTGGCATGTTACGTTTTTTTATTTCCATAAATTGATTTTATAGGGTCCATGTAGAGATTGAGAAATTTTTTCAATAAACCATCACTGTAAAATATCGTTTTAAAAATATTTAGGCGGGGGCTGCCTGCATCCGTTTATACTGTTGACGTCTGTCGTAAACGTATGATTCTGGAAAATTTAAGGTCCCAAACTCGGTCTTAACCAACCCTGAACATCCACTGGTAAAGCACAACCTTATTATATTTCTCCCATTTGTTTTCAGATGAAAAATTAGTCGAGTTGCTTTAGCAAATTGCCCCTAATTTCCCCAATTTGCCGAAAATACCAGTGAGAAACTACTGTTTTTTCATCCAAAATGAATCTCCGAAAGGATTTAAGTCTGAAACGTTTAGCCCTTTTAAGTTGGTGGGCGTCCTTTTGGAACCGACAGAGCATTAATTACGAAGTCCAGCGAATAATTGATGACATAAAAGACCGGTACTAGAAATTTAATTGCCTTAGCGAAAGACGAACTGAAAGCAATGAATCTACCGATTGTAATATACGATGATCTTATTCACAGGATTACGTGGTTTGGAGAAAGAGTCCTTAAATGGTACCGTAGGTGTAGTAACATTGGGGTACCTTTGCGATGTACAAGAGAAATACATTGGACGGTATACGGAACAATCGATGAAGCCAAAACTGTTAAAAAAATTTCCTTGGAGACGATGTTACATTAAGCAACGATTCAGAAATCTATGGTGTGTATTCCGCTTTGAAGGACTATATAAATCTAATGCTACTAAAATTATAGATTTCTGTCGAAAGCATGAGAATGAAATCGAATACCAACACAAAGATATTCCGCTTTTATATCGTTCTGTGCTTACGTTCACAAATCCAGAAAGCCTCAACCTGTCTAATAAGGAAAATAATGAACTAATAAGCGAATATTTTGGTAACAGAGTCTTATGTTTGTATTGTCAGTGGTCGGAGGTTATTTCGCAGCTGCAGAATATTATTGGCAGCATTTAAATCCTTTAGAAAAAGAAAATGAACTAATGAATGAAGCCAACAACTGGATTCAAGAAAATAATTTGACTTCGACGTATTAGTTTTTCTTTTGTTCGAAATGCCTGAAAACCAAAGGGAAACGTTTTTTGGTTACATAGCTGGAAGGCGCAGATCTACAAAATGTTTGCTTATTTTATGGGAATTTTTGCGATCCTGCGCTTGGGAGGATCAATTTTTCCCGTATTTTATCTATTTGATATTTTATTTTAAGTAGTAAATATGTCATCATTTTTTACACTTACAATTATTAAATAAGATTCTAATTCAAATCCAACATCACAGAGACGGTGGTTTAAGTTTGCTTAAGAAGGTACAGTTTTTATTCCTGTTACTTCTATTGTGGCTGATGGATATTGAAGGAGGCGCTAAAATAAATGTAAGTTTCAAAAAACTTGAATAGCTGAAATCTAAGTACGATATTTAAGTATGGAAGTCCCTAGTTTCTTGATGCTTTTGAGATACGAGAATCGGTTGTTGAACCCCGTAGGATCCACTGCATTACTGGCGGATCACTAAGACGGCGGAGTAGCAAGTCTTTTTCTTAAGATAATGGCGCGACACATACCTTTCGGCTAACTTTATTGCTTAGGTTATAGTTCATTAGTTTTTTTAGCGAGATTTGAAAGTTAAGTTACCATTTTGCATTCGGATTTCCATTTTATATTTCTCCCATTTGTTTTTAGGTAAAAAAATCAGTTAAGTCGCTTCAAGAAACTGCCTCTAATCATCGAATTCATCACATGATTACTAGTAGCGGACTACGATAGCTTTTTTTTTCAACGGAAATGGATCTCCAAAAAGATATCAGTCTGAAACGTTTGGCCCTGTTCAGTTGGTGCGCCTCCTTTTGGAATCGGAAGAGCTTTAAGTATGGAATCCAGCAAATAATTGATGATGTAGCATGGTCCGACACTAGAAAATTCATTCTCTTAGCCAAATACGAACTGAAAGCAATTAATTTACCAAATATAATATACGATGAACTCATTCAAAGGATTACATGGTTTGGAGAAAGACTCCTTAAATGGTACCGGAGGTGTAGTGACATTGGTTTACCTGTGCGATGTACAAGAGAAATACATTGGACGGTTTTTGGAACCATCGATGAAGCTAAAACCGTTGAAAAAAATTTCCTTGGAGCTGGTGTTATATTAAGCAGCGATTCAGAAATGTTTGGCGTGTATTACATGGCTTGCGCATCCGCTTTGAAGGACTATATAAATCTTAACGCTACTGAAATTATAGATTTCTGTCGAAAGCATGAAAAAGAAAAGGAATACAGACACAGAAATATTTCGTTATTATATCGCTCTGTGCTTACGTTGGCAAATCCAGAGAGCCTCAACCTATCTAACAAGGACAAAAATGAACTAACACACAAATATTTTGGTAACATAATATACTCTAAAGAGGCTTTTATGTTTCAATTGTCAGTACGTAAATGCTATACCTCGGCTGTAGAATATTATTGGGAACAGTTAAATCCATTGGAGAAAGAAGATAAACTAATGAGTGAAGCTATGCTATGGATTCAAGACAGCAGATTTGTCGTCGACGTCTTAGTGTTTCTTTTGTCGGAAATGTCTGAAGACCAAAGGGAAACTTTTTTTGATCATATAGTTAAACAATATGCAGTTAAAAGGTGTAAAACGTCAAATTGTTATATTATTTTATGGGCATTTATGGAATCCTGCGCTTGGGAAAATCACTTTTTCCCGGTATTTTATCTGTTAGAGGACCTGAAAGAGCACGACGAGGAATATTATTACGATGTGCTTGAGAGGATTATTAACGCATGGAAAACGAGACTTGATGTCGGACTCGATGCAAAAAACACTGTATACAAACAAATGTTCCTCGCAGTTTGGGGAAAACTGGAGAAATTCCGCTCCGAAAACCGTCATTACAACTGCTTGTTCGAAGAAAACATTTTTAAGCTTTTCGACATAGATGTTTTTAATATAGTACTTGAAAAATATAGCTTTAGGCAAGACTTTTTAGAGCTGGGCGGAACTTACTTCAAAAATTACTTACTGGAAAATCGGTTTGACCTGTTGAAAGAATTCATGGGAACTGTACTAATCTCTCCAGGTGAACGTGCGTGGTTTAAAAGTGAACTCATGGCAAATTTAGATGACGTTATTCGTGTTGGTAAATCTAACGTAGCTGATAATTTATTAAATTGGCTGTCAGCTTCAAATGAAGAGGGGCAGTGAATAAAATTCAAATTTGATTTCCTACCTGTCTTTCGGATTTGATTTCGGATCTTATTTTGTTGTAGCCCATAATCCACTGAACTGGCTATCACGAAAAGGAAAAAATGTTTAAATATAGCATCCACTTCCTATCCCTTTTTGCGGAGCTTTTTGATTAAGAAGATTTGACATTAGTAATTGACGTAGTGGAGATAATATCAATTCAGGGATTTTCAAATCGGAAAGAAAAAAATCGAGTATATATTTTTTGCATCCTCTTGAATTAAATTTCTTAAATATGATGTGGGCTAAAAAAGTGAAGCACTTTGTTGCAAAATTACGGACTGAAGATTGTATGGGACTTAAATAAATAGACAAACTTTTGAAAAAGATTTTTCTGACATTTTTTCATAGTCGGAAATTAATTTTTTTTTCTTTTTTTGTATTATTCGATTCATTTTTTTTCTGTTTTTTTAATTGATCTTGATTGGCGAATGGTAAAAGCATTGCAGCGCTGAAGTGTTTCTTTTAGAAACTAAAAAATGTTTCAACGTCAGAGGCGTGGTTGCCGTGCTAACCGAATAAGTGTTCTTAGACCTGTTTGTAACACAATCCTTTTATGTAGGGTTTGTAATTTTAACAAGGTTGTTGGACCGAATTTTTAAGATTCTAAGACCACCATCCTAAGGCCACCAAGAAATATATTTTTTCTGTGTTAAGGCTCCTAGGGACAAAGATCTGTCCGCCATTTTGTGGAGACGTTAAATTATTTTTTTATTTCCAACATTATTTTGTTCCTGTTATTTTTCGTTCTTGATCCCGTTCTGTATTTCTTTTCGGTGCGGTTGTGTATTTCTTTTGGTTTTATCGAGCAAATATGTATTTTTTTTTTTTTTTTTTTTTTTTTTTTTTTTTTTTTTTTTTTTTGCTTTTTCATTCCTGATTTTATTGTTTATTGAACACCAGGATCGAGGGAGTGAGATTTGAAAGTCAAATTACCATTTTACATTCTTTTTTCCATATAATATCTCTCCCATTTGTTTTCAGGTAAGAAATCAATCGAGTCGCTTAAATAACTGGTTGTAATTCCCGAGTTCGTCATACTATTACCAGTCGGAGATTACGATAGCTTTATTTCAACCGAAATGGATCTCCAAAAAGATATCAGTCTAAAACGTTTGGCCCTGTTAAGTTGGTGCGCCTCCTTTTGGAACCGGAAGAGCATTAATTATGAAGTCCAGCGAATAATTAATGATACAACATGGCCAGGCACTAGAAATGTCATCGCCTTAGCGAAGAACGAACTGAAAGCTATGGGTTTACCGAATGTAATGTACGCTGAACTTATTCAGAGGATTATATGGTTTGGAGAAAGAGTCGTTAATTGGTATTCGAGGTGTAGTAACATTGGGGCACCTTGGAGATATACAAGAGAAATTCATTGGACTATTTTCGGAACCATAGATGAAGCCAAAACTGTTAAAAAAAATTTCCTTAGACCTGATGTTACATTAAGCAGCGATTCAGAAATCTATGGCGTGTATTACATGGCTTGCACTTCCGCTTTGAAGGACTATATAAATCGAAATGCTACTGAAATTATAGATTTCTGTCGAAGACATGAAAAACATACGGAATACAGACACAGAAATATTTCGTTATTATATCGTTCTGTGCTTACGTTAGCCAATCCAGAGAGCCTCAATTTATCTAACAAGGAAAAAAATGAACTAACATGCAAATATTTTGGTAACATAGGCTGCTCTAAAGAAGCTTTTATGTTTGATTTGTCAGTGGAAAATTGCTACACTGCAGCTGCAGAATATTATTGGCGACAGTTAAGTCCATTAGAGAAAGATGATGAACTAATGAATGCAGCCGTGGAATGCTGCCGTGGTAAGCGATTTGGGCGTATGTCCATTCTGGAATTGAATCTTTGGTTACATAAGTTAAAAATAGAAACCAAGTTCCAACTTAAGAATGGGCATACGCCCATTTCGCTTACCACGGCAGAATGGATTCAAGCTAATAGATTTGACATGGATGTATTTGTTTTTATTTTGTCGAAAGTGTCTAAAGACCAAAGGAAAACTTATTTTGCTTACATATTAAAGAGTATGTAAATAAATGGCACAACAGGTCAAAGTGTTATTTTATTTTACAAGCGTTCATTGAGTCCTGCGCTTGGGAAAATCATTTTTTCCCAGTATTTTATCTGATAGAGGACCTGAAAGAGCACGACGAGGAATACTATTACCATGTGCTTAAAAAGATTATTTCCGCATGGAAAACGAGACTTGCTGTCGGACTCGATGCAAAAAACAGTGTATACAAACAAATGTTTCTCGCAGTATGGGGAAAACTGAAGACATTCCACTCCGAAAACCATCATTACAGAAGCTTTTTCGTGGAAAACATTTTTGAGTTTTTCGACATAGATGTTTTTAATGCTCTACTTGAAAAATATAGCTTTAGGCAAGAATTTTTAGAGCTGGGCAAAACTCGCTACAAAGATTTATTAATGGAAAATCAGTTTGTGCGGTTGAAAGATTTCATGGGAACTGTACTAACGTCTCAAGGTGAACGTGATTGGTTTAAAAGCGAACTCATCTCGAATTTAGATGACGTTATTCGTAAACATAAATTTTACATAGCGGATAATTTGTTAGATTTGCTATCAGCTTCAAAAGAAGAGCGGCAGAGAATTAAATTCAAATTTGATTTCTTGTCCCTCTGCGCAGAGTATTTCGCTAACAAAGATTTCACATCAGCTACTGAACTTATAACTTGGGGATTTTCAAACGAACAAGAAAAAGACCAATACATTAACAGTATTGTGTCCAGCGACTTGGACTGGTTACATCTAATTTGGATTAAAAATGAAAATAATTTGGTAACCTCGCTCTTCGATTTTTTACAAATTTTTTTCGATACCAAAGACGAATATGTGGGACGTAAAATTGCAAAACTATTGACCGAAGGTGCTCTCAGAAAGTGTTTTATAAAAATAAGTGATATATATTGGATAGATTGTTCGTTGATTCGAAAGGCATTCCAAACACTAGACGAATTAATGGCATTTTGTTTACCTCTCGAGGACGGTCCTAACTTAAAAATGAAAATTGCGGAAAACGCCGGTGATTGGTTGCTATATTTGGCCCTTGAAAATTTATGTTGCGGGAGTGTAGATGTTTTTTTGAATTGGGTTTCGGGATACAAAATTAAATGTTTCGAAGAGAAAGAAACGATTCTGGACCTTGAAAAAAAACGAGAGTTTGTTCAAAGATATTTACTTTCTGCTAAAGGAATAAGATTTCTTGCAATAATTTCGACGCTTAGGTACATTATACACTTTAAAAGTTATGCTTGTTTGTTGGTTGATTGGGCGGGAGGAGTAAATGTAATAGAAAATCGCATGAATGAATTAGAAACATTGAATTTACAGGATGCGAACTATAATTTTAAGTATGCAAGTCTAAAAAATATGCTTCAAAGTTTTAAAAAGGGGGACGTTCAGTACAAAACTGGCGAACATGTATGCTATTTTAGGTACTTTTAAAATCTGCCAGTTGGAAAAAAAAAAAAAATTAAAAAATCAAGTACGGATTTTTAAATTGTTTTAAGATTCGAGATTTTGAGAAATTTTTTTAATAAAATTGATAGAAAGAAAGGATTCTACATATTACCGTTAAATATTTTTTGTATGGGACTTACATTAATAGACCTATTTTTAAAAAAAAATTTTTTTCATACATTTTTTTTCTCATCAAAATTTAAATTTTTTTTTCCTGTTTCTTAATTAAACCTGAGTGGCTAATGGTCAAAGCAAGGCGGAGCTGAAGTCTTTTAGGAACTAAAAAATATTTCAACATCGGAGGCGTGGGTTGCCGTGGCCACCAAATAAATGTTAATAGACCTGTTTGTCTTTAACCGATTAAGACTATTCTTTTTATCTATTGTTTCTAATACTGGATAGTTAAAATGTAAGTACATGGCAGTCCCTAGTTGAGTGATGCTTTTGGTGTATGAGATACGGTTGTGAACCCCGTTAGGATTTTAAGATTTGTTAACTATCGTTTGAAAGGGTCTGGAAATTTTCAAAAAAATATTCCAGAAACCAGCCGTCATGAAAAGTTAGAAGGTACCATATTCTTCATTCATTTTCCAATTGTATATTTCTCCCATTTGTTTTCAGGTAAAAAATCAGTCGAGTTGCTTTAGAAAGCTTTGAATTCGCGGATTCATCACACAATTACCACTGGGGGACTACAAGGAGTTTTATTCAACCAAAATGAGTCTCCGAAGGGATTTCAGTCTGAAACGTTTGGCCCTGATAAGTTGGTGCGCCTCCTTTTGGAACCGACAGAGCATTAATTGTAAAGTCCAGCAAATAATTGATGATGGAAAATACCGGTCCGACACTATAAATTTAATTGCCATAGCGAAAGACGAACTGAAAGGAATGGAATTACCGAATGTAATATACGATGAACTTATTCAGAGGATTATATGGTTTGGAGAAAGAATCCTTAATTGGTACGAAAGGTGTAGGAAAATTAGGTTACCGTGCCGATTTACAAGAGAAATATGTTGGACTGTTTTCGGAACCGTCGATGAAGCCAAAACCGTAGAAAAAAATTTCCTTGGACCTGACGTTATATTAAACGGGGATTCAGAACTGTTTGGCATGTATTACATGGCTTGCACATCCGCTTTGAAGGACTATATAAATCGTAACTCTACTAAAATTATGAATTTCTGTCGAAAGCATGAATATAACAGAGAATTCCGAATCATAGAATTTTCGTTTTTATATCGTTCTGTGCTTACGTTGGCAAATCCAGAGAGCCTCAACCTATCTAACAAGGAAATAAATGAACTAACATGCAAATATTTTGGTGGCATAGGCTGTTCTAAGGAGGCTTATATGTTTCAATCGTCAGTGGAAAGCGGCTATACCGCAGCTGCAGAATATTATTGGCAGCAGTTAGAAGATCCACTAGAAAAAGAAAATAAACTAATGAATGCAGCTATGGTATGGATTCAAGATGATAGATTTGACGTTGACGTATTAGTTTTTCTTTTGTCGAAAATATCTGAAAATCAAAGAGAAAAGGTTTTTGGTAATTTATAGTTGAACGGTTTGGATCTTCAACATGTTCCCTTATTTTATGGAAAATTATCGAATCCTGTGCTTGGAAAGATTATTTTTTCCCGGTGTTTTATCTGTTTGAGGAACTAAATGAGTACGAAGAGGAATATTATTTCGATGTCCTTAACAGGATTATTTCCACCTGGAAGAAGAGACTTACTGCCGCATTCGATTCAAAAAACCCAATATAGAAAGAAATGTTTCTCGCGGTATGGGGAAGGCTGAAGACATCCCACTCCGAAAACCATCCTTACGATATGAATTTCGTGCGACATATTTTTGAGCTTTTCGACATAGATGTTTTTAATATCGTACTCGAAAATTATAACTTAAGGCAAGAATTTTTAGAGCTGGGCGGATCTCACTGCAGTGATTTATTAATGGAAAATCAGTTTGGGCTGTTGAAAGAATTCGTGGACACGGTGCTAACCTCTGAAGGTGAACGTGCGGGGTTTAAAGAAGAACTCATAACGTATTTTGATTACGTCATTGAGGATCATAAATTTTATCAAGCTGATAATTTATTAAATTTGCTATCAGATTCAGAAGAAGAGCGACAGAGAATGAAATTCAAATTTGATTTCCTGTCCCTCTGCGCATTTTATTTCGTTAACAAAAATTTTACATCAGCTGCGGAACTTATAACTTGGGTATTTTCTAACGAAGAAGAAAAAGACCAATACATTAACAGTATTGTAACCAGCGATTTAGACTGGTTACATGTGATTTGGCGTCGAAATCAAAATAATTTGATAACCTCTCTTTTCGATTTTTTACACATTTTTTTCGATACCAAAGACGAATATGTTGGACGTAAAATTGCAAAACTATTGACCGAAGATGCTCTGAGAAAGTTTTTTGTAAAAATAAATGATACATATTGGACAAATTGTTCGTTGAAGGGAATGTTATTCCAAACACTAGACAAATTAATGGAATTTTGTTTACCTCTAGAAGAAGAAGACATACCTAAGTTAAAAATGAGAATTGCGGAAGACGGCTGTGAATGGCTGTTACATTTGGCCCTGAAAAATTTATGTTGGGAGGGTGTAGATGTTTTTTTTGATTGGGTTTCCGGATTCGAAATTAAAGGTTTCGATGAGGGAAGAACGATTCTGGACCTTGAAAAAAAGCGACACTTGGTTCGTAGATCTTTACTTTCTGCTGATGGAATTAAATTTCTTGAAATAATTTCGACACCTGATAATCTTAAACGCTTTGAAAGATATGCTTGTCTGTTGATTGAGTGGGTGGGTGGAGTGGGTGTAATAGAAAATTACATGAATGAATTAGAACCATCAAATTTACATGATCCAAACTATATTTTTAAGAATGCAAGTTTGAAAAATATGCTTTTAAGTTTTAAAAATGGTGACGTTCAGTTCGAAACTCTCGAACATGTATGTTATTTTTAAGTTAACTCGAAAGCATTTTTACTGGAATGAGGATATTTACAGAGAAATATATCTGCGAAAGGGCTCTCTGCTACTATCTGGTAAAATAAGAAAAGAATATGTACTGTAACAACCAATAATCCTGTTTGTCAGGACGTTACGCATTCTCTGAATTATTTAATTTCTTAAAACCATTTGCTTAAATATTATTTAAGGGAACATTATGTCGTTCGTTAAAAACGTTTAGAGGCAACAGGTTTTGGGGGCGGAAGGCATTATAAAGGTAATCGAGGATCGCCTTGATTAATTTGGACGATTTAAAGATATTCCGAAGACCTCCTTCGGACGTAAATTTTTTTCCTTTTAAACAGATGTTTATGATCAAAGCGGCGAAGGTAGATCCATAGGACTCTGAAACACAAATGTGTGGATGTGGCTTGGACTTTTTCATTAACATGAGCCACCTTTTGTTTTCTATAAAATTCTCTCCTACTATGGTTTTTTAAATGCTCTGCACTACCCCTATCATTATGGATATTGCTTGTACATATTAATTTGCTTAGTTTCTCATGTCAATCTAGGCTAATGTAAAAATTACATTGTAATAAAAAAATATTTATTACCGTTAAGCATTTTTTGTATAGGACTTAATTAAATAGAAATATTGTTAGATCGTTAGATAATTAGAGACATTTTTTCATACTTAATCTAAAATTAAATTTTTTTATTTTTTATTTTTTTAATATTCAGTTAGTTTTTTTTTTTTTTTCTGCTTTTTATTTAATCCTGATTGACTAATGGTGGAAGCATCATTGCAACGCTGAAGTGTTTCTTTTAAAAACTAAAAAATATTTCAACATTGGAGACGTGGTTGTAGTTGCAACCAAATAGAAGTAATGGGTTTATAGGTACATCTGTTTGTAAGACAATCCTTTTTGTGTAGGGTTAACGAGGTCGTTGATCTAATTTTTATGATCTCGAGGCTCCTATGGACAAACGTCTGTCTGCCATTTTGTGCAGTCCTTTTATGTTTCGTTCTTCATCCGGTTGTGTTGTTCTTTTGATGTAATGCATAACAAGTAAATCTATAATCTCTTTTCAAAGTTTCAAATATTAAATGAGATTCCAAATCACGTCGAACGTCAAGAAGACGGTTATTTAATTCTGCTGAACAAGGTACAACTTTTATTCTTGTTGCTTCTACTCTGGCGTACGAATATTTAAAGAAAAGCTAAAAGATGTAAAAAAAAAAAAAAAAAAAATGGATAGTTGAAATGTAAGTACATGCTAGTCCCTAGTTGATTGATGTCTCTAAGGTACGATAATCGGTTGTTGAATTCCGTAGCATTCAAAGGATTCATATCCAGATTAAGATTACTGAGACGGCGGAGTGGCAAGTCCACGGTAAAAAATTTAATGTTAAAAAAAAAGTTCACACACGGTTTATGTTAAAATTAACATAATTATGTTATTATTTTATAACATAAACCGTGTAGTTTATGTTAAAATTAACATAATTATGTTATTATTTTAACATAAATATGTTAATTTTTAACATAAAAAAAAAGTTCACGCACGATTTATGTTAATGTTAACATTAAATTTTTTACCGTATCTTTTTCAAAGATAATGGCGGTGCGCCTACCTGTCGGGTACCTTCATTTAGACGTACTTATCTTTTTTCATTCGGAAGCCTAAGCTTACGCCATTATTCGTATAGTCCATTCTCTGCGATATGGGTCTCAGAGAAAATTAAAAGTTCTGGAATTCACCAAGTTAATTGGTTTCATCTGGTGGCAAGTCAATTTTTTTTTTTTCTTTTTCTCTCCCAATAATGGCTTTCATAGGGTACAATTAGAGATTGAGAAATTTTTTTTTGGTCGATCTGCACTGTAGAAAATGTCAGGGATGATTGTTTTAAAACATGGTGTTTTAAAACGTTTTAAAACATTTGAATAAAAAACACCGTTTTAAAACACTAACGTTTTAAAACACTGTTTTAAACACCGTATTTTATTAAGTGAATAAAATACGTTGTAAAATGCATTTTTAAGAGGCCCGAGCCCGCAATTTGACTGAAAATTTCCTGTCGCGCACGGAAATGTGTAATGTTTGTCCAAAACCACAGCTCAGAAGAAAAACATTCTAAGTGGTTAACATTTTCCACACAGATATGCCGTTTTTCTTCGCAAGCTTTTACGTAGATAGCCCGTTTTTCAACTGAGTTGGTAGGAAAAATGGTGGTCGTGACGTCATTGTGACGTCAGAAATAGGCCACTGCATGCGTAAGATCTATTTAAAACATTTTGAACGTGTTTTAAAACATGTTTTGAAACGTTTTAAAACCAGGCCGAATAAAAGACGTTTTAAAACGTTTTAAAACATGGGAAAATAATATAAAACGTTTTAAACTGTTTTTTATTAAAAAATGTTTTAAACAGCAACCCTGGAAAATGTTGTTTTCAAAACTTATACTAATTAGAAATGGCCGTCATAAAAAACCGTTGAATTTTAACGGGGGAAAAAAATTGTCACAGAGCAATTTTATATTTTTAATATTAAATTTTAAAGTTGAAAGGTACCATATTTTGCATTCGTTTTTCAATTTTATATTTCTCCCATTTGTTTTCAGGTAAAAAAATCAGTTGAGTAGCTTTAAGAAACTGCCCCTGATTCCCGAATTCTTCACACAATTACCAGTGAAGTACTACGAGAGCTTTTATTCCACCAAAATGGATCTCCGAAGGGATTTGAGTCTGAAACGTTTGGCCCTGTTAAGTTGGTCCGCTTCTTTTTGGAACCGGCAGAGCATTCATTACGAAGTCCAGCGAATAATTGATGATGTAAACGACCGGTCCGACAGTAGAAATTTAATCTCCCTAGCGAAGGACGAACTGAAAGCAATGGAATTACCGAATATAATATACGATGAACTTATTCAGAGGATTATATGGTTAGGAGAAAGAGTACTTAAATGGTACCGTTGTTGTAAGAGCATGGGCGTACCTTGGCGATGTACAAGAGAAATACATTGGACTATTTTCGGAACCATCGATGAAGCCAAAACCGCTGAGAAAAATTTCCTTGAACCTGATGTTACATTAAGCGGCGATTCAGAAATCTATGGCGTGTATTTCATGGCTTGCACTTCCGCTTTGGAGGACTATATAAATCGCAATGCTACAAAAATTATAAATTTCTGTCGAAAGCATGAAAAAGAAAAGGAATACAAACACAAATATATTCCGTTTTTATATCGTTCTGTGCTTACGTTGGCGAATCCAGAGAGCCTCAACCTCTCTAATAAGATAAAAAATAAACTTATAAACAAATATTTTGGTAACATAGGCTACTCTAAAAAGGCTTTTATGTTTCAATTGTCAGTAAGTGGAGGCTTTACCGCAGCTGCAGAACATTATTGGCAACAGTTAAATCCATTAGAGAAAGAAGATCAACTAATGAATAAAGCTGTGAAAAGGATTCCAGATCATAAATTCGTCACCGACATTTTAGTGTTTCTTTCGTGGGAAATGTCTGAAAACCAAAGGGAAACCTTTTTTGGTGATATAGTTGAACGGCGTACAACTACGAAATGTGTGCACATTTTATGTGGAATTATAGAATCCTGCGCTTGGGAAGACCACTTTTTCCCGGTATTTTATCTATTAGAGGACCTAAAAGAACACAAGCTGGAATATTATTACCGTTTGCTTAATGGGATTATTTCCATTTGGAAGTCGAGACTTACTGTCGGACTCGATGCAAAAAACCCTGTATATAAACAAATGTTTATCACAGTATGTCGAAAACTGAAGACATTCCACTTTGAAAACCATCATTCCGACGAATCGTTCGTGCGAAACATTTATGAGCTTTTTGACATAGATATTTTTAATGTGGTACTGGAAAAATATAGCTTTAGGCAAAAATTTTTAGAGCTGGGCAGAGCTCACTTCAAAGATTTAGTAATGGAAAATCAGTTTGGGCCGTTAAAAAAATTTATGGGGAATGTACTAGCCTCTCGAAGTGAACGTGCGTGGTTTAAAAGTGAGCTCATGTCGAATTTAGATGACGTTGTTCGTAAACATAAATTTTACGTAGCTGATAATTTATTAAGTTGGCTAACGGATTCAAAAGAAGAGCGGCAGAGAATTAAATTCAAATTTACATTCCTGTCCGTCTGCGCTGAATATTTCGTTAACAAGAATCTCACATCAGCTACGGCACTTATAACTTGGGGATTTTCAAACGAACAAGAAAAGGATCAATACATTAACAGTTATGTGTCCAGCGAATTGGACTGGTTACATATAATTTGGAGTCGAAATAAAAATAATTTGGTAACCTCGCTATTCGATTTTTTACAAATTTTTTACGATACAAAAGACGAATATGTGGGACGTAAAATTGCAAAACTATTGACCAGAGATTCTCTTAGAAAGTTTTTTATGAAAATAAATGATAGATATTGGACAAATTGTTCGTTGACTCATAAGGCATTCCAAACACTAGACGAATTAATGGAATTTTGTTTACCTCTTGAAAACAGTCCCAAGTTAAAATTAAAAATTGCGGAAAACGCAGGTAAATGGTTACTACATTTGGCCCTGGAAAATTTATGTTGGGGGGGTGTAGACGTTTTTTTGAATTGGGTTTTGGGATACGAAATTGAAGGTTTCGAAGAGAACGTGACGATTGTGGACTTTGAAAAAAAGCGGCAATTTGTTGAAAAATTTTTACTTTCTTCTGATGGAATTAAGTTCCTTGAAATAATGTCGACGTCTAATCATCTTGACCATTTTGAAAGATATGCTTGTTTGTTAATTGAGTGGGCGGGAGGAGTGGGTGTAATAGTGAATTGCATGAATGAATTAGAAGCATCGAATTTACATGATCCGAATTATAGTTTTAAGTATGCAAGTTTGAAAAGTATGCTTCGCAGTTTTGAAAATGGAGACGTTCACTACGAAACTCTCGAACATGTATGCCGTTTGCAAGTGAACTCGAAACCTGGCTGTTGTAAAAATACTTGCGTTATTTTTTAGTGAGAATTTGTACGGAGAAATAAATCCGCGATAGGGCTCTCGGCTAATACCTTGGTGAAATGGCGACCGATTTCTGATTGACTGATATTTCATTTAAGACGGGAAGGGAGTATGTACCAACCGATCCGAAGACAGTCTCCATTTCACCAGGATAGCAGCCGACAGTTCCGAGTCGAGGAAAACATCTATTGTCCGTTCCATGTTGGTTGTAGCTAAACATAATTTGGGTACCCTAACATATGCTTAGCTCCTTCCAACTTGAAGTGAGACACTACCGAGTTATATTTCAATCTGTAATAGTATGTTGTAATATTCATAGTTAATTTTTATGCCCTTGCTGAAGGTTCAGAAGCTTAGAAGGTTCAGAAGCTTAGAAGGTTCAGAAGGTTAGAAAGCTCTCGTTTGTAGCTCCTTTATCTATTTCAAAGCGAGGTATTATTGATTAAATCGGAAAAAAATTTCAAGTGACATTGGCGCCAGTTTTTGTGTACCTGGTTGGTTCTAGTAATAACAGCGCTTTCTGCGGAGGTTTTTAGGTCTAAAATGACGATTGGTTGGTTGGCCGTCTTGCTTGATTTGTTTGTTAAAATGTCATGAATGGTTTATTGTGACGTTATAAGATTGTAATTTGAGTAAATTAAAATGTTATAATACACAGTGGAACAGTTTTTGTGGTGTGATTTCATTAAGGTAAACATAGGAAACACCGCCATAAAAATTGTTCCGCCATGTATTAGAATTTGTAATAGAAAACTAAGTATTACCGTTAAATATTTTTTGTATGGGACTTAAATAAATAGACATATTTTTGAGAAATCTTTTTCAGACATTTTTTCTTAATCAAAAATTAAGTCATTTTTATTTTTTGTATTATTTAATTCACTCTTTTTATGTTTTTTAATTAATCCTGATTGGCTAATAGTCCAAGCATTGCAGCGCTGAAGTGTTTCTTTTAAAAACTAAAAAATATTTTAACATTTGAGACGTGGTTGCCGTTGGAACCAAATGCTTTTTGTGTTGGGTTTCTAATTTGTAAGAGCTCGTCTTTCAATTTTATATTTTTCCCATTTGTTTTCAGGTAAGAAATCAGCCGAGTCGTTTTAAGAAACAGCCCGAATTAGTCATACAATTGCCAGTGGGGGACTACGATAACTTTTTGTTCAACCAAAATGGATCTCCGAAGGGTTTTCAGTTTGAAACGTTTGGCTCTGTTAAGTTGGTCCGCGGCCTTTTGGAACCGGCAAAACATTCATTATGAAGTCCATCAAATAATTGGTGCTGTAAAGCGGTCAGACACTAGAAATTTAACCGTCTTAGCGAAAAACGAACTGAAAGTTTTGGATTTACCGAATGTAATATACGATGAACTTATTCAGTGGATTATATGGTTAGGAGAAAGAATCCTTAAATGGTATGAAAGGTGTCGAAGCTTTGGGTTACCGTGGCGATTTACGAGAGAAATACATTGGACTGTTTTCGGAACCATCGATGAAGCCAAAACCGTTGAGAAAAATTTCTTTCGGCCGGATGTTACATTAAGCGGGTATTCAGAAATCTATGGCGTGTATTACATGGCTTCCACTTGTGCTTTGAAGGACTATATAAATCGTAATGCTACCAAAATTATTGATTTCTGTCGAAAGCATGAAAAAGATGAAGAAGTCGAATTCAGTAGCAGAGATATTACGTTTTTATATCGTTCTGTGCTTACGTTGGCCAATCCAGAGAGCCTCTCTAATAAGGAAAAAAATAGACTTAGAAGAACATATTTTGTTGACATAGACTGCTCTGAAGAGGCTTTTATGTTTGAATTGTCACTGGAAAAAGGCTATACAGCAGCTGCAGAGTATTATTGGCAACAGTTAAATCCACTAGAGACAGAAGATATACTAATTAATGAAGCTGGGAAATGGGTTAAAGAAAATAGATTTAGCGTGGACGTATTCCTGTTTCTTTTGTCGAAAATGTCTGAAAACGAAAGGGAACCTTTTTTCGGTGATATAGCTGGACGGCTTGAAACTTCAAACGGTTTTCTTATTTTATTTGCAATTATCGAATCCTGCGGTTGGGAAGATCTCTTTTTCCCGGTGTTTTATCAGTTAGAGGACCTAAACGAGCACGAGGACGAATATTATTACATTGTACTTAACAGGATTATTTCCGTATGGAAGTCGAGACTTACGGTCGGACTCGATGCGAAGAATCCTGTGTATAAAAAAATGTTTCTCGCAGTATTGGGAAAACTGAAGATATCCCACTCCGAAAATCATCATTACGACCGGAGGGTCGTGCCATACATTCTTCAGCTATTCGACATGGACGCTTTTAATGTGGTGCTTGAAAAATGTAGCTTTAGGCAAGAATTTTTAGAGCTGGAAGAAACTCGCTCCAAAGATTTATTAATGGGAAATCAGTTTGGGTTTTTGAGAGAATTCGTGGACACTGTAGTAACCTCTCCAAATGAACGTGAGTCGTTTAAATCTGCAGTCATGGCAAATTTTGATGATATCATTCGTAAACATAATTTTTACGCAGCTGATTATTTATTAAATTGGTTATCATTGACAAAAGAAGAGCGACAGAGTATTAAATTCAAATTTGATTTCCTGTCCCTCTGCGCAGAGTATTTCGTTAACAAAAATTTCACATCAGCTACGGAACTTATAACTTGGGGATTTTCAAACGAACAAGAAAAAGACCAGTACATTAACAGTATTGTGTCCAGTGACTTGGACTGGCTACAAATAATTTGGAGTTGGAATAAAAATGATATGGTAACTCGCTATTTGAGTTTTTACAGTTTTTTTTCGATACCAAGGAAACACATGTGGGACGTAAAATTGCAAAATTATTGACCGAAGATTCTCTTAGAAAGCTTTTTATAATAATAAGTAATATGTATTTTACAAATTGTTCGTTGACTCGTAAGGCATTCCAAACACTAGACGAATTAATGGAATTTTGTTTACCTCTTGAAAACGGTCCTAAGTTAAAATTAAAAATTGCGGAAAACGCCGCTGAATGGTTAAAATACTTAGCCCGGAAAGGTGAATGTTGGGGGTTTTTAGATGTTTTTTTAAATTGGGTTTTGGGATACGAAATTGAAGGTATCGAAGAGAAAAAAACGATTCTGGATTGTGAAAAGAAACGGAAATTTGTTGAAAGATTTTTACTTTCTGCTGATGGAATTAAATTCCTTGAAATAATATCGACGTCTTATCGCCTTGAACATTTTGTAAGATACGTTTTTTTGTTGGTTGAGTGGACGGGAGGAGTGGAAGTAATCGAAAATTACATGGATGAATTAGAACCATCCAATTTACGTGATCCGAACTACAATAATTATATGCGTAAAAATTTGGAAAAGATGCTTCGGAGTTTTAAAAATGGGGACGTTCAGTGCAAAACTCTCGAACATGTATGTCGTTTACATGTGAACTCAAAATCTGGCCGTTGTAAAAGAATATTAAAAAATTTTTTAATGTCTATTTTCCCTGTGAATTAAATTCGCCAGGGATCTTGGTAACTGTCCTGGTAGAATGGTTACATGCTTGTGGTGGGTTAATAATTCATTTAAGTAAAAAGCGAATATGTAACAGCCAATCCGAAGACGTTCGGTTGTTCACCTGGATAGCAGCCGACAGTTCGTAGGTCTAGAGAAGCACGTGTATAGTTTATTTCATGTTGTATCTAAACATAATTTTGGGTTACCCCAACATATCTTAGATCTAAACATATGCTTAGATCCTGGCTACTGGAAGTGGAACACTTACTACCGACAGAAGTTCCTCCTGTCAGTATATGCTAATGTGAAAGTAGAATTATTTTTGAAAAGTATTTTTCAAACATTTTTTCATAATTAAAAATTAATTTTTTGTTTGTTTTGTTTTACTCAATTTTTTTTTTCCCAAAGTTTTCCTTATTTTTTTAAGCTTTAATGAAAATTAAATATATTTTTGGAATCTTAATTTAAATTTTCAAGAATTATATCTTTTTTGGGCTTCCGGATTTTTTTCCTATTACCGGCGACACCTTGAAGGATACTTTTTAATCCCTAAAAACTTAAATTAAAATTTCAAAAAAAAAAAAAAAAAAATTAATTTCCACCAAAACTTAAAAAGTTAAAAGGTGCCTACCATATTTTGCATTCATTTTTCATTTTTATATTTCTCCCATTTGTTTTCAGGTAAGAAATCAGTCGAGTCGCATTAGGAAACTGCCCCGATTTCCGAATACGTCACACAATTACCAGTGAGGAACTACGATAGCTCTTTTTCAACAAAAATGGATCTACGAAGGGATTTAAGTCTGAAACATTTGGCGCTGTTAAGTTGGTCCGCATTTTTTTGGAACCGGAAAAGTATTAATTATAAAGTCCAGCGATTGATATATGATGCAAAATATTATCCCGACAGAAGTTTAATTGTAAAGATATTTAGAAATTTAATTGTCATAGCGAAAGACGAACTGAAAGCAGAGCATTTACCGAATTTACTATACGATGAACTTATTCAGAGGATTATATGGTTAGGAGAAAGAGTCCTTGAATGGTACAAAAGGGATAGGAACATTGGCGTTTACAAGAAAAATTTTCGATTTACATCGCGATTTACAAGAGAAATACATTGGACTGTTTTCGGAACCATAGATGAAGCCAAAACCGTTGAGAAAAATTTCCTTGGACCCGATGTTACATTAAGCGGCGATTCAGAAATCTATGCCGCGTATTACATGGCTTGCACTTCCGTTTTGAAGGACTATATAAATTGTAATGCTACTAAAATTATAGATTTCTGTCGAAAGCATGAAAATGAATTTGAACACAGATTTAGAGATATTCCGTTTATATATCGTTCTGTGCTTACGTTAGCAAATCCAGAGAGCCTCAACCTCTCTAATAAGGAAAAAAATGAACTAATAAGCCAATATTTTGGTAACATAGACTGCCCTAAAGAGGCTTATATGTTTGGATATTCAGTAGGTAATGGCTATACCGCAGCTGCTGAATATTATTGGCTACAGTTAAATCCACTAAAGGCAGAAGATGAACTAATGAATGAAGCTATGAATTCGATTCGAGATAACAGATTCGACATCGACGTATTTGTGTTTCTTTTGTCGAAAATGTCTAAAAACCAAAGGGAAACTTTTTTAGTTGTATAGCTGGACGGCATAGAACCAGAGAATATTTTCATATTTTACGAAAATTTATGGAATCCTGCGCTTGGGAAGATCACTTTTTCCCGGTATTTTATCTCTTAGAGAACCTAAACGAGAACAAGAAGGAATATTATTTCGATTTGTTTAATAGAATTATTTACACATGGAAGGAGAGATTGACTGTCGGACTCGATGCAAAAAACCATGTTTATAAACAAATATTTCTCGCAGTATGGAGAAGACTAAAGACATTTCACTCCGAAAACCAGCATTTCGACAGCTGGTTCGGACGAACCATTTTTGAGTTTTTCGACATAGACGTTTTTAAAGCAGTCCTTAAAAACTATAGCTATAGGCAAGAATTTTTAGAGCTGGGCAGAACTCACTACAAAGATTTATTAATGGAAAATCAGTTTGGACTTTTGAAAGAATTCAGGGACACTGTACTAATCTCTCCAGGTGAACGTGAGTGGTTTAAAAGTGTACTTATCTCGAATTTAGATGACGTTATTCGGAAACGTAAATTTAACGTAGCTGACAATTTATTAGATTGGTTATCAGATTCAAAAGAAGAGCGGAAGAGGATTAAATTCAAAATTGATTTCCTGTCCTGTTGCGCAGAGCATTTCGTTACGAAAAATCGCATATCAGCTGCGGAACTTGTCACTTGGGGATTTTCAAACGAACAAGAAAGAGACCAATACATTGACGGTATTGTGTCCAGCGACTTGGACTGGTTACGTATGATTTGGAGTAGAAATAAAAATAATTCGGTAGCCTCCCTATTCGAATTTTTAAAAATTTTTTTCGGTACCAGAGACGAATATGTGGGACGTAAAATTGCAAAGCTATTGACCGAAGATGCTCTCAGAAATTTTTTTATGAAAATAAATGACACATACTGGACAAATTGTTCGTTGACTCGCAAGGCATTCCATACACTGGACAAATTAATTGAATTTTGTTTACCTCTTGAAAACGGTCTTAAGTTAAAAGTGAAAATTGCGGAAAACGCCGGTAAATGGTTACTACATTTGGCCCAGGGACATTTTTGTTGGAAGGTTGTAGATGATTTTTTTAATTGGGTTTCGGGGTACGAAATTAAACGTTTCGAAGAGAAAAAAACTATACTGAATGGTGAAAAAAAGCGAGAGTTGGTTCAAAGATTTTTACTCTCTTCTGACGGAATTAAGTTCCTTGAAATAATGTCGACGTCTAATCATCCTGAACATTTTTTAAGATATGCTTTTTTGTTGGTCGAGTGGACGGGAGGAGTGGGTGTAATAGAAAGTTACATGAATGAATTAGAAGGATCGAATTTACAGGATCCGAACTATAATTTTTGGTATGCATGTTTGAAAAATATGCTTCGGAGTTTTAAGAATGGAGACGTTCAGTACGAAACTCGGAAACATGTGTGCGGTTTTCAAGTGAAATCAAAATCTGGCCGTTGTAAAAAAAAATTAAAAAATATCTTAATGCGTATTTTTCCTGAGAATTAAATTCGCCAGTGAGTCTTGGCTTCTATGCTTGTGAACGATTAATAATTCATTTATATAAAAGGCGAATATGTAACAACCAACCCGAAGTCGGCCAATTGTTGACCTGGATAGCAGCCGACAGCTCGTAGGTCTAGAAAAGCGCGTGTATAGCTTATTACATGTTGTACCTAGAGAGCCTAGAAGGAGTGAGCCGCATTTTATATCAGAGCTCTCTGATTTGTTGTTTTCCACTTTCCGCCAATTTCATTGGATTGCATTCAAAGCTGGTATCTGATTGGTCGTGTTCCTATTTAGAGCAGAAGACTTTGTTGGTGCGATACCTGGAGTTTGCGACTCTCTCCTAGAGAATGTCATGTATAAATATACGGATATAAATACTGTATATAAATAGTATTTATATACAAAAATATACTGGAAAAAATATACCATGTATATTTTCTATACCCTAGTATATTTTTTAAAAACCCTATTTTCTCTTTTAAATAAAGCTCCGGAATAATTTTTTGCACTCATAATGGTAGATTAATTAATTGTGAATGACATAGGAATGTAAAATATCAATGAAAATGATTAATTAAAAGGATAAAATTGATTTAATAAAACCAATCGAGCGTCCATTTTTTGCGCCATTTTCAGAAACCATTATTAACAAATATGGCCGGCATTTGCAGAAAGCGCCATACAGCTAATCGTCATTCTTGCATTGTTTTATTTTACAATTTTTGTAAATTATTTACGGTAAATCCCAATCCACATGGAAGAAAAAATCCCGCTTGGTCTTATTTTTTAGAATTTCATACCCTTGGATAACATAAAGAGTGCAAAGTTATAAAAACTTAATAAAATACAAAAAAATACGGCCTGGTATTTATATCCGTATTTATATACGTATTTATATACTGTATATATACGAAGGTTTCGTATACTGTATATTTATGTTCTCTACTCTCTCCTTCTAGGCTCTCTAGTTATACCTAAACATAGGTGTGAGTTACCCCAACATATATGCTTAGCTCCTGCCAACTGGAAGTGAAACACTTATGTTACAAATTGAATTACCTTCAGTCACATTGAAGTGGAACACTTACTCCCGAATTATCTTTGAATCCGTAGTGGTATGTTGTGTAATTCATAGTTAATTTTTGTACCTTTGCTGATGGTTCAGCAGAATGGGAAGCGAACATGAAGATATGTTCCAATCCCAATGGGCATAAAGTTTTCTAATTTAAGATCTTAGGCCAAAGGTCTGTCCATTTTGTGCAGACGTTTAACAATTTATTCCTTTTTATTTCGTTCTTGATCCGGTTGTGCTTCTTTTGATTTTAAATGGTAAATAATAAATTTATAATCTTTTTTTTAAATTTACAATCATTAAATGAGATTCCAAAGTCCAATGTTCGACATCACAAAGACAGTTATTTAAATCTGACAAACATTTTTATTCGTGTTGCTTCTATTCTGGCGAATGGATATTTAAAGAGGAGATAAAAGATGTTATAAAAAAAAAAAGGATAGTTGAAATGTAAGTAAATTATTTAAGTATGGCAGTCCCTAGTTGATTCCTGGGGTAGGAATTTATGTCGAGATTTAAATGCTATAAGGTACCGTTTTGCATTCCTCTTTCAGTTTTATATTTCCCCCGTTTGCTTTCAGGTGAAAAATCAGTGGAGTCGCTTTAGGAAACTGTCCCTAATTCTCAAATTCGACACGTAATTACTAGTAATAGACTACGAGAGCTTTTTTTCAACCAAAATGGATCTCCAAAATGATTTAAGTCTGAAACGTTTGTCCCTGTTAAGTTGGTCCGCGTCCTTTTGGAACCGGCAGAGCTTTAATTTTGAAGTCCAGCGAGAAGTTAATGATAGAACACGGCCCGACGTTGGAAATGCAATTGTCTTAGCGAAAAACGAACTGAAAGCAATGGATTTACCGAATGTAATATACTATGAACTTATTAATACGATTACGTTATGTTATGTTACGAATACGATTTTGTTAGTTAATTTTTATTTTCATTTTATTTTTTTATTTTTTTATTTTTTTTTATTATTTTTTTTATTGTTATTATTATTTCCCTTTCTTCTCCCTTTTACTATTATTATTATTATTATTATTTTCTTTTTATTTAATTTTTTATTTTATTATTTTTTTTTTATTTTTTTTTCTTTGTTATTTCTTGTTTTCTATTCTGAATGTACAGACTATTCAAGCCACGTTTAAGGGCTTGCCCCGTTGTGGCATTAATATAAAATAAAATAAAATAAAATAAAAATAAAATTACATGGTTAGGGGAAAGAGTTTTTAAATGGTACGATAGGTGTCAAAGCATTGGCGTACCTTTGGAATGTACAAGAGAAATACATTGGACTGTTTTCGGAACCATCGATGAAGCCAAAACCACTGAAAAAAATTTGCTTTGCCCTGATGTTGCATTAAGCAGCTATTTAGCCATGTATGGCGTGTATTACAAGGCTTGCATTTGCGCTTTGAAGGACTATATAAATCGAAATTCTGATAAAATTATAGATTTTTGTCGGAAGCATGATGAGTTCGGATACAACGATATTCCGTTTTTATATCGTTCTGTGCTTACGTTGGCAAATCCAGAGAGTCTCAACCTCTCTGATAAGGAGAAAAATGATTTAACATGGGCATATTTTGGTGACATAGATTGCTCTAAAGAGGCTATCATGTTTGAATGGTCACTGTCAAAAGGCTATACTGCAGCTGCAGGACATTATTGGCAACAGTTAAATTCATTAGAGAAAGAAGATAAACTAATGAATGCAGCTGTGAAATGGATTCAAAATTATGCATTAGACATCGACGTATTAGTTTTTCTTTTGTCGGAAATGTCCGAAAACCAAAGGGAAGCGTTTTTTGGTTATATAGTTGGACGGTGTAACACGTCAAAATGTTTCCATATTTTATGGGCATTTATGCGATCCTGTGCTTGGGAGGACCACTTTTTCCCGGTATTTTATCTGTTAGAGGACCTAAAAGAGCACGAGAAGGAATATTACTACGATTTGTTTAATAGTATTATTTCCGTATGGACGATGAGACTTACTGTCGGACTCGATGCAAAAAACCCTGTGTATAAGCGACTGTTTCTGGCAGTATGGGGAAAACTGAAGACATTCTACTCGGAAAACGATCATTACGACATGCGATTCGTGCAAAGAATTTTTTATCTTTTCGACATGGATGTTTTTAATATAGTACTTGAAAAATATAGCTTTAGGCAAGAATTTTTAGAGCTGGGCGGAACTTTCTACAAAAATATATTAATGAATTATCAGTTTGGGCGGTTGAAAAAATTCATGGGAACTGTACTGATCTCTCCAGGTGAACGTGCGTGGTTTAAAAGTGAACTCATGTCAAATTTAGATGACGCTATTCGTGAACGTAAATTTTACCTAACTGATGATTTATCAAAATTGCTATCATCATCAAATGAATCATTAGAAGATTTTATAACGTATTAGCCGAACTTATAACTCACTTTTTTAGGCTATACTATTGGCAATACAAACTTTATGCAACTGTCAAGTGATAAATGGCAATTTTTTTTTTTTCCTTAAGTCAACAATTCTTTCACTTTCCAATTTTTTATGTAATTATCTGTATTTTTTTATTTGGGCAAAAGTAAAATCAAATTTTGGCATGAAGATTCAGCATCAACAGTGTGATATAATATTAGTGCAATCGGGTGTACTGTACATGAATCTTAAAATGTTGTTATTCAATATACTCAGTTATTAGTCAGCCTCGATACATGTCTGTTCATTAACTCAACACGCCTGACATGGTGTCAGAAGTGGCGGAATAAGTTTTATCAATTTTTTTTTTTTTTGTTCTCTTTTCCCTCGTTTTAAGTAATTCGGAAATAGTGCATCATGACGGGAAGAGCTGGATATCGATTGCCAACTCAGATAGAGTGGAATCATGACAACCTAGCGAAACAATGGGAGAATTTCAAATCCCAATTCGAATTTTATTTGGGCGCCTCAGATCTGGTAAAAGAGGATGATAAACGTAAAGTTTGTATTTTACTGAACTTATTAGGACCGGAAGGTCAAGAGTTATATAAGACTTTCAAATTCGATGATGAGGCACAAAATATAATTATGCAAAAGTATTGGAACAATTCGATACCTTTCTTTTGCCGAAAAAGAATCTAGTTTATTCGCGGTTTAAATTACTAACTCGGAAGCAAAGTGACGGGGAAACTTAGAATCATATTATACTGCGTTAAAAAAATTAAGTAAAGATTGTGAGTTAAACGATTTTGAATCTGATCTGTTACTTGTTGTCCTCCTCATGGGCATCAAAGATGAGAAAACGAGGGGAGACGCGTTTAAACTTGAAAATTTGGACTTGGACAAGGCTCGTGATTTTCTAAGGAAAACAGAAGCAAGTGCCAGTCAATCAGCCGAAATGACCAAAGGACATGCTCATGATGTTGAGATTCCAGTCGATGCAGTTCGCAAGAGTACAAAATTCGGCGAAAGGAGAAAATCGACGCAACGAATGTCACAAGCGAGCTCAAATTCCGAGTTCGACTGTCGCAGGTGTGGTAGAGCGCATGGTCCACGGCAATGTCCCGCTTATGGAAACAGTGCAACGAATGCGGTATATTAAAATCATTTTGCATCGGGTTGTCGCCGGAAAGCTAGGAAAAAACCCAAAAACATTCAGCATTTAAGTGAAGCAACTGACGATTCGGAGTCCAGTGACGAGGAAATTGCATGCCTAAAAATAAGAAGTCTGGAGATTACAGAACCTGAGGAGTTGAAATTGCGGTAAATCAGGAGGAGGATGAATGGTTCGATTTTTTGCGGATCAACGGCAAGGAAGTAGAGTTTAAATTGGATCCAGGAGCACAAACCAGCACCTTGTCCAAACATGATCTGGACAAATTAAAACTGAGCCATTTAATCAAGCCTACAAAAGTGACATTATCCGCGTATGGGAATTTTAAAATTAAACCGGTAGGGAAAATTAGACTTGATTGTCGGAAACTTAACAGTGAAAAAAAAGAGATGATCGATTTTTTTGTAGTAGACTTTAAATCAAAGCCGTTGTTAGGCCTACGTGAGTGTGTTAGGTTGAAATTTGTCAAACGTATTCATCAAGTCAATAGTCATGACGTCAAATCGTTAGTTGAGAAATATAAATCGGTTTTTCAAGGGGTTGGTAAAATTCCGGGTAAGTGTCACATAACAATTAATAAAAAAATGCGACCGGTAATAAGTCCTAAGTATCGAGTTCCATTCGCATTGCGGAGTAGATTAAAGATGCTTTGAAATTACTTGAAACAAAACAAATAATTGAAAAGGTCAGGGTCAGTTAAATGGTAAATAATTTAGTCATTGTAGAAAAGCGTGACTTAAGACTTTGCCTAGATCCAAAGCACTTAAATGAAGCGATAATTCGCGAAATTGAGTCAATACCTACGATTGATGAGGTCATATCTCAAATGGAAGGGAAAAAGTTTTTTCCATCTTAGATCAAAAAGAGGGTTTTTATCATAGAATTAGACGACGAAAGTTCTGAATTTATGTAGTTTCTCAACACCCTTTGGAACGTATAAATTTTTACGGTTGCCAATGGCATGGCATAATCGCGCCAGAACTTTTCATGAAAAAAAATAGAGAAATTTTTGGCGATATTGAAGGGTTAATTTTTTATTTTGATGATTTATAATCGCGGGTAAAGACATTGCAGAGCATAATGAAATATTAGAAAAGGTTTTGCAACGGGCCGCTGAACACAATATTAAATTAATATGAAAAAGTGTAAGTTCCAAGTTTCAGAGGTGGTTTTCTTAGGGCATCTTTTTACCTCAGAGGATTAAAAATAGATTCGAAAGGTGTGACGCAATTGTTAACATGGCCACTCCTACCACTTTACCTGAATTACAGCGATTTTTAGGCATGGTCAATTATGTATCAAAATTCATACCAAATTTGTCAGATAAAGCGTCGCCGTTAAGAATGCTTGTAAAAAAGATATGCCGTTCGTTTGGGGCGAAGCCCAAGATCAAGCCTTGAGTCAATTAAAAAAGCACTTATGAAAGCTCCTGTTCTGCAGTATTTCAATCCAAAAAGCCATTGTTATACAGGCGGATGCTGCAAGCGATGGTCTTGGTTGTGTGTTATTACAGGACAATTTACCAGTTGCATTTGCTTCTCGCAGTTTGACAGATACCGAAAAAAATTATTCGCAATTGAAAAAGAACTGCTCGCGATCGTGTTTTCCTGTGAAAGGTTTCATCAATACATTTATGGGCATAAAGTGACAGTTCAGTCGGATCTAAACCTCTAGAAACTATAGTTAATAAAAACATATCAGTCAAATTACAGCTCGTTTACAAAAAATGATGCTCAATTTATTAAGATACGATTTAGTTGTGCAATACACACCGGGAAATATATGTATTTGCTGATACTCTGTCGAGAGCGCCAGATAAAAAATTTCAGCCTAAAGATGACGAAGAGTTATGCAAGGCAGTGCATTCCTTTTATGAACATTTAGCCATTTCCGAGGAAAAACGCGATTATTTCGAATCGAAACGCAAAAGGACGAAAGTTTAAATCAATTAATAGAATACAATAAACAGGGATGGCCAAAGGCCAAAGTGCATGTAGCGAATCAGTGTAAATGTTATTTTGACCTAAGGGCTGATATTACTGAATGTAATGGACTTTTATTTTTAATGATAAATTGTTAGTGCCGCGATCGCTGAGACGAGAAATGATTAATCTTGCTCACGAAGGACATCAAGGGGTGTCCAAAACTTTAAAATTAGCTAGAACTACCTTATACTGGCCAGGGATGTCGAGTGATATTACAACAGCAGTTGGTAATTGTGACAAGTGCCTTGAGTTCAGAAAAGTGAACCAAAAAGAACCACTCATTCCACATCCGTTGCCAGATTATCCGTTTCAAAAAGTAGGTTTAGATTTTTGTAGCTATAAGTCGAAAACGTATTTAGCCAAAGACTATTATTCAAAGTTTATAACAGCAACAGAAACGTCGGGTCAACATGCCGCCATAATTATTAAAGTTTTGAAAAGTTTATTTGCAAATTTTGGTCTGCCTGAATCGTTAATGTCAGATCATTCACCTTTTGATAGTGCTCAATTAAAATCATTTTGCAAAAACTTAGGTATAAAAACGGAATTTTCTAGTCCACGTTATCCTCAGTCAAATGGCATGGCAGAATCGGGTGTTAAAATAGTTAAAAATATACTCAAAAAAAGCGGTCATGAAAACTTGATGATAGGATTAATAAATTACAATAATACTCCAGTGGGTGACTTAAATTTCTCCATTTCAACTTATGTTAAATAGACAGGTCAGATCTTTAATTCCGGCTGCGAGAAAAGCATTAGAAAAGAAGAATATTGATAATAAAGTTGTAAAAAAATCGTTGCATAAAATGCAAAACACACAAAAGCGATATTTTGACAGAAATGCTAAATCGTTACCGGAACTAAATGATAATGATGCAGTTATGATTAGGCATAATAATAAATTTATTAAGGGGAAGGTTGTGCGTAAAAATGATGCACCTCGTTCGTATGTTGTTAAGGCTGATAACGGGAAAACATACATACGAAATCGCCGAGACTTAGTTTTAATAAATAATCCAATTAGCTCAATTGACAATAGATGTAAAGAAACACCAGTAAGCAAGAAGAATGAGCAAATTGTCAACGATCAAGGAAATGATAGTGATGAGGAACTGAACGTGGTATTTCTGTCTCCTAAAAAACGAATCCCGGAAGGTACTGAGGAATCTGCATCGGAGGATTCGCTAATTCCGGAAGGTACTGAGGAGTCTGCATCGGGGGATTCACTGACTTTTGAAGATTCTCTCTCAGAAGTTGGGGAATCTTCAACCGCAGGCAAGACAGACCCTTCGGGGGTGGAGAATGATCTACGTGATGTTCCGACCCCTCCTAAAAGATGCAATAGGGGCAAACTACCGTCCTTTTTACAAGACAATTATGTCGTAAAAAAATCGTAAATTTTGCTTGCCGGTCAATGTCAGTCATTTTAATCATTATTTGTTTTTATGTGTAACTGTAATTTTATGTAAAATAACGAGGCTTGTTAGTTGAAAAAAAAAAAAAAAAAAAAGAGGAAAGATGTGATATAATATTAGTGCAATCGGGTGTACTGTACATGAATCTTAAAATGTTGTTATTCAATATACTCAGTTATTAGTCAGCCTCGATACATGTCTGTTCATTAACTCAACACGCCTGACAAACAGGTAATTTTGTGGAATGTTAACATGTGCTTTGTCTTTAGAACCAAATTTTCACCTAACTTTTTCTGCTTTTCATTTTTGGAAATAAGTATTCAAATTTATTTTTCTCGGAATCCATCCTCCCCAAATTAAACTTTGGATGAGTTATTTTTACAACTTGTTTTTGTCATTTAAGAGATATTCCCCCCCTAAATATCTCATTTTGAGTCGAAATCCCTTGTTGCCCATTTTCGATGTAGGAGAATTGGTCGCCTGCTAGAGCCATAAGCACAGTATAAAGCAGGCAAGCAATTCTCGGTTGTTTTTTTTTTTTTTTTTTTTTGTAACACAAGTTGCCTATATGTGTTAGCTTATGTGCGCCCGTTATCCCGATACCAGGTATGCTCCTAGCGACGAAGGTCTATCCTCCATTTTGTGCAGACGTTTTATGATTATGTATTTGCTCCTTTTATGTTTCGTTCTTGATCCGGTTGTGTATTTCTTTTCATTTCAACGAATAAATATATGTATTTTTTTTTAAACTTTCAATCACTAAATGAGATTCCAAATCACGTCCAACACCAGAAAGACTGTTATTTAAATCTGTTTTAACAAGGCACCGTTTTTATTCCTGTTACTTCTATTCTGGCGGATGGATTTAAGGAGGAGCTAAAAGATGTTATAAAAAAAAAAGTGGATAGTTGAAATGTAAGTACGTTATTTAAGTATGGCGTTCCCTAGTAGATTGATGGTTCTGGAATTCGGGAATCGATTTTTCGGATTTTTCATTTCGGAGGCCTAAGCTTACATTGTTCGTAAAGTCCATTCTCTGCTATATCGTTCTGAGACAAAACGCGAAATTCCGGAATCCACTAAGTTAATTGGGTTCATCAGGTGGCAAGTCATTTTTTTTTTTTTTTTTTTTCCAATGTTTTCCTCCTTTTTTACAAGTTCAAATGAATATTAATTTTATTTTTGGAATCTTAATTTAAATTTATAAGAATTATATCTTTTTTTGGCTTCGGGATTTTTTTCCTATTATCGAAGGATACTTTGGCATCCTTAAAAATTTAAATTTAAATTCCAAAAATAAAATAATTTTCACCAAAACTCAAAAGCCAAAAGTTAAAAGATGCCTACGATATTTTGCATGCATTTTTCATTTTCATATTTCTCCATTTGTTTTCAGGTAAGAAATCATCAGCCGAGTCGCATTAAGAAACTGCCCCTGATTCCGGAATTCGTCATACAATTACCAGTGGGGAACTACGACAGCTTTTTTTTCAACCAAAATGGATCTGCGAAGGGATTTCAGTCTAAAAAATTTGGCGCTGTTAAGTTGGTCCGCTTCCTTTTGGAACCGGAAAAGTATTAATTATAAAGTCCAGCGATTCATTGATGATGCAAAATGTTCTCCCGACAGAAGGTCAATTAGTAGAAATTTAATTGTCATAGCGAAAGACGAACTGAAAGCAGAGCATTTACCGAATGTACTATACGATGAACTTATTCAGAGCATTATATGGTTAGGAGAAAGAGTCCTTAAATGGTACCGTTGGTGTAGGAACATTGGCGAATGCATACCTTTTCGATTAACAAGAAAAATACATTGGACTGTTTTCGGAACCATAGATGAAGCCAAAACCGTTGAGGAAAATTTCCTTGGACCTAATGTTACATTAAGCAGGGATTCAGACATCTATGGCGTGTATTACACGGCTTGCGCTTTCGCTTTGAAGGGCTATATAAATCGTAATGCTACTAAAATTATAGATTTCTGCCGAAAGCATGAAAATGAATTTGAATACAGATTTAGAGATATTCCATTTTTATATCGTTCTGTGCTTACGTTGGCCAACCCAGAGAGCCTCAACCTCTCCAATAAGGAAAAAAATGAACTGATAGGCCAATATTTTGGTAACATAGGCTGCTCTAAAGAAGCTTTTATGTTTCAATTTTCAGTACGTAAAGGCTATACCGCAGCTGCTGAATATTATTGGCTACAGCTAAATCCACTAGAGGCAGAAGATGGACTAATGAATGAAGCTATGAGACCTATTCAAGATTATAGATTTGACATCGACATCGACGTATTTGTGTTTCTTTTGTCGGAAATGTCTAAAAACCAAAGGGAAACTTTTTATAGTTTTATAGCTGGACAGCATAGATACAGAAAAATTTCTATTTTACAAAAATTTATAAAATCCTGCGCTTGGGAAGATCTCTTTTTCCCGGTATTTTATCTGTTAGATAACCTAAAGGAGAACGAGAAGGAATATTATTACGATTTGTTATATAGTACTATTTTCACGTGGAAGGAGAGATTTACTGTCGGACTCGATGGAAGAAACCATGTTTATAAACAAATGTTTTTCACAGTATGGAGAAGATTGAAGACATTTCAATCCGAAAACCAGCATTTCGACAACTGGATCGGACGAAACATTTTTGAGTTTTTCGACATAGACGTTTTTAAAGCGGTCCTTAAAAACTATAGCTATAGGCAAGAATTTTTAGAGCTGGGTAAAACTCACTACAAAGATTTATTAATGGAAAATCAGTTTGGACTTTTGAACGAATTCAGGGACACTGTACTATCCTCTCCTAGTGAACGTGCGTGGTTTAAAACCGAACTCATCTCGAATGTATATGACGTTATTCGCAAACATAAATTTGACGTGGCTGATAATTTGTTAGATTGGTTATCAGATTCAAAAGAAGATCGGGAGAGGATTAAATTCAAATTTGATTTCCTGTCCTGTTGCGCAGAGCATTTCGTAACGAAAAATCGCACATCAGCTACGGAACTTGTCACTTGGGGATTTTCAAACGAACAAGAAAGAGACCAATACATTGACGGTATTGTGTCCAGCGACTTGGACTGGTTATATGTGATTTGGAGTAGAAATAAAAATAATTCGGTAGCCTCCCTATTCGAGTTTTTAAAAATTTTTTTCGGTACCAAAGACGAATATGTGGGACGTAAAATTTCAAAACTATTGAGATGGATCGAATTTACAGGATCCGAACTATAATTTTTGGTATGCATGTTTGAAAAATATGCTTCGGAGTTTGAAAAATGGGGACGTTCAGTACGAAACTCTGAAACATGTATGCCGTTTTCAAGTGAACTCGAAATCTGGCCGTCTTAAAAAAAAGTTAAAAACCTTGCGTGATTTTTTATTGCGTATTGTCCCTGGGAATTGAATTTGCCAGGGAGTCTTGGCTACGATGCTTTTGTTTTTAAGCACAAATGTGTGGCATATAGATTTTTACATTAACATGAGTCATCACCTTTTATTTTCTATAAAATTTCTGCTACTATGGTTTTTTAAAATGTTCGCTACTAAATCTATCGTTATGGATGTCGCTTGTACATACAAATTTATTTTCTCAGTTTCTCCTGTCAATATATAGTAATTTAAAAATTACATTGTACTAGAAAAGTAATTACCTATTACTGTTTAATAATTATTTTACGGGACTTAACTAAATAGAAATATTTTTTTAAAAATATTTTTCAGACATTTTTTCATAATTAAAAATTCATTTTTTTTTCTGCATTTTAGTTAATTCTGATTAACTAAATGGTCCAAGCATTTGCAGCGCTGAAGTGTTTCATTTAGGAACTAAGTTATTTCTACATTCCAGACGTGGTTGCGTTGTGACCAAATGGAAGTTTATAGACCTGTTTGTGTAGGGTTTCTAATTTTTAAGAGGTCGTTGAACTAATTTTTTAAGATCTTGACCCTCCTAGGAACACAGGTCTGTATGCCATTTTGTGCAGTCCTTTTATGTTTCGTTTAGAATCCGGTTGTGTTTTCCTTTTGATTTTTATGCATAACAAGTAAATCTGTAATGTCTTTTTAAACTTTCAATTTTTAAATGAGATTCCAAATCACGTCGAACATCACAAAGACTGTTATTTAAATCTGCTTAACAAGGCACATTTTTAGTCGAGTTGCTTCTACCCTGGCTTACGGATATTTAAGAAGGAGCTAAAAGATTTTATATTTAAAAAAAAAAAAAAAGGATAGTTGAAATGTAAGTACGTTGATTAAGTATGGCAGTCCCTAGTAGATTGGTACCGGTATTATTCAAAAATAGCCAAAATTTGCTAGATTTATAATTTGAGTTTTTACATACTCGTATTTCTTTCTTTATTTTACTTTGTGATTGTGGATTTCATTTTTTTTTTTTTTTTTTTGTTCAATCCCCCGATCGCGGGAGAGAGATTTCAAAGCTAAGAAGTACCATATTTTGCATTCAGTTTTCAATTTTATATTTCTCCCATTTGTTTTCAGGTAAGAAATCAGTTGAGTCGCTTTAGGAAACTACCCCTAATTCACGAATTCGTCACACAATTACCAGTGCGGGACCACGATAGCTTTTTTTCAACCGAAATGGATCTCCAAAACGATTTTAGTCTAAAACATTTGGCCCTGTTAAGTTGGTGCGCCTCCTTTTGGAACCGGAAGAGCTTTGTAATGCTGTATGAAATCCAGCAAATAATTGATGATATAACATGGTCCGACGCCATAAATTGCATTGCCTTAGCAAAAAATGAACTGAAAGCAATTAATTTACCGAATGTAATATACGATGAACTTATTCAGAGGATTACATGGTATGGAGAAAGAGTCCTTACATGGTACAGGAAATGTAGTGACATTGGCTTACCTGTGCGATTTACAAGAGAAATACATTGGACGGTTTTCGGGACCATCGATGAAGCCAAAACCGTTGAAAAAAATTTCCTTGGACCCGATGTTACATTAAGCGGCGATTCAGAAATCTATGCCGTGCATTACATGGCTTGCACTTCCGCTTTGAAGGGCTATATAAATCGTAATGCTACTAAAATTATAAATTTCTGTCGAAAGCATGAAAATGTATTTGACTACAGATTTAGAGATATTCCGTTTTTATATCGTTCTGTGCTTATGTTGGCCAATCCAGAGAGCCTAAATCTCTCCAATAAGGAAAAAAATGAACTGATAGGCCAATATTTTGGTAACATAGACTGCTCTAAAGAAGCTTTTATGTTTGAATTTTCAGTACGTAAAGGCTATACCGCAGCTGCTGAATACTATTGGCTACAGTTAAACTCTGTAGAGAAAGAAGATAAACTAATGAATGAAGCTATGAAATCTATTCAAGATTATAGATTTGACATCGACATCGACGTTTTTGTGTTCCTTTTGTCGAAAATGTCTGAAATCCAAAGAAAAACGTTTTTTCATTATCTAGCTGGAGCACGTAGAACGACAAATAGTTCGCTTATTTTACTGAAATTGATGGAATCCTGCGCTTGGGAAGGTCACTTTTTCCCAGTATTTTATCTGTTAGATAACCTAAAAGAGCACGAGAAGGAATATTACTACGATTTGCTTAATAGTATTATTACCGTATGGATGATGAGACTTATTGTCGGACTCGATGCAAAAAACCATGTTTATAAACAAATATTTTTCACAGTATGGAGAAGGCTGAAGACATTTCACTCCGAAAACCAGCATTTCGAAAGCTGGTTCGAACGAAGCGCTTTGAGCTTTTCGACATAGACGTTTTTAAAGCAGTGCTTAATAACTATAGCTATAGGCAAGAATTTTTAGAGCTGGGCAGAACTCGCTACAAAGATTTATTAATGGAAAATCAGTTTGGGCTGTTAAAAGAATTCATGGCAACTGTATTAATCTCTCCAGATGAACGTGAGTGGTTTAAAAACGAACTCATGTCGAATTTAGATGACGTTATTCATGAACATAAATTTTACGTAGCTGATAATTTATTATATTGGCTTACCGATTCAAAAGAAGAGCGGCAGAGAATTAAATTCAAATTTGATTTCCTGTCCGTCTGCGCAAAATATTTCGTTAACAAGAATCTCACATTAGCTACGGAACTTGTCACTTGGGGATTTGCAAACGAACAAGAAAGAAGCCAATACATTGACGGTATTGTGTCCAGCGACTTGGACTGGTTACATATGATTTGGAGTCGAAATAAAAATAATTTTGTAACCTCCCTATTTGATTTTTTAAAACTTTTTTTCGATACCAAGGAGGCACATGTGGGACGTAAAATTGCAAAACTATTGACCGAAAAAGCTCTCAGAAAGTTTTTTATAAAAATGAATGATATATATTGGAGAAATTGTTCGTTGACTCGAAAGGCATTCCATACACTGGACAAATTAATTGAATATTGTATACCTCTTGAAAACTGTCCTAAGTTAAAAATAAATATTGCAGAAAACGCTGGTAAATGGTTACTATATTTGGTTAAAAAAAATTTTTGTTGGAAGGTTGTCGATGATTTTTTTAATTGGGTTTCGGGAGACGAAATCAAACGTTTCGATGAGGAAAAAACGATTCTGGATTGTGTAAAAAAGCGAGAGTTGGTTCAAAGATTTTTACTCTCGTCTGATGGAATTAAGTTCCTTGAAGTAATGTCGTCTTATCATCCTGAACATTTTGTAAGATATGCTTTTTTGTTGGTTGAGTGGACGGGAGGGGTGAGTGTAATAGAAAATTACATGAATGAATTAGAAGCGTCGAATTTACAGGATCCGGACTATAATTTTAAGTATGAAAGTTTGAAAAATATGCTTCGGAGTTTTAAAAATGGAGACGTTCAGTGCAAGACTCTAAAACATGAATGCCATTTACAAGTGAACTCGAAACCTGGTATTTTTAATAATTCTTGCGTTATTTTTTAATGAGGATTTTGACAAAGTACTAAATACTTCGGAGGTGTTCTGGACTGCTGTCTTGGTGAAATGACGACCGGTTTCTTATTGCTTAATAATTTATTAAAGACGAAACGTGAATGTGTAACAATTAATCCGAATAGAGACGGCATTTCACCAGGATAGCAGCCGACATTTCGGAGGTGAAGAAAAACATGTATAATTTCTTCCATGTTGGTTATAGCTAAACATATTTTTGGGTTACCCCAACGTATGCTTAGCTCCTGCTTGTATTTTAGATAACAAACTTGAATACCTTCACTTTGTTGAATTGGAATACTTACTATGGATCTATGTTTTAATCCGTTATAGCATATTGTAAAATTCGTAGTTAATATTTATGACGTTGCTGAAGGTTCGGAATTGCAGCCGAAATATGTATTCTAAAATTAATAATGAAGATACATTATGTTCCAATCCCAATGGTCATAAGGTTGTGTAACTTTTTATATGTTCAAGGATTATAAAATAAAAGCAATAATTTTAAAAAAAGTACAAATATTTTTTTTGAATGCCTGTAGTCTCTCGAATTATGTTTTTATGAAGTTTTTTTCCTAGGGTTCGATTAGTTCTGAACTTTACTGAGCATACCCATAGTAGAGTGTTGAGAGACAATTTTTATTTATTTCACCTGAGCAATACAGTTCAGAACCAATTAAACTTTTTCGTTGGAACACACATATGATTTTCTATTTATTTCCTGTGAGCATAATTAGCAGGTTCCAATCTTGGTTTTGTGAAACGTCATTGAACGTACCTTAACTGTCTAATGTGTGCCAGGAACAATATGTGTTCGCCATTTTTTCCAGAAGCTTCGGTAGAATCTCCTTAAAGCAACTGACAGGGAATTTTCGAAGTTTTACGTAAGCATAGAATCAGCCTTTTTCACCCTTCTGCCCTTGCAATTCCTTTATGTCAGGTATTCCGGAAATTTTCGCCTGTCCGCCCTTTCTCTGGTATGCAAGAAAAAAACTTACATTTTTTTTCCCCCTCCTAAATTGACGACTTTATGTTTGAGTGCCCCTCAATTTGAAAAATGTTGCTTTAAAATTTTTTCTATATATTTACATCCAATTATTATTTTTCTTTTCAGGTAAGGACATTGTCAACAGATGACTGTAGGAGTAACATAGTACAGACTTTAAGAGCATATGACTTCCTCCTTTGTATCAGTTCATATGGATTTCCGTTTGGAATGTAAGGCAATGATTACTGTGGTCGGCTTTGTTTTGGAACGACTTACGTGTTATTAGTATTTATAACACTTTCGATGAAGTCAGTCTTAAAGATCCGGACGTGAATGTAATCTTAATCCATTGATTTACCTTAGCCTAAGAGCCATTGAAACCATTGAAACTATTGCCATTGGTACGCGAAAATATTTGTAACGAAGTATAAAAATAAGTATAATAGGCCAAAATGAGTAGTGTATACAAATTGTAAAAATAATAGGACCTTGGTCACTATCATACTTAAGGATTAGGAAGTTAGTGTTTCTATTACTTTTATGAAATTTAGTTCCAAAATCAGGCACTTTATTAAGCCCATCGGTCATTTTGCCCGAAGCAGTAGACGTTCAGTACATACAAGTTTATTTTTTATTATAAGCGAGATTTTGTACTCTATTCAGTTTGCCGTGTTCCCATAATACACAACCAGCGAACTATTCGACTCTTTCCCAAATCCGGATAGCCATATTGCGTGGCCTCACTTCTCCACTGGATGTTCTAAAACTTAATCCAGTTTCAGAATCGTAATGTTGAGTTCCGCTTAAGTAAACTCCCGTTTTAATAAATTGACTTTGTTGATTATTGGCAGGTAAGTCAAGATCATGAACAAACACGTCCCCAACTTCAATTCCATATTTAGCGTGGATCAACCTAGGAGCACTCTCTTCTTGAATCTCGCCAAATGATGATGAATTTCCACCTTCTGCTCTGAAGAAAACCCCTGCGTATTCTGTGGTCACATCTTTCCAACCTAACAGCGGCCAAATTTCGCTTGGCAATTTTGCTTTCGGTAATTGTAAATACATAAAACCCATGGGTACAGGATTTTTCATGAGATTCATCAGTGATTTTTGCAGTTTGGAAGTCGACCACAATTGTAGCGTTTCGCATATTATCAAGTTTTTTCTGTCGCATACAACCTCCGACCATTTCCCGTATTCTTCTTCCTCCGTATGAATTTCGACGCAGTAACTGCTGTCGTTCTTTGGACTGCCAGCTTCCCAATTAGCGAAATGAAAATGTGTACCATCCGACCACTCGTATCCATTGTTTTGAGAATATTTGAGTCCGATCCAAACGTTATCCACGATTTTGTTGGACTTCAAAAAATTTTCAACGAAACCTTGTTTTTCCTTGGTGTCGATGGTCATGAGATTAAAGCTTTGTAACGTACAATACGATTTGGCATCTTCGTAGCTCAAGAGTCCAGGGCTTTCGAAAGATTTGATGCATGTTTCGTCTTTGTAAGGTTCCCAGTCTTCACAGGGAGACTGGGGAAAAGCATTCCCTAAAATAAACAACAGTTGTTGCTGACGAATTTACGATTTTTGATTTGATTTGTTTGACTCACCGATAAATACGAATAGAAGTAATGTTTTGTGTAATCGATATAAATGCTGTTCCATATTGCTGCTGAACTGAGGAAAGCGTTAGCCTGATTGATATTTTATGGGTTTAGGAGCAGAATAGAACACTGGTCGTTAATTGGCAAGAACACTTCATTTCCAATGTGCTATATGTTGTTTATTCAGGTGACACCGCTTCAGGATATGTTGACAGCCAAATTACAAGTGAGATATAGAACGCGATATTTGGGCTGGTTACATTTAATTTGGCGAAAAAATTAAGATAATTGAATTGAATAATTTAAAATTCATTTTTAGGGGGTCATTTTTGTAAGCAAAAATATCTTTTTGAAAACTTACTCCACCTTTATGACTGAAGTTTTCTATGTTAGATTCCCATTTAGAGCACCGTAGTGAACTTTTTATCCTCTCCTCCTTCTTGTCGTCTTGGACTAACTACTAAATTTGCAGTTCTTTTGAATTTGAAATACCCATTAGGCTTTGCTTTCGAAGCTGAAAACTGTAAGAAAACAAGTTTGGGGCGGTTTCACTTCATCACGTATCCCACGAATAGTTGCTCATATCGATCCGATTACAAAAGGTATTAACAATTAATTTTTGTGAAGGGCAATTAAATCAGGATTAGCTTGTATCGATTCAGTGAAATTGAATAATAAAATAGTAACAGTAAAAGTCGCTATGGTTGCTATTTCATATAGACAGATCTGGAATGAGGAATTTTTTTTTTGGGATTTCCTGTTTTCAACTGTAGATGGCACATGGATGTAAGTCAGTCTTACAAATGGCGGTAAATATTTTATTATTTGTTCATGTACTAAAAAAGTTTTTCCTTATTTTTTCTTTCAACTGCTGAACAGTCCAACTCCGGTACATTTTTTTTTAACCATTGCAATGGTTTTTTTTAAATTCGTAAGTAAATCGGGATACTTTAAACAAAGCATTTAAATATTTACCGCCATTTTGTAAGACCGACTTACATTCATATGTTATCTACAGTTGAAAACAGGAGCTTCCAAAAAATAAATTCCTCATCTCGTACTTCTAAGGCGTTGGTTACATTACTCAAAAATTTTTGTTCGAACAGTTTCAAAACTTTTTTCTCGATGAAAGTGTTTACACTTTTCGAACATATGTTCGATGATGTTTGATGATGTTTGATGATGTTTGATGATGTTTGACGTTATTTTTGGGGTTGTATTATATTTTTTACGTAATGGGAGGATACATATATCATCGGCCGAGTACCCATATTAATTTAAGTCATTTTTTTCCTGCACGCGGTAAGAAGGAAAAGACAAACAAAGTTGGGGGAAAAAAAAAGAAAAAAAAATCCCGATTAATTTTGATTCAGAATTGGGATCGAAATCGGAATCTGTTGTATTTCAAAAGTTATTAGAATCAAAATCGGAAATCCGTGCTTTTCTTGCAGAAATAAGAATAGGCGAAATCTGAATCGAATATTTTCTTTGGATGCCGATTTCGATTCCTATCCCTATTCCTATTTTGTATTAATGTGTATATAGTGTTTCTACAGCCTTGTTATGCTTAATTGGCGAATTATTCAACTCTTTTCCAAATACGGATTGCCATATTTCGTGGCCGCACCTCTCCACTGGATATCTTAAAACTCAGTCCAGTTTGATATGTGAATCCTTGACTATATACTCCCGTCCTTATAATTTTGCTTTCTTGATTGTCAGCAAGTAAATCTAGAGTTCCAGCATAATCAATTAAATTTTCAGCATAATGATATACAGCATGGCCAATCTAGGAGCATTTTCTTCTTGAATTTCCCCAAATGACGATGAATTTCCACCTTCTGCTCTAAAAAAAACTCCCGCATATTCGGATGACACATCTGACCAACCCAACAGCGGCCAAATTTCACTTGGTTGTTTTTCTTTCGGTAATTGGACATAAATGAAACCCATTGGAATAGGAGGATTCTTCATCATATTCATTAACGTCTTTTGCATTTTCGAAGAAGACCAAGGTTGAAGTTTCTCACACAATACCACGTTCCTCTTACTACATACTACCTCCGACCATTTTCCGAATTCTTCTTCTTCCACGTGAATTTGAACGCAATAACTACTGTCGTTTTTCGGACTACCCGTTCCCCAATTGGCGAAAAGAAACGGAGTACCGTCTGACCATTCATATCCTTTATCGGAATATTGCAGTCCCAGCCAAACGTTATCTGCTATGCTGTTGGTTTTACGAAATTTTCAATGAAATCTTGCTTTTCTTGAGCGTCGATTGCCACGAGATTAACGCCTTGCGATACGCAATACGCGGTGGCATCATCGTAACTTAAAAGTCCAGGACTGTTGAAAAGTTTTATGCATGTTTCGTCTTTGTAAGGTTCCCAGTCGTCGCAGGGCGATTCCGAAAGAACTTTGCCTGAAATTAAATCAATCAGTCCAAGTTTTTGACAATCTGTGATTCGTTTACTTACTAATAAAGATGAGTAAGACTGAAATTTCTTGAAACAGTTTTATTATCATGTTGGCACGCATTAAGAAAACACGATGTGAATGAAGTAGAAAATATAAAGCATCTCATTATCTTTGTCTTTGATTGCCGAGTGCACAGAGATAGTGCTGCAATCATTTTTCGCTTATCTACTCAGGTGATGCAATCAGGCTACTTAATTTGATGACTGTAGGTTTATTTTTCTTCGCTTGTCGTTTGTATTGGTAGGGCTCCTAGCCTGATAGAACGTGGAAATAGGAGGGGCTCTGAATTTTTTAAGGGGGGTGGGCTTTAAATGGTCACTTGCAGCACTGAAGATTGGAAAAATGCATACATCAGAATACATTTCAGGTGGGACCGCAAGAGCTAGCCCCCCCCAATCTGAAAATGAACCTTTTAAGGGACCAAAATAAGAAATAATTTGTGACTCTTTAATGACTTTATTAATTTTCAAAACACTTGGGCCCGTACAAAAAAATGATGCAAGAAAAGGATTTGCAGAATAAATGCAAAAAAATTTATGTATACTTATTTATACATAATTTATGCATCTCCTTTTCGTACGGGGAGTTGTCCATAAATCATGTAAACTGGTCGCTAGGGTGCTAGCTAGGGTGTCTGGCGAATTTTTACAATTGGTTGGGGAAGGATTTAAAATTTTTAAATAAATACTATTGATATAATTACGTGTGTCCTTTGTTTGAAACTTTTTGCGAAAAGTAGTTTTCAAAAAAATTGACTAGTTTTGGTCCGGCTGAGAAATTAATCCTCATACTCATTAGTTTTGAAAAGCGTTCCTCTAATTGTCAAGTTAGAAAATAATTTCTGCTGTGGTGTTATCTCTGAATAGTCAGATTGTAGGATAATGCCAGGAATCGCTGATCCTAATCAGCGTTATACAGGTTATGTACAGGTGACAGCATAACTACTCGATCCTTTTCCAAATACGAATTGCCATATTACGTGGCCGCACCTCTCCGCTGCTTGTCTTAAAACTCAATCCAGATTCCATCGTGTAACCTGGACCATATACTGCCGTCCTTATGGTTTTGCTTTCTTGATTGTCGGCAAGGAGATCTAGAGATAATTCTAAGGTATATAAATCAGCATAATGATATGTAGCATGGACCAATCTAGGAGCATTTTCTTCTTGAATTTCCCCAAATGACGACGAATTTCCACCTTCTGCTCTGAAAAAAACTCCCGCATATTCAGCAGTTATCTCTGCCCAACCCAGCAGAGGCCAAATTTCTCTTGGTAATTTCTCTTTCGGCAATTGGACGTAAATGAAGCCCATCGGTACAGGATTTTTCACCTCATTCATGACAGTCTTTTGTAGTTTGGCATACGACCATAGCTGAAGTTTTTCACACAAAACCAAATTCTTTCTACTGCATACAACCTCCGACCATTTCCCGTATTCTTCATCCTCCGTGTGAATCTGAACGCAATAACTGCTGTCGTTTTTCGGATTACCAGCTGCCCAGTTGGAATAACGAAACGGGGTACCATCTAACCATTCGTACCCGTTGCTCTCAGTATATTTCAACCCCAACCAAACGTTATCTGCCACATTGCTGGATCGTAAGAAATTTTCAATAAAATCCTGTTTTTCTTGTGTGTCGATAATCATGAGATTAGCAGATTGGGCTGAACAAAATGTTGCAGCATCGCTATACCCCAAAACTCCTGGGTTATTAAAAATATTGATGCATGCCTCATCCTTGTAAGGTTCCCAAGTGTCACAGGGCGACTGAGGAAAAGCGTTACCTGAAATTAAATCATATGGCACCAGATTTTTTTGAAATGGTTTACGTGTTAGCCGTTTACTCACCGACAAATATTAAGAAAATTAAAATCTTTTGGTACTGATACTCTAATGCCATGGTTGTTCTGATTTTTAAAACGTCTAAAGCTTTGAACATTGCGAGAAGGATAAAAGAAAAACATATTTAGCTTTTAATTTGTGCTTATTATTGTTTATTCCATCCAAACGCTTAATTCGCACATACCAACAACGAAATCTTTTTTGTTGTTTACTTAGGTGATGCTATAATGACAACCTAATGTCTACAAAATCAGCTTTTCTTACGCAAGGAGTCTCACCTGTTCTCAATTTTGAGAACAGAAAAATTCATTTTCTTTGAATTTTGATTAATGTGAAACTAAAGTTGGTCACCGTGGTCAACCAGACAATTTTGTACTTCAATGCAGAACTAGACCAAGTCCATTCAAGGATTGCAAACTTCTTATTTTAAACCCGACTTTACAAAGGGTATACAGGCTCAATGCTTGGCAGTGCTGGTTTGATGCCTTCTGCTAGTTTATAGGCTGTGCCAGACGCCTTCTGCAATATGGTTATGCTATCAACTTGGAAGACATAAGACCCTGTACTTAGCGGCCATATTAACTTGGGAGATCCTAATGGGCAAAATACATGGATGGCGTCAAGTAGGCACAGCCTATTTTAAAGCAGAAAACTCGCAGATGACATTAATTTGAGTTGGCAACGCTTGTATATGCTTTGTAAAGTCACGTTTGAAATATGAAGGTAAAATTCGCGGCAGGACATGGTCCAGTTCTGCACTGAAGGACAGAATTATTAATACACAAAAATGTGGTAAAAATCCGACTTCACAGCTTCATTACGGACCAATGAAATATCCAAAATCCTATCTGCTCGTCCTGACGAGATAAGACGTTGAGCTTATGCTTAACTTATGGTTATATGGTTATAAGGTGATAAGCCTAGGCTGCACTTACTACACAGTCTATCCATAAGCTAAGCATAGACGCAACATCTTACCTCGCTAGGAGAGAAGATAGGATTTCGGCTTTAACGGATTTTTGATATTTAATTGATTCCTAACGAAGCTGTGAAGTCAGATTTTTACCACATTTTTGTTGTAAAAAGTTAGTTGACCACCGTTGAAATCCCTATAAATTTTTTTGGTTGCACCTGTAAAAATTCTTAGAAATGTATATTCGCATGGTGTTTAGTTTGATGAACAAAATTATATCCCACCTGTATCAAGATTAATGACCTGACCTAATTGCTTCTTTTTATTTATTTTCAGATTGAAGGAGCTTCCTCCGCCTGTTCAAATTCATCAAGGATTGAGTTTGGAGAAGATTGTATGTTAATCACATAATGAATCAGGTAAATTATTATAACTTTACTCATTGATAAGTAGGTGAATACTTTTTTGGAAGTGTTTTGTTTTGATTTGATTCTCAAGAAGTTTTGGTAATTGGTTAATATAGAAAAAAAAAAATCCGCCGCGAGAAAAAGAGCCGCTCCGCGTTATTAATACATTTTATCAATCCCCCTTGTTGTAAGTAACGTTTGGATCCCCCTGAGCCTCCCAGATTAAACTTTTGACAATACCAATCGCTAGGCATTTCATTACCACGAACTGCTTTTTAAAATTTATTGGATCAAGCAAATCATTAGCAACTTCAAGATGAATATGATCCTTTAAATTTTAAAATAGCCCAATAATATTCTTTTAAAGCTCTTCTAAATAAATAAAAATAATCAAGTAAATGTTTTTAATATGATTTTTATATACTTAACAACAATTACAATTTAAAACAAACAACTTTTTTTTTTTGAAATCATTTTTTATTAATATATTTTTTTAAATAGGTATATAGGACATTAAAAAAGCAGTCTTTCGACTTTAAAAAAAAAAATTCTTTAATCAGGACGTTTCACAATTCCCCCATAATAAAACAAACGAACCGAGCAAAAAAAAAGAAAAGAAAGAAAAATCCGCTATATTTTATTTTCGTGTATAAATACATAATGAACTACTAAAAATGTCTTTTTTTTAAAAAAAAAAAAAAAGGGTAAAGTCATGATCAAAATTTTCTTAATGGGATGATGGCAGTATTTTAAGATATTTTTTTTTTTTTTTTTGTTTTTGAAGAACGAAAATTTCGTGTGATGATGAGTATTATTTTTACTGCGATGGGGATTTTCATCCTTTTTTTCCCGCTGATAAATAAAATTTTCTCACAAAATTTTTAGGGCTTCTTGTTCATTTAAGTTTAAATTAATTCTAATCGTTTCATTTCTTTATATAGTTCGTCCCCCATTTTGGCCGGCGATCTAGTGACGATGACCCCGGCGGATTCTAACGCTTTGATTTTATCCTGAGCTGTCCCTTTCCCACCTGATATGATGGCTCCGGCGTGACCCATTCGCCTTCCAGGGGGAGCTGTTAATCCTGCGATGAATGACACAACCGGTTTGGCTTTGACACCCTGCAATCAAGAAAAAAAAAACTGTTAATAAAACAATCCTCTTACCTATCTGATGAAAATGTTTATTAAACTTACATAATTATGTTTTAAAAGGTATTCCGCTGCGTTTTCCTCAGCAACCCCTCCAATCTCTCCGATTAAAATAATCCCTTTCGTTTCCGGATCCTTAATAAAACATTCAAGGCAATCTATAAAGTCCGTCCCATTAAACGGATCTCCTCCGATCCCGACGCAAAGGGTCTGGCCCAAACCGACTTGAGTTGTTTGATGTACAGCTTCATAAGTTAAAGTGCCGGAACGGGAAACAATCCCAATGCATCCCTTCTTATGGATATGACCTGGCATGATCCCTATTTTACATTGATCCGATGCAATAATCCCAGGACAATTCGGGCCCACAAGACGAGACTTGTTTTGGTGCAAAAGTCTATGTTTAACTCGGACCATATCTGACTGAGGGATCCCCTCTGTTATGCAAACGATCAAGGGCATTTCGGCGTCGATGGCTTCTATTATTGCTTTTGCAGCTCCTGGAGGAGGAACATAAATCACAGACGCTGTGGCTCCAGTTGCTTCTTTAGCCTCTTTAACGGAGTTGAAAACAGGGCGATCCAAATGTGATTTTCCTCCTTTTCCAGGCGACACTCCTCCAACAATCTGAGTTCCATATTCTAGAGCTTGTGTACTATGAAAAGTACCTTGCTTTCCGGTAAAACCCTGACAGATGACTTTCGTACTGCTGTTAATTTGTAAATTAGGCCTAGTTGAGTTATAATTTGTCCTTACATTTTGTAGTTTGATTTGCGAGGCTAAAAAAAAAAAAAAACAATAACATAGATGTTAGCTTGCCAATAAATGTATTAGCTCGATTTTATTGTCAATAATTTGATAGGAAAAAAATAAGATAATTTTGAACATTGAACTTTACCCTACCAACACTTTTTACGTGGTTATAATCTTTTTTCGGCAATTATGCAAGTAATTATGACAAGGGCGAACTTATTTTTCCCCAAAGAAATCGAACGGAAAGTCAAATTAAGGATTTTTATCACCATTTAACCGTGAAATAAAAAAAAAAATGATATTATTTTTCATCTGGGGTTTGGCACATAAAAAACTTATTTATTTTCGTACTATTTCGTAAAACCCGGAAAGAATTTATGATATTATCTAAGCGTAATCGTTCGCCGAAATGTTTTTGCAGGTTTAATCCAATATAATCCTGGAAGCAACGTAAAAAATTAAAATAAATACCTGTATTCCTTAAAAATATCCTTATTGAGGCCGCCATGTTTAAAAGGAATGCGAATCAACGCCTTCTTAAAACGTGTTGTCGGCTTAGTGCTGCCAACACAAATTTCAAAATAATTTACCGCGGGTATTCGCTTTTTTTTTCTGTTTTTTTGTGAGAAATATTATAATTATTTCATTTTAAAAGGCCAACATTAATTGAGATATAATTTTAATAAATCTGGACGAACAAATGTATAAGAAAACTTAAAAATTTTTCATCGGATTAATATCGGACAAAGTTGGCAGCAAAATGGGGGTCGTTGATATACTTCATCAAAATTTCTTGTAAATTTAAAATGCCACTATCCAGACATTTGGATAGCAGTTTTATTTGGGACGTAACGTTTAGAGTAGTCTTGTTCTGCATTTACGCGTAAGTATTATATTTATTTCCTAACAAATCTTATTGGCATATTTACAAACGTTAATGACAACATAACCCAACCTGGTTCGATTTTCAATTTCAGAATATTTCAAATTGCACCCCCTTTCAAAAGAGTAATACACCCGCAAGAATTATGGATGTACAAAAACCCAGTTACAGAAAGCTATTGTCCCATGAACGTTTTATGGGAAGTTGTGATAGTGGTACCTTCAGCTGCAATATTTGTCAATTATCTCATAAGCAAAGATAAATCGGATGTGGTGCAGACTTTTTTATCTTATTCTCTGATAGTTAGTCTAAATGGAGCTGTGACAAATGTATTAAAAGTAATAGTTGGTAAGGAACACATGACCAATTCGTTGAAAAAATCATTTTACTAATAATGGATTTCTTTTTAGGTCGACCTCGACCAGATTTTTACTACAGATGCTTCCCAAATGGAGAAGGAGGAAATGAGGAATTAAAAGGCTGTACAGGGAACATAGACACAATCAATGATGGTTTAAAAAGTTTTCCAAGTGGCCATTCATCCATAGCTTTTGCCAGTTTAGGGTTTCTGTCGTTGTACCTAGCTTCTAAAATGCATTTGTTTACACCCAGTGGAAAAGGCTCAACTTGGAAAGTCTTGTTGTTTGTTTTACCCCTGTTAGTTGCAACATCTATAGCAATAAGTAGGACCTGTGATTATCACCATCACTGGCAAGATGTTGCTTGCGGTTCCATTTTAGGTTTTTCAATATGTTGGTTATGTTATCATAATTATTATCCACCTTTGTACGTAGAAAAATGCCATATCCCCTGGACGACTCTTAACAGGAAAAGATGGTCTGAACATTTAACAATAAAGGACGTTTAAAGACATTGAACTCAAAATCTCATTTATTTTGACATTTTTATTGTGAAAAGACTGCAATAAGCATTTTTTTTTTTTTAATTTGTTAATTTATTTATTTGTAAAAAAATTTTTCTTTGGAATATACTCTAGTTTAATTTTACTGTTTGTATATTATTGAAGGAATGATTTAAGAATTCGCTGTGACAACAAAATCCAACTTAACGTCGTTTTCGGTGACAGGAATCGAAGGGACGATTTGCTCGTTGAAAGCAATGCCGATCTTGATCGGTGATTTTTTGAATGATTTTTCGCATTTGGAGAAAAACTTGTCGTAGTAACCTTTTCCTCGGCCTAACCTTTTCCCGTCTATAGTGAATGCTAGACCAGGCGTTAAAACAAGGTTCAATTCGTCTGAAAAAAAATAAAAAAAGACTCCGTTATTTAAACATTTTTAAATTATCAGGTTCATAATTTCTGAATGAGATAATTAATTTGGGGGAAGCAAAATCTTGAAATCTATCAAACCATTTTCTTCAACTAAAAACATTTACTGATTTTCTTTCAGATAAGGAGCTGTTCTTACCACGATCAAAGACGCTTTCCAATACTTCATCATCAGGTGGTTGAGGTATATTCCATTTATTCCTTGGTAAGTTTAAATAATGTTCGAAAGAAGAAAGTCTTATCATTTCCATTTCCGAAGAACCAGCTTGGAATCTAAAAAAAAAAAAAAAAAAGTTAGGTTTAGATTAAATTATCACCAATGATTTCCCCCCTGCTGTTACGAAATCTGCTTCATTTGCATATTTAAACTCACCAATATTTTACAAAAGAAAAATAAATATTAAAGCAACGCAATTTAATCCCTTATTCCTTTTTCTTCATCCCTTCTTTTTGTTTCTTTTGTTTCTTTGATTCAGCTTCATCAATGGGTGCAGGTTTCACGAAAGGAATGAACTCAGCATATTGAGCTGGCAAAAATTGTTTTAAAATTTCAGGAACTTTAATTCCGTTATCAGTTTGATGTACTTCCAAAATTGCACAAATAACTCTAGTTGTGGCACACATTGTGGCGTTTAACATGTGAACATATTCTGTCGCTGCATTCATTTTCTTTGTTTGTCCATAACGAACAAGCAACCTCCTTGCTTGATATTCTAGGCAATTGCTGCATGACACAAGTTCTCTGAAAGCTCCTGAAGCAGGAAACCACGCTTCCAAATCAAGCTTTTTCGAAGCAGCATGATTTAAAGCCCCTGAGACTATGTTTACGATTCTGTATGGGATTTCAAGCTTCTGGCAGAAATCTTCTGCATTCGCTATCATATCATCCATTGCTTTCCATGATTCATCATCATGTGGCGATGTAAGGACAAATTGCTCTACTTTTTCAAACTGATGGACTCTGAAGATCCCTCTAGTGTCTCGACCGTGCGATCCGACTTCTTGTCTGAAGCAGGTGGATATTCCTGCGTACTTGATAGGGAGTGATGCTTCAGGGATCCATTCATCTCGGTGGAAGGCAGCGATTGGTTGTTCTGATGTTGCAATTAAATATTTCTCTTCAACTTCTTTATCTTCTGATTTTTCAGATCCTTTTCCTATGACTTTGTATAATTCTTCATCAAACTGGGACAGTTGTGCTACTTCTTGCATAATTTCCTTTCGCATAAAAAAAGGTGTGTATAATGGTTTGTATCCCTTTTCATTTAAGATACGTAAAGAAAGTTGAATTAAAGCATGTTGCAGAAAAACAGCAGGCCCAGTTAAATAATAACCTCTTCCACCTGATACTGTAGCTCCTCTGTCTCCATCCATTCCATCGATCATATGTATCAAATCGACATGTGAATATTTTTTCCTTAAGGTACAATCTCCAAATGTCCTTTCGACTTTATTTTCTTCTTCATCATTGCTTACAGGGACCGAATGATGTAAATGATTTCCAACTTCTCTCAGTGCATCATTTCTTTCTTTTTCCAATTGCGTCATGTTTACATCATTTTCAGCGATCTTTTTATCAATGGCTTCCCTAATCAATTTAATTTGGTTGACAGTAAACACCCTCAAATCATCAATGGTAAGGGAAGTTAATTTCTCCGTGATTCCATCTGGCAAAACCGCCTCGCCCCCGGGGTCCTCCTTCTTTTTCATCTTCTCCCCGACAGCTTTGCTACATACATTTTTAGCCTTATTTAAATTGTCGGCCACATGCCTCAATTCCCTCCATTTAGAATCACAATTGATGACGGTGTCGACCAAAGCGACGTTTTTAAACCGTTTCCTTTGGTTCTCGCGGATTTTCTCGACGTCACCTCCTTTATCCGCACGAAATAAATCTAAATCTAAAACCATATTGGTATTTTTGATTTCTTGTTTAAAAAAAAAAAATGCCGATGTAAACTAAACTACTTGACACGTTTTCGACTTTCGTCGTCTGCTAGCCGGCGGCGCTACCAACTTTCGAATTTAGTTACGAAAATGGAATATAGATGGCGCTGTTGTCTACTAAATTCACGCCATTGACCATTTTATACCAGAATCTTGATTGACATTAATTTCCGCTGAAAAGGTAGGTTAAGGCTGCATAATTGGATATATTTTGAAGGATTAAACGTTCTTGGTACAAAACAAATGTTTAACGATTGGGTCTTCATCTTCAATTGCACAGGAATCAAGTCAGTGCAATCTCTCTTCCAAACATCATTTTTAACGCTTTGTTGTCTCATTACATCTTTTGATTATTGCAGTTACAATTGTATATCAATCAAAAGAGCTCGTTTCAACAATATTTCATCATTGTTATTTATTTAATATTTGTTATTGCATTTTCCAGGCAAGATGTTCGTTCGGGAAAAGAAAAATGCGGGAAAAAAATGGTTTTAAGTTGGCCAAGTGACGACTCCATCTTTGTATTCCCATGTCAACAAACATGGTGGAATAAGGTTAGGTAAGTTCCTTTTTTTTTTACATTATTTGACTTACCTCGGTATGAAACAATCCTTCCCTTGTTCAAAAATATGAGAAAGAAGCTCCTCCGTCTGAATTTCATCGTTCATGCTCAAATATATCGAAACACTCTTCGCTTTTTGAAACGCTTTGTGATTTATAACCTATACCCAAGAGATTGTTTTTTCGATTTTATTAATTCAAATTTTCCGTTATAATTAATTATAAACGCAATTTACCTTGTTGGTTACGAGCTTCGATTGTCGATTTATCTCATCCTTGGTTAAATTTTTCAAAATCGACTGCATTTCCTTCCGTAATAAATTTTTACTTAACATTTTATTATCTGTGTCAGACATGTTTTCCAAGACTAAACTCCTTGGAGGGGGTACTTTGTTTATTAGAAACTGAAGTTTCATAAAAAGCTTAAAGGATTTATCTGCTTTTATGTTAATCGAATGTACAGGGATAAGGAAAAGGGAAAAAGAAAATTAAATTTTTACTTGTTTTAATTATGTAATCGACAAACTAACTTTTTTTATTACATTTACTTACAAACTATTGCAATGAAATAACTCTGCAGGATGTCATTTTAATTTTTTTTTTTTTTTACTTTGAAAAAACATTGTAACCATCCAGCCTTGGGTTACAAAGCAGAGTGATTTCATTTGCAAAAAAAAAAAAAAAAAAAAAAAATAAATAAAGAATTTGTATAAGATTTTAAAAGTGAAATTACATTTTTTTAAAAAGGAAAAAATTAAACTTTTTTTTTTTATATAGATTTTTTTTATATATTTTTAAATATTCCAACATCAAACACTTTCTAACTTTCATGATTGATAAAATTTTTTATTTTTCGGCAATAATATCTAACCTTTTTTTTTTTTATTCAAATTAAAAATTATTGCCGAAGGGAATTAACAATAAAACTACCAATTTAGCTGTTTAAATTAATTATTTTTTTTTTTTTTTATAATAGAAAACTATTATTTGCATTTTAAGGATGGGTTTTAATTTTAAATCAGTTTATCGTCTCCGATGTTGCATATCTGTAGCCTGTAATGAAAATTTAAATTAGGTATCACTTTTTTTTTTTTTTGAATTTGATTACTTACATCAGGCCTATATTGACTGTCATATCGTTCAGGTGATCTCTTCCTTCTCAATCCAGTCATTGTCAATGCCAAAGGTCGATCTCTAGATGGAAAATTCTGCTGTAGAAAAAAAAAAAAAAAAAAAAGTTTTAAACTTTTAGGTAAATTGACACTTGACAAATTTTTTCATACCTGTTCTTCACGCCTCCTTTGAAGTTCAGCCCTTGCTTCTTGGATGGCTTCCCATAGTTTTGCTTCTGATAAAATTTGTTTGCTTAGTTCTTCAACAGCTGGTTCCGAATTTAGTTCTACCAAAGTTGCCATTGATTCATCGGATCTTTTCTTCCCACAGCCTTGGAAAAATATTAAATTTATTACGATGAAACTTTTTTTTTTTGATCGATGGTTTTTTTATGCGATTTTTCTTTTAGTTTTTTTTTCTTTGCATTAGGGAAATGGATTTGCTTAGCTTTACCTTTGACATTTTCAACATATTACTAACCTGTAAATGCGTTACAAAACGGCCGTTTACGTCTGGGATCGTCTTCCATAAATCGGTCCATGTCAATTCTATTCCTCTCAGACTGAAAAAAAAGTGATATCTTTATTAGCAATGAAACAGTGACTCGTTCCATATTTAGGTCGAACACGTGCCACAGTCAGACAGGTCCTAACTTGCTTAATAGTAAAATCATTGGGTTAGAAAGCACAAGTTAATAACTACGCCAATTAGTTAAAAAAAATTGTTAGTTGCTACTAGTAATGAAATTGTTGGATACTAATTACATATAGCTACTACCTTTTAGCTACTAGTTATAAAAGTGCTAGTTACTACTGATTACTAAATGGTAACTATAAACCAACAAAATTGTTGCCAGTTAAAAGTTAGAAAGAATTACTATTAGTTTAGAAACCGTTGGTTAGCACTGGTTAGCGTTTACCTTTCAGCACTTCATATTTTCATAATTAGCACAGTTATGGTAGCAGCATTCTCTAACTGCTACTAGTGATAACTATTATCTAGTATTCGATAGTTACTACTGCTTACCAAGATAAAAAAAGTAATCTTAGTAACAGTTCCTTACGAAATTACTATTAGTTAATTTTTTCTTTATTTACCGCTCTGTAGTTAGCAATGTAGTTACTTTAGTAGTAACTACTTTGTTGTTACATCTTGAAAGTTAGTATTAGTAGATTAATGCTATATAGTAATGAAACTTCTGGTTACTTACTAAGTAGTAGGTTTGTTTATACTTCAGTAATTAATATCGAGGTAGTTTCTAATACTACAAACTATTTTTAGTTACTGCCAGTTTTAAAGGAATTATTATTATTTCCGGAAGTGTTACCTCAAACTGATTACTAAACTTATTTAATTTTGCGCACTTTAGTAAATAATAGTAACGTCTATATACTGGAGTTACAACTAAGCAGGATTTTGGTACAGAAGTAACAACTAAGTATTAAATTTGTAGAAACTAACTCCGACCTAGTTACTGCAGAAAGAATTAGTTAATTAATCGTTTTTTTGTAATTGAGCAAAACATTATCATTTTGTGCTTAGAGGTTGCTACTAGTAGTTAGTTACTACTTATAACTATACCTAAATTCTAGTTATTTATTTAGTTAGTTAGTTAGTTAGTTAGTTAGTTACTGCTAACAGTAATTTCTATATATAGAAGTTACTATTAGCAGTTAGTTACTAATTATAACTATATCTAAAGACTGGTTAGTTAGTTAGTTTGTTAGTTACTACTGGTAACTATATAAGTAAAGGTTATTGGTAGTTAGTTACTGCTAACAGTAACGTCTGTATATAGAAGTTAATATTAGTAGTTAGTTACTAATTATAACTATACCCAAATACTAGTTAGTTGTTTAGTTAGTTAGTTGCTACTGGTAACTATATAAATAAAGGTTATTGGTAGTTACTTACTGCTAACAGTAACTTCTGTATATAGAAGTTACTATTAGTAGTTAGTTAGTTAGTTACTACTTATAACTGTACCTAAATACTAGTTAGTTGTTTAGTTAGTTAATTAATTAGTTGCTATTGGTAACTATGTAAATAAAAGTTATTGGTAGTTAGTTACTGCTAACAGTAACTTATGTATGTAGAAGTTACTATTAGTAGTAACTATAACTAATGACAACATCAGTCCAGTAGGAACTTCTGTATGCACAAGTTAGTACTGTTATTGATATCAGTATCAGCTGTTATTCAACAACGGTATCATTAGTAATAATAGTAACTACCAACCCGACTGAATATTGATTTGTTTCTGTTGATTTCTACTTGTTGCGAAGAGAATTAGTAGCTAGTTAATGGTTTACTTATATTCAGTTACTAGTAACCATTAATTAGCGGATGATTTCTTCAGTTACAATACCTGCACTTTATTACAGTTGTATCAAACTGATTTACTGATTTACTGTTTTTACAATATTCACTACTTAGTTGTTAATACCCACCTACTATTAACCGAAAATACTGCTTAATTACAACATAGTAGTTTCCGTTCGTTACTCTTGACTTCTGTAAGTAACAGCTTTAATAAGCGAGTATTAACTTTTAATAAATCAACTGTTACTAATGATTAGTATTTACACGAATAGCTGTCAATTCAAAGGATTGCTTTAGTAACAATCTTTCTCTAACTGTCAAGTTCCTGACTAACTATCACTATTTCATTACTGTTAGTGACCAACAACTTTTAATCATTAGTAACTGTACTTAGTGTCTGTAGTTGTAAAAACTGTCAATTAATAGTTATCGGATGTTAGTGTTAAAATTTCAAATTCCATCTAATAACTGTAAGCGGAATTACTGGAAAAGGAAGTTGTAACTCTCGCTGTCAGCAGTTGCTAACAGTTGGTAACCCAAACTAGGGTATTATTTATGAGTAGTACGATATGTTACTATAATTACTGAGTAACTATCAAGGTTTAGATACTGTCAGTGATATTATAGCTGTCTTGTGCTAGTACTGAGTTGGTAGCTATCAGTGATTAATGACTCTTAATATTGATTAGTAACTATAAGCGTATTAGTAACTATTACCAGTCAGTAACTATAAGCGATGAGTAAAATTGTTAATTTAGTTATCTTTATCGTAATTAATTGTCAGTAACTAACTATCGGAATTTAATAACTAACTACCTAAAATTAGGTACTGAACAGGGAGTTATTATAAGCCGTCATGGTTAGTGACCGTCAGCTGCTAATTACTAACAGCTATTGATAACTGTTAGTAATAATGAGTAACTATCGATGTTCAGTAACTAGTAACTATAAAATGACTAATAGTTACTATTTGAGATAAAATACAAGCAGTAAATTTTACCAACAGTTAATTTGATGTTAGTAATTGACGTACCGCAGTTAACATTGATCTTTAACTTCTCAAGGAAATAACTGTAAATAGGAAATAATTTACGGTTGCCGAATAACTATTTTAAATATTCGAGGCTAACATTATTAACTTTCAAAACTACACGACTTGCCATCGTTTTTTGTATTGCATAAGCTACTTTACGTCAGAAAGAGAAAAAAAAAAATTAGGAAAAACCTTTCCCACTCTTTTTTTTTATTCTTTTAAGCCTTTATTAGAGTTATGAAAATTGTTAAACTGTGTAATTCTGTTTGAACTAACGCTTGCAAACGTTTTATTTCCATTAAAAAGGGAGGAAAAAAAAAACATCACGGGAAATTACGACTAAATTTTTCCATTTTCCCGCGCATTTTTTTTTTTTTTTTTTTTTTTTTTTTTTGTGCATGCTGTTAAAGTCTTTATTTTTCGAAAAATCAGCTTTGACGAATCCGATTTTCCTCGCAAAAGTTTTATAAATGCGTTAAATAAGTTTTGGCAGTTATTTTCAAACTTACTCTTTTTTGCAGGATGACGTCATCACCTGAGACATAAGTTAGTGCTACGGCATAAACTACAGCTATTGAATATACGACGATCAATTGAATCTGCGTTAACCCCATCTATGTGTTTTTTTTCTGGAAAAAAGAAGAGGAAAAATTATTCGAAAACCGGAAAACCGCTTGAAACCAAATTTCAGCTTCCGCACTCCCTTTTATCATGGTTCAAAAGCCGCGTTTGTGATCGACAGGTATGTTTATTTTTTTCCTGTATTTTTTTTTATTTTTTTTTATTCGACAATAATCGGTTTTCTATAAACGCGCGAATTTGCTTTAAAAAAAAAAAAAAGGAGAAAAAATCAGGATTTGTGAAAGCTTAAGAAAATTTCACCTCCCACAATCTTTGGTTAATTCCATCTTATCTGGAGGAAATTAATGCCGTCACGGACGGTATTTTTGAAGAATCCCCTCCCCGAAAAAAAATTGCAAAGTTTTTCGGAATTTTCCTCCCCTAAAGTGTGTGTGTATAATTGATATTTAACAAGCATTCCGTTTTCGATTAGCATGAATTTTAATTAAATTATTTTTATGCTAATTACCATAATTTCGAATGATCGCTTTTCGTGAAATCAGAAAAAAAATTTTTGCTTCAATCAGAATGAATCAAAGCTTTTTTTTTTTTTTTTTAATTGAGTGCCGTAATCCGTTTCGGTTTTCGAGACCGGTGGGTAAATATGGATGTTGACACGTTTCAGACCGAAATAACCGATATTTAAGCTGTAAAGAAGAATTTCTTACCGTTCAAATTGCTAAGCTCTTAACGAATCTTAGTTCCCGAATAACGCTTGAATTTTTTTTTAAAATCTCCGTAAGCTAAACATAGTCTTAATAAGCTTAATATTAAGCTCGAGTGTTAAGCTCTTCGCAATATATCTTTAAAGAAGTATAAATTGGCATTTAACTATGAAAGCCTGGTTCCAGGATGGTCCGGTTCTTTTTTTTTTTTTTTTTTTTTTTTTGTTTTTTAAATTTGGCTCCTCCAAAACTTTAGCAGAGTTCGATTTTAGTCTTGCAGGCCTAGGTAATGATTGAAAAGTTTTGAAAGAGGGTTCCCGGAAAATTATTTTTTTCCGCAGAATTGAGATGTCGCTAATTTTTTGAAATGGAGGATTTTGATTGGTTTCCGCTAATGGATGCAAACAGCGCCCCTGGTGGATTAATTTTGCATTTGATTGGGGACAAGTGATGTTAAATATATGGTATACAATGGCAGGGTTGCTGTTTAAAACATTTTTTAATAAAAAACAGTTTAAAACGTTTTATATTATTTTCCCATGTTTTAAAACGTTTTAAAACGTCTTTTATTCGACCTGGTTTTAAAACGTTTTAAAAAATGTTTTAAACACGTTCAAAATGTTTTAAATTCGTTTCTATTTTTATTCAAATTTTTAAAACGGTGTTTTTTATTCAAATGTTTTAAAACGTTTTAAAACACCGTGTTTTAAACCAATTTGTTTTAAAACAATCATCCCTGTACAATGGTCGTGGTATATATATATACCGTAATGTTTAGCTTATGGGCAATCGTATATATATGTTACACCCAGATCGTGTAATTGCCCAAACCACGAACTGGGCAGAATTTTTGCCCAATTCACGAACGGCGCAACGCTATTGCCCCGATCACGAACTGGGCAGAGAAATTGCCCATTTCACGAATTGGGCAGCTAAAAAATCCAAAATTTCACAAACTGGGCAATTCTAATTTGTCGTTATAAATTGAAATAACCAAGGGACCGGAAAAAGATCTTATTATCGAAAAATCGTATAACCCGTTGAAACAATTTTAAACGTTTTACGAGAAAAAAAAGTCGAATTATTTTTGGTCCTGGTCCATAAATAAGCAAAATATACGGATGAATTTCCGATTCTGAAAGTGGAATGTCGGAGTGATGACTCGTGTCATCTAACGGCATCGTGATCAATGAAGTTAAGCAGCATTGAAAGCGGTCAGTTAGTGGATGGGTGACCACCGGCTGCATAAATAAGCATGCATACCCAGATAGCATTTTATATTCATAGTACATTCTTTAAATATTCCTAATGTTCCATGGAATGTTCCAGGAATGACCTTATGTCCGCCCATAAAAGCCCTCAGAATATTATGGAAATATTCCGACATTTTTGATATTCTTCGAACATTCATTGCATATTCCAACATTCAAGGGTTTTTCAGAATGTTTTCTAGATTTAAAACTCCACTGGAATATTAAAGGAATAGCCCAAGAATGTCACAGAATATTACAATATTCTAAGAATTTTTATGGAAGGACATGAGAACTAATTTGGGGATTATTTGGAATATTCAACGGAATATTAAATGCTATCTAGGTAAGCTGCATAACCTGGTCCACAAATGAGCATGTTGTACAGATGGATTTGCAATTCTGAATTTGGAATAAAAAAATTTTTATTGAAAAATTTTGATTTAATTTTAATTTAAAAATTTTGATCTAATTTTGAAAAATTTTGATTTTTTTTATATTTAAATATAATAGAAATTTAGATGTCAGGGTCGCTACAACGAGTTTTCAATGTATTTGAAACGGTTAGTAGTTGGAATAGAGTTTGAATAGAGTCCCAGCAGAAAAAAAAAATTAAAAATTGGTTTCAAATTAATTTATTTTACTACGCAAACACTCAGTATTAAACATCCTAAGCTCAAAATTTCTCAAATGTAGTCTAAAAAATCTCTTTATCAAAAAACCATACTTGCCCCGTTTGTGTAATTTAAGATTTTTTTCCTACCCAGTTCGTGAACTGGGCACTTTATACCTTGCCCAATTCGTGAAATGGGCAATTTCTCTGCCCAGTTCGTGATCGGGGCAATAGCGTTGCGCCGTTCGTGAATTGGGCAAAAATTCTGCCCAGTTCGTGGTTTGGGCAATTACACGATCTGGGTGTAACATATATACGAAAAACCACGTGATTAACATTACTAGACGAACAAAAACATGTACCAACATGTTCGTCCAACATTCCATTGTGAATTTGCACCCTTACAAAAAAAACAAAGATTATGCGATATCTTGAATTTCATGCAAACGAAGCGGGCTGCCTATACTCAAAGTAACTAGGCGCTCAACATAAGTTTTAACGCATTGGATGAGTGCCTATGGAGGCGGGAAATCGTTTTTGCTTAAAATTATTCAAAAAAAAAAAAAAAAAAAAAAGTATATTTTCTTAATTTTCCAAAATTCAAACCCTGAAAGTCTAATGGCAATTGGTCTGCAAATATTTTGTATGATGTTGACGGATGATGGCTCAACAACTCTTTTCATACGGAAAATCCCTTGTGGGAAGTTTCCCTTTTACGCCTCTTTTTCGGCGAAGAAAATGAAAAGTTCGTTAACACTTGCGAAATAATTTGCGGTAATCTTGAGAAAATTATAAACGCTTGGTGTATATTACCCCCCCCTTATTACCGCAAACTTGTACGAAGAGAACTAATAACACTTCGAAGAAAAGCTTGAGACTATTCCGGAATAATCATTTTCATGCATCGATTCGTCATTATCTTAAATCACCGGCTTGTTTGTAAAGGCTTTTGAATAGATGTTCTTGCTCTCTCTTCTCTCTCTCTCTCTTTCCCCATCCCCCCTCTCTTTCTTTACGTACATGAAATAAGAAAATTTTTAGAACCGTATGTGTCTGCGTCAATCAAAAACGATTAAAAACGATTAATCAAAATCATATCAAAAGGTTATTCCCGCCAAATCAGTTCCACTTGGTTTTTAAAGGAAAAAATCATTCGTCTTTTTTTAATTAAATCCTTTTTTCTGGAAAAAATAGAGGCATGCAACTGCTGTGTTAGTTGAATTTTAAATAAAAATATAAATTATATGTGGGTGGACAATAAAATGGAGTAATAGACACTCGGAATAGATTTTTGCGGGATCAAAGCTGGAAATATTCTAATTCTATTCAGCTTTAATTTTTTTTTTCTTTTTTTTTTTGTGTGTAAAATAAATTTGTTTTTCAAAGAGAGATAAAAAAAATATATTACATAATGACCTTTTTTTTTAATGTGGGAAAATTACCCGAGGCAAGGAACCTTTACTAACTCTACTTCCATTTCCATTTTCAAATGGCCCGAATGATTTGTCATAGTAACATTCGTTTTACGATCGCGATTCTTGATTGGGAGTTATTATAAAAACCTGTTCAAATAAATTTTTTTAACAAATTTAACTCATTGGAGTACCACCTACACCGCTTCCGTTCATGAATCAATAAATTTAATTCATTACCGCCCACGATTATCTTATTTGGCAAAGTTATTTTCAAAAAAATACCCCCCTTCCCCCCTTAGAAGAATACCTCTAAAAATACCCCCCATGAAATTGAATCAAACTCTGAAACATTACAAAGTTTTTCCACGAATATGAAAAACCTATGTCAACTTACAATAATTCCAACAATTGTGCACCTATGTTAAACTTATGTGGGAAGGAATCGTAAGATGAAACACGGTTTTACTTGAAACTTATTTAATCTCTTTTTCGCCCATTCGAATTTTTTTTTTCTTGGGAAAAAAATCGAAGACAAATCTCACTTAATTTGTCTATGAATCATAAGATGATGTGGGAAATTTATAAAAAAAATTATTAAATTAAAATTAAAAACCTTTTTAAGTCTGTTTCCGTCTGAGTTCTAAACTTTTATCCAATTCTTTAAAAAAATCAATCTTATAAAATTCCTAAACTCTTCCTTCGAGAAGTACAGGTGCACCGCTATAGCCATTGACTTCTATAAATCTTTTTTTTAAAACGATTTTTATCGCATTTTTGTATGTATGAAAAACCTATGTCAACTTAAAATTTGTCAGTCAATCATAAACCTATGCTTATCTTATGGAACAAAGAATTATAAGATGAAATACGATTTTTTTTAAATTTTAATTTTATTCTTTTGTGTGGACATAGAGTGTTTTTACTCTTGGTCTCTTTGAATAAGGACCCTCATTGGCTATTATTCTTGTTCCTGCAGCTCTTCGCTGTAGGAAAATAAATATTATTTAACAATTAATTTTTTACGGTAGTATTCCGAAATTATTCGCGGAAAGTTCGAAAAACCATTTCCCAAAATTTTATTTCTTAAAAAGGTTCCTAAATAATCAGTGTACCCGAAACTGAATCAAACTCTTCGAACATTACAGAATTTTTTCCTGAATGTAAAAAACATATGTCATCTTACAGTAAGTCCAACAATTGCACACTTATGTTAAACTTATGAGAGAAGGAATCGTAAGATGAAATACGATTTTACTTCGGACTTATTTTATTCTCTTTTTCGCCCGGTCGACTTTTTTTTTTCTTGGGGAAAATAAAATCGAAGAAAAGTCTGAATTAATTACACTCTCCATACTCTGATTAGCGATAGCATTTTACATGTAACGACCAGCGGCGAAAAAAAAAATCGGCAACAAACTAAGATTGACGTAATTGTCACTTTGAATGTTATCTCAGCCTTTTGAGTTATTTAAGGAGACGGGATTTCGTTTGAATTAGAAGCAAGTTCCCTTTTCAAACACCTGCAATTTAACGGGCATTGTATCATGCTACGATTTAGATATAAATTGACAGCTTGTTTATGAAGCGATTTAAAAAAAAAAAATTTAAGATATTTTTATTTTCTCTGACAGATTTTTTCCCCCTATATGTCGGGAGTTTTCTTCCCTTTCCCCGTTTTATTTTCATATTCAAGCTTTTTTTTTTTTGGTTGATTGCCTCATTGTCGCCTTTTTCTTGTCGCAATCATGCAAAATAGCAAACGGTTTTGCATTCTAAAAAAAAAGTCGTTCATTCAATTTTTTTTTTTTTTTCGGAAAATGATTTCATTACGAGTTATTTTAAGCCTCGTCCTGGATGTCTTTTGAGTAATTTATCCCGTAATTATATAGGAATCGACCTTTTTCCCCAAAAACGAGAATGATATTAATGATTTAATGTCCGAAAAGGGAAAACCTCTTCGCGTCTTTCACATGTTGTTTTTACCCAATTAGAATTTATTTGCTTATCAAAGGATTGTGCATCCGATAATTTTATTAAGCACGGGGATAATTTCCCCCGTCCCCTGGAAAATTTGATTTGGATTACGATTTATACGTTTCTCCCTCGCGAAAATGCGAAGGGGGAAAAGACGAATTTTGCTGAACCACAAAAGGAATGTTTAAATAAACGAATTTATTCGCGTGTTTTTGCATTCGGGCGATGCGTCCTTCGCTGCCTTTGAAAATTTTGTTAATATGAAGGGTTTATGGCATGCAAATTAATGCAGGACAACAGATGGTTGCATCGGCTTCCTATGTAATTTGCGTGGGACGTAATATAATTGCATCCGATTGTGTTTTGAGGTAGTCCCTGGTCGATTTGAATTCCAGGTAATGTTTGTACCGGTCACTGGTTGTCATCTCGTACATCTTTACATGCATACATTGGATTTAATTGAACGGAAATGAGAAGAAAAAAATCGTATTTCATCTTATAATTCTTCGTTCCATAAGATAAGCATAGGTTTATGATTGACTGACGAATTTTAAGTTGACATAGGTTTTTCATCAATGAAAATAGTCGATAAAAATCGTTATAAAAAAACGGTTTATAAAAGACAATGGCTAGAGCGGTGCACCTGTACTTGACGAAGAAAGTGTTTAGAAATTTTATGAGAAAGAGATTTTCTTAAGAATTGAATTAAGGTTTGGAACTCAGACGAAAACAAACTTAAATTTCGTATTTCTTCTCTCTTTCTAGTTCTTCCGTTAGGCTTATTGGGGTGTATGTCTTTATATATGTCTTGATTTGGCTGCCTTTAATTGTCTACTAAAAACCTCTTGGAAATTTTATATTAATCAAAATCCTATATCAACTTACGATGCGTCAGTCTATTGTAAACTCATGTTAATCTTATGAAAATAGGAATCATAAGATGACATGGGAAATTTTTAAAAAAATTATTAAATTAAAATTAAAAACCTTCTTAAGTCTGTTTCCGCCTGATTCCTCCTTCAATTCTTTAATAAAATTTTTTCTTATAAAATTCCTAAACTCTTCCTTCTCGAAGTACAGGTGCACCAAATCTAGCCATTAACTTCTATAAATCTTTTTTTTCAAACGATTTTTATCGCATTTTTGTATTGATGAAAAACCTATGTCAACTTAAAATTCGTCTGTCAATCGTAAACCTATGCTTATCTTATGGAACAAAGAATTATAAGATGAAATACAATTTTTCCCCCATTTGAATTTTAAACTTCTTTCCCTCCTACGTTAGAAATTCATTAAAAATTCCAAATTCATGGAAAACACAAAATTATAGCTTCTCTAAACACAGACTTAATTTCTCCTGCGCTATTCAAAAACCTATGTCAACTTAAGACGCGGCAGCTCATTGGAAACCCATGTTAACCTTATGGGAGAAAAAACTCTAAGATGACATAGGAAAAAGTCTTCTAAAATTAAAAGATCGGATTTTTAACTCCCTTGAACTTTATGATTTCGAATACTCTTAAATTTCAAATTTTGGGATAGGATAGCAAGTCTCGGGGGAAAAAAAAATCGTAGGCCTAATCGTGAAACAATAATTTTTTTAGTAACGTCTTTTGAATACTTTATCATATGATTGCTGCTAATTCATCAGATAGGATTACAAAACTCCGACAACAAGACGAATATATAATTACTTTTATTATCTTCGACGAAAGAAATCCGAGAAGAAAACAGGGAAAAGAATAAAATAGAAGTGAAGCATGCGAGGTTGTAGCTTTTTATCGGGAAAAAGGTTTTCTCTGCAATTTAAAAATTTTACTTTTTATTTTGGAAAGATTTCGATGCGCGCATAAGGAAAATTCCTTGCAATTTTAGCCGTAAAATTTTATTTATAAAAATACTAACCTTTTTCTTTAAAAAAACGGACGGTAGGGGTTACTTTTTTTTTTTTTTCTTTTCTCTTTCCTTTTTTTTGAATACATAATCAATCACCGGATTCTGTCATGTTTTCTGATTACCACCTACACCTGAGCGATTTTCATGATTATCAAACAGTTTTTGACATTCATCATCAACAACGGAACAGGGGAGTGCAAGTGTAATAAACTGTTATGATGGATCATATTCTTATTAAGTTTAGGATCAAAAAAAAAAAAAAAGTATGAAATTCTCTTTTTCGGATGCAGGAAACTCGAAAAAAAAGATTTTCGAAAATCCCGATGTGTGATTATCTTTCGCTTTTCGATTTTTTAACAAAAGCGGAAAAAAAGGAAATTTTAATCCTTAATTATTTATTCCGTTTGCTTTTTCTTATTAGGAAATGGCTATATTTTGCGGATCAATGGTTTTTTTTTGTCTTGTTTTCTTTTTTTTTAATGATTTATTGCAGGAGGAAAGAAGATATCATTTCTTTCTATTTTTCTTTTTTTTTAAAGCAATGATATTCCCGGCTAAGTTAGGCATGATTTCGCTTTCAAATAGCGTTAATTTCAATAGATTAAGGGGTGAAGTGGAATGTTTTAAGTCTCGTTAGTTCTGGTTGTCTTTTTTCATTTTTTAATGCTTGAAAATTGTCTTAGATTATTTTACGATTTTTTCCCAAAACTCATATGTCAAATTAGAATGCAGCAACAGTTGTAGTTGCTCAACTTGTTGCAGCGTTAGAAACATGTCGAAGCTTAAAAACATGATTAGCAGCACTAAAAAATGAAAAATAACGATTTATAAATGTTGCCAACAGATTACTATGCTGCAACATGTCCGCAATATGTTTCTAAAGCTTCAACATGTCGAACAACATGTTACTGCAACATGTTTTAGCGTGAAATTTGAACAAAATGTCACTTAATTTGTCTATGAATCATAAGATAATGTGGGAAATTTATTAAAAAATTATTAAATTAAAATTAAAAATCTTTTTAAGTCTGTTTCCGCCTGATTTCTAAACTTTTATCCAATTCTTTAAAAAAATCTTTCTTATAAAATTCCTAAACTCTTCCTTCGAGAAGTACAGGTGCACCGCTATAGCCATTGACTTCTATAAATCTTTTTTTTTAAAACGATTTTTATCTCATTTTTGTATGTATGAAAAACCGATGTCAACTTAAAATTTGTCAGTCAATCATAAACCTATGCTTATCATATGGAACAAAGAATTATAAGATGAAATACGATTTTTTTTAAATTTTAATTTTATTCTTTTGTGTGGACATAGAGTGTTTTACTCTTGGTCTTTTTGAATAAGGACCCTCATTGGCTATTATTCTTGTTCCTGCAGTTCTCCGCTGTAGGAAAATAAATATTATTTAACAATTAATTTTTTACGGTAGTATTCCGAAATTACTCGCGGAAAGTTCCAAAAACCATTTCCCAAAATTTTATTTCCTAAAAAGGTTCCTAAAGAATCAGTCTACAGATGTTGAATCAAACTCTTTAAACATTACAGAATTTTTTCCTGAATGGGGAAAACCTATGTCATTTTACAGTAAGTCCAACAATTGTACACCTATGTTAAACTTACGAGAGAAGGAATCGTAAGATGAAATAGCATTATGTATCCCGGGAGATATTTATTTCCTGAATCCCAGAAAACAATTCAGGCAATCCAGAAACCCGGATTTTTAAGTATCTGAACAAGCCTATTGGAAAATAAACAATGATTTAATCACTTTTCACGTACTCGAGAAAAAGGTGGAGGTTATCAACCTTTTTTTTTTGTAAATAATAAAAAAATCGGTTTTTTTGTTTTTTAATTTCCATCCCTCCCAGGCACGTTAAAATTTTTCCGTTTCTTTTTCACGTACGTGACAAAAAAGTCTTTTTGAAAAATCCGTGACCTAAGGTGATGAAAAGAAAAACAAAAAAAAAAAAGATAAATTATATATAAATTTACATCGGGAAAAAATCATCCCACAAGTTTTCCGATGAGCCGTTAATCACATTTGCGAAAAAACAGGTTACCGGGGGTTCATTTACACAAACCCCAAAAAATTATCGTTTAATTTAAAAAAAAAAAAAAAAACTTTTTTTGCCAGATTAAGCCTCAGGGAAATACGGTTTTCACATGGCAGCAACTGCTCATTTTTTTTAAAAATAATTTTTGAATTTCGTGTAAAATGACGGATTTGGACGCACAAAGTGAAAATGTTTTTTAACCCCGGCGTGTGATGTATTATTTTATCTGCATGAAAACCTCCGGAACTTAATGAGTCGGAAATGAATGGAAATTAACAATTTTCCGATAAAAGTCCACAGGCGGCTCTTCCTTAAAATTTCGTGATCCTCTTTTTTTTTTGAGGCTCGTTTGTAACCACCTGTCGATAAATTTGTGTATTAAAGAACGAAGAAGAAAGTTTTCCGCTTTGTTTCAGTCTCCGGATTAAATTAATTTTGTTTTTTTTCTCGCGGGTGTTGCAGAAAATTTCGATTCATTCCTTCTTCTTCTGAAGTTAATGCTCCCTTTATTCGTATTCCCGTGGATTCGATTTAAATTTCTGGATATTGTTTTTAAGGAAGAAAGTAAAAACAATATGAATAATTTCGGTTTTCTGTATTTTAAAAGATTGATTTTCTAAAGGGAAAGCGAAAAAAGATAGAATGGGGTTTCGGATGAACCGAGAAAGAATAATCACGGAAATATTAATGCAAGATGTTTCAATTTTCCGCTTCAAAAGTGAATTTCCCCCTCCCCCCAGGAATCTAAAACGGAAAAAGATATTTTTTCCCACGCGCAAAATTATTTTAAAAAAGAAAAAAAAATCAAGACGTGGGTTCCACGCTTTGGTACATGTAAACTAGGGGGAAAATTTTTGGGGGAGGTGTGTCTACTTTCTACATTCCTCCACTCCAAATTCCGAGAATTTATCGCGTATTCCCTGCAAATATCTTTGGCTTAGGACGGGCGAATTTCATTCGCTCAAAATATGACTAAAAAAATATATTAAATTTGAAAAATTTGCAATAGACCTGTTTTCCGGGAAGAAAGCCACGTGACAACTTCAAAATTTAATCTTGGACATAGGATTAGGATGTCATTAATGCAGCTCACTCTTCCGTTATTTTACAATTTTTCAAAAAAAAAAAAAACATATGTCAACTTAGCATTCAATCATCAACTGTAAATCAATGTTAACCTTACGAAGGAAGGAATTGTAAGATGACATTTAATTTCTTGTTACAATTTTTTTTTAAAATAAAATTATTAATCATTCTACAATTAAATACCAGTGCATTTCATTCAACATGTTACTGAAACATGTTTTAGCGTGAAATTTCAGCCTGAAAAAGACGAACGTATTTGAAGCACATGACCATGAATGAACAATTTTTTGATTATTTTCCAACTTTATTTTGTTGTTTGTTTCAAAATTTTGTGGAACCTGTTCTTCCGTTAATGTTTTCTCGACCTTGTCACCAAAATCTTATTCAGAGAAAAGTTTGCCAATTCTTTTTTATGAATTTGTGCCCTAAAGCAGTGCTTATGAGTAATCGTATTTCATCTTAGATTCCCGTCCTTCATAAGCTTAATATAGGTTTTCGATTGACCCCGGAATTTTAAGTTGACATACAATTTTTATGACTTTGAAATTCTTTGCTTTCCCTGCTGGCTAATTCAATTTTTGCTTTGGGGAGCCTAAGATACGTTGCTGAGCGGACTTAATGTAGTCCCACTTTGAGTTACAGAAATGGAGTTGGATATATCAAAACTTCTGAGAGTAAAATTTCCCGAAATGCGCCAAATATTTTTTAAAATTCGTGGTTTTCTTGGGAGACATCCATGAGTTGGACGGAATGGAGGAAGCAGACTCAAAACTATTTACTACAGGTTTTGATGGGAATCAGTCAGAAAAATAAGTTTCTTCTGCTACGAATTCTGATTTGTTATTGTTTAATCCTCTCGTGAAATATTTTTGCGTCTGCTATTTATTTTCTTAAATTTGGATTTTCTGACTAATTGATTGGAATGACCCTTAATGAATGAAAGAGAGATGATGAAAAAAATAACCAAAGATAAGAATGTTTCGCTTTCCTGAATTTCTTTTTTTCCAAAATAACACGAAATCATATTTCATCTTAGAATTCTCGGTTGCATAAGTTTAATATAGGTTTTCGATTGAATGTAGAATCTTAACTTGACATAGTTTTTCTAAAAAATAAAAAAATTATGGTTTGTGAAGTCTAGAGCACCTAAATATTTGAAGAGTGGCCATGTACGCCATTTTTCTTCCCATTTGGGCCTACATTTTGAATGAAGAACATAGTAATTTCCTTGAAAGCTTAGCAAATAAAAAACAGTAGCAGAGGAAGGTACCGATCAAAACGAACTTTTTATTTGACCAGTCTCTACACATTAAAACGAGTCAACTGTAGATGAAAGAGGCGACAGATTTGACGCCTTTTGATTGGTCGAGAGACAAAAGACGATCGATTAAATCGAATAAGTATTTCGCTTGTGATAGCGTTCCATGAATTTTTCATTGTTCGGTCACGTGGTTTACATAATATTGAGCATATGCACATCGAATTAAAATGATCGACTCTCTATAACACGAAGCCATATTTCATCTTAGAATTCTGCGCTGCATAAGTTTAACATAGGTTTTCGATTGAAACTAGAATCGTAAGTTGACATAGGTTTTCTGGCAATTAAAAAATGACAACAGTTTCTGAAGCACAAAGCGGCTATGTATGTGGATAGTCGGCATGGGCGCCATTTAAAAGGGTCGCCAATTTTCCTACTGTTTTCATAATGGAACAGAATAAACAAAAGTTGAGAAGAAAAAATTAAGCAAAAAACTTGATCCCTAGAAAACGAGACCACATTAAACAAAATGAGATGTACCGGTTCAAATGATTTATTATTTGAATTAGATTTCTGGGGGTAAATATGGCTTAAATGAATAACCAAGTTAAAATAATTTATTTAAACTCATGCAAGATTTTCAACGTGCTTTCGTTTTCTATTTACTCTTGGGATTTCCCCTAATGTAACGGATCTTCCTAAAAAACTTCATGCGATTTCCTGCAGTTGGACTCCCACATTTTCATTCGAAATTTTTGAAATAATAAATTTTTAAACATGATGTTCTATTTGAAGCGAAGTTAAAGGCTTTTGGAGATAATGGAGGGGGGGGGGTCGGGGGTGGGTTGACCTCTTCATACAGAGACAAAATGAATTCAACAATAATTAAGTGATAGTTTTTGCTGTTTTTTTTTTAAATTGAGACCGCAAGAGGGGAAAATAAAATTTAAATGTAATAATTTGAAATATTTTAGGGAAAATGTGTGACTTTTTTTTTGTTTGTTGCGGTACAAACATTTTGCATTATCGTTTTGAATTTTACCCTGTCTTTTTTTTTTTATAAATATGCAGAGGGAAAACCACTTTGTTAGGACTGTTTTGCAATTCAAATACAGGAAGTGTTTAACAGGACATGATAAATATTACGAATTCTTTTTTCAAAAATTTTTTAGGTTTATTGCTTGACGCTCTGGGAGGCGGAAGGTTGTAATTATAACGAAGTTACTCTCTTTTATTTTCCTCGTTGAACAGGCCAAATACCGTAAGACGGGGTCGAAGCGACCAGTCTGACACACATCACGTAAATCGTATTCTACCAATAGGAATTTTCGGGAAGCCCTCCCCCCTCTCCCTTCCTCGAAAAAAAAATGGAGAAAAATTCCCGACGAAATTTTATATTTTCAAACTGTATATTTTTCCTAAAAAACATACAGAAAACCGAACCGAACCGTAGTTTAAATATTTTGCAACGGTACCCTAACCGAACTGAAGCGTTTCTGATGAAATCGAAACGGAACGGAACCATTTTGTTTTTTCGGGGAGGTTTTGCTAGATTTGATTTTATTCTAAAAATGCTTTTCCTCTAAATAAAACGCCGCAAAGTTTCGGCTTAGTTACCCATTTTATTTTTTGTACGGAGGATGAAGATGTTACTTAAAAGTAATTTAAATCAATGCCAGCAAATAAAATCGCGACAAAAGTTTTACCGTGGTGCAGGGGGTACAAGCTTAAGAAAATTAAAATGAAAGTACTTTTTCAACTTTTCTTTCTATAAAATCGATTTTACTATATACGTTTTTATTTAATTTTATTTTTTTAATTTGGTATTCGAATTTGTTTTCTTATTTTTGGCAACATGTATGCAATGTTTGCTTAATCTTTTAATGCCGGGAAATTAAACAGGAAATTGGGAAAAATCTCCTTCTCCAATTTTTACTTCCAATTATTTCGGGCGTAAAGTTAACCTACAATCACTTGCGACTGAGGATAGGCAACTTGCATTACATGCATGTAACGCAAAATAATCGTGTTTTAAGAGTTTTCGGCCCGGTAGATTTCAAAGATGTCGGAATGATAAAATTTTCGGTCGGCAGGAACCCCAATATGGCGCGGGAAATAAATTGCTAATATTTAAAATGACTCCGCCATTTTGGATTTTAATCTAATCAAAATTCTGATTTCATCATCTCTGTATGCAAAATTTAAGACAATTTCGAGGGAGAATAGCTAATTTTTATTTTTTGAGTGGGAGCGTAAAAGTTATCAAGTGCCCTTTGTTATTTTTTTTTTATCATTTAGCTCTGCATCGTTGTGTTCTAACTTATTCGTTTACGGACCTTTTTTTTTCCTGAAATATTTCTGGGATTTAAAGTTCGAAATGACTGGGGGAGGGGGAGGGAATTCCTTAAGTTACAATAGGAAAATATTTTTGTGTGGGATTGTTCTCGATATTCGCACTTTGGAAGTGATTATTTTAAAATTCTGTTCCTGGAAATGTATCTTTGTTGTATCAAGTGTTTCCTTTTTCTGCATAAATCGTTCCTAAAAATAAGGTACTTTGGTAATTGTGCGAAGGAAGAGGTCTGAAATAAGGAAATAAATAAATGAGTGGTAGAGTCTTTGATTTCGGACTAAAGATCGAGCAGTCGTTCTGGGTTCAATTCCAGGATATGGCTCGGATTTTCCCAGGAAAAAGTGTTATGAAATGAAGTTATTAAAAACTTAAACTTTGTTCTAAATTTTTATAACCGCTAAAAATGAAATCTATTTATAATTCGTTATAAAATTTTATAGCAAAAATTATTTTCAGTTTTTTTCTAAGTTTTTTTATTTTCTTCTAACGCTTCCCAAATTTTTCTATTTCGGTTTTCTTTATTTTTGGGCCTTTGTCAAATTAAAAATACAAGAATTAAACCGAAAATTTGGGAAAATCTGGAAAATATTTTAAGTCAAAATAATTGGCAACTTAAGAACCCTACTGCCGTAAGGGTGCAAATTCACTATGGAATGTTGGAACAACATGTACCAACTTGTATCAACTTGTTAAACCAACATTCCACGCTAATTTCGGCGTAGGGGTAACTTCTGCAGTAGTCGATTCGTTCGTTTGTCAAACATGTTGGTACAACAAGTTGGTACAAAATGTTTGTCCGACTTGTGGTACCAACATGTTGGTCCAACATCCCATACTGAATTTGAACACTAAAAACAAAAAAAGACTGATTATTGACTTTTGTCGTCGGATTTGATAAAACTGAAATGTAAACGACTGAAAAGAATTAAAAAGTGATATTTTTTTAGAAAAGGATTTTTAATGAAAGGAAAACGTCATTGAAAAAACACATACTGCTCCATTAATTAACAAAAGTTAAAAAAATTGTCAAATACAGTTTAATTTTTTCAAGTAGGTCTTATAAGGTTCTTATAAGCTTAGGCCTAATAAGGTAAAACACCCAAAGCCTGAACAGTCACCAAAACCTGAACAGTTCATAAACTAAGAACGATTTCCTTTTATGGGCATGCGTGTTTAGCTTATGATCTGTTCGGATTAGGGTGACTCTTCAGGCTTTGGGTGTTTTTACCTTAAGGTTTTATAAATTTTAAAACTGATTAGGCCTTATAAGGTCTTATAGATTTAAAAATTTTGAAAATACAGTATAGTGGCACATAATGGGTATTTTTAAAATTTTTAAGTTTTGGGGGCAAACTCAATAGTATAAGGATCTCGTTTTTTGGTCACATACGCCCTTTTACTCCGCACCGTATCGTATGAACAATTTTTGTTTTCGAAAGCTTAATACATGAGTAATAACACCTTAATAATCCTTAATAATAACACCTTAATAATCTCATAATCCGGCCTCAGTGTGAATTTTTTAAATTTCAGCCCATTTTAACGAATTTAAGCAAAAAAAAAAATCTTTAGAAACCTGGCGCAACCCCTGAATTTTTTTAAAAAAATCTGAAAAAATTCATCAAGTGTTCTAAGATTTAAAGGCTACAAATTTTGCCAGGGGGAGTGAAAATGAGATTTTTAATTTATTTTGGACCACTCTTCTATCTTTAATTTTTTTTAAAGCTTTATTACTACGTTAAATCTTATAAAAATTCTTCATTTCAAATTCACTACAAATTCCCTCAAAGTCAATTTAAGCTACTTTTTCCCCTTATGATGAACTTTCTGATTGATAAATTGAAAGAGAAAGGCCCTGCCAGTCAATCCCTTTTTTTTTATCGAGGAATTTAATCCGAAGGAAATTGCTCCGAGGTTTAAAAACGGAAGCTTAAAATTAACTCTTTTTTTTTTTCTTTTTACCGGAGGTATTTTTTTTTTTTTTTTGAGGGATTTGTTTAATCGTTCTGTTTTTCGTCACCTTTTAAATCCCGACGATTTTCTTTATTTGTTTATAGAAAAAAGGAAAATAAATAAAATAAATAGAAAACGGAATAAGACACTGAAAAAATCCATTTCCGGGTGTTTTCTCAATCGCATCAAATTAAATTTCCTTTTTTAGCTTTTTATCCACCACGTGTTTTTTTAAAAAAAATAAATAAATAAAAATGTAATGTAACTAAGGGAAAAAATTAGAATGAAATTACCCCTCAAATTGCATCTTTAAAAAAAAAAAATTAAATTACTTACGTTCCTCGGTTTTTTTCAAAAGAAATTTTCTTCGGTTCGTTCACTGTGCTTTTTTCTTTTTAATTTTTTTTCGAAAAAAAAAAGAAAATTTTTTAAGAAACAAAAAGAAAACTAAAAAAAAAACCAAAAAGTAACTCGAACTCTCCCTCAACGAATAAAATAAAACAGCCCCGCGAGTTTCCCGAAAACTTTTATCTTTGGCGCAATTTTCCTTTTTTCTTTTCAAAACAAAAAAAAAAACAAAATCAGGAGTTGTTTTAACCACGACGAGTTTCCGCAAACGTTTTCCACCGGCGCGAGGGAAAAGAGTCAATTTAAACGGGAGAAGATTATTTTCCCCCGAGTTCGGAGTTTTCGTAGTTTCATTAACCCTCATTGGGTGATCAGATTCGATGCGCAATGATGATTTCTCCGCCTATAATATTTTTCGAAAAATAAAAGAAAGAAATTACTATGCCGGCGGTTTTTTTTTTCGTTTTTTTGGTGATTTCGCGCAATTTTTTTTTTTTTTTTTTTTTAATTTTTATACGTAACCCTTGTGCTTACGCGAGTTTTCGGATAGTTTGGCGTGGGCGAAGGTGCTAAAGGTTATAATCCGCCGAAGAAATATTCATTCATTGATTTATTAATGACTTGATAAAAGGTATATCGACGATGTGCGTTTGACGTCGACCGGTTTAAAAAAATCGGAACAAAGGACTATAAACATTATCTTTTGTGAGTGATTATTTGACAAGTTATCAATGGAGATAAAAGGAAAATAAACGCGCGTTCGAATTTTTTCTTGGCGTAATGCGGTGTGCTTTCTCAACTCTGAAAATTCTTAAGTAAATCCCCGAGGGTGTTTTATGAGAATGTTCCCAGGTGAGGACGAGAAACATTTTCTTGGGTGACTACCTCGACAGTCGACATCTTGAAAAAGGGGGGCGTAGACTTGTGTTTGAATCGATGTCTAGCTTATGACACTTAAGGAGGATTGGCGACGGTAGTGAAGAGGAATAAAGTTTCCTTGTGGCCAAAGGCTACAGTCTGCGTCAGGAAGTCTTACACATATTGAGTAATTGCGGGTTGAGACTTGAAGAATTCCAACACCATTTTACGATGTGGGAGGGTTGAGTCTATGTAGGAACCCCAATTTTCCAAACCCCGAATTTCGGGTTTTAAAACATAGTCCTCCCCCGCCAAACAGACGGGTATAATGTTACAACTGTCGCGATGTAAAGTTGGGTCGGTGAAATGGGGAACTTCATCTCTCGTCGTTCCTGAAAATTTCATCGAAATCGGTAAGGAGGTCAGATCATTTACAAAGTCCTTTAAAGCGTGTCTTCCGGCCTGGTTGGTAGGTGTACTGAACAGCGGATTTTGATCCTCTTTTGAAGTATCTGTTCCTGTCTGGTTGGTAGGTGTTCTGACACAGGATTTTGATCCTCCTCCTCACCTTCCATTCACAAAATTTTGTCGAAATCGGTAGGGTAGGGGCTCTGTACGTTTTGGACAAAGGCTCGGAGAAGATCCGTTTTTTTGAAACACCCTAACACTCACGGTGGAAAATACATGAAAGTTTCTAAAAGACTTATGCTTCCCCCTCTTCCCCCTCTTCCCCCCCTTTCCCCTCCTCTCCCTCATACCCAATCTTTCTTCTTTCCTTATTGCCCTTGCTCGCCTTCTGCCTTACTTTCCTGCACCTCCATCCGCCTCTTTGCTCTCGCCTTTTTTTTTCGTTCCCATTTTCCGCCCCCTTTCCCCATTTTGTCATTTTCTGCGGTGTCGTAGGCGGAAGTCTTGAAAGTCAATGAACCAAACAAGATCGGCTGATGATGATATGTGGCTGATGAGAAACCGCCATTCGGTATAATTAATACAGTCGGTGAGTGGCGTCGAACAAAAACCGCGATCCCATCAACAAGCACGTTCGATGACACCTCTTCCTCTTTTTCAATGCATTATTCCAGAACGATATTTGTTAAAGCTTGGGAATCCCACCCGATTTTGACCTTTTCAGGACTCCTGGGACCGTCTGCTTAATCTCGCGGGATCCCGCGAAGAATCGAAACCTACGAAACCAAAGCGACTGACAAATTATCGGATGATCGTTTCAAAGAACCCTTGATTCTTTATTCCGTCTCTTGCGGTAAAAGTTCAAATAAGGGGGAGTTGAATACGTCAGTTTAATTACCGGGAAATGGGATAAAGTTGTACCAGTATATTCCTCTTTCAAAGAGTCAAAACCCAGATAGCAAAGTCTATCTAGCCTCGAGGACGTCTTCAGGACGTCATGAGGGTTTTTATTGGACGTCCTTTGGATTTACCTCTTTTTTAAATATGGCAGTATTTTTTTTTCTCTACACAAGCTTTGTTGCTCTAAATTTGTCGAAAATTTACAATAGCTAAACTTTGCGTATCCGTGCGCCGGATGTGAACGAACATATCTTTATCGTAAATATGATTGGAGTTGGGGATAGTCTGTTTCATTTGTTAATGAAAATCACGTGATCATGCGACTGCAAGTTTACACGCTCATGTTGCCGTAAACTTGAGGTCACGTGACACTTCCACGAAACGTTGAAACAGACCAACTCCAATCATATTTACGATGGAGATACGTTAGTTCACCTCCGACGCACCGATATGGTACTCAATTTTGATGTTTTCAAAAGCGACGATTTCGAATTTCGGGGTCTTTTTTCTCTGATTTAATTTTTGGGTCCAAATGCAGCGTTTTCCAAAAAAAAAAAAAAATCCATGTAACGTTTTATTCTAAGTTCTCCACATCTTATTTTAACCAAAACGTCATTTTTCGATTTTGAAAAAGAAAAGGTTTTTACGTAATGAATAGCCATAGCTTTTTTTATGCTTAATTTGCTTAATAGGCATTTTGGAATCCCAAAATCGACCCACCCTACCGGGAATTCATTTCGATTCAAGTGAATACTCATTTCGAACTGTATAATTTTAAGAGCAATTTTTATGAGTCGAATAATTGTAAAATTAACAAACAAGTTGTTGAATGAAACAAGGAAAACGTGTTAAACATCAGGACATTAGCACTATCAAACGAGGGTGAAAAGAAGGACGCACGTGAATTCTCGAGTGCGCTTTCATTTCGCAATCTAATCTATCTGTCGAACATGAGTGATGAGTTGGACAGTAAAAAGGAGTTTGATAGTGAAAACTTGAAAACTTCAAAGCTTAGCGCAGCGCAAGGAAAAGTCAAATAGATTCAAAAGGGTTTTAACATATTTTTGTTTTGCAAACCCCTACCTTTGATATTTATTTTGCTTCTTATGATATTCTCTGAATTTTTTTGTTTTCGTGGTTTTGAAGTATTTACTTGGGCATAGAGTTACCATTTACTCAATTAACCGTTTTCCCGGAGTAAAAATTGACCGAAAATTAATCGGTTAATTTTTAGTTGGCAAAAAATTAAACTGTAAAAAAATTTTAAAATTGAGAAAAAAAAGACCTCAAAAAAACTGTAGTATCATCTTTTTCTGATAGGAAAACGTTCAAGTATTACGTAAGATTTTTAGGGGGGCTTAACTATTCAAATTTTTGGCTTTGAAATTTTTTTTTTTTACCAAGTCCCGAAATTTCCCTATTTTTTTTTTTTTTTTGCATATACACCCTTCTTCCATTATGTTCCCAGACTTTAAATGCAGGTGTCTTCTGGGTTTTCTGAGAATTGACAAGTTCGGACAAGTTTGGAAGATAAGAATAAAAACAATATTAATTCAAAGGGGCCGATCCGACATTTCTTGGAAAATAAATTTTTCGACGCATTTGCAAGGGAGGACATGGGAACATAAGGAAAGAAGGGTGTATATGCCAAAAAAATATGGGGAAATTTCGGGACAAAAAAAAAATCAGGGCCAAAAATGAGGGTAAAAATTTGGAACTGTAACAATTACTGGTAGAATTTTCCGACCGTAAAAAAATTTTGGAAATTGATTCGAAACACAAAAGGTCCTTATTAATTAGAGTATCCTGACTAAAAAATGTCATTGAACATGACCTCTAAATTGAACTGGTGAGGAGTTGTTGCCATTTTTTTGACAAAAAAAATTCATTTTCGGCCTAAAACCACCAAATTTGCACTTACACCCCTACTCAGGGGTTGATAGGCAAAAATCGGGATGTTGAAATTCGTGTTCTACGGGTATTTTTACATAAGTATGATGGATACCAATAAAAGAAAAAAATTTTTAGGGTTCCAAAATGGAGACTAAGCCGAATTTCAGACTGAAAAATCAGGTACAAGCTCGATAAAAACGCTAATGACGTCACTTTACAGGGGTTAATGGGATAAATTCGGGATAGTAAAATTCGTGTTCTACGATCTCGAAAACATAAGAAAGCAAATTTTTGAAAAACTAAGTAGAGAAAAAAAATCATCATTTAAAAAAAAAAAAAAAAAATCGTGTTTTTATCTTCTTTATATAATTTGCTAAGTGGTGGCCCGTAGTCTAGTTCATAGCGCGCTCGACTCTCAATCGTGAGATGCGACGCGTCGTGCTTCTATCCTAGTTCACAGCTAGGAATTTTTCTCAGGTCAAAACTAGTGCGCTAGTCAGAAAATCAACGGTCACCACCCCTCGGAGGGCAATGGCAAACCACCGAGCGGTAACTGCCTCGTAAAATCACTCAAAATAGCCGTTCGGAACCGGCGTTAAACTGTAGGTCCCATATGCCTGTGAGCGCACGCACAGCTGTATGTGAGAGATCACCTCGCTCGTAATCGAGTAAAGGACTAAAAAAAAGAAGATACAACTTGCTTAAGGCGAGTTATATCTCGGATATCAGCGTCTAAAGATTTATTTTTCACTACCATTATGAAATCAGAGTAAATGCGGGAAAATTCGCTATGGCTTATTAAAAAGGTTTATTAAAAAGGTTATTAAAAAGGTTTACGTCCCTCTTGGCGTACGAGGTGTGATTCACCTAGATATCTCGAACGAAAGTCGAATGTCGTAAAGACCTATTTAGTTCTTATGAGTTAATATCAATGAAACGAATAATTTAAGTAGAGGAAAATGCAGTTGGAAGCGTACGATTGGAATGGCCGAGCGGTTAAGGCGTTCTCCCACGGATTGGGGTTCAAGGATGTGTAACTCCTCGTTGGTTCGAATCCAGCTTCCAATCAATTTTTTCTCTACTTAGTTTTTCAAAAATTTTGTTATCTTACCTGAGGATTAGAAGGTGGATTGTCTTTTAAGCTAAAATAAGAAAGCATTTTTTCAAAATATTTTGTAGGCCCTTAAAGCGCAAAGTGGATAAAAAAATCGAGTCATTAAATCAATTTAGGCATCAATTTGGGCATTAAAGGTCTTTAAAAGACCTTTAATTAAAGGTCTTTAAAAGACCTTTAATTGCCCAATTTTTAAAAAGCTAAAGTGGCTTTGGGAGGCTACTAAGCGGTTAAAAAAAAATTCAAAAAAAATTTCTGAGTGGTTTTCACCTAAAAGAAGCCGATTTTCAACACGCCCCCCAAAATTTCAAAAGTGTTTTTAAAATGACACACCCTATTACGTATATGAAGTCCAAAATAAATTTTTATGCGTCATACCCCTGACTTAACAAAATGCTAATAAGAGCACATAAGACTTTTATATAATTCGAAAGCCATTAGAACAAAAAGAGAAGTAGGGTAAGGTTGATACTTCGACTCATTTTCCGCGAAAGCCGTCACCTTCGTCTGCAAAACAATGTGTACATTTAGCTTACGGTGGGTGAAAAGGAGCTACAATGTAAATATTAAGGACATGGGACATACCATGTCCCGAAATCAAGACACTTAAAAACCGCTGAGATATTCATAAAGCCCGCGAAGTCTCTTTTTTTTATCCACTAAAAATACACATATTCACTTGGATTCCTTCCTCAAAATCTCCATACCCATTTATGTTTGCTTAGTTTTCCCATGGTTGCTTCGAAGAACTCCTTAACTCATCAGGCCTTTTGCCTTTTCAAAAGGAAAAGAAATTAAGAAGAAAATTCAAAAATAACTCCATTTTTTCCTTTTGCCCTAAACGCACGCCTTAAAAAAACAAGTTATTGCCCTTAAATAGCTTTTGCATAACCGCAGTGCTAAAAATATAAGAAAAAAAAAAAGGAAAGACTAGTGGTAGGAGGGAAAAAAAAGAGAAAAAATAAAAAAATCGCGTAAAGCCGCGCCTTGGAAAATAATCGAAAATAACTGAATGAAATGTAAGCAACGGCCTCTTTATTACTAGGTTCAAGTATGTAATCTAAAGTGAATAATATGACTTTGATCGGGTCACTTGTTGAACTGTCCCATTGAAATAAGGGAGGATCGGGCACCGGGAGAGGGAGGGGGGGAGGGAAGGGAGGGTTTCCCTGCGGTGTTAAACGAAACCTCCATCAGACCCTGCTGATCACTTCGATAAGTTTCCGTTAAATATTTCAATAACTTGGATCCGCTTCCAATCTTGCTATTTAAATAGCCTCCTTAAATTCGTTACGAGAATGGATAATGTTTCTTTAAAAAAATGGAAAAAGAAAAGAATCTAAGAGGGGGGTTTCAAGGAATTCCCAAGGGAACGATCGTTTTGTCCAGGAGTTGACTTGAAGAACCAAGAAATTGAAATTCTCCGAAATAAATTGAAAATCTCGGCTGGATTTTATTAGTTTTTTTTTCGCATGCAAGTTTCGATTTGTTTTGAAATAATGTGAGCCAGGATATACTTAAAATCAACATGGTTTTGGCGAAAATTTCCTTTTGATGATTTGGGTGTCTTTGCGTTTGTTTGAAACAAGTTGAAACTTCAGACTTGTATCAGTTTGGTTGGATGTTATCTTAGCACTTTTCGGCATTTGAAAATAAAAGAGCTAAAAAGTGCAGCAGACAAGTGACTGATTGTCTGCTGCCACAATTTATATTGATAATGATGATTTTTTTTTTTTTTTTTTTTTTTTTTTTTTTTTTTTTTTTTTTTTTTTGACTTTATTTGGACGGGCTAGATTGCCATGTCCATGCACTAATGGTAGTTTAATTGACTTTTCGGTCTGTCTTATTTCTTTCGTAGTTTATTTGACGTCGCGGTCTGAAACTCGGTCTTTGTTTTTGTTTAGGAACTACTTGTACAATGAGGTTAAGATGACTAAGTAATTCCTACAATCCCTGCTAGAGGGAGGGAGTGTCGGTGGTCACCCATCCACTAACTGGCCGTTCACAATGCTGCTTAACTTCATTGATCACGATGCCGCTAGATGAATCGAGTCACCACTCCGACCCCATATTCATGTTATCATGCGATCAATATAAATCGTGGCAGCAGACAAGTAACTGATGACTCCTAAGAGGAATCATCAGTCATTGTCTGCTGCCACGATTTATATTGATAATGATGATGAATTAATGATTATTGACTGATGATTTCTCTTAGAGAAATCATCAGTCGTGGCATCAGACTAATCGTAATTTACTTTTTATGGGGAAACAAAAACAAATCTCGAAACAAAAAATATTAAGAACTTTTCGGAATTTTTTCCTGAAAAGTCCTTAATATTTTTTTGTTTCGAGACTTGTCTTCTTCTCTCGTAAAAAGTAAAATACGACTAGTCTACTGCCACGATGATGATTCCTCTTAAAGCTTGACTTCATTAATCGCGAGCCGTTACCTGAGCAGCCGATTCCAAGTCTACCCCTTAAGAGTTAGCATCAGTCGTAGCAGCAGATAAATCGTATTTTTCTTTTTACGGATAAGCGAAGGAAAATATTGAAAATAGAAAAAGTAAGAAATTTTCAGAAAAAAATTGTGAAGATTTCTTTATTTTTTATTTTTATAGATTTGTATTCCCGTAAAAAAAAAATTCGATTTACCTGCTGCCATGACTGATGCATAAAAACAGTTTATGTTCAAATTGAAGAATTTTTTTAGAATAAAAAAAAATCCATAAGCTATATAACGGAGGGCCAAGAATTTTTTGTACTAAAAATTTATTTATTAACTTATTATTTCCGTCTCAGTAGGAAAGCGTCAAATATTTTATGCTTGACTCGAGAGAGTTTTCTTATGGGGTGAACAAATCCAGTTGAGATTTATGACGTTCTAGCATTTCACCCCATATAAAACCAACACCACTGGACTCGGTCAATCAGAGAGAATGTCGCATCTCTCCTTTTGGGATCTCTAGTTTGACTTTTAAAAGAAAGAATACTAATGCAATTGAATTATAGTCGTTTAGAAACACGTTTTACATCTCAAAACCTCGTTCAACAACCGTAAGAGATTTAATCTTCCACTTAACATTAAGCATCAGACGTGGTAGCAGACCATTTCACTGCCACGATCGATTTTTTCCCGCTTATATTTAACTTATGGATCGATGAACGCTTAGATTTCACTTGATGCGGGCTCTTAAACCGCTTCTTAAAAATAATTTTAAAATACATTCAAGGACAAATTAACATTGTTTTCCCTTTATTTACGAACTTTTTTTTCCTCCTTGACGCTCTTACCTGTTAGTTAACATTTTTAAGTTTTTCTCCCTTAAAAAAGTCCTAATTAAGCTAAAAAATACAGTAAAAAAAAAATTACTATGTGGAAAAATGATTATGCCGTTACAAAATTACCTTTACGTAAAGTAGGCGTCAAAATTACATACTTTTTCATTTAAAAATTTAATGAATGGGATCTGTTATTATTGAAAATAATTTTTTTTTTTTGTGTATTTTCAATTATCGATTTTTATGTTAATTGAGCTTCGAGTTAAAATTCGATTCCTGAAGCGAAATCAAGTTTCGTTTCCTCCTTTTCGGATGGGAAATATATTAAAGATAAACCTCTCCCCGATTTTTCCATAACAAAGACACCCAAATGTAGGATTCTTCCGTAATTCATTTTCGTCGGGGGTTTTCAAAATGAGAAAAGCTTAGAATAATATTGCTAAAAACCGCTGTTTTCAATTACCGCGGCTCAGTCCTGTCAAAACATTCTGTTCATACGGAAGATGTAAGAAGAAGAAAAAAAAAAAAAAAAAAAAAAGAGAAAGATTATTTTAAAGAAAAAAGAAAAACAACAGTTCAGGGTAACAAACGACCTTTTCGAATTATGTTCCTGCCCTTTTAATACCCTCCAGGATTGTGGGTTTTTAAACGGTTTTTGAAAAACGTTTAAACCATCTAACCCGTAACTGGAATCTTTCGGTAAAATTTCTGATTCAGCGTAATTTTTGGTTTCGAAAATCCGTGCGCAAAAGGTGGATTGACGTATCCCATCGCGAATATGATTGGAGATAATCTGTTTTGATTGTTTTTAAAAATCACGTGACAACAGGTTCACCATTTATGTCGGCGCAAACCTGTGGTCACGTGATTTGGATCAACAGTCAAATGATCAATGAGCCATTGTCAAATTTCGTACAAACAGCCATGATCAATTTTTGTTCTGCTTTGAAAATTTTTCGGTTTTGTTGCAAGACAAAACTTGTTCAAAAGATTTCCTTTTAATGATAATGGGGTAGAAATTTTTGTTAGGTATGTTGGTCCGAAAATTTTGCTCATTTTGTATACGTTTTGTATATGTTTTGTTTACATTTTTTATACATTTTTGTATCATATACATTTTGTGTACATTTTGTTTACCTTTTGTATACATTATGTATACATTTCGTATGCATCTTGTGTACATTTCGTAAACATTTTGTGCACATTTCGTAGACGTTTTGTGTACATTTTGTTTACATTTGGTGTGCATTTTGTATACGTTTTGTGTACATTTTGTGTACATTTTGTATACATTTCGTATACATATGTATACGTATACATTTTGTATACGTTTTGTGTACATTTTGTATACATTTCGTATACGTTTTGTGTACATTTTTTATACATTTTGTGTACATTTTGTGTACCTTTTGTGTACATTTTGTGTACATTTTGTATACATTTCGTATACGTTTTGTGTACATTTTTTATACGTTTTGTGTACATTTTGTGTACCTTTTGTGTACATTTTGTGTACATTTTGTATACATTTCGTATACATATGTATACGTATACATTTTGTATACGTTTTGTGTACATTTTGTGTACACTTTTTTTACATTTTATATACATTTTGTATACATTTTGTATACGTTTTGTGTACATTTTTTATACATTTCGTATACATTCATGTGCATTTCGTATACATTTTGTGTACATTTTGTATACATTTCGTATACGTTTTGTGTACATTTTTTATACATTTGGTGTACATTTTGTGTACCTTTTGTGTACATTTTGTGTACATTTTGTATACATTTCGTATACATATGTATACGTATACATTTTGTATACGTTTTGTGTACATTTTGTGTACACTTTTTTTACATTTTATATACATTTTGTATACATTTTGTATACGTTTTGTGTACATTTTTTATACATTTCGTATACATTCATGTGCATTTCGTATACATTTTGTGTACATTTTGTATACAATTTCGGACCAACATAGGGACCTCAGCCGAAATTTTGACCTGAAACGGCAGGAAAGAGTGGGTTTGTAATTTTTTACGTAAAAAAAATACTCCCTCTGTCCCAAAATACTTTGTGTGTTTCTCATTTTCCCGTCCGGGGGGTTATTAAAGACGCTGATTTCGATTCTAAGGTCCGTTTTTAAAAATTTAAGATGACGGATGCGATATGGCGGACGTTCACCGATAACCCCCAATCATGAATTTGACTGAATTTAAAAAATTTTTTTTTGGAATCGTCCGCCATTTTGGATCCGCCATCTTGAATTATTGTAAAAACTAACCTCAGATTCGGAATCAGCGTCCCTAATAACCCCCCGGACAAGTGTTTATGTGGGAAAAAATTCGAATTTTTGAAAAAAGGTCAGCCATATTGGATTCGCCATCTTGAATTTTAAAAAACCGACCTCAAAATCAAAATCAGCGTCCTCAATAACCCCCCGATTACATGCTTATGTGAAAGAAAGTCGAATTTTTGAAAAAAGGTCGGCCATATTGGTTCCGCCATCTTGAATTTTTAAAAACGGACCTCAGAATCGAAATCAGCGACCTAAAAAACCCCGGTAACAAACGTTTCGCGACCATCTAATCGAGATCTAAAAATTCGCCCCCTTGGTCGGACCCTCGACATATTTAATTTTTTTTGGGGGGTTGCGACAAATGAAAAAAATTTTCTCATGGGGGATTCTTGTTTAGGGTAATGTACTCTCTCATTTCCGACCACTTTCAAATTTTTCGCTTTCGTTTCTGAAACGGGGCGAAAATAATAGAAATTTTTAATTTTTTACATTTTTTCGGTAATTTATTTCCCAAAGGGGGGGACCCCTGGGGGGATGGGGGGGGGGGTGGTGAAATAGTGCTTGGGTGGGTGGGTAAAGTGGTACAAACAGTTCCGGCAAAAATCAAAAGCTTGCGAAATGGGAAATAAAAATGAGAAACACACAAAGTATTTTGGGACAGAGGGAGTAATCAATTTTGAGGAGGAAGTTTGGGATTCAAATCATTGACTTTCAAAAAGGAAATTTTTAAAACTTAAAACTTACTTTTTATAGGAGGGAGGGGGTAAAAAAAAATGCCTAAAATCATGCTTACGTACTACTTGAAATGACCCCCTTGCATTTATTTTTCAAAAAATACGTATTTTATTCATTTAAGTCATTTTCTTTCCTAATAATTTCATTTCTCTCTTTAATTTCATAAGGAATGAAACATTAAATAATCACATATAGACTCCCCCAAGTCGTTTCACTAAATATTGCAAAATTTTCGACATTTCACACCGGGAGAAACCGTCATAAATTCGTCAAGGGAGAATGACATTTCCCAACCATCAAATTAACGAATGGAAAATGGCAAGACGATGAACCCCGAGAAAAGATGAAAATAGTAATATTTTATAAAAAAGGAAAATCCGAGCGCTACCATCTTAAAAACACGAGGCAATTTTTTTTTTTTTTTTTTTTTTTTGTCACGTTTAATATCCCGTGATCGATAGGAAATCGGTATTGAAAAAAAGTGTTAACACGATCAATTCTCCTACACGTCGGTTTTTTGAAAAAAAAAAAATTACGACATGTTTGTTAATCCCCACGTTCCATAAAGATAACGATCGCCGACGGCTAATTTCCACGGTGCCATAAGTCAAATTTTTGTAAACACAATTTTCCTTTATTGTTATGATGTTGCATAATATTCATCGGTAAATTGACCTTGAAAAAGAAAAAAAGAAAAATGATTTTTTTGAATGGAAATTCTCGTTTGAAGTCAAAATCAGGAAATTTTCGAAAATTAAATATGTAAAATATATCGGTAATGACTGGAAGAGATATTCAATCGGAATTAAGATAACTCAGTGTTTCCCGCGCTTCGCGTTCCCCCCCTTCCCCCCCCTTCCCCTTCCCTATGAAATATTCATGACGAAAGCGAAATCTCGGCTCGGGACCGATTTAAATTTTTTAAATTATTTATTAAATCTGTATTGTAATGGCATTTTCAGCGAGGGGGAATTAGGCTTTTTTTGAAATAAAATAAAATATAGGCGGTGCCTTCTAGCGGTGGCGTGGGTGAATTAATTAATTTTTTTTTTTTTTTTTTTTTTTTACTTGTTAAATAATTAAATGCGAGTAAATCGGTTGTAATGGATTGAAAATATTCACTGGAGGCTAAATTAGTAGAGTAGCCGGGGTTGTGTGGGAAACCGTCCTTTTTTTCGGGGGGGGGGGGGGGGGGTTAAGCTGGCAGTTATTTAAAATATACCAATCGTTGTATCAAAATTGTATTACACATTCGAATATTTTGAATATGAATCCCTTTTAATCTGTTGCTTTCCAAGAAATTCATTCTACAATCAGCGAAATTGATGGAGGGCGTCGTTAGGAATCGGGCGTTTTTAGGCCTTGGTACTTCTCTGGACAAGTGGCGTCCTTTCCTCATAAGATGTACACAGTGCTGGTAAATCCATTGATCGTTATCTAAATTGCTATCTAAGGTCTTAAAAAATGGCCAATTAAAGGGAAAAAAAATTATTTTCTTCATTTTAGCATCGCCGGACCAAAATTTCGCTGTGACAGTCAAAAAGTACGTCAGAAATTGGCCTAAGTACATGTGTTTCTAAATTTTTCTTTCGACAAGAAAGTGGCCAAAACAATGACCAAAAGTTAAAAAAATTTTTTTCGCTGCGAAGATGACGCTACACACAAATTTCGCTATCACCACGTGAGAGTACGCAAAAAACTGGCCTAGATACGTATTTTTTTAGTGTTTTCCCCCAACGGCAAAAGTGGCCCAAAATCTCAAAAAATTTGTTTCGCCATGAAGACCATGCTGGACTCAAATTTCGCCTTCCCCATGTGAAAGTACGCAAAAAATTGGCCCAAAATCATGTATTTCGCCTTGGGGTCCTAAGGGCGAAAATGGCCAAACTTAATGGCCAAAATCATAAAAATCGGGAAAAAAAATTTTACTGATAAGACCCTGCTGGTTCAAAATTTCGCTGTCACCACGTAAAAGTACGCAAAAAAATAGCCTAGGAACATATTTTCCGTTGGAGAAAAAAAGGTAGAAATTGGCCCAAACTAATGGCCTGAAGTAACCAAAATGCGTAAATTTCGGCCAAAAGTTAAAAAGAAATAGTCAAAATTTTCGAAGTTAAAAATTTTAATATTAAAATGATTAAATATTAATTTTTGGTGCGGGCAGTAGCAGTACCCGGACAGAAGATTTCCCCAGGACCGAGCCCTAAGACGGTAGTCATACGTCCAAAAAAAAAAGTTTTAGTTTGGCACCTGCAAATTTAAGTTTGCCTTAGGCCGCCATCTTCGAAAGTTCCATATTGGCACATTTTGTTTGATTTTATAAAAACAGACATTAATTTCCATCTTTAAAAAATAAGAACTGCAGCATCTTTAATTTTCACTCAAAATAGAAAATTTTTATGGCCGCCATCTTGGATTTTTAAAACCTTCCGTGTTGGTCTCCTTCTTTCGAATACCGGTATCAGGTCGGACTTTGGTCGGTTTAATTCAAAAAATTTAAAATTTAGAGTTTGGTGCAGTTTTGTGTGCCGGCACTGGCTTAATTTATATAAAAATAACATTTAGTAGCAGCTGTCAAAACACGCAGCCTATTTGGTTCCGTATGACCAGTAGCGCTGCCTAGCGGTAGCGTGGGTAAACTACTTTTTTTTTTTGTCTCTTGATTGGAAATCGTAGATTAATTTACATCTCCCTTTACAAATTCACGGGGTGAATCAATCAATATAGGTTTGAAAATATTCCCCGAAGAGTTGCTCTCTCTCAAACGAACTTTAACCCCGAAAATTTTGGACGATTTTCCCACGTGAGAGACGGCATGTTTACTTTGGGAAAACCGTATACGTTATTTCGGAAAATTGGAATATCACTTTCAAAATTAGTCTAAATGATAATTAATATCCTGTTGTTAATTACTCCTTTTCCTTTGTTCCTCTTTGATCCGATTGATTCTTAATAAACACGCACGGAACGATTTTGTTTCGGAGGATTCAAGCCCCCGGGATACCCGTATAGATTTTAAAGGTCAAATTTTGATATTTTTCAGATAAGGATTAAAAATCATGTCGAAAGACGAGGGAAGCGGGAACGCGGTTCCCGGGACTGAAGAAACCGAGCAGAAGGAACCGGTTATAGTTCAGGTACCCAGGGTGACTGCCAGGACGTTGCCGGGACCTGCTAGCGCCCAGAATAAAGGAGCGATAGACTGGTAAGGACCGGTACCGCCGGATTGAATTTTTTTGCTTTTTTTTTTGAAAAATTAATTGCTGACCTTTCCGTCTTTTTTCCGTTTTCAGGGGTGGCCACGGACTTCTGGCCTACGGAAGCAATTACACCGTCGTCGTCGTGGACACCAGAAACATCCAACTCGTACAATGCCTCGACCGGCACAAGGCAATGGTGAAAAAAGTCCTGTGGGGTCGGGACTATCTGAGCCAAGATAAATCCGTCCAGACTCCCAGACTCTACGGCAGTATCGATTTGGTTTCTTCGGATGCTACGGGGCACATCGTCGTGTGGGACGTTTCCTCCGGGCAACCCACCGCCGTCATTCAAGAAGGAACTAAACCGGTTTTAGGTAAATCAATTTTGCTTTTAAAGTAATTTCATTTATTTCTTTAATTAAGTAAAACCGCATTTTGCATTTAATTATAAAATATTTCATACGTGCGTTTTCAGATATGAATTGGGTTAATCAGTGGGACGGGAACAATCATGTCCTCGCCGCTTTGCACCCACCTTATTCTTTGGTATTATGGGACACGAGATCTGGTGGTAGATTATGGAAAAAGACGTACACCGAGACGTTGCTCTCGTTTAGTTTCGATCCATTCCATCCCTCTAAAATGGCATGTAAGTATAGATTTTGGTAATGTTAGGGGCCTATTTTCATTTTTTTAGAATTTAGTTTCTTAATTTCAAGACTTGTTAGCTTCCAAAGCTTCTTTATATTTTATTTTCATTTTTAATAAATTTTTTTTATTTCTGTGACTAGCCTCAGTCGAGCCTTGAAGCATAGCATAAGCTCAGGTTGCCTTTTAGGATTCTATCCGACTAGCCAACTTGAGCTCGTAGCGAGACATCGAATGACCTGCATAAGAATCTGTTAAATTTTCATACTCTGCAAAGATATTTAGCTTACGGAAATGCACAAGTAACCTGATACGAAATTTTTACAAGGAAAAAAAATGGAAAATATGCCCTTGAATATAAACAAAAATTAAAACGTAATAGTATATTGTTAAACTAGGGAGGAAAATGAATTTTCCCGTTGAGGTTTTTCCCTCGAATGAAATTTCCCTCGCGCTTCGCGCTCGAGTTTAAAAAAACCTCAACGGGAAAAATCATTTTCCTCCCTAGTTTAACAAAATACTATTAATTAATTTGTAAAATGAAAAGAAAGTTCCAAAATGTTTTTGTTTTGTGACCCCATCGGTGCGACGCCATGTTCGTCCTTTTGCATTTTGCTAATCTTTTTTTAATTTTTTTATTTTTCAGTCCATTGCACCGACTGCATTTTATTCGTAGAAGATTTCAGCGTGACGAGAATCCCGTCCTCGAACGGACGAAAATTTTACGTTTCCTCCCCCAGACCTTCCGCTTCCGGAAACCGCGGAAGCTTGAGCAACCTGTCCGCCAACAAAGGAAGCTTAGGAAATTTAACCACTGCCGTCCAAGAGGAAAAAACCGGAGCGAAAGACAGATTCCGAAGGTTGATGAAGGATTTAGTGATCGGAGAAATCAAGCCAAAGTAAGAAATAAAATTACGTCGACTGAATATTAGGAGGCATTAATTAATTTTACTATTTTTTTTTTTTTTTTTTTTTTTTTTTTTTTTTTAAAGAGCGGAAGACGGAATGACTTTAAGCGAATGCTTGCAAGTTGCTTACCACCGTTCGCTGAGGCATCATTTTCTGCTGCTTTATCCAAGGGAAATTTTGTTGTTGGATCTTCATATTAATCAGACTGTTGGGATTGTCCCGTTAGGGGATAAAACCGCTTCTCCTTTCTTGCAGGTTTGTATTAAGGATTGATACTCGTAAATTAATTGATTGATTAATTCCAAGTGAATAAATTAGCAGTTTATTCGATTGATTGGTGAATGAATTAGCCGATTTGTCGATCAATTGCATAAATAAATCAGTTAATCAATCATTCGAGTAAATAAATCAGTTAATCGATCAGACGAATAAATGAATCAGTTAATCGATCAGTCAGTCGAATAAATCAGTCAATTAATTGATCTGTCGAGTAAATAAGTCAGTTAATTGATCAGTCGAATAAATAAGTCAGTTAATCGATCAGTCAGTGGAATAAATAAGTCAGTTAATCGATCAGTCAGTCGAATTAATAAGTCAGTTAATCGATCAGTTAGTGGAATCAATAAGTCAGTTAATCGATCAGTCAGTCGAATTAATAAGTCTGTTAATCGATCAGTGAGTCGAATAAATAAGCCAGTTAATCGATCATTCGAATAATAAGTCAGTATTAAATAATATGTCAGACTTATTAAATCAGCTAATCGATCAGTCAATCGAATTAATAAGTCAGCTATCGGTCAGTTGAATAAATTCAAGGCTTAATCAATCAATTTTTAATTGATAAATCGACTAAATGAAATGATTAATCGATCCATTTCAATTGACTTTAAATTAGCAGATTTATTGATCACCTGATATTATTAACACGATTACCATTATTAAATTGGTATTTAATTATGGTGCTAAAATTATACCATTACAATAAATAAAATAACCGATTAATCGAACGATTGAATGAATTGACTGCAATCGATTATTTGAATAAATAACGCAATAAATTTGTGATCGGACTAAAATGACTGATTAATCGATCAGTACCAATTGAATAAATTATCAGAATATTCGGTCAACTGATTATAGCATTATAATTGATTTATAAAAATTAATCGATTGATTAATCTATCGATTGAATAAATTCGCCGATGAAATGTTCAATTTTAATGAATTAGCCAACTGATCGATCGACTAAAAAAGTAATCGATTAATCCAACGATTGAATACATTAAAAGACTAACTATCAAATTAATTATTTAACCAATTAATCGCGATTCATTGACGGAGTCGATTACATACAGTCGGACGTCCGGAACGTTTTGTATATTTTCTGTAAGTTAGACACAGGTTTTAATCCGAAAGTTATGGAGGTTTGACTGGGATTTTTTTTTCTACTGGCCGATCGATTGGATTAATTTATTTCTTTCGTCAATTCATTCCCGACTTATTTATTTTTGCTTTAATTAAACATCTTTCCGCAGATTGTGTCTTGCAAACAGAGGGATTTAATTTACTGTTTGCACGAAAGCGGAAGTGTATCCACGAAAATCCGAAGGAAAACGGGAGTCGCATGCTCTCCGATCGACGCTCCCGCTCCCAGCATCGCCAGTTTGGAAATGAATTCGGAAACTCAATTGGAAATCGGCTACGATCATAAATGTTCGAGCGAACCGGTGCGACAAACCCGCGGGCTTCAAATTCTGGGAATGGCTGTTAATCCTATATGCGAAAGGAGAACTGGTAAAAAAAAAAAAAATTAAAGGGGAACCAGACAATAAAAAAGCCTTTTTTTTACCCGAAAAAAAAAGTTACAAGATTTGTTTGTTTTATTTTCAGCTTTGTATTTGAATTCCGGGAAAATCGTCTTTGTGGAGCTCCTGCCTGTGTACAATTACGATGTCAATCCGACTTTTACGTTTAATATGGACGCTTATTCCTCTAAATTCAGTCAAAGGAAGGAGACATTGAATGAAATCATGCCGCCATTGATGAATGTAAGCGAGACGGCGTTTTTCTCGAAATAAAATTTTTTCAAAAAAAAAAAAAAAAATGGGGATTTCCGAGGGAACATAATTCGTTAAGGCAGCCGCAGGTCCTTAACCTTAAGTAACCGATTGGAATTTTTTTTGACTTGATTAAGCAGCTAACATTTTAGAGAATCGTTGACTTTGATTGGCTACCATTAAAGATTTTTGGAGGAATAATTTTGCCTAGGAAATACCCACGAAATTAAAGTAAAATTGAAATTAAATCGAATTTTTATGTAATTTAGTTCTGGAAAGAATTCTAATTGTTTTGATTTGAAAATTTTAACTGAACGATTAATCAGTTAAATAATTAGTTGAGTTTTTAATAATTTATTAGTCAATTTCTGATAAGTGAATTTGACGGAACATCGATCAATATGAACTTTAATATTTAAGATCTCCAATTAATTTAAATTAATGATGAGAAATAAGAAAAATTAATCGCTATTAATTCATTTGCATTTGATTAAAAGTTTATGCTTTTGATTTTATTTAAAGTTATTCGTTTCATTCAGTCAATTAATTGGAGAACTGATTGCCCGATTAATTAATTGAGTCAGAATGATTGATTGAGTGACTAAAAAATCCGTTTTTTTTTTTTCGTAGGAAATTAACGTACAGCCTCCTGGCCTAAGACTACTAGTAACAGGAGTCTTGCCAAGTGTTGCAGCTCCGTTAACTACCATCCGCATGTGCCCTGCGATAACGACCAGAAACTGGCAGCAGTATTCTCCGATTCTCGCTGGCGGAACGACGGGAGGTCTGATTCAAATTTTTAACGTGGCCACCGGAAACATTGAGAAGGAATTAATCGTTCATTCTTATACCGTTAGGTAGCGTGAAAAAATTAATTTTCAAACTATATTTCAAATTTTCGCCCCAAAACTCTTAATTTTTTTTTCAATTTAGCTATTTCATTAATGAGCGGTTTGATTGGGCAATTCCTTTGAGCATGATTATTGAAATAATAAATTGATTGATTAATCGATTAAATTCACTGATTAAAAATTTAACTGATTGAGTGAACAATTTTATTGATCGATTAACCAATTAAATCGATTGATTATCCAATTTAGTGGATTGACTAACCAATTGATTCAATCAATTAAACCATTGAAAGGCTCGGTTATACAATTAAAGTAATCGGTTAAACAATTAATCGATTTATCGGTTAAACCAGTAAACCATTAAATTGATGGATTAATCTGATTATCTAACTGAATTGAGTTTAATTAAATTAACTAATTAAATTAAATTAATCGTTAATAATTTTTTTCGTCATGTCAGTCATAATACCTCAATTTAATCCATTAGATTAATGCTGAATTTATTTAGTTGATTAATCAATTAATTTAATTATTCATTAAGTTCATTCATTAGTTGATTGATCGATTAATTGCATTATTCATTAGTTGATTAATCGATTAATTTAATTATTCATTAGTTGATTCATCGATTAATTGAATCATTCATTAAGTCATTCATTAGTTGATTGATAGATTAATTTAATTATTCGTTAGTTGATTAATCGATTAATTGAATTATTCATTAAGTCATTCATAAGTTGATTAATCGATTAATTCAATCATTCATTAGTTGATTGATAGATTAATTTAATTATTCATTAGTTGATTAATCGATTAATTGAATCATTCATTAAGTTCATTCATTAGTTAATTAATCGATTAATTGTTTTTTTTTTTTTTTGTAATTTTTAATTTAAACATTCCGTAAATTTTTAATTAATCGATTCAATTCTTTTTGTTTCAGAGGGATCGAATGGACAGGATTAAAAACATTTATATCATATGCATTTCCAAATTCAAATTCTTCGGCGAACGTCCGCAATGAAATTTGTTTGACGGACGTATTAACCGGAGAGTCTATTCCATTACGAACGGACAAAGGAGAAGAACAGCCAATCGACATCCTGAAAGTGTCACCGTTGAAGCAGTATTTCATTTTAGTTTTAAGTGGGGGACATTTCGAATTGTGGGATCTAAGATCGAGGCACATTTTACGGGCCTTGCCTAAAAAATTTCCCCTGGCGACCGCGTTGGAGTGGTGCCCGACTCACAACCCGCGATCCATGAAAAGAAGGCAAAGCTCTAAGGAAGAATGTTTGTTGGACGCGACGAGGAAAGGAACCTCTTCTGCTGCTCAAACACCGACCGGTCCACCTTTGGAACGTATCGATTCCACGGAAAAAATCGTGACGAAGGAGTATTTCGTTTTTAGCGATGCTGACAGTCAGTTGTATCATTTTACGGTTGAGGGTCATGCGCTTAAGGATGGAGTTAAGATTCCGCCAGAAGTAAGTTAACCGAAAAAAAAAAGTTACGGAGGTTTGGCTATGAAATTAAAAAATTTTAATTCTATGCCTTGTCGAAATTTAAAATTTAATCTTTCTTCCTTTTTTTGCAGAGCGGGAGCGGCACCGTCACCTGCATCGCTTTCAAAACCGATCAAATCGTTCAAGGGGACGCTGACGGGCTCTTGAGCGTTTGGGACCTTCGAGTTCGCCAAGCGAAAAGACATGCAACGCATAGAGGTTACATCAGAAAAATGAGGTTCGCCCCTGGGAAAGGGAACTTAAAATTTCTCGTCCTTTACAACGACGGAGTGGACATCTTCGATCTCAAAGGGGCGGGAGGGTTCGAAAGATTAGCTCAGTTGAAATGCCCGAGGGATATGGTCAAGGTTTTGGATGTCGATTGGGCCGCTTCCGACAAGCCGATACTGTTAACTCAGGATGGTTGCCTGAGGGTTATGGATATGGGGTTGAGCACTAGTTCGTCACCCCTTGTTGATTACGAATTCCAAGGTGATTTTTTTTTTTTTTGCATTTCATAAATTTTAAAGTTTGAAGAAATAATGGAAAATTTCCAATTAAAAAATTCCAACTCTCAAAATTTTAAATTTCCGGATTTCTTTGGAAGTTTTTAATCTGGAAAATTCTGCATTGAAATAAGAATTTACCAAATCTGCATCTTGCAAAACCAACCTTGTAAATCAAAAATATACTTTGGAAATAAAAAATAAATTCCTGGTAATTTTTGGGGAATATTTCTGAAAATTCCCGGCAATTAATTTTTGAATATAGAATAAGTTCTCAGAAGTGGTAATGTAGTTAATTTGTTTACAATGAGGAATGTACCTTGATGAGTTACCAATGGACATTTTGAACATAAAATTGTAATTTTTAATACTTCGGGAAAATTCCCGGAAAATATCCTCCATGAAAAATTAACCTTAGGAATATCTCTTGGGGAAATATTCCAAGGAATATCGTAGTCCATTACATTACTGTAAACAAGTGAACTACATTCCCTCCCACTTCGAAGAATTTATTTCATAGCCAAAAATTAATTCCCGGGAATTTTCAGAAATATTCTCCGAAATTTTCTGGGAATTTATTTTTCATTCCCGGAGAATATGTTTCGCTGAAAAGTCTATGGCTTTAAAAAATTCTCGAATTTTCGGGAAATGTTCTTTCAAATTTCCAAAGTTAAGCAAATTTTCTTTTGCGTGACTAAAATTTCTCAAATTTTTTAATTTTAAAAATCTTGAAATCTTTTTCTTTTCCAGATCCGGTGTACTGTCCAGCTTTACTTCCATCCGAAGTTATCTTCCGTTTGAGAGAGAGACTTTCCTGGCAACCGCCGGATACTCCGTATACGTTGGAATTAACGACGGATCACGGTTTTACGGATAATCAGCTGTCCTTGATTTTGGAACAGTTGTCCATGGTCAACGAAGAGCGTTTGGAATGTTTGAAAAACCCTCAAATGAAAACCGCGGAAAGAAGTCTGATTGTAGCTCAGCTTTTCGGGGATCAAACGGAAATCGATTTTTGGACGGTTGCCATGTATTACTTGCAAGTCAGCAAGGCCAAAGTTAATAATAAGTAAGAAAATAAAAAAAAAAAATAAATAAATAAAAAAAATTGACTGAAATTTTTGTCAATTTCAAAAGAATTTTTCTTGGAACTTTTAAGGCCTGAAAATTTGTGGAATTAAAAAGTTTTCTTTTTTTACAGGAATTTGGTCTCTGAAAAATCGGAAGGAAGTCTAAGCTCTCCCGTCCTTCTTGACTGTAAAAAATTTAATCATTATCCGCATTTAACGCCTTTGGATACCTGTTACGACATACTTCAGGATGCTTATACGTATCAGAGACTTCAGTTGGAGCGGGTTGCTCTTCACGAAAGCAGAAGAGGAGACTACGATCACACAAAACGGGTCATTCAGCAGTTGCTGCTTCTCGGGCAAAGCGATAGAGCCGTCCAGTTGCTTTTGGAAACGGATCTCAATAATCCGGAATATTACACAGATGCAATAAAGTAAATTTAAAATTTAAACGGGATCTGACAACCCCGGGAATTAAATTTAGATCCTTAGATCGAAGCTCTGTTCGTTTCGGTTGCCAGATTTAAATTTCATTAAGTTTTCGTAAAATTTATGATTTTAAATTAATCTTATTTATTATTATTTTCTAGGGCTTGTTTGGTCGCCACAGTGCAATCAACCGGAGCCGCCCAAAGCACCATTAAATTAGTCGCCACAAACTTAATAGCTCACGGGACCATTTGGGAAGGGGTTCAGTTGCTTTGCCTTATCGGGAAAGGATTGGACGCTTGTAGGTATTTGGCCTCCTACTCTCGCTGGGGAGCTGCGTCCTGGTTAGCCAGAGCCGTATTACCCGTGCCTGATTCCCATGAGGTTATTAAAAAATGGGCGGATCACCTATCGTCATTAGGCCATAAGGTAACGAATTCCGGATTTGAAACTTTTTCCGTTGAATTATAAAAATATTTCGATTTTTTTATTTCAGGAAAAAGCAATATTAGTATTAATCAGTTTGGAGCAATGGCATGCGGCACATTCGTTACTTTCTGTGGTCGATCCGAGGAGAGCGTCGCTTTTAGCTCAGACTTGTCGGGAATTCGACGTGGATTTGTTATCGTAATATTTTAAAAGAAATATTAGTACATACCGGGAGCCGAAGGTAAGAGGTTTCAATTAGAGAGCAATTACGCCCTGAACTGTAATTGGTCTCGTATTGGAGGCTGGCTTCGATTGCCGTTATGTCAGATATTTTTTACCGAGATTTTTATGATTTAGGAAGCGGAAACTGAGCATTCTACGCTCGCGGAGTGATGAAAAAAAATAATTAGGGTTGCCAATTTTAATTCTTAATTACCTAATTAATATTTAAAATTACCAAAAAATAAGTGATTTAGATTCAAATTTTTAGGATTTTGAAAAAAATTAATCATAGCTCCAAAATGAGTTTTTTTTTTACTTGAGTAGAATTGAGAAATTCCCGGGAATTTAATTTTTAGAGCGTATTCTCCACGTCGGGATTTTCGGAAGATTCTTAAAAATGACATTGGCTAATATTACTATTTAATTTTTGGGAAAAGTTTAAAATAATGTTAAGAAATTTTGATTCGGTTTGAATTTAATAGAGCGGCTAAAATTTTAAATTTTGAAATATTCCCATGGGAAATAAATTCCCTATCCTGGAATTTACCGAATTGCATTCCGTAAAATTTAGAAAATTCGTTGATAAAAACACATAGAGCAAAAAAAAAGAGTATGAGAAAAAGATTGGCAACCCTAAAAGTTACGTACTAATCATGGACATTTTGACAAATTTTTTTTTTACTAAAATTGACAAAAAAATATTTTACTGTAGGAAATCGCATTCAGGGTTCAAAACTCTAAGACCCAACACCAAACCTAAGCAGCCCAGTGGACCCAAAATCTAAAAGAAGAAAGCGAAAAATGGCCGCTATAAAGAGCTTAATCATGAAATTTACAATTGTAAAATTTCAGGGAAAATTGCGTTGCCCTTTGCCTTCCTTTTGAGTACTAATCTGAACCCAAGATATTTTCTGTCAATTTTAATCAAAAAAGGATGCAAAATTGACTAAACCAAGTGAAATATTTTTACTCTAAGCTTTTTGCAGGGAGTAGAAATTAGAGTCTTTAAAAAAAATTTATTTTATTAAAATGAGCTGGATCTCATTAGAAGGGAAATTTTTTTTTTTTTTTTTTTTTTTTTTTTTTGATAGTTTATTAACGTTTCACGCACTTTGACACGGATCCTTAATCACGAAAATAATGTTCATTCACACGCTCATTATTATTAATTATTTTTATTTTAAAAAAACGTTATTCTTGTATAGCTTTGTAGATATACTTTTTAAAAAAAATATATAAATCGTAACAGAGAAAAAAAATATATGAAAAAGAATTTTATTTAACAAAAAAAAGAAAAAAGGACAGACGAAGGCAAATAAAGACCGTGACATGTTTTTTTATTTTCCTTCTTCGGGTGATATCATTGACGGTTAGGATGAATTCACCTTTGCCCGTTAATCAAGGAAAAAAAAAAAGAGTTGACTCAATCCCATAAGTTAAGCGAACGATGGAGAGATGTAAAATAAGTTGTTTTGGTGTGACATAAGATTTTTTTAAGGTACTTGGGTTTTGTTGGTTTTATTTAATTAAGAAAAAAAAAATCGCGGGTGTTAGTCTCATCACGATTTGGTTTTGATTCATTTAAAATTTTGAATTCAGTGAATCGAGATCGGAAAAAAATGGGTTAAAAAAAATGATTGCGGTCGGATTGATTTTAATTTTTTGTGTTTTCAACGTCGACTCCATGTTAAAGGTAAGGCTTTTATTTATAATTTTTTTATTGAATTTCAAGGATGTCTGTTTTTCTCTCTTAATTTTTTTTTTTTTTTAGATTGTTTCAAAAGGAGTGATACCTTCGGATTTTTCCTGCGAGGGACGGATATCCGGTTATTATGCGGACGTTGAAACCGGTTGCCAAACTTACCATTATTGCGACGGATTGAACCGGCATTATTCCTACGTTTGCCCGAACGGGACGCTTTTCCAACAGCGAATGATGGTTTGCTTTCACGCCTACACGGTGGACTGCCAAAGCTCGGAAAAAGACTATGATGCCAATTTGTTGATCGGAAAGGAAGGAGAACCGTTTGTGAAGGACTACGGTGATTACGGTGGAAAAATTTCGAAAACAACAAAATCAACTTTCCAGCCTTTTCCTCCTTTTTCTCAACGTCCTCCTCCTGCTGCTCCTCAGCGTCCACCTCTTGTACCTCAACACCCTTCCCTTCTAGCTCCTGAACGTCCTCCTCCTCCTGTCGCTCCTCAGAGTCCACCTCTTGCACCTCAACGCCCTCCTCCTCCTGCTCCTCAGCGTCCACTTTTTGGATCTCTACGTCCTCCTCCAGCTCCTCAACCTTCTCCACCGGTTCCTTCGCTTCCTCAGCTACCTCCTCTTCCTGTTCCTCAACTTCCTTCTACTCCTAAACCTTTTGCTCCACTTCCTCACCCTCGCCCTTCTCCAAACTTTTTCCAGTCTCCCTCCGTTGAGCTTCTTCCTCCGCTGGAAAATTCGCGTCAATCAAAATCTTCAAAAGCTTCGGATTCCGTCATTAAAATAATTTTAAATGACACGCGAAATTTATATTTTATATCAAATCAAAATTCCTCCACTGGAGAGGATCTAAAAACCGTCCAAGAGTTTTTCATTCCGGTGGATAATCAAATCACAAATTTTCGATTTAAAAAAAATCCGACGGTGGAAAATGGCTGTCCGTCGTATTGCCATCCGAAATTTTTAATACTGGTACTTGTCATCCTTGTTTAATGATAAAATAAATTTTTTTAGTGTTATTGTTATTATTGCTTTTTTATATAATTCTGTTAATGAGGATTTAAAAGTGTGGTGTTTCCAGAAAAAAACGCATGTAGGTCAAAAGGCATGTAGTCAGTCTACATCATGGTTTCCAATGCAAATGGTTTCAAAGTTTGAAAGCTCTGTAAGGTCGTATGAATGACTGATTTTACATCGAAACTAAAAAAATCAAAATTTGGCCGCCATCTTTGATTTTAAAAAGTTGGCAACCTTTGTTTCAAAAATCACGGACATTCCTAGTTGGAGGCGTCGTCTTTTTTGTTGATTGACACCTTACTTAATAATTAGAACAAAAATTTGTTCCTTATCCTTTTTATTTGAAATATGTTAATTCTCCTAATAACATTGAACCCTGTTCTGTTAGACCAAATAATTTAATTTCAATTTTTTCGTTTGGGTCCACGGCATATAGCACTGTTTGAAGTCGATCCGGATTTCGGACTTTTTGATTTATTTTACCGTTATTAGAATCTAAAAACAAAAACAAAAAATTAGCCATAACTTGTTTCAACAGGTTAGGTGTTGAAGAATTAGCAACAATTCCAGCTTTTTATGCCACACTTATACCAGCATAAATCTCAATTTTTTCTAAAATTTTTAAAAGCTAAGTTTTATAAGCTAAGCATGAGCCCATAGCGACGTTCCCACATTGCTTATGCGGCCGTTATAATTTATAGCCAGTTTAACAGCTCGGCTAGTAATTTCTTTTGTTACATTTAGCTTATAAACTAGTCAACTCTCCCAACAATTTTTTGGTGAGTAGTGTATATAAGATAAACATAGGAGATAAGCCTCGTTTTTTAGCAGAGTGTAACTTTATTTATGTGGGATAGTAGCTTCCTGTACACACCTCATAGCCGATTATTGAATCCGCGGAATTCTCTTCCGGTTTCGACCAAGCCATATAAAAGCTGTTGAATCCCACGTTTTTAAATTCCACTATAGACGTCCAATCCTTTCTGATTGTGAAAGACGACCGAGCTTTTTCCAAACCAGTTAACTGAGTTTTTAAAAAGATTAGAAAATTAAAAAAATGTATAGCCACTTTTTGTTCGATTCAGATGAAATCAATTACGTACTACTAAATTTAATTCACAAAAATAGAATATTTTTGAAAATCTCGACTTAAATTTTGCTATTGTCTATACTGTGTTTACACTAAATCTGTTTGCAGTAGAGACCCTATAGACTGGCAAATTTAGATTGACGCCATATTATTCAATATGACAGCTTGCAATGCAATAGCTTCAGCAGAAGAAAAATAGCCATTTTCCTAGCAAAGCCGTCTGGATTTCGGAATTTCCAGAATGCTTTTCCCAAACAAAAGAAAATAGAATAAATATCTAAGTTTAAAGATTTAAATTAGTAAAAGTTTAAAAATCTGCAAATTTTCATTCAATTTCCAATATGGCCATCCATTATGGCTTCTAAAAAGCGAACCAATCAGATTTATCGGTGAATTCGCCATTTTCTCTTTATACAGGGTCTCTAGCAGAAGGTAAACAAAGGGATTTCAAAAACCAAGATGACCGTTAAGCATGGTTTTGCTTGAGAGCCAATTTTTTAGAATTGCGTTTATATCTGATGTACTGAAATACACCTTTAACTTAAATTTTTCAGTGCATAAGATTTTGCACTACATATTTGTTAAAATTAATACAGATTTTGTGCATATATTTTAAACAGAATTTAGTGTAAAGCAAAATTCTAATATTTTTTTTCCAATGATCACTGATTCAAATCATTTAACTGAAATATTTTACATTTGGTTATTCTAAATATTTTCAGTCTTTTTCGACTAATAAATCTTAACGGGACACGAAACATAAAAACCTACCGGTTTAGCTTGTTCCGGCAAAACGAAGCGTTCTCCAAAAATCTCTTTACATCTTTCGTTTTTTTCCTTTGCTTTGCTCTTTAATTTATCTAAATCGCCCATTAAAACCGAAATCGTGTTCTTTACGGTCGTTGATTGAATTGCATCATTTACAACATCGAAGGTGGTTGATTGAACCTCATTATTATCGTCCTTGAGACTTATTTTATCCGAAAAATTCATTGATTCTTCTAATTCTTTTAAAACCGACTCTTGCTCGTGTTGCAATTCTTGAGTCAGTATTTTTATTTCTTGATACTCGGCCGTCTACAAGGAAAAAAAATGGTCATCATTTTTGTGGGACACTCAAAAATCTTTGGGCAGTATAAAAATTGAAGTTTTTAATTTTTTTGCAGTGAAAAAATTACTTAAATTAACAAAATTTAGCTACCCGTCTTGCTGTCGCTTCCAAAAATGCATCTACGAATTTCTCCTCCTCGTCGTTTTCTCGTATTAATCGTTCGATTCGATCGAAACTTTTTTCGATTCTTTTTTCCGATTCGCCCGCTTCAATTTTTAATTCCTCGAATTCGAATTTCTTCAATTCCGTTAATTCTTCCCTCTCTTCTTTTCTTAATTCAATCTTCGAATCGAATTCCAGCAATTTGGCAACGGTGCTCAAATTAGACGATTTGCGTAAAATCGAGACGCTCTCGCTGATTTCTCGCACTAAATCCGACGTTGATTTCGATTCCGAAACCGATTCTTCTATCGTCTTTTCTAAATCGGATAGTAAACTTAATAATTTATCGTACATTTCTTCCACTTCCGCCGAAAAGTCCGTGGAGGATAGAAAAACCCCATCTTCCGACTTTGTTTCGACAAACGACGGTAATTTTTTAAATATTTTTTCGTTTTCATAATCTTTGGCGTCTTGGAAATCGTCTTCTGACACGACAGTCGTGTCAATAGAAAACTTCGGCCAGTTTTCTTGAAATTCAATCCCTGCGAACATTAAATTTTTTTCCGTTTCGAAAATCGCGGTTATAATCGGGGAAAATATTTTCTTTACTTCGATTCGGTTCGGTTGATGTTTTATTTCGATTTTTGTCTCGGGTATCGTGTAATTGAAAATTATGCTCGGTGATTTACGAGTGGTTCCCGATCTGGCCACTGCTAGCGACGCCATTTTTTTTAACGGGAGTTCGGATAATGTAAGGAACGGGACTTTAAAATGTTGCTTAACGTTTACTAAAATGCAGACGTGCGATTTTACTTTGTTGGTAAATGCAATGACGAACGATGCTGTCGTGATCGTGTGGGACGTGGTTAATTTTCCGATGGAATGTAACGGTGTTAAAACGAAAGAATTTTTGGGTTTGTCTTGTGCAACTACTAGACGCATTGCTGTTTGGAAGCTCATCGATGAGGGGATTAAAACCATTTGTAAACCTGGTAAGTGCATATTTGTTTCGTTGAATTCCTCGTATTCTTCTTCGGTATCGCTTATAGGTTCTTGTTTAATGTCCTCTTCGGGAAAATCTGAAATAAAAGAATGGAAATTACTGAATATTTGAAGACGCCATCTTATTTGAAATTATGTGAGAAAGAGATGTTATTTAAGGTGAATTTAACATGTTGGATATGATGGTCCATCATCATGAAATCGAGGACAATAATATTATTGTAAATTACATGTCATTTCAAATATTTTTTCCTAATAAATTCTGCTGCCTCCTTCGGTAGTAGGTATGTCAGGGTTGATTCAATTATCGTAGCTATTGGAAAAGGAAGTTAAAAATCTTTAAGTTCTTCGAAATGGTTTATACCTTCTTATGGAGCTTTTTAGCTATTAAAAGCTTACATAAAATGCATATTCATAATGATGTAAGCCGCACAATTTTAAAAAATGACAAGTGATGTTATGCTGTTCTAGAAAATGAATTTTTCCAATTTGTTTGTGTTTGATTTAATTTGTCGTTCTTTTCTGTCTACAACAGACTTTCTTTTAACTTAAAGTGATTATGAAAGACTTAAAATTTCTTTAGCTGAATTTGAGTTTGGGGAAAATGGACATTTTACATGATTTTATTTGGCAAATTGGAGTACAATATCGTTTATTAAATTGCTTGTTGTTTTAAGTGTTTTTTTCGAAGAAATTTTACAAGTCTTTGGCAGAGTTGATATCAATTCCTTGGTTATAGGAGTTATTGAAAATTCTGAGAAAAGAGTTCAAGCCTCCGTAAAGACTTCACAATTTCTTTTGAAAACGATTTCAAGTTTTTTGATGTTTCTATTTGGATTTGAATTTAATGATTGACAAAACCTTTTAGAATTAATATTGATTTTTTAATTATCAATTTCTTTTTTCATTCGAGTTTTTGAAATGCTTTCTAGCGAAACTTGAATTTTAGACAATGAGGGATTTTCAATGGTTATTGAAATGTAATATTTGAAGTAACGAAAAACATTAGATGTTATGTTACTGGTGCTTTTCAATTTTTTAAAGATTGGTTTAAATAATATTTTTAACTGCTCGTAGCTGCTTTTTGCTTTCTGAATGTATTTTGTGTACAGAATTAACAAGACTTAAAAGTGTGCCAAACATTTTTTTGATCCCCTGGTAAATGATAAGGTAGCCAATAGGCTTAGTTAGTATTGATTTTGAATGGAAATCAAGACATCACGTTAAGAATCCAATTTTTTTTTTTTTTTTTACGTAGAGCTGGCAGTGATGTTCCTAGTAGCCTCTTATTGAAGTTCATGGTCTTACCGTAAAAGTCCTCCAAATCTGTCTCAACAATTGATTGTGGAATAATCGAGTCATATTCAGTTACACATTTTATTTCCTCATCTGTTTTTTCTTCATCCTTTTCTTCATTTTCTTTTAAAATGTTATTTTTAACACTCTCGAAATCCTTTCTTTCTTTTTCTTTTTCTTCTCTCTCCTCAATTTCGTCAGTATCGTCAGCTTCGTCAGCTTCGTCGGCATCATACACTAAAAAAAAAAAATAGGGCTGGGAGGGAGATGGTGGGGGGTAGTTTTAGCCTGGAAGTCAGTCTCTCTCCCCTTAACCTCCCTCTGGTTGCAAGAGTTCAGTAAGGGTTTCTACTTAATTTTAACATTAAAATGTTTACCTTCCACATCAAAAGCATTGTTCTCCTCATTGGCCAAATCCGTTTCAGGCGTCGATGGTGGCGTCAACGTCGGCGACACGGACACCGGCGTGTAATAATTAACGGAAGAGTGATCCCCGCTGTCCTCGACCCGAGCAAAAACATTCGGCAAAATCTCTTGCAATTCGTTCGACAATTTCACGAAAGACATCTCCAGAGCTTCTATCGATTGTTCGTCCTCTTCGAAATTTTTGTCCTCTTGCATTTTGATGCTTGAAAAACTTTCCGGTACGAATTCCGGTAGGGACTCCCGTATTGATTCCGTCATCGATTCCGTTATCGATTCCGGTATCGATTCCGGTATCGATCCCGCTCTTTTCTCATCTTCAATCAGCGACGTCGATGAGATTTCATCCGTGGATCGGAAACTTTTCGACGGTTCCCGAATAAATTCTATTTCGAATTCATTGATTTCCGGAGATTTCCCGACAAATTCCGGAACCGTAACCGTTGTCAAACTTTTGGCGCTTTGAGAGTCCGACGCTAGGGAATTTCCGCAAGTCGAAAATTTCGAATCGTTTTTCCCTCCGTGGCATTTGCCGCAAATTTTATTTTGTACGACTTCGTTTCCGCATTCGGAACATTTTAAAACGTGATCGGATTTCAACTGCTCGATTTCTCCGCATTTTTTACACATTTTTCGAGGTTTTATTTTTTTCCGGCAATCCGGGCAGGATCCAACCGGTGAATTTTTATATGAAGTTTTGTTTTTATGTTTTGGGGATTTCGGAGACTCCGGTTTGTCCAAATTTTTCAAATTTCGAAGTAGGTTTGTTATCATTTGGTTTTTCATGTCGCAGCGTGTTTCTAAATCTTTTAAAATTTCCTGGAAAAAAATTAATGAAGTAAAACTTGGCCAGGCAGGATTAATTTGGTTATATTTCATATACTTCCCATAAGCTAAACATAAAAATTTTTTTTTTTGGCAGAATCAATGGACATTCACGAGATGATATGGGGAAAATTAATTGCCAAAAAATTATAAAGTCGTTTTTGAATGTTTCCTTATTACACTTTAAGTCGCCTCCAGAAAATTAAAAAATCACAAACCTGTTGGGGCACTGCACCCATTTTTTTATTCTCGATATCTTCTACGATTTTCCTCTCCTCTGAAATCATTCTGGGATCCGTAATTTGAACCAAAGAAGGAGATAACAAACCCACGTTTTTATTCAGAAGTACTCGATTTAATTCTTTTTGATTCTTTAAAACTTCCAATATTAATTTTTTTAATTTCGCCACTCTTGAATTTCCTTGATTTTGATTTTTCGACATCTCACAATTTTATATTTTGGTCTACAATTTCGCGGCCGAATATTTTTTTCCCCAAAACATCCACATTTTTTTTGTTGGTAAACAAAATTATTGTTCGAAAATCCAACGTCGGTCATCGAGGGAGGTGTCAATATGTGATGCGTCAAAATACCGTTGGATGGCGCTTTAAAACGCTAACAAACGTAACAAACGTTTGTTAGATGGCTGTGATTACCATGATTATGAAATATTTGAGTCGTTTCTGCCTGTTTCCGATTTTTAATTGATTACATGGACATTCCGTATTGCTACGTCTACACCTAGTGGCTATTATTGGCGATGGCTGTTATAGTCGATAATAACCCTTATAGGCTCCGAGCGACTTTTTTTTTATAAATATACACTTAAATATACCTGTTTATCTTATACAAGGGTATATATTTCCATCACGCAATTAGTTCGCGGAAAATATTGCTTTTTTATAAGCTAAACATGATTTTAATGGTGGCGCTGCAGTCAAAGTCGCTCGGAGCCTATATTTAGACGGGTTGTTGACTGTATCTATCACTGACTATGGTAACCGATGGTAACGGAAATCAAAGGTCAGGAGTCGATTTTTGATTTCCGGTTTTCATACGATTTGTGGCAATAGACAATCTGCTGCCACGAAAAACTTGAAAAACCGGAATTCAATGCCGAATTCGTCTTAAGATTAAAGGTTTCATATTTAGACGCACAGCCATTTCACAAACTGTGACTGTCACCGACTATCATAGTCATCGACGATAAGAACCACTAGGTGTAGACTTAGCATCGGTATAATCATTTATAGGGATGTCTGATATACAGTATATTTATGTTTGTATATTTACCGGTATATATATACGTATATATATACGTATATATACGTATACATATACTCATAAGTTAAACATTAAATTTAATTTAGGAAAAAAAGCTATTATTTTTTCTGGCTGTCCTAGGGGGTTTTTTGGTCATTAAGTCAGAGAAAGGTTTAATATGTAGCTTATTACAGTTTAATTATGTAATTTAAGCAAGGAAAAAAAATCTTTTTACTGGTTTTTAGATTTCTCTCCGTTAGGCCCTCAGTTATACTTCCAGCCATACGACGCCATTTTTGATAAAATGGCGCTGTGGCCGATAAAATTATGATCGTGCAAAAGTTAAAATATTAGTGAATTATTGTCATTATTCATTAATTAACGGGTAATTATCGATGTAAAATCAAAATATTAGCGAATTATGCCCTATTTTATAAATGAAAATTCATAAATATACAACGTATACATTGGCTGGTATATATACTGTATATTTACGTATATATATACGTATATATATCCTGTATATTTAAGACTAGACATCCCTAATCATTTAGTAAACTAGCAATAGTGTCAATTTCATAGAAAAGTTTTTCTTTTTTTGGCAAGAAAAATTAATAATCCTGTTGACCCAGCCAATTAGTACATCCTGTTGACCCAGGAAAAAAATTAGTAGATTCTGTTGACCCAGAACTTGACTTTTAACAAGGAATACTACAACCGATTTAGGTGAGTTTAAAAATTATTTCTTTATGTATAATACTGCGGGACCCTGACAAACCCCCGAAATTCAGAACCCCGAAACTTGCAGAACCCCGATTCGGGGTTCTACAAATTCTGGGTTCAGTAAATCGGGATAAAAGAGTGGAAAAGTACTTTATTTCGTTTTGTTTTATTTCATTTGATTTTTGTTTGAATTATTTTACAATTTTTTTTGATGAGAAGCAGATATTAAAATGGACACGTATGCCATTGGGGTGGTTCCATACTTTTCGCGATTCTGTTCTTTGTTCACGATTTTCACTTTTCTTATGGTCTAAACACAAAAGGAAATTTTTTTAGATTTTTTTCGATCACGTTTAGGGGTGGCTCACCGCCATTTTGTACTTAAAAAAAAAATTATTTTGGCACTTTTTTAAAGAAATTTTTCCAAAACTTTAGGAGTAATTCTTTGGAACCGAAACTAATTTTTTATGTTTTCGACGTCGTATAATCCGAAAACGACCACCCGTTTCGATTAGAATCTCCCCTAACTAGCCGAACTCCTTTTTTTGGCCAAAAATAGCAATTTTTTGGTAAAAAATCGATTTTAAGTCAATTATTGTCCCAGAGTATGTTTTCGACACCACAGAGTGCGAATTTGCCCATCCCGATTCGATTAAAGCCACCCCTTAATTTAATTAAAATTACGAAAAAAAGTCGAGAAAGCGAACATGCAAAAGCCCGAATTTGCAGAACCTCGAATAAAATTAATGGAAAATCATAGTACTTTCAGAACCCAGAATTTGCAGTACCCCGATTCCGGGTTCTGCAAATTTCGGGGTTCTGCATTTCGGGGGTTTGTCATAGACTCAATACTGCATCAATTTTTTTTTTTTTTTTTTTTTCAAACTTTTTTTGGGGTTTTAATTTCAGAACAAAAAGTCATTACATTAAACTTCCTTTCAACATATTTTCTCATTATGGAACAGAACAAGGAAAAGGAAAGCAAAATGAAGGAACAGAACACAGAAGCAGAAGAAAAACTCCGAAAATTGTTTGATAATCCAGAAAAACGAGAAGCCATTAGAGCTAGTTTAGAAGAAGCAGTTCGTGTTACAAAGAGATTGTTTAAATTCAGGCCTGTTGACCCAGAACTTGCTAGAAGGCCATTCAGCTGAGAATTCTTTACAACTTCTCCTATATGATAATCTTCATAGCCTCTGCTTAAAAATAGATATTTTGTTCTAGTGTTAATCTTAATCTTGCAAGACTCCGTATGACTGGAATATCATCATTTTCCCGTCGAGGTTTTAATGGAAACCGAGAGGGAAAGATTCATATGCCGCCCTAGATTAACAAGATACTTTTTATAACGAATAAAAATAACTTTTTAAGTGATTTTTTTCTTTAAAACAATTTCATTTCTTTAATTACAAGTACCAAGAACATGGCGAGTTCCGTAACGGGAAAACGGCTTTCTCTCCCGCATTACATCGATGGGAAAGGGCTCTTCCCATCGATGAGTTATGAAAAATATTTTAAGATGAAGGATTTGTAAAATACGCACTGAAGATATGTACGGTATCGATAAATGAATAAACAATGATAAGATTAAATGTACAAAAACACTGAGTTTGTGTTGTTGAGTCATGTAGGGAAATTTTTATTATGAATGTACGATTTAGTTTGTCATCGACATACAACAGTGATAACAAAGTATAACCAGATAAATAATTAACCAGCGGGAAATAATTAATGTTATATTTCCGTTTTGGCCCTGGAAGTTAGGGTGCCCGTTAAATACCGTGCTGACGAATTTTTTTCGGCCTACCCCCCAAATCGGTTCCAAATAATTCAAAAAGTCTAAATCCAAAATTTTTTTTTTTTATCTCAACGGGAACCCGTGCCCCAAGGCACCTTTTTTTTCCCATATAAAAAGCACGGTAAAATGTCTTAATTTCGCATCATTTTTTTCCGACAGTTATAATGACCCGAAAAATTGATTTTTTGCATACGCGCTCCTTAGAGGTGTAGCTACCTCCGTTTTTTTTCCCATCCCAGAACAATATTCTGCCCTCCAGGAGGGGGCAAAATTGTAGTCAAAATTTAAAAAATTACAAAATTATGATATTAGCAGAAATGTGACCTCTAACTGAGTAAGATTGATGTTTTTAGGCCATAGACGCTAAAGGAAGATGTTTTTCACTGAAGGGGTCGGCCCCTGTCGGGTGAAAAAGGGGCCCAACGGAAAATTGGTGAAAATTATCGATATGGCACTCGAATTCGACATAATCTAGGTCACCCATTTTAAATATCCGTTTTATTTCCTTCAGGTTTTATGTACATTAGCAAAAATTAAAATTTTTTGTTCAAACAACTTTTTTTTGTTCAAACAAAACAAAAATTTTTAGGATATTTCATTGCATCAAAATGTTTTTTTTCTTTTAAAAATAAATTCTGCACAATTATAATATAAATAAATTTTTTATTTTTATTTTCGTCATTCAAAAATTTTTTCTTTAAGCTTTAGTTTGAACAAAAAATTTTAATTTTGCTAATGTACGTAAAACTGAAGGAAAATAAAACGGATATTTAAATGGGTGACCTAGATTATGTCGAATTCGAGTGCCATATCGATAATTTTCACCAATTTTCCGTTGGGCCCCTTTTTCACCCGACAGGGGCCGACCCCTTCAGTGAAAAACATCTTCCTTTAGCGTCTATGGCCTAAAAACATCAATCTTACTCAGTTAGAGGTCACATTTCTGCTAATATCATAATTTTGTAATTTTTTAAATTTTGACTACAATTTTGCCCCCTCCTGGAGGGCAGAAAATTGTTCTGGGGGGATGGGAAAAAAAAACGGAGGTAACTACACCTCTAAGGAGCGCGTATGCAAAAATCAAATTTTTCGGGTCATTATAACTGTCGGAAAAAAAATGAATGCGAAATTAAGACATTTTACCGTGCTTTGTTATATGGGAAAAAAAGGTGCCTTGGGGCACGGGTTCCCGTTGAGATAAAAAAAAAAAATTTTGGATTTAGACTTTTTGAATTATTTGGAACCGATTTGGGGGGTAGGCCGAAAAAAATTCGTCAACACGGTATTTAACGGGCACCCTACTGGAAGTGAGTGTTTTCCATAATCTAGACCAGTTTTGCAAACCCGAGCTTGCTAACTGGTGAAAAACAGTCACTTTTTGGGCCAATGCAGAAATATCAAGGTGCACGGAGTGCACCCAGCCAAGTTTTAAGTTCACTCCCCTCGCACCTTACTTGAGCTATTTATTAGCTTTGGTCCGTTGTTCAAGAGTTATAAAGAAGGAGGAAACAATCAAAGTAATTACTTAATTACCACACAATTTTTTTATTACAAATTCTTTTTTTCTTCATAGAAAGAATCGCTAACTTTTTCGTAGATGCTATCTTTTTTTAAAGACCTCTACATTAGGGTGTCCCTTATTTTGTCAACTTTGGAATCGCGGGTGGGACACCCCCTAAATTTTTTCCTTTTTATCTAAAAAGAAAGCCTGTGAAGTTTCACAGTCCTAGGATAACTCTAACCCGTGCCGCATCGCACTTGAAGTTTGCACATTTACGAAATATGGCAGTATTTCGTGAAAAATCCCGATTTTCTTAAAACTGTCAAGTTTTTACCAGAAACTCATAGGACCTTTTTGAAAGAGCATAAAATTCTGCGTCGACCAGTATTTTTAACTTTTTGATAGCTATCGTATTTTTTAAATAGGACGGAAAACATGTTTTGGCTAAAAAAAATTGCAAATTCAAAATTAACTAACAAAAACGTATATTCCCTGTCGGATATCAACATTATTGGCGTTTCGTAGTACATGGATCATTTTCCCAATGTTTTCGCACACTATGAAAGGAAAGTATAATGTATAGTATAATGTATAGTATAATGCATAGTATAATATTATATAATATAACTTCAAATATTAAAATGATAATAATATACTACGTTGAAAATAAGATTAAAGTACCCATGGCGGAAACCTGCAAAGCCCGCATAGCTCGTAAATACTTTTTACGCTACAGACACTGGAAAATGATAAATAAAAATATAAATAATAATATTAAAAATTGTCTGTAGATGACGTCGTATAAAGACCTCGACCGCAACGGGTCTCTAGCAATACGGTCCCTTCGTGGATAGCAATTCCCCATTTGATGGTCTGGGTGACAGTTCTACGCTTAGTAGCCACTGTTATTCGAGGATTGGCCTCTTTTCACCATAGCCCACGGGCTGGATGATAATAGGAGAAACCCGAACTTCGGAGGCCCTATACGTGGATTTCACGACCATAAGGATTTCAGGCCGACTATCTTTGGCTTTCTTATGCATGGCTGCCAAGTCCAGTGCATCAGTATCAGTGTGGTTTAGTACTGGTCTAGTACTGAACAGTACATTCGATTAGCCAGTGGTAAACTACGCATACCGAACTTTATTGTGAAGAAAGGGCAGAACAGCTGTCTTAGTTGACTCATATGTTCTTTGGGACTCCGATGCACTAGACTTGGGAGCCGTGCATAAGAAAGCCAAAGATAGTCGGCCTGAAATCCTTATGGTCGTGAAATCCACGTATAGGGCCTCCGAAGTTCGGGTTTCTCCTATTATCATCCAGCCCGTGGGCTATGGTGAAAAGAGGCCAATCCTCGAATAACAGTGACTACTAAGCGTAGAACTGTCACCCAGACCATCAAATGGGGAATTGCTATCCACGAAGGGACCGTATTGCTAGAGACCCGTTGCGGTCGAGGTCTTTATACGACGTCATCTACAGACAATTTTTAATATTATTTTCATCACAAGGGCAGATAAATCCACTTATCCGCCCTAGAGCGGATAAATGGAAGTATTTACAGACTATTTTACGCCGTACTTTGTGATGAAAAATATCTTTCAATACAAGGAATGCAAACGACTTGCCCGTCTCGACCAATTTAAGGCCCTCGCCTTCGGCTCGGGCTTAAAACTCGGTCTCGACGGGCAATTTTGTCGTTAGCATCCCTTGTATAGAAATATACTATATTTATATTTTTTATTTATCATTTTCCAGTGTCTGTAGTAGGGTGGCTCATTTTGAGGGTCTATTTTTTAATATTCGCTCCCTGGGCAAAAAATCATTCATTTATATGTAAAAAGCACCCCTAATTTTTTTTAGGTCGAAAAAAAAATTTTTGGCCCAGTCCCAGGGGTTTGAAGTTTCTAGGGCCAAACTGGTACTTAATTTGGACGAATTTCAAAAATTCGCCCAATTAACATCTTTTAATATAAAAAATTGTCAGTTTTAGGGTATATTAGGTATGTATTGAGGTTCCTAAAAAAAAATATTCGGTTCGAAAATATTGACCCGTTCGCCTCCCGGCAGGGTTGTAGGAGAAAAACGGGGATGACTAAAACAGGGTGAGGGCAGACAATTTTGAAAATTCGAAAATAGCCAAAATGTGCCAAAAATATGTAGAAATAATACCCCAAATGTAATTTCGATGCCAAACATTTTTTACCCCTATGTCAACCCCATTTTTCCTCATTTTTGGCTCTTTTTTTCTTAAAAAATTGCATTTTTAAAGCCTAAAAGTGAATTTCCAACGCATGTAAGTACCCAAATTAACTAAACATGACAAGTTCTCCAAAATAAAAAATTTTAATTCCAAATTTTTGGGCATTTTCAATTTTTAAAAAAATTTTCACTCAATTTTTAATATTAATAAATGCGCCATTTATTATTTTCAATGTGACGCATCCCTAGACAATTTAACTCAGGATGAAGACCAGAAACAAGCCATTTTAAAAAATGTCGCTGAGAACCGGAAAATGTTACCAAATCGTAGTAAAAAAGATTTAGTAATTTTACAAAAAAAAAAAAAAAGTTTAAAATTTCCAATTTTTTTCAAATTTTTGTTTTATTAAAGTGCGTTTAAAACTTTTATTCAACTTTAAAAATGCTTATTTCTTACAGAAAAAACCTTGAAATAATGTTAGGGATGGCTTACATAGGTTACGGGATGCGTCACATAGAAAATAATAAATGGCGCATTTATTAATATTAAAAATTGAGTGAAAATTTTTTTAAAAATTGAAAATGCCCAAAAATTTGGAATTAAAATGTTTTTATTTTGGAGAACTTATCATGTTTAGTTAAATTGGGTACTTACATGCGTTGGAAATTCACTTTTAGGCTTTAAAAATGCAATTTTTTAAGAAAAAAAGAGCCAAAAATGAGGAAAAATGGGGTTGACATAGGGTAAAAAATGTTTGGCATCGAAATTACATTTGGGGTATTATTTCTACATATTTTTGGCACATTTTGGCTATTTTCGAATTTTCAAAATTGTCTGCCCTCACCCTGTTTTAGTCATCCCCGTTTTTCTCCTACAACCCTGCCGGGAAGGCAAACGGGTCAATATTTTCGAACCGAATATTTTTTTTTAGGAACCTCAATACATACCTAATATACCCTAAAACTGACAATTTTTTATATTAAAAGATGTTAATTGGGCGAATTTTTGAAATTCGTCCAAATTAAGTACCAGTTTGGCCCTAGAAACTTCAAACCCCTGGGACTGGGCCAAAAATTTTTTTTTCGACCTAAAAAAAATTAGGGGTGCTTTTTACATATAAATGAATGATTTTTTGCCCAGGGAGCGAATATTAAAAAATAGACCCTCAAAATGAGCCACCCTAGTCTGTAGCGTAAAAAGTATTTACGAGCTATGCGGGCTTTGCAGGTTTCCGCCATGGGTACTTTAATCTTATTTTCAACGTAGTATATTATTATCATTTTAATATTTGAAGTTATATTATATAATATTATACTATGCATTATACTATACATTATACTATACATTATACTTTCCTTTCATAGTGTGCGAAAACATTGGGAAAATGATCCATGTACTACGAAACGCCAATAATGTTGATATCCGACAGGGAATATACGTTTTTGTTAGTTAATTTTGAATTTGCAATTTTTTTTAGCCAAAACATGTTTTCCGTCCTATTTAAAAAATACGATAGCTATCAAAAAGTTAAAAATACTGGTCGACGCAGAATTTTATGCTCTTTCAAAAAGGTCCTATGAGTTTCTGGTAAAAACTTGACAGTTTTAAGAAAATCGGGATTTTTCACGAAATACTGCCATATTTCGTAAATGTGCAAACTTCAAGTGCGATGCGGCACGGGTTAGAGTTATCCTAGGACTGTGAAACTTCACAGGCTTTCTTTTTAGATAAAAAGGAAAAAATTTAGGGGGTGTCCCACCCGCGATTCTAAAGTTGGCAAAATAAGGGACACCCTACTCTACATCACTAAAGATTTCACAGAATAAAGAAAAACTCGTTATACAGTTTATAATATGATGATTATTATCTTGTAAATATTGCACTATAAACGTCTATAATATTGTACACAAGGCAAAAAAAGAAAACAAAATGTTACTGTACAAAAATTAGCTAGAAATTAAATCGGACAAAAAAAAAAAACAATTTTTTTAAAATTCAACTTTTATCACTTTTCTTAATTTTTGTTCGAAAAATTTATAAAACTACAGTTTTCCGAACGACCTAGATTTGTGACCGTATAAACGGAAATGGTCATGCTTTGGTTTAGGTCGTCCGGATGCAAAAGTGCTCGGTTTCGAGTTGAAGAACGAACTTTTTGATGAAGATCTTCATTTATAAAAATCTGGAAAAAAAAAAAGCTGTCATTAGCTAAACGTGGGGACTAAAATTCTCTTAATTAAGAGATAATTCCAATTCACCTCGTATCCTTTTACGTTCGGTCCTCTTTTCGACACGTCCCATTCCAAAAAAAGGCAATTTGAATTAATTCTCCTCAGTTCGGTGATCGGGACGGTGTCGGAGTGATTCCACGGCTCCGCCGTATTTTTTCCCACTGAAGTTGAAATGTCCAAACAGAAGGACGTAGTTGATTTTATCGGTTTTCGCTGGAAAAAAGTTATTCTGGAGTTTATACAGAGTTTTTTTTTTTATTTGTATACATTTTTTTTTTTTTTTATCTTACCGAAGACAGGTCTTTAATGAAGTTTAAAACGCCGGACGGTTTGTAATCAAGCGAATCCTCGCTCATTTTACAAGAAACGTGATTGATTATGGTTTCGTACACGTTTTTCTTATCCTTTTTCTGGATGTCTTCCAAATACGAGTGAATTATTTCGTTTTTTATTCGACATGAATTTTGCAGATTGACCGCAGCAACCTGAAAGAATAAAAATTATATATATATTTTTTTTTTGTTCTAAAAGTGATTAGGGATTATTTTATTATTTTGAAATTTTTGACCCTCTCCTCCACTATTCGGTAAAAATATATATTTCCAAGATTTTTTCCACCTTGATTACGTAAAATTTCTGCCAATGCCCCGCCCTCCCTCGCAATAAATTATTTCGCAATCAGCCAAATTATTGTTTCTTTATTTACGGACGACTAAATTTATTAATTATAGTTAATTAATAACTTAGAAATAGTTTTCAAAAAAAAAATATACCGCACCTGTAAATTCGATAGAGTTTTTGAAACGACTTCCAAGTCTCCGCTGTTTTGAATTTTGATGTTTGACGGTGCTTCAAAAAATTCATCTTCGTCCTCGCTGATCGGTTCCATTTCAACTTTTAGTATGCCCAGTGATTTTTCAAAATTTTCATGCTCCTTTTTTAATTCCCCTACTTTTTGGTGAAGATCTTCGAGTATCAAGTCCTTGAAAAAAATTTAAAATAAAATTGTAAGTTTAGAAAATTCGGTATTCACATTTTGACTACAGGAATCACCAAAAGTAGCCAAGGGGACCGAATTTTTATTTCCAGGAATATTCCCCGGAAATAAAAAAAATTTATGTCCGGTAATAGAAAATAAATTTTCGGGATTATTCTTTTGAATTTATTTTTTCTCAAAGAAATTTGTTCCTCACCCGGGGAATATTCCCGTAAATTTCAGAATTTTAATTTTTTTATTTCTGGACATTAAAGGAAACAAATTCCTCCAATAAAGAAATTATTACGTCGTCATGAATCCATTTTTTTACATACATTTAAAAATCCCTCCCGCTTATGGGGGAAGATACCGATTCGGAATCCCTCCCTCTCTAAAGTGTTTTCGTAATATTTGAACGGCCTTTAGGAAGCTTCTTGGAGTCTCTTCTTTTATTTAGATCCCTTCCCGACCTCGGCCTGACCCCGAAAACCTTTTCACTGCTTACCTTAATTTGAGATTCTATCTCCTCCTCTTCCAACTTTTGTAAAAGCTTCATATTTTCTAAGCTAAGTTTAGCGATTTCATCTTCTGAAAATGAAAAAAAAAAAAATTAAATTTAAACGAGAATCTTCTAAAATATTTTTCAAATTTGGCACCTGAGGGACTATTTTTCATTGGACCATTTTGCAGAAAATTCGACTTGGAAGGCTTTTCCGCGACTTCAGTTTCGTTTTCAGGCACCTCAAACTCTTTGAAATGGGCTGAAGGGGACTCCACGTGACTGGATTTTTTTACAATTAACTCTTGCTTCCATTCGGGCTAAATTTTTTTTTCATGCCTTTAAAATTAATGCAGGCAGTTTTTTAGCGTTTGATAAAATTTATATTTTTTACTCACCAAAGAGAGATTTGATTCAGGTACAGTTAGGATAACGGGTTCCGTTGTTGTATTGTTTTCTGATTTGAGACTTTGTATCGTTCCCATTAATTCCGATACTTTATTCTGAAACGAAGTAAAAAATTTAAAAATTATTAATCGAGTGCGATTTAAGTTTTAAAGAAAAATAGATCAGAAAAAAGTCTCAACTTCACCTCTAAAGTTTCAACTTCCTCTTTTAATTCCGCGACAGTTACCTCTAGGCAGGAAATTTCCTTATTTTTTAAAGTTAACTCTTGACTTAATTGAAGAATCTAAAACAAAACAAAAAATTAAGTTAAAATTTAGGAGTGGTTTAAATTTTTCAGGACTGTGAAATCAAGTCGTACTTCGCCATAAGCTAAGAATGTGTTCTAATTACTGGGTTCGAAATTTTTAAATCGGATTTTGAAACTGATTAAACTTCCTATCCTGCATATTGAAATTCAAGAGTCCGAGGATCAACGCGAGATTTTTAAAAGTCCCTTTTGAATATAATGCCGTCCTGTGGCTTGTACCGAAAATTGGGATTTTTTCTATTATTTCCCCAAATTTTTAGGGCCAATGTCTCTAGTTTAAAAGTTTGGAAAATTTCTCTAGTTAAAACCTATGCTTAACTATGTACACTCTGCTACTTTCCAGTTAAAGCTTATGTTTAACTGGTGGAGATCGAATCGAACAACTTTCTATTTAAAACCTATGATTAACTTATGGAAGTTAAACCACCACAACTTTGCACTTAAAACTTAAAAAGGTCGAATTGAAAAAACTCTCTAGTTAAAACCTATGTTTAACTTATGGAGGTTAAATTACCTCAACTTTTCACTTTTAACTTATGAAGGTAGAAATTTTTAAAAAAATAGTTAAAACGTATGTTTAGCTTATGGTGGTTAACCTTCTGCAACTTTCCAGTTAAAACCTATGTTTAACTTATGGACTTCGAAATACCATAACTTGTGCTTTGGAAAAACCTTGGAAATTATCGACTTACTTTTGCAGACCCCTTCCCCCTTGAGCTACTTAATATTAAATGACCTCAAACATCTCTTCAAAAATCTTACCTGTTGTTTATATTTTCCCTCCAGATTTTCCATATTTTTATTTTTCGTGGCCAATTCCTCTTCCAATTTTTTAGCTCCGCTCTTAAACCGCAGTCGCTTTTACTAATTTCTTTTAATTTTCTATTGTCCTTCAGCACCTCCGCCAGTTTAACTTTAACGTCTTGTTATCCTCCAATTTTTTTTCCAAATCCGTTTTGATTTTTTCTAAATGGCAAATTTTTTTCCGGAGCTCTTCCGTTTTCTTATCGGCTTCCGACAGCCGGTTTTTGTAGTCCGCTTCCATGCTCGCCCAGATTTCGTCCGCTTGAGTAAGTGTGTCCATGTAGGCTTTCTCTTTTTTCTCCAATTCCTCTATCTTCTCTTTCATTTTGATTTCGTTTTCGATGAGGTGTTTCAATTCTTCGAAAACTTCCAAATCCCCGGATTGGATGGATCCCAGACTCGTGTGCTCCTCCTTTTCCTTCAAGCTTTTCGACAAGATTTCCAAAGTTTCCCGATCTTTTTCCGCCTTTGCCTCTAATTCCTCGATTTTTTTCCTGAGGATTTTTTCTCTTATTCCCGCGGCTTCCTCCGCTTTTTCATATTTCACCTGCAGCCTTCTTTGATCTTCGATGAGTTCCTCCAGTTTCTCGTACACGGCCCCTTCGTTCTTTTCGAAAGCGATCATTCGCTGCTTCGGTGTCATCGGGAACTTTTCGCTTTGGCAAATTTTATAAAAATTATAAGCTAATATGGCGGGGATGGCGCTTTCGATCATGTTTAATTTTTGCCTGGCTTCGATTTCTTTTTCTTCCAATTCGAAATTCCTTTGCTCGTATCTGTCGACCAAACCTTCCAAAGTCCCTTTCCGTCTTCCTCTTCGGTTACTTTGCCTTTCGATTTCTAGTTCTAGTTCAGCGTTTTTTTCCATTAATTCTTGGAGTTTAATTTCTAACCTGGAAGCAAAGAGAATAAATGTTAATGTCGAATCTCGGTAAATTTCCATGCATTTTTTGTACGTGAAACATAAGTTTTATATATGGAGGTCGAATTGACATATACATCCGTTTATAACCTATGTTTAACTTATTGAGATCAAACCAATACAACTTTCCAGTTAAAACCGATGTTTAACTTATGGAGATCGAATTGGCGCAACTTCCGAGTTGAAACTAATGTTTAACTTATGGAAGTTAAACCACCGCAACTTTGCACTTGAAACTTATGGAGGTCGAATTTAAAAAGAAAGTCTCCAGTTAAAACCTATGTTTAGCTTATGGAGGTTGACCCTCTGCAACTGATGTCGTAGCCGTGATAAGAAAGGGTTGATAAAAAGATGAACTGAACTGTTTGAAATGTCGCGATAAACTATATTAATCCAAACTCCTCGCGACCCACTAGCTACCTGATTCAATTTTCTGGCCCTTCGCCTATGCCCTGAATCAGCTAGCTAACTGGGTCAGACTCTTACGATTTTTATTCAAAAACCGACTATATCACAACTTTCCAGTTAAAACTTATGTTTAACTTATAGAGGTTACACCACCGCAACTTTTTAGTTAAAACTTTTGTTTAACTTATAAATGTCGAATTTGCATAACTTTTGAATTAAAACTAATGTTTAACTTACGGTGTTTAAACCACCGCAACTTTGCAGTTAAAACTTATGGAGGTTGGATTTAAAAAAATGAGTTAAAACCTATATTTAGCTTATAGAGATCTCAAATAGAAATCTCTCTTCTGAATTATAGATTTAGTCTGTGCTGTTCGGAAAAAAAGTTAATTATTGCTAGTCATAACGTTTCAAATCATTTACTTAATAAATGATTTTAACCGTGTTTTAATATAAAAATTATTTTAAATATTAGCTTATAGAGGTTAAGACTGCAACTTTCCAGTTTAAACTTATTTTTTACTTATAGGGGCCGAATTAGCACAACTTCTGTGTTGAAACTAATGTGTAACTTATGGAGGTTAAACTACCTCAACTTTGCACTTAAAATTTACAAAGGTCGAATTAAAAACTCTCTAGTTAAAACCTGTGCTTAGCTTGTGAAGGTTAACCCTCTGCCACTTTCCAGTTAAAAGTAATGTTTAACTTACGGAGGTTAAACCACCGCAACTTTGCACTTAAAACTTATAAATGTCAAATTAAAAAACTGTAGTTAAAACCTGTGTTTAGCTTATGGAGGTCGAATTGCACAACTTTCTAGTTGAAACCTTTGTTTAACTTATAGAGATGAAACCAATACAACTTTCCAATTAAAACTTATGTTTAACTTATGGTGGTCGAATTGGAATAACTTTTTAGTCAAAACCTATGTTTAACTAATGGAGGTCGAATTGCAGGACTTTCTAGTTAAAACCTATGTTTAACTTACGGAGACTAAACCACCACAGCTTTCCAGTTAAAACGTATGTTTAACTTACAACAAATGCATGGAAAGTTATGGAAGTTCGACTGAATTACCGAACATGTTTCTGTTTTAAAGTTTTCAAAAAGAACAAGGTGATGCGTTAATGTTAAAACTAAAATTTTGCAATCGGAAAAATTTGAGCGTACAGCAATACAGAAAACCAGTTCGTTTTACATCCAATTTTTTTCGTACCTTTGGCACTGGAATCTCGAGTCGTTTTCCGCTTCCTCGTATTCGCACCTTTCTTCCTCTAGCCTTTGATTCTCGATTTCCAAATTGACAACTTTCTCCGTGAGTTGATCCACCCGGTGAGCTAAATATATTTCCTTTTCTAACCTTTTGGCTAACAGTAAATCTTTGGTATCCCCGCTGCTTTCGTATATTTTAATTTTATCCTCTAACTGGCTCAGCCTTTCCTCGTAAAAAATAATGCTCTCAGAGTGAGGGCATGTTGTGATGGTGGAATTGGCGGCGGTGAAAACCGTCGAATCCTTTTTCTCATTTACACTTTTGTTTTCCTGTATCCGTTTTTGTATTTCCGTTAATTTTGAGATTTCCCTTGTCAAATCATCCGCGGATTTTGATTTCCTTTCTTGATTTTCTATGATTTCCAAAAGGGTTTTATCTAAATTGGAATCAGTTTGGCATGACTTCGAAATTTTAATGGCACTTTCATCGGAGTCCTCAAATATCCCGCTTTCTTGAAGGTAATCAGTGCTTTTCGATAATTTTTTGAGTTTGAAATCGTTGGCCGAGTTTTCGTTACATGAATTTTCAGTCGAAAGAAAACTTTTGATCTGTCAAGAAAAAAATAAAGTTTAAAAAAAGAAAAAAAAAATTTTTTGTAAATAATAACAAAAACTTTGGCAATGTCTGCTTGTTTATATTTTTTGAAAAATGGAATGCGGATTTGGAAAAGTAGGCTTATGTAGGGGCCATTCATGTATTACGAAAGCATCTTAGGGAGGAAGGGGTCCAAGTGAGCGATGCTCCAAGTAAGTTAAGCACTGAAAAAGGAAATAGGAGTTCAAAAGTGATCAAAAAATTGGTTAGGTATTCCTGGAACAACCCTGCATTGTATTGATACTTACTGTGTCACTGAGTTCGGAATCGCTCGTTAAATCTTCGCTGGTGGGAAGTGACATGACTCCGGAATCGCTCACATCTTCAATATCCCTTTCGGACCAAATATTTTTTTCTGTGCGCTGCTTGCTTTCGTTTAAAATTTCCTGCAATTAAAAAATTAAGCAAATGAGCAAAAACCTAATGGCGTTTTTTTGAATTTTCCATAAGTTAGATATAGGTTTTAATTGAAAGTGTTGTAGAGGTTTCACAATGTTTTAACTCAATTCAATTGAATTCACGTTAATTTACTTTATTGCATTCAATTTAATTCATTCGATGCTATAAAATTTGGCTGATTATTCGTTCCACTCTTATTCATTTTGCTTGCGTTTATTGCTTTCATTCATTCATTCATTCACTCACTGGTTTCATTCATTCATTCATTCATTCATTCATTCATTGCTTTCATTTGTTAATTCTTCTTTTGATTGCTTTCAATCATTCTTCTTTTGATTTCATTCATTCATTCATTCATTCATTCATTCATTCATTCATTCATTCATTCGTTCATCATTCTTTTCATTGCTTTCATTCATTCTTCTTTTCATTGCTTTCACTCATTGCATGCATTCATTCATTGCTTTCATTCATTTATTCATTGCTTTCATTCGTTGCATGCATTCATTCATTGCTTTCAATTATTGCATGCATTCATTCATTGCTTTCATTCATTTATTCTTCTTTTCATTGTTTTCATTCATTCATTGCATTCACTCATTGCTTTCATTCATTTACCCTTGGGGTCGTACATAAATTACGTAAGCACATTTAGGGGGGAGGGGGTCCAAATTTGACATCTTACTCATAAGCTAAGCATAGGCGAAATGGGATAAAGCGTGCAAAAAGGGCCTAACCCATGATTACGTAATTTATGCACGACCCCCTTCTTTTTATTCATTCATTCATTCATTCATCCTTTAATTGCTTTCATTCGTTCAAACAATCATTCTTTGGATTAATTCAATTCAATTCAATTCAATTCAGAATCCAATAATCCAATCGAGTCCGAACTAATTATTCATTTAATACGTTTTAATGTAATTTCATTTCATTTGTCCTAATCGTGTCGATTTTCAAATTTCATTAAATTAAATGAATTGATTTTTTGGATATCATTCAATTCAATTTCATTTAATTTATTTTATTTTATTTTAATTTGACTTAATTTAACGAAATGGAGTAGGTAAATTAATCAGTTCGATTTATTCTATTTTGATTAAGTTTGATTCGTTTAATTGAATTAAATATGCTTAATTTGAATGAATTAAATTTGAGTTTTTTTTTTTTTCAGTATCATTCCTTTCGATTCGATCAATTTAATTCGATCGAATTTTGGTGATTAAACTCATTAAATTACATTTAATTTAACTTTTGCAAATTAATCCATTCAAATTTAATTAACCTAACCTAACCTAACCTAACCTAACCTAACGGAAAGAAATTTTCTAGTTTTATTTAATTTAATTCGAAATTAAATTAAATGAATTGGAAAGCAAATTTAAGTTAATTCAGTTTAATTCAATTCACACGTCATCAGTTTATTCTAATTAAATAATTGACTGCGACGACTGCGTCCACTTACTTCTTTTCTGCATTCTTCCAATTCCAAAATCCTAAACTCCATCAGATCGTTTTGCTCCCTCAGTTCCTCCGCTTCCGACATGAGCTGAGCTTCCCTTTCCTTCAAAATCCTAATTTGTTCGGCCATGATTAAATTAATCCCGTTCTCCTGGGCTTTTTTCATGGTTTCGTTGTTCAGTCTCTCCATTTCTTTCGTTTTCAATTCCAATTTCTCTTTCAGTTCGTTGTAAACTTTTTGAAGGGCTGCATGGTCGTTCAATAGCTGGGCGTACACGGGTTCGTGGTAATTTTTATTAACAAACTGAAACGAAAAATAAACATTTAAAAAAAAAATGAAGGAAAACGATTGTGGTATAGTCCTCGTGACCTGAATAAAAACGGAAAATAAATATACTTAGGCACAAGAAAACAATTGAAATGTTATCCGTATTGATACCGATAATTACACGTTGATTAAATGCAAATTTCTTTTTTTTCCTTCTATCATCTTGTTTACAAACCATTTATTCCTTTATTCCGTTTGTTTTGTAAAGGCAGTAATATTATTGCCTCATTTGTATCGGAACCTGGGGACATTTCCATTCTGATTGCTAAATTTCCTGAGGTTTGGCCTATAACATAACTAATAACCTAGATAAGCAACCCAGATAGCAAAACGCATCTTTGTATGTCTGCGAATTTTTTAAAAATCTTTTACTCGACGGGAAAGCGTGGCGGCTTGAGCCGAAAATTGCCATAAGAGTGAAAAAATCGAGAATTTTTTTTCGCGAAAAAAGGTTTTTTTATCGGAAATTTTCAGTAGATCGCGAATCCGAAGTCGGTTTTTTTAAAAATATATGTTCCGGTTTTTGGGCTAAAAGCCAAAATATGGCAAAAAAAAACCTGGTAAAGTGACAAAACATAGCAAGTCTTCAGTTTCCCTCGTATTTTGATCATTAGCTCAAAAATGAGACCAGATATAAAAAAACGGACTTGAGATTCGTGATCTACGGAAAATTTCCGATAAGAAGCCATATTTTTTTGGAAAACCAAATTTGAGAATTTGTGGTTCTAGGAAAACCAAATTTGAGAATTTATGGTTTTAGGAAAACCAAATTTGAGAATTTGTGGTTCCAGGAAAACCAAATTTGAGAATTTGAAGTTCCAGGAAAACCAAATTTCAGGATTTGAGGTTTTAGGAAAACCAAAATTGAGAATTTGAGGTTTTAGGAAAACCAAATTTGAGAATTTGATGCTTTAGGAAAATCAAATTTGTTCCAGGAAAACCAAATTTGAGAATTTGTGGTTCCAGGAAAACCAAATTTGAGAATTTGTGGTTCCAGGAAAACCAAATTTGAGAATTTGTGGTTTTAGGAAAACCAAATTTGAGAATTTGAAGTTCCAGGAAAACCAAATTTGAGAATTTGATGTTTTAGGAAAATCAAATTTGAGAATTTGAGGTTCCAGGATACCAAATTTGAGAATTTGAGGTTTTAGGAAAACCAAATTTGAGAATTTGAGGTTCCAGGAAAACCGATTTTGAGAATTTGAGGTTTCAGGAAAACCAAAATCGAGAATTTGAGGTTCCAGGAAAACCAAATTTAAGAATTTGAGGTTCCAGGATAACCAAATTTAAGAATTTTAGGTTTTAGAAAAACCAAATTTGAGAATTTGAGGTTCCAGGAAAACCAAAATCGAGAATTTGAGGTTCCAGGAAAACCAAATTCAGAATTTGAGGTTCCAGGAAAACCAAATTTGAGAATTCGAGGTGGCAGGAAAACCAAATTGTCGATTTTTTCTCATGTAACCTCAAAGAAGGAAAAAAAAATTCCATCTAACTTTATGATCTCCGCACTTTTAAAAGCGCCTTTAAGCGAATAATATAAAAAAAAAGAGATTATAATAATTACAAAACGGAAATGATTTAAACATGAAATGAGCAATTAGGCCTAACACCTTATTAATTATCCCGTCAAATAATTTTAATTTTTTTTTTCTTTTTTAATCGTCATATCACTCACCCCGTCCGTCCAGCATAACTCTCCGTTACATAAAGGCGGTGACGGTGACGTTGAAATCGAATTTGGCACGTTACTCTCTTGAACTGGACTTTGATTAGGCGAAATCGCGCTTGACGATTCCTTAAAGGAAAAAAAAATTAAAAGTTTAATACGAGCAACTATAAAAATTAATCCCGATCCTGATTTATTTAGAAGAAATAAAAGTACCGTTATGGCATTGGAGTGAATCTTGGAAAATTGGAGAGTTAAATTTTCTATTTTTTTATCTTTGGCTTCAGCTGCTTCTCGGAGGGCGATTATTATTTTATCCCTTTCTTCTATTTGTTTCCTTAATTTTTCAATGTCTTCGTCTATCGCTTTTAAATCTTCTATGGTTTTATTCTGAAATAAAAAAAAAAAGATGATTAATTGTGATTTTATAAACCGTTATTTTTTAGTATAATTAATTAAACCGCGTTGCATCTGTCATAAAAATTCGCTTTCTCCTTACACATAAGGTGATTGATTACCCATCGTAATAAATGTGATCTGAATAATAATAATAATGAACCACCGGTGATGATCTTTAACAAAAAACAATTATTCCCCCCCGATTGATTTGTAGGATCAGGCACGGACTGGACGGACTAGGACTCTTAAGGAAATCCCAATGCGCCCGATCGTCCAATTAGCTAACGAGCTCATGCAGTTTTTTTAAAAATATTGATTCTTCATTTTTCCTATTTTTTTCGGGCCAGTGAAGTTAGCAGAACCATAAAAGGGCAAATGATGTAATCTTTATTACGATTTAAGGGTTTTTTGAGCTTTCAGGAAAACTCAGAATAATTCGAAATTCTAGAAAAACCAAATTTGAGAATTTGAGGTTCCAGGAAAACCAAATTTGAGAATTTGAGGTTCCAGGAAAACCAGATTTGAGAATTTAGGATTCCAGGAAAACCAAATTTGAGAATTCGATGTTCCAGGAAAACCAAATTTGAGAATTTAGGGTTCCAGGAAAACCAAATTTGAGAATTTAAAGTTCCAGGAAAACCAAATTTGAGAATTCGAGGTTCCAAGAAAACCAAATTTGAGAATTTGAGGTTCCAGGAAAACCAAAGTTTTGAATTCCAGGTTCCAAAAAAACCAAATTTGACAATTTGAGGTTCCAGGAAAACCAAATTCGAGAATTTAAGGTTCTAGGAATTTCTTCATTTTCTAACAGATTTTTTTTGCTTTAAAAGCAGCAAAGGTCATTCGCAATATCAATTTGGAAAAACGGAAATCCAAATTCCGGAAAACGGTCTCTTCTTATTTTCCAGACATTGAGTTTTCACAAGATTTAAATTCAGCCATTTGAGCTTTTTCCGTTTTACGCATTATTTGACTTTTTGGACGTATGTCATTTTGGTTTTTACGTACAACCGTCAATATTATTTTAATTTTTCGAGTCCTTACACTTTCCTGTACACCAAGACCCCAAAGAGTTTACGAATGATGCGTCAAACGGGAAAAGTCCAAATATTGAACTCAAATTTTGGAAAATAAAGTAAGATTGTTTTCCCATTTTGAGCGCTTCAAAAATTTATCACAAAGTCAGCATTACTAAGTTGATAATGTGAATAACCTTGTTTTTCTTGGTGGCTCGAATTCTCAAATTTGGCTTTCCTGGAATTTCAAATTCTGAAAATTGGTCTTCTTGAAGATCAAATTCTGAAATTTGTTTTTCCTGGAAAATAAGTTTTAAAATTCGGCTTTCCCGGAAGCTCGAATTATGAACTTTGGTTTTCCTGGAACCTCAAATTCTAAAATTTGATTTTCCTGTAACTTCAAATTCTAAACTTCAGTTTTTCCAGAATCTCAAATTTGGAAGTTCTGTTTTCCTAGAAGCTTAAATTCTGAAGATTAGTTTTCCTGGAAGCTGAAATTCTCAAATTAGGTTTTCCAGACACTTCAAATTCTGAACTTTGGTTTTTCTAGAATCTCAAATTTTGGAATTCGGTTTTCGTAGAAGCTAAAATTCTCCTGGAATGAATTTCCTGGAGGTTCAAATTTTACAATATGGATTTCCTGGAACCATAAATTCTGAAATGTGGTCTTCCTGGTAGCTCAAATCCTGAATTTGGTTTTCCTGGAACCTCAAATTCTAAAATTTGATTTTCCTGTAACTTCAAATTCTAAACTTCAGTTTTTCCAGAATCTCAAATTGGAAGTTCTGTTTTCCTAGAAGCTTAATTCTGAAGATTAGTTTTCCTGGAAGCTGAAATTCTCAAATTAGGTTTTCCAGACACTTCAAATTCTGAACTTTGGTTTTTCTAGAATCTCAAATTTTGGAATTCGGTTTTCGTAGAAGCTAAAATTCTCCTGGAATGAATTTCCTGGAGGTTCAAATTTTACAATATGGATTTCCTGGAACCATAAATTCTGAAATGTGGTCTTCCTGGTAGCTCAAATCCTGAATTTGGTTTTCCTGGAACCTCAAATTGTCAAATTTGGTTTTCATGGAACCTCAAATTCGAAATGTGGTCTTCCTGGTTGCTCAAATAAATCCAGAAATTTAATTTTCCTACAAGCTAAAATTCTAAAAGGGTTTTCCTGACACTTCAAATTCTGAATTTTGGTTTTTCTAGAATGTTAAATTTGGTAATTCGGTTTTCCTAGAAGCTGAAATTATGAAATTGGTTTTCCTTGAACCTCAAATTTTGAAATTTGGTCTTCCTGGATGCTCGGATTTACAAAATTTGGTTTTCCTGGAAGCTAGTATGTAGCAGCTTAGTATACTAGAATATGATAGGATGGGTTTCTGATTTCGAGCTTTGAAAAAACCTCATTTGAATCTGGCAGTGCCTCGTACAATGTTTTCATGTATTTGAAAATGCACAGGAGAAATCTCAATTTCTACAATTTTAGCTCAATTTCTAGTATTTTCTGAAATCTGAAATTAAGTAGAGTAATAACACAACATCGGTCTAAGTTCGTCCGCGTTTTTTTTTCCAATCCAATCCGTGCCTGTGTAGGATACGAACTCCATAATCGGATTTGTTTTATTTTTTTAAAAATAATTATTACTATTTTCTTTATTCGGTCTTCCGGTATTTCACTTCGTTAGAATCGGATATGTAATGTGATGGAAGAAAGCGGAATTTTTGTTGTTGACACTTTAAATGTGTGGATATGAGTTCAATAGATTCATTTATGATATACAGAAATATGCATTTAGTACCCTCGAGCGTTTTTAATGGGAGGTTTTCGACCTCCTACGGTTTTATGTTAAAAAGATATTAAAAGGATTTTTTTTTAAATATATTTATTTTTTTCACACGATTGTCAATTTGTATATTGAAAAATTAAAACGGTTTTTTGTTGTTGTTATTATAAAAGTCAATAACGATCTGGAATATGGCGTAACATTTTTTTTTAAGTGGGCCGATTGTTAATTTAACCTGAATGAAATTTGGAAAAATTTTTGAAGTGGCTGTTTTTTTTTTCCGTTTCAGGTTTTGGCGAAAACGACGGATTGAATGACCGGTAGACATCCGGAAGTAATCAGATGCAGCTTTTTGATCTGCTTCAGATGTGAGAGCTGGGAAACGCTGGGGAAATTGTAAGGTAAGGCTCAGGATTTTCTGCTTGCTTGTAAACGCGGGAAATATTTGGAAAATATTTAAAGATTGATTTTTCAGGAAAATCAAAATTTTAGAATCGGAGGTTTCAGGAAAACCAAATTTTCGAATTAGAGGTTCTAGGAAGACCAAATTTTAGAATTTGAGGTTTCAGGAAAATTCAATTCTGAAATTTGGTTCCAGGAAAACCAAATTTTAGAATTAGAGGTTCCAAAAAAAACAAATTTCAGAATCAGAGGTTTCAAAAAAATTAGATTTTGAAATTTGGTTCCAGGAAAACCAAATTTTAGAATTTAAGGTTCCAGGAAAACCAAATTTCAGAATCAGAGGTGTCAGGAAAATCAAATTTTCGAACTAGAGGTTCTAGGAAGACCAAATTTTAGAATTTGAGGTTACAGGAAAATTAAATTCTGAAATTTGGTTTCAGAAAAACCCAGTTTTAGAATTTGAGGTTCCAGGAAAACAAAATTTTCGAATTAGAGTACCAAAAAAACCAAATTTCAGAACCAGAGGTTTCAGGAAAACCAAATTTTCGAACTAAAGGTTCTAGGAAGACCAAATTTTAGAATTTGAGGTGACAGGAAAATTAAATCCTGAAATTTGGCTCCAGGAAAACCAAATTTGAGAACTTGAGGTTCCAGGAAAACCAAATTTCAGAATCAGAGGTTTCAGGAAAACCAAATTTTAAAATTTTAGGTTCCAGTAAAACCAAATTTTAGAATTTGAGGCTTCAGGAAAACCACATTTTATATATTGAGGTTCAAGGAAAACCGAGGTTTCAGGAAAATCAAATTTTCTAAAATAGGAGGTTTCAGGAAATCGAAATTTTTGAATTTAAGGTTCCAGGAAAACCAAATTTTAGCATTAGACGTTCCAGGAAAACCAAATTTTAGCATTAGACGTTTCAGGAAAACGAAAATTTAGAATGTGAGTTTTCAGGAAAACCAAATTTTAGCATTGGAGGTTCCAGGAAAACCAAATTTTAGAATTAGAGGTTCCAGGAAAACTAAATTTTGGAATTTGAGTTTAAGTATTTGGATATTATTAATTTTTTTTTTTTTTAATGACAGTGCTTTATAGACTCTGCACCTAGAACTTTACGTTTGAAATGTTCACCGGAAATTTAAATCGGATTCCTCGGAAATTTAAGGAAGTAGAATTCCTCGGATATCAGACCCGATGTGATAATGTTAACAGTTGTTATGTCTCCACTGGGGGATCAAATACGTGGTGTAATGGATTACAGTATGCAATTAAACGGTTTTGAATGGCTCAAATTTTTTTTCAACATTTCTTGGCTTTATCTGGTGTAAGTTGCAGTGTTAACCGATAATGTCGGGGAAAAAAATTTAATAACCCTTAAAAACCATTTCATAACATACTAAATACTGGATCCACCACATTTTTTGTAGGAAATAGGAAATTTAAGATCGTTTTTATTTTGAGGAAGACAAAGTTTACGGATGTCACAATCCTAATAGATTAAGTAGAATTGTACCCTTTGCCGGCAAAATTTCGAAATTTGGAAATACCCCATTGCCCCCTAATGTTATTTTTTTGAGTTATGTCCATATAGGTAAAGCACTAGGCCAAAGGTACATAAAAAAAAGTGATGCGCCCGATATTGCTCAGTTATGCAACCGGTGATGCAAATCCAATTTTAATTTCTTTAGCTGTCTCCGAAAATTTTTAATGTCTTTTGCATGAATTGAGGGCTTTTAGGGGTAGCTGATTCCGAATCTGGAACTAGTTTTTATTGCTCGGCTGTCTTTTACCACCCCCTCCCCCTCCCCATCCAGGTAAACGTGAATTTAGTTGTGTTGCAATGTGTGTCACATGCGATTTGGCCATGAAGATATAATCGTGAGAAAAAAAAAATCTAAATAGGAACGAACCTCAATCAATTCGAAACCTACTTGCAACCTAATGGCTCACCCAAAAAAAAAAAAAAAAAAAAACGAAATCCTTAATCCTTTAATCTACTTACATTAGCTGATTAATAAAGAGAGAGATAGAAAAAAAAGAAGAGAATTAGAGCGAAAGAATGTTTAAATTAAAAGGACAGTTATTATTAGATAGTTGCTTTTACCCGAATTGGTATTGCTACTCATTTGGTTAGCATCCCATTATGGAAGTGTGGGTACTAATAGATCGATGAACTTACAGTTTGGCCGTTTCCTTCATGTTGCTGCACGGTAACTGTCCCTGCCTTTTTGTTGTTGTTGTTGTTGTTGTTGTTGTTGTTGTTGTTATTCTTTGCTTTTACGTAATTCGGATATGCCCTCGCGTTTTTGTCGTTTGATTTTTCCTGCAGTTTGCGAACCTGAAAAGAAGAATAGAAAGCCCAAGGCTTAATTAATTATTCATTTTTTTTTTTTTTTTTTTAGAGCAAGAAAGTTGTTAAGTCATCGAATAACAATGAAACAACGTGAGATTGACTAACGGGATACCGGACAACAGTGTTTATGTAATATTTAACCTGTTCTTTCGTGTTTCGTTCCACTGACCGAATTCCAACCTTTTTTTTTTTTTTAACTTCTTCATTTTCTTGTTCAAACATGCCCCCTTGTTTCCCATCGGATATCGAATTTCCGATGAAACTTGATAGAATTTTCGATTTCATAATTGTTGAAAATGTAAATTGTCACTTTCTCTCGTTTCTCATATAGATTCATTTTTTTTTTTTCTAATTTAAATACATCGTAAAAAGTATATTTTAATTCAAGAATTTATTCTGAATTTAATTAAAAAAGAAAAATAGAAAAAAAAAAGGACTTCCAACCCTTCACATTTAACTTGCAAATTATTGCACGATTTTAAAATCGATAATTACGATCGTGTTTTGTCGATATCGCGGGAGAAAAAAAAAAAGTAAACTTGAACTCTTGTGCACTCCACGCGCACCTGAATTAATCAGGTCAGGCATTTTTACAGATGTCATACGTATGGGATGAAATTGGATGTAAAATGTCGTTTCGAAACATTGGCGTAACCACGTTTTCCAAACCGTGGAAGCCGGGGGTAAAAATAGAATTGACAAGACCCCCCCGCCCCAAAGGAGGTGGAGTGTAATTGCCCGTACGAAAAAGAAACGCATAAATGGCATAAAAATCCTGTATATATAATCCTAAAATTGGACATGCATAAAAATGCTTAAATTATGCATAAATTATGCATAAACAATTAACTTTTTTTTTACCGCAGAAATTGTTTTTCGTCCTTCATAATATGATTATGCATAAATTATGCATGAAATGGAAGAAAAAGTATAATAATTTTAAGCATAACATTTGCAAATTTTCCTGCTTTATGATTTAAAAAAATTATATGCATAAATTATACAAAAATTATGCTTATCTAATTTCATGCTAAAAAAAATCTGCATAAATTTTGTGAAAATATCTCACATTCAGATTTTGGCGCTTAAAAAAATATGCATAAATTTGGCAAAAATTTTGATGCTTAAAAATGTATGCATAAACTTGGCAAAAATGATGCATATCCACATTTTAGTATAAGTGGTACAAAAATAATACACTATTCATATAAATTTTTTGCACTTAGTTTTGGAAAAATTGTATATACTTTTTGCATCACTTTTTATGCAAAAATGCATAGATTAATATTGTCTTTAATTTTTTTAGTAAAAGTCTATTTTAAATATTGACACCTCTAAAAAATATACATATAATTTATACATACACATACAAAATTTATGCATATAATTTTTACATAATCTATAATGAAAAAAATTTATATTATTTTGTAAGTTCTACGAAAATTTGGACATGCATAATTTTTACAAAATTTATGCATATAATTTTCACAAAGTTTATGCATACAATTTTTACAACATTTATGCATATAATTTTTACAAAATTTATAATGCAAAAAACTTATATTTTTTATTATAAAAAAATTTGAACATGCATAATTTTTACAAAATTTATGCATATAACTTTTACAAAATTTATGCATAATTTTTTCAAGCATGTAAATCTGGATATGTATAATTTTTGAATAATTTTTACATATTTTATGCATATGATTTTTTAAATCGTAAAACAAGGGAATTCGCAGATATTATGATTGTTCAACTTTTTTTCCATTTTATGCATAATTATGCATAATTGTATTGGCGATGAGAAAAATGTTTTCCAGTGAAAAAGTTAAGTTCTTTTACACATATTTTTGCATTTTTTATGTCCGTCCAATATTTTGTACAATTTATACCTGATTTTTATAAAATTTATGCATCTCTTTTTTTTCGTACGGGGTTCAAATATAATTCTGCCCGCCCCCCCCCCCCCCCCCCCCCCCCGCCTTCCTTAGAGGTTTTAATAAAAATCTCTTAAATGCGCTTCGTTGGGAATTTCCAAATCTGTAGCCAGTAAGGGAGCAAAATGGGCTCACCTCCTCCGGGATAAATCTGAAGACTCGTGGATCATCCCCCTCCTCCCCTCTACCCCCGCACCCTTCCCGTGGCAATGCCAACGTCTTGACCCTGAAAGGAGATAAAAAGAAAATCGGGGAGGAAAAGAGTACAAAAGAGAGGTAACGTGATTCGGTCACGACTTTTTTTTTTTCTTGTTAACCTTTTATTATATTTACGCTTCATAGAAATAAAAATGTTCGATGGCTATCAAACGGCTAAAAAGCTTAAAAAAAATTAAACGGCGGTGCGTTCTGCACGAAATTAGTTGACTTTTTGAGGTGGAGCACGATAAATGTCGGTAACGCGCATGCGAGGTCCTTTTTTTTTTTTTTTTTTTTCAAAAATTTCCTTTTAGGTCTTTTGTCTTTTTTGGTAGAGTTTAGTTTGCTCATCCTACGAGATGGGCGAATACATTCTAGGTAGGATGTTCAAGGAAAACGTTTAGAGAAGATTTCGCTTTTAAAAGATTGTAATTAATTGCTTTTTTTTAAAGGTATATTATGTATCATTTTTGTCATTTGAGCAAGTTACGGTTTCTTAGGTACGTCGTAGCGGAAAAAAGATTTGAGATTTGAAATCTACGACCTGAAAAACATTGGAATCGAGTACCATGATGTAAATTTTGGTTAATCGGATAATGACGTTCTTTTTTAAGTGCATCCAGTCTTGCTCAGGTGCACTTTGTACTTTTCAGATGCAACGCAACTTAAATGGCAGTTTATGTCAAACCTGGAAGGTGACGTAGCACCCGTACGAAAAAGTGATAGAAAAAGTGTATAAAATTTTTGCAATTAGAAAACGAAAAAAATTTAAACATGCATAATTTTTACAGAGTTTATGCATATTTCTTTAACGCCAGAATTTGGATTTGTATAATTTTTGCAAAAGTAATGCATAATTTTCTTAAATTATAAGGAAAAAATTTGAAAATACTGTATTATGCTCATCTAACTTTTTTTTCCATTATATGAATACTTATTTATGCATAATTATTGTTATGTGTAATTATTATTTATGCATAATTATCGTTATGTGGAATTATTATTTATGCATGATTATAGTAATGTGTGATTATTATTTATGCATAACTATCGTTATGTGGAATTGTTATTTATGCATAATTATAGTAATGTGTGATTATTATTTATGCATAACTATCGTGGTTATTATTTATGCATGATTATTGCTATGCATAAATATTACTTATGCATAACAATAGTTATGTGGAATTATTATTTATGCATAATTATTGTTATGTGTAATTATTATTTATGCATAATTATCGTTATGTGGAATTATTATTTATGCATAATTATCGTTATGTGGAATTATTATTTATGCATAATTATCGTTATGTGGAATTGTTATTTATGCATAATTATAGTAATGTGTGATTATTATTTATGCATAACTATCGTGGTTATTATTTATGCATGATTATTGCTATGCATAAATATTACTTATGCATAACAATAGTTATGTGGAATTATTATTTATGCATGATTATTGTTATGCATAAATATTATTTATGTATAACTATCGTTGTGTGTAATCATCATTTATGCATAATTATCGTTATGTGGAATTATTATTTATGCATAATTATCGTTATGTGAATTATTATTTATGCATAATTATAGTAATGTGTGATTATTATTTATGCATAAATATTGCTTATGCATAACAATAGTTATGTGGAATTATTATTTATGCATGATTATTGTTATGCATAAATATTATTTATGTATAACTATCGTTGTGTGTAATCATCATTTATGCATAATTGTTATTTATAATTATTACTCATGCATAATTTATGCATAAATATATTGATGGACCAATGACAATTTCTCCGGTAAAAAAAGTTCAGTTTTTTATTTTTTATTTATGAAAAATCGAATGAAATATTACATCATCGTACTCGATTCCAGCGTTTTTGGGGTCGCCAAAACCGAATTCGCATTCCGATTTTTAATCTCAGCCTTCGCTTTTGCAAGAAATTAAAAATAAAAAAATCTTATATAATCCATATAATTTATTACCCCACGATTTGAAAATCTTTAAAAAGGTAGAAAAAAAAAAAAAGAAAATAAAAAAAATTCTTCACGGTACCAGGTGAAAAAACCTTGGGTCAGCTAATCGGTTAATCACTTTATGCTATAAACGCGATTAATGGATAGCCACGTCTCGGCGCTTTTTCAACGCTCGAAAACAAAAAAAAAAAAAAAAAGTGATGCGTTGCACGTGACTGCATATTTCCTCGGACTGGTGTCGTGTCTTTCGGGCAAAATTACAAGGCACTCCCGGTATATTCCGTCTTACAGTTTCATGGTTGCCTAAAAATTGAAAGTCTCGGACGGTAAAAGGTACGAATTATTGTATAATGTATATCTTTTAATCGTTATTTTTTTCCCCCTGATCTCGAAAATAGAGAAATCATTTCGTTCGGTCAACATTATAGGTTCCAGTTTTTGAAAAATAATGTTACATTTAGATGTATATCTTGTAAATTTTATTTATTTTTTTTCCCCCGAATAAGCCGAGTGAAGCGTGACGCTTTAGTATGCACGAACCCCCCCTTCACCTTTTATAAATTAAAGGAAAAAAAAATAATGAATTGCATTTTGACCTTATCTAGGAAATAATTAAAGCCATTTTAATCGTCAAAACTCATACGAGATGACACTCGGGTTATGAAATTTTTTTTTTTGCACGGCGGGGAAAGTAGTTCAAACGTACAAAAAGAATCCTTTTGTTCGGATTTGATTACAACAATTCGTGATTGAAAACATTATGGGCATGCTATCTTTTTTTTTTTTTTTTGCCACCCACACTTTCCTTGACTGGTTTCTTAATAAGGACTTATTATTAATGTTTATAAAAAAAAACTGAAAAAAGTTATTTTTAATTGTCGATACCTGTCACCAAACTGCATATAAGTTTGAGCTGATATATGCAATAACACTTTCACTTTCTTTATTACTTTTTTTTTCGGACTGAAAATGATAACAAACGAAAATGCAAATCAATCACTCGTAAACGAGGCGCGGTTCTCTTATTAGTTTTTTTAATTTCGGAAATTTACGAAAAAAGAAAGCAAACTTTATTTATTTATTTATTAAAGAGAGAGAAAAAAAAATGTATCAAATTTATATTTTGTTTTTGATATAATAAGATCACGATGGGAGATCATTTGTTTGGATTAAAAAAAAAATTGAAAGTGATTAGGCGGATGGAAAGTGTTAGGAAAAAATTGCGTAAAGGATTCAAGAAAATTGATTTTCACCTTTCAAGTTATAAGCGTTTTAAATGAGAATCGAGCAAAGAGATTGTATGTTATGATAACTTTGGAAGGATGGCCCTGGTCGTAAAATCCATAACAGATTCGAAATCTGCGACCCTGAAAACATGTAAATTGAGTACCATGACTTCGCCTACAATCCGTAATATTTTTTGGAGTTTTCAGGGCCCTAAGTGGTGCTTTTAAGGATTCGCGTAAGGTTAGGTTTGGTCGAAAAACGGAATACAGCTTTGAAAAATGAGACTGAAAAAACATTCATTGAAATCGAGTTACATGACAGTATTTTCAGCATTTTCAGGGCCTTATTTTCAGCAAGAATCGTTCAGCAGCTGAGGTACGATGCAGTAGCTAATCTTGAAAATTCGAAACTTATTAGCCAGTAGAACGTAAACTGTAGAGAAGAGCTTTTAATATTTCATTTATTTTATTAACATGGCTAATTGAAAAAGTCGAAGACGTTTTTCAGGGCCTTTTACTATTTCACGTATTGATTTCAGTATTTATCCAATGTTGGATGTTAAAGATTTTTTTCTATTTTCCCACTAAAAGAAGGGTAAAAAATTAATCAAATGCTTCGTTATTTTATTGCGAAAATTTTCAGGGCCCTAAAAAAAAAACTCCAGAACCGTGATGCTCATTACATAGCTTAATTCTAATTTGTTTCGTGTAAGTTTTCGAATTCAGTCTTTTTATAGTTCGCAGCCCGTTCAAAAGGCCCTTTTGTCTTTCGAGAGGCCCTGAAAAAATTAACATGGGAGTTCAAAGATGCTAAGCTGTTTTATAAATTTTTCCTAGCAGTTTTAGCAAGGTAATTTTAATCTTAAGTGTAGTGTTGTATCAGAATCTTCCAAATAGTAAAATTAAAGCGCCTTGAGGGCCCTGAAAAATGATTCCATTTATTTAAAAACCCTGCGCTTTATTATGAATTTTGCTTTGGGGTTGTAGGTAATCTTAATTACAAGTGTAATTTTACTCTTGCGATTCATTTAAATGGCTCCAAATAAAAAAATTAAAGCTCCCTGGGGCCCTGAAAATCTTTTGGAAAAAATGACTTCATAATAGTCTACTTTAATATTGTTCTGTAAAAATTTCAATATTCTGTAACTAAAAACTTCAATACCAAAGTGCTTTTCGAAGAGGCCCTGAAACAATGGGTTCGGTTTTTTTAGGGCCCCTCTTACTTCTATATTGTGAATTTCCTTGGGAGTTTTAGTGAAGTTAGATTTATTTCAGATGTAATTTTCCTTTTCCGGTCCCTTTAAAAGGACCCCCAAAATAATAAAATTCAAGAGCCTCGGGGCCCTGAAAAATTGTTGAACAGAAATTGTCTTGATGGTAGTCTACTTCAACGTTTTCTCAGTCATACGTTATGAATTCCTGCTTAATTTTAGTCTAAAAACCTCTCGAAAGCTTGAAAACGAAAGAAAAATATATACACTATTGTGAAGAATCTTATGAATAACCGCTTTTTATTCATCGGAGTCGTACCATTTTATAATCTTTTATACATTGAAGAAGAATCTAGATCTCGACATACTGTATATTGAAAGTCAAATAAAACCGCAATCATGTTTTTAATTTTGTTCTCACAAAAGGAAAAAAAAAATACATGTTAAAAATGTTTACACTCATCCATTCCAAATATAGAAAGTACGTTAACATACCAGGTACTCTTCAAACCTAAATTAATTTATACTTTGAAAGCTACCTGAAAAGAAGATAAATCTCATTGCGGAAACTTTCGTTTTCTCCACGGGATGTTTGCATGCGATTCCTTTTTGAAAAAATAGAAAAACACGCGATGCATCACGCATTTAATTTAGAAGAAGAAAAAAAAAACCTAACCTTTCGACTGGGACCTCCAGGGAGAAAGTCCGGCAACGTTAATTTTTTGTCATTTAAAAAATTACGCGTGACAATTTAATCGTCTCCCCTTTTTCGGACACACCGGGCGAAAAAAAAAAAATTTCTCTCTCGAAAAAAATAAATCGCATCACGCACACGTCGCACCCACTCGGCTGACCATAAGGCATGTGACGAATATTTTTAATTATCAGTGAAAATCTTTTCTTTTTTTTTTTTTCCTTCTTAAAGTCAAGGTTATGTATTGAAAAAAAAAATTGATTTTGCCAGACAATAGCCCTGATTAGTTGAACGCGGTTTATGGTGAAGGGAAATCAACGGCTATTAAATAAATGAACCGATTAACATTTTACTTTACAGGGTGATGCTTAATGTTAATTTATTAATAGAAGAAAAGAAACATGTAAAGATGTACATAATCTTTTTTTTTATATTTTCAAACTGGTATTTAAATGGGATTAATGATACATCCTGTGATATTAGCAACAAGGTATTATTATGCTTAATAGTTGACACTCTTTTTACTTTCTCCTTTAACGCATCTTCATATAATCTTTTAAACTGAAAATGTTGTTATTCAGGTTCATTTTTATAATCGTCGTTGATCTCGGATTCTCATCTTGTTCACAGAGATGTTATCGAGTAATTTTATGAATAAAGTTGTTGGATCATCATTTTCTTTTTTTAAAAAAACGTTTGTTCTAATTAAATCAGACGATTTTATCAATCCGGTATGGTACTCTTTTCGTGTGCTCCGAATTCGTAAACAGACTTTAAATTTGAGATCTACACCCTGAACTACGTTGCAAACGAGTACCATGACGGTTATTTGGTCAAATAGCGAATTTCGGGGCCTTTCGGGGGGGCCCTGAATAGATTATTGCTGAAATGGGATAGGAAAATATTTTTGTCAAATCGAAGGAAACTCTGGAAAGCATTCAAAAGTTTGTCGGACTATCAGCTATTAATTTCTTAATCACAAAGATGAAAATACCATTAAGCAATATATTTTTCGGGGCCCTTACAGGGCACGAATTTCAAAGTTTATTTACAATATGTCATGGTGGTACTCTATTTCAATGTTTTTAGGGCCATGGACTCTAAATCAGTTACTAAAGCTTTAGAGATTTAAGATAGTGAAATCGGTAAGGATTTTTACCAGCTTAGGGCCCACTGAAGGGCCCTGAGGATGAAGATGTAAAAAACGTTTCAGGTACTCTAACCTACCATTTATAAGATCGGTGGTTTAAAATGGGTAGGTTAATTTTCTGGGCATATAAACAAAATAACAGTTAATATTTGATCATGAAATTATATTTTTCAGGGCCTCAAATAGAGTCTTAAGTGGATGTATAGTAAAATCTCGTCATAGAACAATGTCCCAATCTTTTTAGAGTAACATACTTCAAATAAGCTACTTAATTTTTAACACAAAACTACCAATTAATAAAAATGAAAATGATAGTTTTCAGGGCCCCTAAAAAAATTGTTGATTCAAAAATCTGTTAAAAATACACGATGGTACTTAGATCTAATGTTTTAGGGTTTTCGATTTTGAATCAGCTATTAATTTCTTAATCGCAAAGATGAAAATAACAATACGAAATATATTTTTCGGGGCCCTTACAGGGTAAAAGATTCGAAGTTTATTTACAATATGTCATGGTACTCTAGTCTAATGTTGTTACATGGACTACAAATCAGTTACTAATTTTCAAACCAGAGAGACTTCATAATGGAACTTCAAAGAATGTATTTCAGGGCCCTTAAATTTTGAACGCCATTAAAATTTTATTATGCTCGATCTAATGGTTGTGGGGACACAGACTTCAAATTAGCTGCTCATTTTTGTGTTACAAAGACACTCATAATGGAAATTTTTTTCGGGGCCCTCAGAAAGATCTGAATGACAAAGCCTATTAAAAATACAGCTTTGTGTATCTTTCTAACTTTAAGGTCGTAGATTTTGAATCAGCTATTCACATTTTAATCAGAAATGAACTTTATAGAATTGTGACGGATTTTTCAGGGCCCTCAAAAAGCTCTACATTTCGAAGTTGATTTAAAGCACGTTATGGTAACGGGTAGTTGATTCTAATATTTTCAGGCAGATGTCAATGTAGTACTTCGTTTTTTAGTTTAAAAAAAGGTTCTTAACAGAGCTTATAATAACATTTTTTTCAGGGCCCTTAAAAAAGGTTTAAATTTTGAACCCCATTCAAAATGCGTCATGGTACTCGATTCCAATGTTTTTAAGGTCTTAGATGTCAAATCGACCATTAATTTTTTAATCGGAAGCACGCAAAAGCCATAAAATTTAAAAAAATATCGAAAACAGTTAAAACAATGTTTAATTTTCATCCCGTTAAAGAAACTTTTTATCACCTTTCTATTTTATTCCGTATAAGGCAACGCAAGTAAACATGCGTTACATTCAAAACAAGAGGATGATGAAAAAAAAAAAATTAACCGTTAAAACAATCGGTCATAAGTTGGCACTCGGCAACCATAATCCACTTTTTCTATATGCGAATTCCTCACGGAGAAGAATAATAAAAACAAAGCGAAAAAAAACCCGGTAATTAAAAATAAATAAATTAATAGCGAAAAAAAAAAAGTAATAAGGATGGTTACTTTAACGATTATAATCACTCGTTAGACCGATTATAATCACCTTTTAGTGAGGCAACATCATTAATTTTAAAAGATAATTAATAAAATAATAAAGAAGGCACTTGACCAATTTAACATGTGACAAAAATTTACTAAGTAAACTTAAGCTTCCTCGATTCTAAATTCAGTAATAAGGGCAGCGAAAGTGATTTTGAGAGAAGAGGTTAAAAAAAAAAATTGTTAAGCAAAAAGTTACGTCAAATTATAATAATTTAAAATCAACACCGTTTATAATATAATAAATTTCTTCGCACTCCCAAAGAGGTTAAAACCTATTATTAAATAACCTGCTAGCGTGTGTATATAGATGCGATCTCTTATTTTTATAGCGGATTATAAAAAAAAAAAAAAAAAATTGTATAAAAAGTCAGATGGTCAATTTCGTTAAAGGTGTGAGAAAAGGCGTGGCGGGAAATCTTTTTTAACGAGAAAAAACAAAAACAAAAGAAGTTGGCACCACTGACATTTCGTTTTTGACCTTGTCTGTTAAAAGCGCAAACAAAATCAAAAGATATATGAGTCATATGTTAATAAATTTGCAGGTTTGAATACAGAAGAAAATGACATAATCAGGGCTACCAGCTTAACTTTTTTTTTTTTTTTTTTTTGTCCATGAATGAAAGTAGGTAAACGGGGTAAACGGACCACGCGCGTTTTATGAAATGATATGTAACGAAATTTGAAACTAATCGATCATATGTTATGAATGAAAGAAAGTTATGTAGTTTTTTTTTTCTTTTTTATTATGATACTTACAATGTCTTTGACGTGAGTGGTTCGATTGACATTGTTTTCGTAGATAAATTTCACTTGTTTCATTGGCAGGGCTGGTTTTATCCTCGGAACGGATGCTTCATTCTGTAACAACAAGGAAAAAAAAAATTTTTTTTTTTTAGAAAGTTCAAATTGTTTTGGCGCGAAGAAATGGGTCCAGGCGTTAGGGGTCGTTTAGTATAGCGCCGATGAAATAATATTTGAGTGTCCCCTTTCCCCCCGCCTCGAAGTACCGATTGCATTACTTTTGCAAAACTGATTGCATTACATTGCATTACTTTTGTGAAATAATTACTTTACATTGGATTAAATTTGTGATAATTACTTTACACTGCATTACTTTTGTAGTAGTAATTACTTTCCATTGCATTACTTTTGTAATAGTAATGACATTACATTGCATTACTTTTGTAGTAGTAATTACTTTACATTACGTTATGTATTACTGTATTACAAAATTAATGTACATTAATTTTGTAATGCAGTAGTAATTACTTTACATTGCATTAATTTTCTAATAGTAATTAGTTTAGAACAATTAATTTTGTGTTAATAATTACTTTACGCTGCATTACCTTTGTAGTAGTAATTACTTTACATTGCATTACTGTAATTACTTAACATTGCATTGCAGTAATTACTTTACATTGCATTACTTTTGTAATAGCAATTACACTACATTGCATTACTTTTGCAGTAGTAATTAATTTACATTACATCAATTTTGTAATAATAATTACTTTAGATTGCACTACTTTTGTAATATAGTAATTGCATTACATTTGTAGTAGTAACAGAACAATTATAAGAACAATTATTGTAATAGTAACAATTATTTAGAACGATTATATTGTAATAGTAATTACTTTTCACTGCATTACCTTTGTAATAGTAATTATTTTACACTGCATTACTTTTGTAATAGTAATTGCATTACATTGCATTACTTTTGTAATAGTAATTACTTTACATTACATTAATTTTTTAGTAGTAATTACTTTAGATTGCATTACTTTTATAATAGTAATTACTTTGCATTGCATCACTAATGCACCTGCATTGGCTGTGCATCACGGACGGTATGACCTTTGTAGGTTTAGATATTGACTACTTCTTTATGTGCAAGGTCGCTGCATTAAATTTTGTATTACCATTGCATTTTCATAGTTTGCATCACTTTTATTACCATTGCATTCCTTGCATATGCATTCAAGGCTTTTTCAAGACCGCCTTTTTTCTTCTCCTTTATAAATTGTACCTGCATTACTTTGCATTTTTTTATTGTGCTCCCACTTGGAGCATGGAGTGGATCTTATTGCATATCCAGGAAAATATTCCCGTATTCTTCCAGTTTATTTTTTTATTATTTAGGAATATTCCCGATTTTAAACACTATGAAGGTTGCTTTTTTCCCAACTGCTCACCGACTCGAAACAGTTGCACCAAGTCTTCCAAACTTTAAAAAATCGTCATTCAGATACATAAATTTTTCTGAAAATTAAAGTCGATGACCCTTTCGCTCCCTGAAAAAAGTTCCCGTCTTTAAACAGGCTGATGAGCCACTTATAAATTTTTTTGGTCCGACCTCCAAAACCCCCCTCATGGCGTCCCTCAGGTTGGTGCCGTCTTCCTCATTTCTCACGTCATTTCTTTTTTTTTTTTTTCGCGTCCCTCACAGTTGCTCTTAAGTTTCTCGTTTTTCGTCCCTCCCTCTTTTATATGATTTGTTTACATTACGTAAAACCCAAATCGAATTCCAAGATTGGGCGTGTTGCATCTCTCTCACATTTTTTTTTTTTTTTCATGGCCACTTTAAATTCAATTAATCAATTCGGAAACAATAGAATATTTAAAAACGTGAATATTGTGCGATCATCTCTTGGAAAAGAAATAGATTTTTAAGAGGCAGCGTTTAAACCGTATTCGGACGAAAAAAGAAGAAAGAACAAACTGGTTTTTCGCCTAATGATATTTTTTGTCTCTCTTATTTTTCGTACAGTAAGATATGAGAAATGAAGAGATTTTAATCAACAGCTTTTTTTTTTATTGATTAAAATTTCTTGTCGTATGGCAAACGTGACCGGAACATTAAATTAAAAAATTGATGATGTTGAATCGAGTTTAAAGCGGGGCCAATTATCGACTTGTAAAAAAAAAAAATTGTTTTTTGATGGGTTATGTCCAAAAAAGATTACATTAACGGCTTTTTAAATGGTTTTTTTTTCTAAAATGTTGCTCAAAATTGCATAATTTGAAAAAGAAAACCTTTTAGAAAGGGGATTGTGCAATTTTTCCAATTTTTTTTAACGACAAATTTCGCACTTTTAGTCCTGGACTAAATATTGTATGGTAGTTATTGAATTAGGATTACTGCAGTAGTACAGTAATACAATATGAAACTGTAAGTATCACTGTAGTAATGCAATACAAAACTGTATTACAGGGGTATAAATACAACATAAAACTGTATACAGTCAACCTCGGCTATAGTGGATTTCAAGGGACCGGCCAAATGTAGTCCACTATAACCAAGGTCCACTATATCCGAGGTCGAAAAAATTCGGTAGAAAAAAATGAAAAAAGTAAAATGAAGTGGTAATTGAAAAAAAGCGTGAATTATAATCGTATATTTAAGCACTTTCAACTTTAAAGAAAAAATTTGTAATTCGAGCCTGTTTTAAAAGTTGCAATACCATACTTTTTTGATATTTCCGCCTGAGTACCGCCATTTTCCAATTCATTTAAAACTTCAATTTTTTCATCTAACGAAAATGCTTTTCTTTTCGATATTTTAAGCTCAACTAACAAATAAAAGCAAAAATAAAACATTTTTTGATTGTAATGCAACATGTTCATTCGTGAAAAAAGAAAAAAAATCTTTGAAAACGGTTGTTTATGCCGAAAAATTCACATTGAAATCAATAGTATCTTTAAAAACCTGTCCACTATAACCGAGGTCTCGGTCCACTATAACCGAGGTAATTTAACATTGCAATATAGGGAATGGGACTGGGACCGGACGAGTTTGTCCACTATAACCGAAATTCCACTATAACCGAGGCCACTATAACCGAGGTTGACTGTAATTACTGTAGTAATACTGTAATACTTGATACTGTAATACTTAATACTGTAATACTTAATACTGTAATACTTAATACTAATACGTTCGTACTGTAATATGTATAATACAGTAATTACTATAGTAATACATACTGTAATACTTAATACATGTAGTATTACTATAGTAGTACAGTAATACAATATGAAACGGTAAGTATTACTGTAATAACAGTAATGTAACAATACAAAAACTGTAACAGTAACTGTAACTGTAACAGTTTTGTAACAATACAAAACTTTATTACAGTAGTATAAATACAATATAAAACTGTATAATTACTGTAGTAATACTGTAATACTTAATACTTATACTATAATACTTAATACTGTTATACTGTAATACTTATAATACAGTAATATTTACATATTACTGTAGTAATCCAATTTTAAAGAACTTGAATTTTTTTTACCGGAAAATTTTTTTCTTCGTCGTCCAAAATAATTATGCATAAATAAATATGCATAAACAGGGGCGTAACAACCGGGTCCGCGACGCATATCTTGCGTACGGGCCCCGGGGTGCCAAGGGCCTCCAAAGGTCTTTACAAAAAAAAATAGTTTTATTTCTGCGTGGTTAAAAAAAAAAAAAGATTTATAAGTAGGTAAGATTTGATTTAGCGTTAGTTTCATTTACGAAAAATACGTAATTAGGCCTAATTGTTCCATTTTCAATAAAACATCACAACGGTGAAGTAAAAATTTTTTTAAACGACTTAAAAAAATCGAAATGTTTTTAAAACACCCATCCCGCTAACAAAAAAAAAATTTGAGGAGGGGAGGGGGGCCCAACTGAAAAATCGCATCCGGGCCCCTAAAAAGTTGTTACGCCCCTGATAAAATGGAAAAACGTTGAAAGGATCTAGGATCAGGCATCTAGGCATTTGAGATTCAAAAACAGTCTACGAACGGACACCCGGTATAAAAAATGTATAAACAACTTAATTTTTTTTACCGGAAAATTTTTTTTATCCTCAAATAGAATTACGCATAAGTTATGCATAAGCAAGTATATGCATAAAATAGAGAAAAAAATTGAATAAGCATAATATTTGCAAATTTCCCCTGCTTTAAGATTTAAAAAGATTTAAAAAAAATTATAAAATCTTAAGGAAAAGTGCGTTATAAAATTTTATAACTCTATAACGTTTTGGCCGATTATAAAATTTTATAACTATTTATAAATTTTTATAATTAAAATTTTTAACTGAGCAATATAATAATTTTATGCTTGAATATATTATAATATTATTTTGACTTATAACATTTTCCAGATTTTCCCGAATTTTCGGTTTATTTTTTGTATTTTTAATTTGACAAAGGCTCAAAAATAAAAAAAAACCGAATTAGAAAAATTCGGGAAGCGTTAGAAGAAAATGAAAAAACTTTAAAAAAAACTTAAAATAATTTCTGTTATAAAATTTTATAATGAAATATAAATAGATGTCTTTTTTGGTGGGTTATAAAATTTTATAACGAAGTTTAAGTTTTTAATAACTAATTTTATAACACACTTTTTTTTGGGATGCTGCTTATACCACGGAAGATAAGAAAAGTTTACGGGCCAGAAATTTTTTTAGGGGAAAAGGATGTGGGTTTGTGAGCCAGCATACCGGTTTCCCCTTGGCTACGAGTTCGGTGGGCTTATTAGTATAATGTTAACTTTTAATAATACTGATACTAACTCTGTTAGTATTCTTTTTGCTTATAATACATTTCATTACTTAATCCCCAGTAATCTGCCCCTGGGAGAACCTACCCCAGGGAAAACAACCAAAATTATTCCGCTACAACCTCTAGAATGCTAAATTATATTAACTTAAATCTCGCTTCTTCAATGGAAAAATATATAGGTGCATCGCCCTATCATCGATTTGTAAGAAAAAAAAAATAATTGCAAGTCAATTAAAGACGCGGAACATTATAATTTAATTTTTTTCTTCTTCTTCGTCGTCTTCTTCTTTCCGTCCAGACGTCAATGGCACACGATTCGAGTTATAAAACTTAACGTTTTTAAAACTTCTTGGGAAATATTTTTTATATGCATATAAGATGACACGAGATGCATTTAAAACGGTAAAAAAAATAAAAGTTTGATGACCTTGGAGACATTTCGATTAGTTTAAAACAAAAGGACAAAAAAAAAAAAAAAAAAAAAAAAATGTATTTCCTTCCTTTTTTCCAAATGATAAGAAAACATTCTTCGGACAAAAAAAAGAAATTGAATGATCATGCGTGAGCACGCGTGATGGATCGAACGGGCCATTGTCATTACCGCAATTTTTTTTTTTTTTTTTTTTTTCTTATCAAACGAAAATATACGGTTTTAACGAATTTTCAGATCCGTATGCTGTAATCATGTTAAGTTGGTAATCATCTGTTGTTAACTCGCTGTTAAGCCAAAAAAATTTACCGTTACCCATACTTTTTAGTCAAGCTCACAGGTTCGTGTTTTTTTTTTTCTTTCTTGCACAATATCTTCGATAATCGACCATTAAATTATATGGTACCTTTATGGTTGCTTATTTATTATTTTTATTATATTTTTTTCGCGGTTTTTTTTTTCTATATTTTTTTTACGATGCAAATCTGTACTGAATTGGGTTAACAATAGATTTTTACGATTCAATTATTTTTTTTTTTTTTTATGAAGATTCGGTCGGGAATTGAAAAGAAAATAGAATTAATAATAGTGAATTGCTTCGATTTTTTTTTCTTCTGATGAAAAACCGATCGAAACCCACAAAGAAAAAATTAAATTACAGTGTGGCCTTAATGATTGCATAAAAAGTAATAATGAAAATTGCTGATCGAATGCTTTCGCCCGTCATTTTTTATTGTTTCGTCTGGTTTCGTAAAATTAACGAGAAGGGCCTCCATTCAAAAGTAAATAAGTATTGAGTAAGAGTAAAATTTAATTAATAATTTATTAATATAATTAATTAATATAATTAATTAATAATTGTTGGAAAATTAAAAAAATTAATTTAATTTTTAAATAAATAAAGTAATTTTTTTTCCGGTTCAAAACCCCGAAATTTTTCGGGGGTTTTTGATTTGAGTTTCTTTCTTTGTCAAAGTGGGTGGGGAGTACGGTGGGGAGAAATTAAAAAAAAATTAATTTAGTTTATTAATAATTAAAAATTAAAATGATTCATTATGAACTTAAAAATCAAATCCCAAAAAAATTCCGGAGTTTTGAACCCGAAAAAGAAATTCATTTTAATTACTTAGAAATTAAATTTGAAATGCAAAATTCAAATCCCGGAAATTATTTTCCGGAGATTTGACGGGGCCCCCATTTTTTGTAATAAATTTTTTGCATTTATTTCCGAAAAAATTTATGCACCACTTTTTTTGTACGAGTAGGAAAACCAGAAATAGCATTTTATGTTCATAAAATTTCTATTTTCCCCCTTATGTTCCTTAAAAGCTCTTCAAATCTTTCTAGATCCTCGAATTCGGATACTGCAAAATCATGTGCCCGGATAAATTCTTAAATTTTTCGGGAAATCGAAATTTTTACAAATGGCATTGCCTTCAACGTTTTTAGGGCGTTTGCAACTGCATATTCATGCTTTAGCACATTGTCCCAGACCCCGTCGGACTAGATCTCGAATTTTCCCATTTCTAAAGAATTTTCGGAAAATTCTCCGGAAAAATCGAGAAATCCCTCTAGTTACTCGAGATCCTTTAGCAATTTTATCTCCTAAATTCTGTATTTTTTTTTTTTTTCTAACGGAAAATTTGGAGGGAATAAATTTCTAGGAATTGGGAAATTAATTTCTCAATTAGGAAAAAATAGGAAATCGACTCCCCAGGAGTTAGGGGAAAAACTCCGTAGGAATTGGGAAACACACTCCGTAGGAGTTTAAAAATAAATTCCCTGAATAGAAAAGAATAACTCTCTTGTTTCCAAATTTTTCAATCCCAAATTGAAATTATCGTTCGTAAGCTGATTATTTTTCGAGCATTTTTTTCTGGGAAAACATTTCGTTTAAAAGCACTTTGGGATAAAATTTTTTCCATAAAACGTTTCTGGGAAATTTTCCTCAAATATTTTTACGTTGAAAAACTGTTTCCTAACATTTTTTTTTTTCATATAAAACTCCCCTCAGATACCCTGTAGTCTTAAAAAAATTTACCTCGAAATTTTACTCAAATTTTTAAAATATTTTATTTTATTTTTTGGAAAAAAACAGGCCATTGATAATATTTTTTTTTTCAGAAACTGAAGTTTCTCTCCAGAATTTTTCACCGAGAAAAATTGGAAAATTTCAGAAAAATTTACCCTGGTCAATCAAATCAGGTATTCCCAGATTTTTTTCGAATTTCAAGGACCCGCGGGAGAATTTCCGAGAAGTGCCAAGAAAATTTGCATAATACTCTAAAGACAGATTTATATTTTCTAAACCCCGTGAAACTGTTTTTTCCAAAGAAATTCTAAAATCCGAGTTTCGTTTTCCTTGACTTTTGTTTTTTTCCTTTGGAAAATTATAATCTGATAAGCTCAATCGGAATTGCTAATATTTCTATTCAGTGCCAATTGTTTTTTTTATCGTGTTTTTCCAAAATGCAGTAGGAGAAAAAAAAAATTGAAAGCGTAGGACTCAAATCCGCCACTGTCCCAACATATGAGCAATAACCTGTCAGGTTCGATGTCCTGTGATTCTGTTTACACGTTTTTTATAAAAAAAAAAAATAATGCAGCATCTTTCTTTCTTTTTGTTTTTTTATTTTTTTTTACACCACGACACGATTTTGCTGTAGGGAAAAATCTTTTTAATTTTCATTATTTATAAATGTCGTGAGAAAATGAAAATAAGCGTAACACGTTATGCACTTGCAAAACATCAATTAATCAATCTATATATCATTTTCTTATCTGCTCTGCAATTTTCCTGTTCCTCAAGGGTTCGTCTAATTCGATTTGTCCTTCGGGGTAAATTTTGCTACGATTTTCTGGGAGAAAAGTTCTGGAGAAAAATGTCAGTTTTTAGAAAAAATGTTAAGAGTTTTTTTTTTTTTTTTTTTCAAATCCAGTGGCGGAAGTAGTTCCCTTAGCTATTTTATATTTTTAAAAATGTGTTCTCTTTGTCGCAATCATCGAGAAAAAAAGAGGGAAGCTTAAATTCGATCTGATATTGAATTTTCTTAACTTCGATGCCCATTGAGTAATATACTGTTTTTCCAGAAAATAATATTCGGGATTTGGAAGAATACTTTCCATGGAAAAGTATCTGAGCAAACTTTTCACGGAAAATAATATACCAGTAAAAGTTTTCATGGAAAACTACTTGTTATAAATTTTTCCAGGAAAAAGTTTTGTGGAAAAAAATTTTTAGGGAATAGTATTGTGGAAAACACTTTGCAGTAAAAAGTATCGTAGGGAAATGTTCTCAGAAAAAAGTGTCAGGAAAAAAATGTTTCCTGGGAAAAATATTTTAGAAAAAAATCAGGCAATTTTCCCTTGGAAAAGTATTACGGAAGAAGTATTACAATTTTTCTAGGAAAAATCATAAGCGAAACCGTAAAACTTATTATGGAAAGAGGTTTTTCAGGGAAATTATTTCGTAAATAAAAACCAGGGAAAACTTCACAATTTTTCCTGGGAAAAATATTACCGTAAAAATTTCACAATTTTTCCAAATTAATTTTCCATGAAACAAATTTTTCCATAAAAAAGTATTGTGTAAAACACTTTTCAGTTAAAGTATCGTTAGGAAATGTTTTCAGAAAAAGTATCAAGAAAAAAGTTTTTCCTGGGAAAAGTATTTCCTGAAAACATCTCAAAATTTTTTCCATGGAAAAGTATTACGGAAAAAGTATCACAATTTTTCTAAGAGAAAACATCGTGAAAAAACGAAACCATAAAACGTATTTTGGAAAAAGGTTTTCCAGGGAAAGTATTTTGTAAACAGAAACCAGGGGAAATTTCACAATTTTTCCATATCAATTTTCCTTTAAACAAGTTTTACCATAAAAAAGTATTGTGTAAAACACTTTTCAGTAAAAGTATTGTTGGGAAATGTTTTCAGAAAAAAAGTATAAAGAAAAAAATGTTTTCTGGGAAAAGTATTTCAGGAAAACATTTGGGAAACGTTTTCTAGGGAAAGTATTATGTAAGTAAAAAATCAGGGAAAATTTCACCGTTTTTCCTGGGAAATGTATTACCGTAGAAATTTCACAACTTTTCCAAATTGCGTTTCCTTGAAAGAAATTTTTCCATAAAAAAAAGTATTGCGTAAAAGGTATTTAAAGTAAAATGCGATACGGGAAAAAATTTTCCAGGGAAAGTATTATGTAAAAAAAACCAGGGAAACAGAGATGTGAAACGTTTCTGAAACGGTAACGAAAAACGCGTTATTTTTGGCTTTTTTGCGTTACGGAAACGTTTTAGAAACGATAACGGTTTTCAAGTAGGTAAAAAACGAAACGAAAATAAAACGGCATGATCAGCAATTAAGATGAAACTTTTTATAATAACAGATGTGTGTTTCAGAAGAAGAAAAAAACGGATTCAAAACGAATGCAATAAAATATAAATAAGGCAATAACGAAAACGAAACTAAAACGTCTACTCTGAAAGAAACGAAATTAGAACTGAAACGAGAAACGATACCGAAAAGAAACGTTTAAGAAACGTTTTTTCGCTGCCTTTTACCTACCGCATACTAGACACCATGTTTGAGCATTAAAAACTTTAAAATTAAATTCGGTCTTGAAAGGCATTTTCCAAAATTATAATTTGGACACTAAAGGGTTAAAAAAGAGCCATTTTGATTTTTTAGTTTTTTTCAAAATGGCAATTTTTAATTTTTTTAATTTTATTTTTAATTTTATTGTTCATTCCTTTTTTTCTTTACTACTATATTTTACTAAAGTAAGAAAATAAAGGTTTTTTTTTGTACATCTGAAATAATATCAATTAGAAATTGGGTTTTGAAACAGTAATCAAAAGGAACGGGGACCAATTTTCTATAAAATTTCGTTTTGGTGTATAACGGAAACGTTTGCTCTTCTCAGAAAAAACGGATATGGAACGGAACTTTGAAACGTTGATTCCAAAAGAAACGGATTTGGAACGGAACCGAAAACTTTGATTAAAATGTAAAAAACGTAACGAAAACTTTTTTGAAAAAAATTGGGCTACCCGAAACGAAAAAATACCGATTAAGCGTTCTTTTGAGCCATAAAAAACGAATTAGAAACGCATATTAAAATTTTCAAAAATTTGAAACCGAATTAAAAACGAAACGCTAAATCGCATCGCAGTTAAGAAACGAAAACGAAACGTTTCCGTTTCATCCAAGCCATTTACATCTCTGAGGGAAAACTTCACAATTTTTCCTGGGAAAAATATTGCCGCAGAAATGTTACAATTTTTCCAAATTACTTTTTTTTTGAAAAAACTTTTTCCATAAAAAAGTATTGTGTAAAAAATATTTAAAGTAAAATGCAACACAGGAAAAAATTTTCCTAGTATTGTGTAAAAAAAAAAAAAAAACAGGGAAAACTTCACAATTTTTCCTGGGAAATATATTACCCTAGAAATTTCACAATTTTTCCATATTACGTTTCCTTGAAACAAATTTTTCCATAAAGAAAAGTATTACAATACACAATGTGTAAAAGACATTTAAACTAAAATTCAGTACGGGAAAAAATGTTCCAGGGGTGTTGAAATGTGTTTTTCTGGTAAAACACTTAAATGATTTCAACTCCTTTTTTAATCCTCTAAACTTAAGGAAAAAATATGATAATAAAAGAAAAAACTTCAGAGAAAAAAAACATTCTTTTGTTTTCTAATCGTGTCAATAATAACAAAAGTTTAAATAAAATCGAACATGGAAAATTTCACAAGAAAATCTTCCACTCGCACGAACGCAGTACAGTGTAATTCTCGATAGTGCTCCACTTTTGCCCGTAGCTTCTCTGTCTCTGATGCCGGGGTGGCGGTCAAATCCGTAGTCCGTAATTGTTCCTCCTGTTCATCTAAGCTGTATAACCGGACGCATTTATCATCAAGAATACGGAAAAGAATCTTCACCTGTACTACGTCCGGCTCCTCCTTCCGTAATTCGGCGTCTAGGTTATTATAGGCCTGTGTTACACTTGTGCGTAATGGCCCCCGTTCAGCCCGTAACACATCCATCCTTCACTTCGTTATTCCAGCCGGTTCACTAATATCACGGTCGCCATATGTAGAAATGTGTTTTTCTGGTAAAACACTTAAATGATTTCAACTCCTTTTTTAATCCTCTAAACTTAAGGAAAAAATAGGATAATAAAAGAAAAACTTCAGAGAAAAAAAACATTCTTTTGTTTTCTAATCGTGTCAATAATAACAAAAGTTTAAATAAAATCGAACATGGAAAATGGCGGGTTTTCCATTTCTAACAAGGGGCAAGTATTATGTAAAAAAACCAGGGAAATCTTCACAATTTTTCCTGGATAAACTGTTACCGTACACATTTCACAATTTTTCCATATTACCTTTCCTTGAAACAACTTTTCCCATAAATAAGTATTGTGTAAAAAATATTTAAAGTAAAATGCAATACAGGAAAAAATTCTCCAGGGACAAGTATTATAGTGCAAACTTCGGAAATTTTCCAAAGAAAAATATTATAAAGAAATTTTGTAATTTTTCCCATAACACTGACCCCTGGAAAACATTTCCCATGAAAAATTAAAGTGTAAAAAAACTTTCCGGTAAAAAGTATCTCGGGAAAAATACTCTTGAATAAATTTTTTTCCAGTACTGTGGAAAAACGTGTTCCTTTATCCCTTAAAAAACTTTTCATCCCAATTTTTTTTTTAAATCTTTGGAAAAAAATTCGGTAAAATTTGAACTTCAAAAGCGTGTCCCGGGATGGGTCACGCTGAGCTGTACTGCACGTCTATTGATCTCAATCAGAAAGGAAAGCCACCCCTTAATTTTTTTTTAAAAAATTCCATGCGGAAATCCTTATTTCACGTTAATTTAACGGCTCAATAATTATTTTAATACCTGAATAAATTTTTTGATATCCATTTTTTTTGTAGGACTATCCTTTTTAAAATCCCATTTGCGTTAGAAACTTATTCACAAAACAATAAAGACAAAAAAAAAAAAATAATAACGAAGCGCGACTCTGCGCAACTTAGCGCAACGACATTTAACGGCCGACCGGTCCAGCCTCCACCACTTTTAGCACCCGACTGACTACATTCAACTCTTTTACCTAGAGGTACCTGTTGTTAAAAAAGTGGTCTCTATGGTGAATGAAAAAAAAAAAAAAAAACTATTTCCATTTTTTTTTCTTTCATAGCTCTTGGTAGTTAATTTTTATGGGTGCTTTATGCTTTCATTAACAATAACGTGCTCCTGAATATCGTAAAAAAAAATTTTCAGACGTCTGGTTAAACGGTCATCGTCTGGGCATTTATTAACTTTTTTTTTAACCTTTTTTTACCTTTTCCAGTTTTAAGCCTATTTTTTTTTAAAGTGTATTTTGAATATTTTATTTGGTTAAAATTTATGATAACTGAGAAAAAACGATCAGTTACTCATCTTATGTTAAGCTTATGGCTGTCCGGATAGACTAATTAGCCGGGCAGCCAGAAAAATTTCGGTGAGACCGTTTGGTCGAAGTAACCTTTCAGCTTCTGTTGTTTGAAAAAATTTATTATGTTAATGACATCTTAAAACTTTAGGGCCCTAAAAAATTTGGCACCCTGATGCTCGTTGCAGAAAAAATGCCAAATTCGGGACTGCTTGTATACGAGATTTTTAAAAAAAGTGTCTTAGCCCGAATAACATTTTGGGTAACTCCTATGCTTAGCGTAGGGACCCTATAAATATGGCATCATTATTTCCTTTGGCCAATAACTACCCTGCTTTCCTCTTGCCATGCCGATTATTTAAGATTTCAAATTCTGCATCCCTAGAAGCTTTGGGATCTACTTTTAAGTAGTAGGTTATGGGCCCAATTTGTTGTAAGTTCCTCCTCTTTGTTCCTTATTCTCTTAAGCTGGGTGCAGTTTTTACAGGTTCCACTGGGTTCTCGTCCTAGTAGGTTATGGGCCCACCGAACAAAATAAAGATTTACTAAGGGAACCGGGGGCTCAAGAATGACCCAGGACAACTGGCTTTTATCCCTTTTTGGCTACGGGCTCCAGGGGTCTGAAGCCGGTAAAAATTGGTTGGAACTGACGATGACGCCGGCATCGGCGCTGAAATACCTAAAGTGCGGGAGCTGGCGCAAATACCAGCACCCGAATAACAAAAACTTTTGCCGTTGGTGCTGGTGCCGGAGCCAATTACAGCATTGTTGCCAGTATTACCATCAATTTTGTCAATTTTTTTTAAAAATAAATGATCTAGCACTGGCACCAGCTTCGGCGCCGACTTGATTTGTTAGCCGGCATCGGCTACGGCACCGCCACCGGCTTGAGACACCTAATTTCCTAGATCTTAAAATGTCATGGAAGTGTCCATTTTAGGGATTGATATATAAACGCCCTATTTGCCCTATTTGCCCTATTTGCTAGAAGGCGGTCTATGAATGCATCTAGACATCTAGATGCATCTGCCCTAAACTGCCCAATGTCCCTCTTTTAGGGGTCTAAAGAATGTCGTGTGTTTTTAAACACGCGGCACTCACTAGAAACTAGAGTCGTGTAGACAACTTACTAAAAAGTGGGCCCATAACCTACTATTTAAAAATAGTTATGGTAAACCTACTATTACAAATGGTACCCAAACCTATTATTTAAAATAGTTAATAGGTTATGGGCCCCTTTTCTAGTAAGTTCCTCCTCTTTGCTTTTTTTCTTGAGCTGGGTGCACTCTTTCATGGTTCCAGCTTTTAAAGGACTTTTTAGGTCTTACAGAACTCTATATAAGATTTTCCCAAATCAGCAAGAATACTTGTGCTGCATGGGGATTTTTGGAAAAGCGCCAACGCCAACCATCTTGTATTTTTATTTATAGGATCAATACCTTAGGTTTTTATTTAGTCTGCCGCCATCTTGGACCATTCTAATCTTACGTAAGTTAAGCCTAGGAGCTGCAATTTTTATATTCATAATTTTCTGCTAATGATACTTCCAGCTTCTACTACCTGCAGTAAAAAATTACTACCCCTTAAGCTAAACTTAAACATTATTTTTTCCCATACCTTTTTTTTAATTTTTTCCATTTCTTCGGCATGTTCCCTTTTAACTTTTTCCAGCTCCTGCTTCGTTTCTGATAACTGTCGCTCTAATTTGCTAATCGTTCGATTTTTTGATCGGATTTCTTCCAGCTGAAAGGAAAAAAAAAATCGAAAGTATTATTCATTGTTTGTAACGAAAAAAAAAAAAAAAAAAAACATTGTAATAACTACTTTTTTTTAAAAATAATTTTTTCTTTTTTTTTTCTCGAGGAGGAGACGTTAATGAATTATTCATTGATGTAAACTAATATCTGTATTCACTAGGCGTGGGAACGCGAGATCCATTGTGATGCTTTATATTGTGGGGCGATTCATATCGGATCTTTTTTTTTTTTTTATTCTCTCTTTTAAATGACCAATCGGTTTTTGTTTCAGGAAATATTTTTTATGATTAAACGGTTCCTGGTAGCAAAGTTCAAAAATTACTCTTTTCATATTTTAAATAAAAAGAAGTAGGTTGGAGAAGTTTTTCTGTCATGGAATTTTTATTCTTTTACCTTTTGGGAAAAGGGGGGGGGCGTTAATATAGTCCAAATTTGGCAGGGTTATCAGCTTCTGATTTATGGCTGAAAAAGATTGTTATCGGCGGGTGAAGCCCAGGCAGTGGCAAACGGGAGTTGAAGCAGCTTCTTGGTTTCTGGATTGATTTATCAAAGATAATCGGTCTTATGATTGGTCAAAGGAACCACTTTAAGTTATCAGCGGCGAAGGAGCAGACAAATAAGACAAAGGTCCGAAACTGATGCCGATGCCAGCCGCTGACTAAAAACTCAGGTCGTTGCCGAAGCTGGTGCCAGTGCTAGATAATTTATTTTTAACTTGGTGCCAGCCTCCTCTGTTATAATTATGACCCGATGGCAATGCTGAATATATGTGAGAAAGACCACGAGCTTTGATCATATTAATCGGCTGATTGTCTTAATCTTCGCTAAAAAAAGCGGCGGTTGCTGTAACAATTTTTTTCTTCAAGTAAAAAATAAAAAATGAACAAAATTGATGGTGGTGCTGACACCGATGCTGGAATCAACTCCGGCATCAGCATCAGGACCAGCGGCAAAAAATTTTGCTGTTCCGGTGCCGGCGCTGGCGCCAGCTCCAACACTTTGGATATTTTGGCGCCGATTTCAGCCCCTATGACGAAAATTTAGGTTCCCAACGAGAAGAAAAAATTAATATTTATAAAATGTTTTTGAAATATTTTTCAATATTTTAAAAATATTTTGCAAACATTTTTTGAAACGCTAAGCAATAAAAATCTTTTTAAAATCTTTGTCAACATTTTTAAAATATTTTTACTGTTTCTTGTTTCAAAAAATATTTGCATAGGCCTAATATTTTTAAAATATTGAAAAATATTTCAAAAATATATCATAAATATTTCAAAAATATTTTCTAAATGTTTCAAAAATATTTTCTTAACATTTCAAAAATATTTTGTAAACAATTCAAAAATATTTTGTAAACAATTCAAAAATATTTTTGAAATATTTCAAAAATAGGGCGCAATTTCACGCCAAACATGTTCGCCGAACATGTTAGGCAAACATGTTTGTGTTTGATAAAAAGTGGCGAACATGTTCGGCAAACATGTTGGACAAACATTTTCACCAAACATTTTCTCCAACATGCAAGGGAAGCTCCACATAAGCAGTGACGCTTTTTTAAGCATGTTTGGTGAAAATGTTTGTCCGAAATGTTCGACGATCATGTTCGGCACTTTTGGGCGCAATTTTACGCCAAACATGTTCGGCAAACATGCTTGTTTGATAAAGGGCGCAATTTCACGCCAAACATGTTCGGCGAACATGTTCGGCAAACATGTTGGACAAACATTTTCACCAAACATTTCCCCCGACATGCAAGGGAAGCTCCACATGAGCAGTGACGCTTTTTTAAGCATGTTTGGTGAAAATGTTTGTGTTTGACAAAAGTGCCGAACATGTTCGGCGAACATTTCGGACAAACATTTTCACCAAACATGCTTAAAAAAGCTTCACTGCTTATGTGGAGCTTCCCCTGCATGTTGGGGAAAATGTTTGGTGAAAATGTTTGTCCAACATGTTTGCCGAACATGTCCGCCGAACATGTTTGGCGTGAAATTGCGCCCAAACACAAACATGTTTGCCGAACATGTTCGCCACTTTTTATCAAACACAAACATGTTTGCCAAACATGTTCGACAAACATGTTTGGCGTGAAATTGCGCCCATACTTAAAAAATATTTTCTAAACATTTCAAATATTTTCTAAACATTTCAAAAATGTTTTTTAAACATTTCAAAAATATTTTCTAAACATTTCAAAAATGTTTTCTAAACATTTCAAAAATGTTTTCTTAACATTTCAAAAATATTTTCTTAAAATTTCAAAACTTTGTCAAAAATATTTTTGAAATGTTTGGAAAATATTTCAAAAATATTTTATATTTATTTTATAAATATAAATTTTTGTTTCTTATTGGGTAACCAACTCTTTAGGAGGTCTGGAGAAATCTTATTTCAGCTTAAGTTGGGGGTGGGGGAGGAGGTCGGGGGGTCAAATTAGCTTAAATTCGGGTTACATAATATTTTAATGGTCCCTAGCTTGTTTTGTTCCGCTCTATCTCCAGCGATCCCGATATAAAAACGGCCGGGTACTTATCGATACAATATCTATCACTGTAACATTCAGTTAAATTTGATGTCGGTCATCCTTTCATTCTTTCAACGTACCGGTAAAAGAAAAAAAAATAGTCGGGGAATTTATGATTCATAGCATAAGGATCAAAGCTCGTTTTAATTCCGACTTGACTTAAAAAAAAAAAAAAACATTTAGAGAATACCCCCAAGGGACGAAACGATAAATAAACAAGAATATTCCGTTTAAGGTACAACACCAAAATGACGATTCCACCCTCAAAACTTGCCTCAAGGAATTATGAAAGATAATCACGAGAGATGAAAAAAAAAAAAAGGAGTTAAATATAGGGCATAAACGCTTAAATCCTTTTAAATTGCATGTCCTAACATACAAAACAATGCATTTTTGTCTCGGTGTACCTGCATACCCTTCCACAATGCATCTTTCACACGGATTTCATATTAAATACTCGTTGCCTCAAGTATTTTGTTTGCCTAAAGGCTTCGTTAAAAAAAAATAAATAAAAAATTCCTGGAACTTCGAATATAAAAAAATGTTAATAGACTTTGTTTTAAAGGAAGATTTTTTTTTTTTTTTTTTGGGAGAAATCACTGTAATGCGCTTCTTAAAATTTGCATCGTTCTCTTGAGCTCCTCGTAGCGCTCTTCCGTTTTGCTTTTTACGTGGGGCTTTATTTCGTTATTTTTCATGGACCCGCAACTTTTCGTCGTTTTCTGTTAAGGAAAAAATAAAAATATAAGGATAAGGATTTATAAAAAGTAAAAAAAAAGTCTCGTAACGGTTTGTTAATGTAATAAATATGTTAAAGAAGCGGAGAAAAAAAAAATGAAATAACGACCACCCTAATTGCATTTGGCACCACGTACTACGATCAACTCCGCTAATTTGGCATTCATTAACTCTTGACATTGAATAATAAATTGACTTACCATTCGAGTGATTTCGGTTCGAGATGCTTTAGTGGACGTTGATTCAATATCTCTTTTGATTTCGTTTATTTTATCTTCGGTTGTCAGCAACTAGAAAAAAAAATAGAAAACGGGTTCAGAGAATATTCGATAACGGTTTTCTTTGGTTCTAAATCTGAGTAGGAAAGTGAAAATATTCGGGGTCAGTCGTAGTCCTAGAATCGCCCTGAAAAGGTCGTCTCTATATGCGACGGGTTGCTCGATCATGCATTCAGGTGTACACTTGCCTTTTGCATTGCAAAGCTACATGCGTTTCTGCATTGGCAATGCACTTGCATTGCAACTGCATTAGTGGCAATACTGCCTTTGCATTCCCTATGGGTATAGACAAGTCACACGTTTTGAGATTTTCGCTGGAAACTAATTTTTGGTATTCTCTTAACTAAAAACTAGTATTTAAACGTAAAAATTTTTCATAAATTAAAAAAAAAACGAAGTTTGAAAAAGTTTTTGTCACGTGATCACTCCTTAAACGATTTTCTATTGGTGTGACGTCATCTGCTTGTATCGAAGCGAGATATCGAACTAAAAACGAGACATCGAATTTCAAGCGAAGCACGTCTTGTTTGCAGCAGGGTTGCTGTTTAAAACATTTTTTAATAAAAAACAGTTTAAAACGTTTTATATTATTTTCCCATGTTTTAAAACGTTTTAAAACGCCTTTTATTCGGCCTGGTTTTAAAACGTTTTAAAACATGTTTTAAAACACGTTCAAAATGTTTTAAATTCGTTTCTATTTTTATTCAAATTTTTAAAACTATGTTTTTTATTCAAATGTTTTAAAACGTTTTAAAACACCGTGTTTTAAACCGATTTGTTTTAAAACAATCATCCCTGCGATTAAGCAACCATTATGAATATGAGCGACTCATACAATCTATGGTATGGTCCATACCATAGATTGTATAAAATGAGTCGTGCGCGACAAATTGCGGGCTCGGGCCTCTTAAAAATGCATTTTAAAACGTATTTTATTCACTTAATAAAATACGGTGTTTAAAACAGTGTTTTAAAACGTTAGTGTTTTAAAGCGGTGTTTTTTACTCAATTGTTTTAAAACGTTTTAAAACACCGTGTTTTAAACCAATTGGTTTTAAAACAATCATCCCTGTAGACAAGTCACACGTTTTGAGATTTTCGCTGGAAACTAATTTTTGGTATTCTCTTAACTAAAAACTAGTATTTAAACGTAAAAATTTTTCATAAATTAAAAAAAAAAAAAAAAAACGAAGTTTGAAAAAGTTTTTGTCACGTGATCACTCCTTAGACGATTTTCTATTGGTGTGACGTCATCTGCCCGTATCGAAGCGAGATATCGAACTAAAAACGAGACATCGAATTTCAAGCGAAGCCAGGAATGATTGTTTTAAAACAAATTGGTTTAAAACACGGTGTTTTAAAACGTTTTAAAACATTTGAATAAAAAACACCGTTTTAAAACACTGTTTTAAACACCGTATTTTATTAAGTGAATAAAATACGTTGTAAAATGCATTTTTAAGAGGCCCGAGCCCGCAATTTGTCGCGCACGACTCATTTTAAACAATCTATGCTATGCACCATACCATAGATTGTATGAGCCGCTCATATTCATAATGGTTGCTTAATCGCAGGGATGATTGTTTTAAAACAAATTGGTTTAAAACACGGTGTTTTAAAACGTTTTAAAACATTTGAATAAAAAACACCGTTTTAAAAATTTGAATAAAAATAGAAACGAATTTAAAACATTTTGAACGCTTTTTAAAACATGTTTTAAAACCAGGCCGAATAAAAGGCGTTTTAAAACGTTTTAAAACATAAGAAAATAATATAAAACGTTTTAAACTGTTTTTTATTAAAAAATGTTTTAAACAGCAACCCTGAGCGAAGCACATCTTGTTTGTAAACATTACGCCGTTGATGCCAGTGAAGCCCTGGATATAATTTTCCCTGAAAAAAAAAAAAAAAAAACTACCTACTCCATTTTAGCCCTTTCTCTCACCTGGATTTCGTCCAAAAGTCTCCTATTTTGATCCTTAAGGACGCTATTTTCCTGCTTCAACCGTCGTATTTTATCAGCTTCGCCGGAATCTCGTTGCTGATTTAAAGCCGCCGAACTCCTGATGTTGATCGGCTCTTTGATGCAAACTCGGAGTTGTTCTTCCAGTTCCTTTTGAATTGCTCGAGATTCCGCTTTGATCGCTTTGATTTCTTCATCTTTGGCCGCCAAAGCCTCTCGGAAGTCTTTTTCTAGCAATCGGTAGGTCTTTTCGGCTTCTTGTTGCATTTCGCGATATTCGTCTCGCTCACGGGTAGCTCTGAAATTAAAGCCGCTTGAGGAAGGGATCGAGTTAAAAATATCCCCGAGGATGAACCCGCCCCTGACGATCGGAAAACCGGAAGCGTCAATTAATTAATGACTCACCTGTCTTTAAGTTCCCGATAAGCTTCGGTCGATTTCGCTCTGACTTCCTCCCTCAACATTTTCACCTCCGCATTATGCTCCCTTATTAATAAATTAGTGGCGTTCCTTTCGCTTTCCAAAGCTTCCTTCAAGTCCTCGACTTCCGATTTGAGCTGATCGATGAGCATTTCCTGTTTGTTGGCTTTATCGAACTCTTTTGAGTTTTTCAATTTGAGCTCTTTCACGGTCGTCACGTGCTCCTTTTCCAAGGACTTCAAATTCCTCAGCTCCGTCGCCAGGGAGTCCCTCGCCTGCCCCAACTCCTTTTCCAATTCCTCGATTTTCATCTCCTGCTGCTTGAGGGTTTTGTTCATCCCGAGGTTTTCCCTTTGCAAAATTTTGAGTTCTCTATCGTTGGCGATCCTGCATTCCCGAAGGTTGGACCTTTCGGATTCCAGGGCTTCCCTCAGGGCGGATTGGTCGGCTCGGAGCTGCTCGATGATTTGGTCTTGGACCTGAAGGGTTTTGGCGAAGCTCAGGGTGTGACCGGATTGAAGGGAGCATTGAGACTGTCTGCTCATTGCAGATCCGGTTCGAATCGACATTTTTTTCGGATTTGCCGCTTGGGTCGTGGGGATTCCTTTCGTTTCGTGTTTTAATTATAAATCTATAAAAAGAAAAAAAAAAGTTGTCGTAACCGTTAAAGGATTCGAAACAATGCAGACAACCTTCTTGCGTAACCGACTTTCGTGAACTCGAATACATTTGTCTTTTAAGAAATTATAATTGGCACAAAAATCAGGCACGTGATCATTTTTTTTTTTTATAAGTCTCGATTCGACATAATTGATGATTAGCCTTGAGAGTGTCATACGCGATAGGTTTTTGATTGTTTTTTTTTTTTTTTTTTTTTTTTTTTTTTTTTTAATATAAATGGTTGTTGGGCGGCATGTACCGATCCGATCCCTATTGTTGTGGAGGAATTGTGTTAGGAGTTAATTGTTTTTTACGTCGGGGAGATGGCGACATCCGCTTTTAATCGTGAGAAAGGGTGAAAATGTTTCGATATAGATGTCAGGAGTGATCGCTTAATTGAATTGGTTAAAATCAAATCTAGGGCTATGGTGTCAGAGTCAGACCAAAACGTTGGACTGTGATACTGAATCTTCGGTCTCTCTGACCGATCGTTTGGTATCCCACAGTGCTGTCAAACCGAAACAAATTCGGTTTTTTTTTCGGGGGAAAAAAAACCGAATTAAGCCTAACCGATTTAGAAACCGGGGTTCCGGAGCCGATGCCGGATGCCAGCACCGGCAGACTAAAAACTCAGGTCGGTGCCGAAGCTTGTGCCAGGGGTGGTGCCTGTGCTGGTACCAAATAATTTATTTTAAACCTGATGTCAGCGCAGTTGCTGGCATCGGTTTGTAATTATGACCCCATGGCAATGCTGAATATAATTGAAAAAGGCCAAGAGTTTTGATTATATTAGGAGGCCGATTAGTGGTGGTTACTATAAAAATTAAAAAAAAAAAAAAAAAATATTGACAAAATTGTGGTGGTGCTGGCACCGATACTGGAATCGGCTCCGGCACCAGCACCAGCGGCAAAAGTTTTGCTATTCCCGTTCTGTCGCTGGCTCCAGCTCCAGCTTTTTGGGTTAGGAATTTATTTTTTTAGGGAAAATGGATTAGGAATTTATTTTTTTTTTTTTTTAGCAAAAATGGGTTAGGAATTTATTTTTTTTAGTAAAAATCGATTAGGAATTTATTTTTTTAGGGCAAATTGATTTGGAATTTATTTTTTTTTTTAGCAAAAATGGGTTACGAATTTATTTATTTATTATTATTTTTTTTTTTTTTTTAGCAAAAATGGGTTACGAATTATTTATTATTATTATTTTTTTTTTTTTTTTTTTAGCAAAAATGGGTTAGGAATTTATTTTTTTTAGAAACAATGGATTAAAAATTAATTTTTTTTAGGGAAAATGGATTAGGGAATTTATTTATTTTTTTTTTAGAAAGAATGGATTACGAATTTTTTTTTTTTTTAGCAAAAATGGGTTAGGAATTTATTTTTTTTAGTAAAGATCGATTAGGAATTTATTTTTTTAGGGCAAATTGATTTGGAATTTATTTTATTTTTAGCAAAAATGGGTTACGAATTTATTTATTTATTATTATTATTATTTTTTTTTTTTTTTAGCAAAAATGGGTTAGGAATTTATTTTTTCTTAGCAAAAATGGATTACGAATTTATTTTTTTTTTTTTAGAAAAAAATGGATTTGGAATTTATTTTTTTAGGGCAAATTGATTTGGAATTTATTTTATTTTTAGCAAAAATGGGTTACGAATCTATTTATTTATTATTATTATTTTTTTTTTTTTTTAGCAAAAATGGATTACGAATTTATTTTTTTTTTTTTAGAAAAAAATGGATTTGGAATTTATTTTTTTAGGGCAAATTGATTTGGAATTTATTTTATTTTTAGCAAAAATGGGTTACGAATTTATTTATTTATTATTATTATTATTTTTTTTTTTTAGCAAAAATGGGTTAGGAATTTATTTTTTCTTAGCAAAAATGGATTACGAATTTATTTTTTTTTTTTTAGAAAAAAATGGATTAGGAATTTATTTTTTTAGGGCAAATGGATTTGGAATTTATTTTTCTTTTAGCAAAAATGAGTTACGAATTTATTTATTATTATTTTTTTTTAGCAAAAATTGGTTAGGAATTTATTTTTTTAGAAACAATCGATTAGGAATTTATATTTTTAGGGGAAATGGATTAGGGAGTTTATTTTTTTAGAAAAAATGGATCAGGAATTTATTTTTTTTGAAAAAATGGATCAGGAATTAATTTTTTTAGGAAAAATGAATTAGGAATTTATTTATTTTTTTTTTTTTTAGCAAAAATGGGTTAGGAATTTATTTTTTTTAGTAAAAATCGATTAGGAATTTATTTTTTTAGGGCAAATTGATTTGGAATTTATTTTTTTTTTTAGCAAAAATGGGTTACGAATTTATTTATTTATTATTTTTTTTTTTTTTTTTTAGCAAAAATGGGTTACGAATTTATTTATTTATTATTATTATTTTTTTTTTTTTTTTTTTAGCAAAAATGGGTTAGGAATTTATTTTTTTTAGAAACAATGGATTAAAAATTAATTTTTTTTAGGGAAAATGGATTAGGGATTTATTTATTTTTTTTTTTAGAAAGAATGGATTACGAATTTTTTTTTTTTTAGCAAAAATGGGTTAGGAATTTATTTTTTTTAGTAAAGATCGATTAGGATTTATTTTTTAGGGCAATTGATTGGAATTTATTTTATTTTTAGCAAAAATGGGTTACGAATTTATTTTATTATTATTATTATTTTTTTTTTTTTTTAGCAAAAATGGGTTAGGAATTTTTTTTTTAGAAAAAAATGGATTAGGAATTTATTTTTTTTTTTTAGAAAAAAATGGATTTGGAATTTATTTTTTAGGGCAAATTGATTTGGAATTTATTTTTTTTTAGCAAAAATGGGTACGAATTTATTTATTTATTATTATTATTTTTTTTTTTTTTAGCAAAAATGGATTACGAATTATTTTTTTTTTTTAGAAAAAAATGGATTGGAATTTATTTTTTTAGGGCAATTGATTTGGAATTTATTTTATTTTTAGCAAAAATGGGTTACGAATTTATTTATTATTATATTATTATTTTTTTTTTTTAGCAAAAATGGGTTAGGAATTTATTTTTTCTTAGCAAAAATGGATTACGAATTTATTTTTTTTTTTTAGAAAAAATGGATTAGGAATTTATTTTTTAGGGCAAATGGATTTGGATTTATTTTTCTTTTAGCAAAAATGAGTTACGAATTTATTTATTATTATTTTTTTTTTAGCAAAAATGGTTAGGATTTATTTTTTTAGAAACAATCGATTAGGAATTATATTTTTAGGGGAAATGGATTAGGGAGTTTATTTTTTTAGAAAAAAATGGATCAGGAATTTATTTTTTTTGAAAAAATGGATCAGGAATTAATTTTTTTAGGAAAAATGAATTAGGAATTTATTTATTTTTTTTTTTTAGCAAAAATGGGTTAGGAATTTATTTTTTTAGAAACAATGGATTAAAAATTAATTTTTTTTAGGGAAAATGGATTAGGGAATTTATTTTTTTTTTTTTTAGAAAGAATGGATTACGAATTTATTTCTTTTTTAGCAAAAATGGGTTAGGAATTTATTTTTTTAGAAAAAGTGGATTATGAATTTATTTTTTTAGAAACAATAGGTTAGGATTTATTTTTTTTTTTTTAGGGAAAATGGATTAGGGAATTTATTTTTTTTTAGAAAGAATGGATTACGAATTTATTTTTTTTTTAGCAAAAATGGGTTAGGAATTTATTTTTTTAGAAAAAGTGGATTAGAAATTTATTTTTGTAGAAAAAATGGATTAGGAATTTATTTTTTTAGAAAAAATTGATTAGGAATTTTTTTTTTTAGGGAAAATGGATTAGGAATTTTTTTTTTTTTTTTTTTTTAGGAAAAATCGATTAGGAAAAATGGTGTGGAATCGTATTTTTCTTCTCATTTTTCACCCCTTTTTCCCCTTAGTCAATGCTTAGCTTATGACAAGCATCGCTTTTTCGGACCCACTACCCCCTGCTCCGTTTCCGTTGCCGATACCAATTCTGATTCCGATTCCGATTTAATTCAAATTTGATAAACGGTTATATCAGGGATGGTATGCTGAATAGATTTGAATCGGATTTAAAATCGGAATCAGATTTGATCGATGGAAACTAATCGGAATCGGAATCGGCATCGGAATCGGAATCGCGAAAATTCCTCCCGTAGTTTAGAATCGGAATCGGAATCAGCATGTCATCCCTGTGTAATAACGGTATTTTCGTGCTTTTTAAGTCAATCTGAATCGAAGATATTTTTTTTGGATGCCGATACCGATTCCAATTACTTTTGAAATAGAGAATTTAGATTTTGATTTCGATTCCGATTCCGATGAAAATCTACTCGGAAGTTCCGCCCAACCTGCAATTAAGATTCAGCTTAAAAGTCATTCCGAATCATTCAAAATAACATTTAGTCCTGACTGAGTTTCACTTTATATGTAAACAGCAGTGCAAGTACATTATTTTTACGAATGTGATTATTTAATGATTCATCTCTTTTTTTTTCTTATTTCAGACCTAAAAGTGAATCAGCAAGAAAGCCAGATGTAAATGTCAAAAGTTTTTCCTCGACGTCCTTCACTTGTTACATTAAAGGTAAGCAAAAAAAAAAAAGTCAAACGTAATTATTTTATGCGTTTTTAAAAAAAAATTTCGAAATTTAGTTCTGATTTCATGTCTGGAAATTACTGTGAAGCATCAAGATTTATTTTTTCACGAAATTCCGAAAAAAAAAAAAAAAATTAGTTCATTGCCTCGTTTTAAATTTTTTTTTCGAGTTTCGGCAAAAAGCCATTTCCCTGTCTCGTTAAAAATTTATTTAAATTCATAAAAAAATAAATTAAGCTAAAGGAACGTGTGTGTGTGAATCAAAAGCAAAGAGAGCGGTTGATTATTCAAGATTGGAACAAGGCGTTTTTAACACTAAAGCAAAAATTACAACATCTTAGAGGTCGAATTTATTTTTAGATCAATAAATAAACTCGCGAAATTGTCAAATCAAAAAAAAAAAAAAAAAAAAAAGTTGGCGGTTTTCAACCTCTGTTGGCTAATCAAAATCACCCGCGCTGCATGATAATACATCTGTTGTTATTTAATTAATAATATCAATAAATACTTACGTAAAATCGTTTAATTTCTACATCAACTAAAGTTGTGTAGTTCGTTCGTTTTTAATTTTGTTTTTTTGAAATATTATTTTCACATTATTTAATTAAAAAAAAAAAGGGAAGGGAAAGTAAAAAATATAAAAAATATATAAATTTTTTTTTTAATGTAAATAAAAACAATGACTTAATAAAAATAAAAATGGAGGAAGTGTTAAAACATGTGAATACATTTTCGAAAAGAAAAAAAAAAAAAAAAAAAAAAGAATCCCGGGAAGCGAGCGGCTTCCACGCGGAGCCAACGTCCGAGCTTGCACTGAGCTTAATTTGTTAATAAATGAGCTTTTAAATTATTTGCTTTTCAACGCGCCGGTCAGTGGCGGATAAATTGCAAAAAAAATGACTGAGGGATAGGCATTTAATTATGGGTATATTTGATTAGGGGTAATAGCGCTAATTACGTAAGCATTGTCGGGGGGAGATGGAGGGGGGGGGGGGGGGAGGTTCCATAGAAATCGTATGTTAACGTTAAGTCTTCAGGAGAGGTTCGAAGCCGGTAAAAATTGGTTTTACCAATTCCCAGCGAAAAAGATGACGTACTTTAAACGTCATCGGGCATGGTGACTTTCCGGGACTATTTTACGAGATTTTCGACGTCAAAATGACGTCATGACCGATAACGTATCTCATTGAATGACGTCATGACGTTTGCATTTCAAAATTGAGTTGGCGTCAGTACGACCCAAGTTAGACGTCAAACAGTCACAAATATTACCGGTCGTACTGTCTTGACGTCATTATGTCGTAGAAAATCTCGTAAAATCGTCTTGAAAAATGACCGTACCAGGTGACCATGACGTCACCTTTTTCGCTGGGTCTTAGCATTGCTTATATCATGAAAAATTTCTTCTTGAGGTAAAATGTGATAAACGTTCTTCAAAAACAGTTTAGGTCTTAAATATACCCAAAGAAAAAGGTGACGTCATCATGACGCGTCACATTTTGGTCATCAAACATAATCATTTTCCAAGACTTTTTTACGAGTTTTTCAAAATGACATCCTACGCTTGTAGATGACGTCTTATTGTCGTCTCAAGCTCAAATTGACGTCAAGAGAGTACTAACGGTAATACTTCTCATTTCAAAATGACGTAAAAAAGACGTCATATTGCCGTCATTCCGATTCTAGCGAAAAAGTTGACGTCATGGTGACGCGTCACATTTTGGTCATCATACACGGGTCATTTTCAAGGACTTATTTTTACTAGATTTTTGACGTAAAAATAGCGTGGGTGACGTCTTATTGACGTCAGCTCAATTCCGAAGTACTAACGTTAGCTCTTTTTGATGTCATCCAGACATATTTTACTGCCGGTCATTCTAAAGACGTCACTTTGACGTCATTCCGACTGGTAAAATCACCCCAAAATGTAACCATGCCTGATGACGTCTTTTTTACGTTTAAAGTTACGTCGCATTTTTAGTTAGAGATAGCTTAATTTTTTTTCTTGTGAATAAGACAATGGTGATTTTTGATAAAAAAAAATATACCGCCAGGATCGCTGCATGTCCTGGTAGCGGTAGTAATTCAGTTAATGATTTCCAAGAATTTTGTTGGTAAAATTACCGCTATTTTTTATTACCAAATTGCCGCTGCAGTCCCGGTGGCAAATAATTTTGTGTCGGGAACAGGAGTCCGAAGCTGATGTCGGCACTAATAAATTTCGCGACGCCGATACCGATTTTGACTTTTAAAAAATTTGATGCCAATGCTAGCTTCAGCATCGGCCAAAATGTACAAGCTTCGGATCCCTGGTCGGGAATCCCCTTTAAATCTCAGATCAAGTTTTCTCTTAGGAACAAATCTAAATTTTATTGAGAAATAATTTACTAATCAATCTCGAAAAATATTGGCATTCAATAGGAAAATAATATAAAAAACAGTCAAAATGCAAGTCACTTAATTTTTTTTTTTTAATACAAAAATCAAAAAACGCAGTCTTTTAAAATCAAATTTAACTAAAAAAAAAAATTCAAAAATTACTTTTTATTTCTGTTACGACTCGATCTCCTTACATCGATTATTTCTACCGACAACGACTTTTCTTTTAACATCGGTTTCGGTTTCTTCTTCGATTCTTCCGTTAATTTCAGTCTCTCCTCGAATGATTCGAACAAATCCACGCTGACGTCATTTTCCGATTTTTTCGCCGCAGCAGCTTCATCTTCGTCCTCCAACTGAAGGACACTAGCTTCCGGAAACTTAGCCGGAGCTTCTTCCTTGTCCTCGTCTTCGCTCTCCTGCAGGAGTTTCCTCCCTTCGATTTTGGAAACTCTCGGAGTTTTTGCGATTTTCAAATTTTTATATTTTCTCGGGACTTGATCGACCTTCTTTTCGGTTCCCGGTATTTTAGCGGCTGCTTTTTCCTTGTTTCCCGTTTCCAGATTTTTAGCGGCTCCTGCTTTTGGTTCCTCCTCCTCGTCCTCGCTCTCCTCAAGCAATTTCCTACCCGCTGTTTTCGAGTCTCTCGGAGTTTTTGCGATTTTCAAATTTTGATATTTGTTCGGCTCCAAATTTTTCTTCGGGACGTGACTCACCATCGGAGTCGAAATCGAATCGTATTCAATCGGTCTCGGATTCACAACGGGGGACAAAGGCTTCTTCGCGGTTTCTCTTTTCGCCAGGACCAAAGCCGTCAGTTTCAACTCCAAAAATCTCCATTTTAACAATTTCTCTTCGAATGTCAAAGTTTTTAGGATTTTATCGATTTTCCCGATTAAACTCATGACGTCCGCCATGACGTCACCTTTGACCTCCGATGATAATTTGAAAAAAGCGTAATTAATCAAGCATTTGGCGGAGTGAAACCGAGTTAAATCCGTTTTAAAATCCAAACTTCCCGTGAACTGTTTGACGGACCCCTCGATTTCCCTCGTTAATTTTTGATTCTGAATCGACAAATTCGATTTTATCAATTCCAAATTTTCGCAAGCCGCTCTGTAGCAGAAATAAGCTTTTTTCAGCTGGCTCTTTTTCGTGAGGCATTTCCCGTCCAAAGTCAGCGTGTCGATGATGAGGAGTTGAATTAAAATATTTTGACATGAAACGCATTGACAGTTTTCCGGGTGATTCAGACGATCGAATTTGGTTTCGCTTCGTTTTATTTCGGAGGCGAAAGGAGACACGTCGCGTTCTCTTCGGTATTTCGTGTCTTTGTCGACGAAGCGGACGGGGCTGAGAGGCCGAGGGGAAATGGCTTCTTCCGGGTGAGTTCTAGGCACGTTGAGGTATTCTTTGACCGATTTTTCAGGCTGGAATTAAAAGAATAAAAAAATTAATAAATATTATTCGAAAAATGGGAATGAGATCGTTTTCGGATGGACTTTTGGTTTCAGGTCTAAATTTGTCTACTTTTTTAAGAAAAGTGTGACTAAAATTTTGCAGGTTTTTGTTCCTTTTTAATTAAGTTTCGACGCAATACGAATTAAATTTAAACTTTTCTTAAGCTATTGAAAAGACAAAACGAACTGAGTTAAATGGAAATTAAATTAAATTATTAAAATTGAAAGCAATCAAATTAAATTAAATTAATAAATTCGAAAGCAAGCGAAATTAAAGTAAATTGATAAAAGTTAAAATCAATTCAATTAAATTAATAAAATCAAAGGCAATTAAAATTAAATTAAACTAATAAAATCGAAAGCAGTCGAAATGAAATGAAATTAATAAAATTGAAAGCAGTCAAATTAAATGAAATTAATAAAATTGAAAGCAGTCGAAATGAAATGAAATTAATAAAATTGAAAGCAATAAAATTAAATTAAATTAAATTAAATTAATAAATTCGAAAGCAATCAAAATCAAATAGAATTGATAAAATTAAAAGCAATCCAGATTCAATTAAATTAAATTAATAAATTTAGGCAATCAAAATTAAATTAAATCAATAAATTTCAAAGCAATCAAAATGAAAATAAATTAATAAAATCGAAAGCAATCGAAATTAAATTAAATTAATAAAATTGAAAGCAATCGAAATTAAATTAAATTCAATTAATGAAATTGAAGGCAATCGAAAAGGGCAGTCTCCACTTAATAACGTTCGCCGCATTCACGTTATCCGCCTTCGCGATTAACGTATTCGCATCGGAAGTTTTTTTGATCTTTCGTCTACGATTTTTTTGATTATCTTCTGCTTTTTTTTGTTTACAAACATTAAAAATGGCGATTTGCAAGATGTTTTTACGGATTTAGAAAGAAAAGTTTTAATTTGGGCATGGGGAAGATACTAAATCTCTTCCAAAATAAATCCTGGATCAACCAGACTTGTATACTTAATGAAATATACGGTATTTTTTATATGCCAAAAATGTTTACGGGAGTAAAATCTGCAAAGTACTTCCGGTATGATTACGTTAATCGCGAAGGCGGACAACGCGAGTGCAGTGAATGTTATCAAGTGGAGACTGCCCTAACTAAATTAAATTAATAAATTCGAAAGCAATCAAAATCAAATTAAATTGATAAAATTAAAAGCAATCCAGATTCAATTAAATTAAATTAATAAATTTAGGCAATCAAAATTAAATTAAATCAATAAATTTCAAAGCAATCAAAATGAAAATAAATTAATAAAATCGAAAGCAATCGAAATTAAATTAAATTAATAAAATTGAAAGCAATCGAAATTAAATTAAATTAATAAAATTGAAGGCAATCGAAAAGGGCAGTCTCCACTTAATAACGTTCGCCGCATTCGCGTTATCCGCCTTCGCGATTAACGTATTCGCATCGGAAGTTTTTTTGATCTTTCGTCTACGATTTTTTTGATTATCTTCTGCTTTTTTTTGTTTACAAACATTAAAAATGGCGATTTGCAAGATGTTTTTACGGATTTAGAAAGAAAAGTTTTAATTTGGACATGGGGAAGATACTAAATCTCTTCCAAAATAAATCCTGGATCAACCAGACTTGTATACTTAATGAAATATACGGTATTTTTTATATGCCAAAAATGTTTACGGGAGTAAAATCTGCAAAGTACTTCCGGTATGATTACGTTAATCGCGAAGGCGGACAACGCGAGTGCAGTGAATGTTATCAAGTGGAGACTGCCCTAAACTAAATTAAATTAATAAATTCGAAAGCAATGAAAATTAAAATAAATTAAATTATTAAAATCGAAATCAATTGAAATTAAATTAACTGAATGGAGTAAACTAATTAATCAAATCATAATTGAACATGATTCAATCGAATTAAATTAAATTAAATTAAATTAAATTAAATTAAATTTGATCTTTGAACTTACAACATACAAAGCCTAAGAAATTTTTAAGAAAACTTAAATTTTTTCTTTACCTCGACACACTGTATGGATCCGATCATCAAGATATTTTTCAACTTGTTAAGCTTTATTTGGCAGTCATCGAATTTTTCGCACAAAACATCGATTTCCGCTAATTTGACTAAAATCTCCGCAATCCTTGTCGGTAGAACTAATTTTTGAGTGATCTGATACAAGTCCTCTAGGAAAAGCCGCATGAAAGTCGTTTGTTGGTACAAGCCGAAATACTCCACTGCCCACATGTTAACTTCGATGACCGTCAGCAGTAGCTCGGTATATTCAGTCTGAGAAAATGATTCTGAAAAAGGCAAAACAAATTGAATTTAATCGATTTAATTTGAATTAAGTGAATGGAATTACATAAATTAAATCAAATCAAATGAATTAAATTAATTTAAATAAACTAAATGAAATCTAATAATTGAAACCCAGCGAGCGAGTTTTAACGTTTTGAATTGACTAGAATTAAGATAATTAAATTAAATTAAATTAAATTAAGTTAAATTAAATTAATTTAAACTAACTCGTTGCTTCCGCTTTGATCCCCGAATTAAGAAAGCTGAATCCTTTGTAAATGATCGCTCTCATGTCCACGTCCGAACCGAATTGAAATTTTTCGATGTAACTCGGATAAAGGCAAAGGAAATGGCAGAGCAAACACCAAAATTTCCCGTTGTAAATGTAGAAATTGAAAATTTTCAATGTTTCCAGCTCCGTTTTGATTCTAGACAAATATCTAAAACAATCAGAATCGTTTTGTTGTTTCAAATGTTTGGAAGCCATCGTCAGCCAATATCTGACGACGACATGACGGTTTTTCTCGATTTTAGCCATTTCGTCCGCTATGGATTCCGCTTCCAGGAGTAAATTGCATTTGTCCACGTGTGTGCATTCTTCTAAGACGTAACTAATACCTGAAAGAAGAAGGAATAAATAAAATCAATTAAAACGAATAGCAAATGAATTGAATTTGAGAAATTCATCCAAATTAAATTGAACGAATTGGATTAAACTAATTAAACTGAGTTACGAACAGGGTCGAATTTAGTTAAAGTACTTCAGTACAATGGAATTAAACTAAATTAAATTAAATTGAATTTAACGAATTAAAAAAATTAAGCTACAGTAATTCTGTACATCTGAGTGTTCAAAACTTGACCAAGTCCATTAAATTGATTTTGTAAAAAGAATCTTTTTAGCCTAATAAGCTTACCGCAAAAGCTGATTTCTTACAGTAAAAGATTCTTCAGATTTGGTCGAGTTGCACAGAAGTAAATTGAATCAAATCAAATCAAATCAAATCAAATCAAATAAAATTGAATTTAATCATAGGAGCCGAAAAGAATTAAATTAAACAGTAATTGCTTTCAGTTATAAGTAAAAGCAATTATTTAAGTAATTATTTAATTGGACACAGTATAATTAAATTGATTTTATTTGTAATTGAGCAGAAAAATTTAAGTTAAATTTAAGGAGTTGAATGAAAACAAATTTAATCAAATTTAAAGAATTGAATTAAATTCGATTCAATTAATTAACTAAATTAAATGGAAATAAATGAAATTAATGAACTGCGTTTTTTCGATTCAATTGATTGGAATTCTCAACTGAACTGATCAAATGAAACGAACTGGAGCCATTTCAATTAAATTTAAGAAATTAAATGAAAAACTAATTGAAATCAATTTTAACGAATTGAATTTGAATCAATTTTGACAGATTGAATTAAAATCAATTAAAAGCATAGAATTAGAACTTCAGTGGAATAAATTAGAACTAAGTCAATTTAATAAATTTAATCCGTTAATTGGATAAAAGCTGCAATTAGAAAGAACTGCTGTTTAGAATTGAAGATCAAAATTATTTTTAGAATTTTTTCAGCTCATCTTAACATTCGGAGCCTGAAGGGCTTCCTAAATTAGCAGAAATAATGCTAGCATTTATATAATGCTGCTATAGATTAATCGCAAGTGTAGAGATGACCAAATCGAATTAAATTAAATTTCAGTTATAAAAATAGTTACCTAATAATTGAGCAAGTGTATCCTCGAAAATTTTAGCAATGTTATAATACAAAATCCACGCTCGCAATCCCTGATAATAATCCCCAACCAGTTGGTACATTAAAGCGACTTGTTTAACGTTATGAAGCCACGATTTGATTTCATCTTGTTCCAACGACTCCTTCCGAACGCTCTTCGCAGCCTCCCGCCAAATTTTCACGATATCGTTTAAAGCCGACAAATATTTCTCGTTTAACTTCACGTTGAGATTAATGGAAGACGGTAGGATGTCGCAGGTTAAATTCAAATCGATGTCATCTCCGAATTTCGCTTTTTCCTCTTCCTGAGTTTTTAGGTAGTCCAAAATCATTCCCACCGAATTCTGATTGTCCTCCGATTGTTGAATGGATTTTAAATTCAATTGAAAAATGGAGAATTTCAAGTTTCCGGCGTAGAAAAGGTCCCGTGGATTATTTTTTCCCTGTTAGGAAATTTAAAAAAAAAAAAATTAAAATTCATCTGCCGATCAGAATTAATTATGTTGATAATTTTTACCTTTTTGATTAGTTTATCTAATGTTTGGGTACATTCGTACAAGTAATTTTTTATGAGGGCTGAATTTCCGGTGTTGACGGTCAGGTTAATGACGCAATTCAACGCTGAGGCTTTTTCGTGAATTTCCAATTTTAATTGTCCGGTTTTACTTGTAAGTTGAGCCCATATTCGATTGGCGGAATCGTATGAAACAGAAGATTTTTTGAAATTTGAGCTGGAAGCAAAAAAAAAAAAAATATGATGTTTGCAATCATAATTTTAATTTAATTTTGTTGATTTACTTACAGAGAACATGAATTGTAAGCTTTGAGCTCCATTAAGAGAAGCTTTTTGATGTCTTCATGGGCTAATTTTTTGTACTTAGAATTTAATTCTTGGATCCTATTGGAATTTTTTCTGATGACTTCGACTAAAGTGATATCCTAAAAAAAATTAATTTAATTTAATTCAATTTAATTTAACTTATTTACTAATTTTTTTTTCTCTTCTAATTTATTTAAAAGCCGAAAACTACCTTTAAATTTTTATTAATTAAAAAAATCTAGAAAATTTTTTTAAAAAATCAATCAGTTTTCGAAGGGCTTGTTTTTAATTTAATTAAAATTAAAATTAAAAGAGCTAGCTAACTAATTAATTTATCAATTAATAAATTAGCGTATTGTAATTAATGAGGAAACTAATCACCTCTGATTCTTGATTAGACATTTGCATCTTGGTTTGCAGCCATAGAGCCAAGGCTTCTTCCTCATCTTTTGAGTAAGCTGTAATATATACCGCGCATACGAATAAGCTTTCCTTATAATCTTGAAGTTTCATATTGGCATGATGCCACCGCTGAAATAAAAGCTGAAGAAAAAAAAAAATTTAAACAATTTATCGAAAACTAAATTTTTTTTTTTGAACTCACCACAACTCGTTTCCACTGGTAAGGGATCTCAAAACTTGAATTCATTATTTCAGACAGAAGCTCCTTGCTGCAGTCTCTCACATACTCCCAACCAGTGCTAGTCCCAACCTTTCTACATTCTCTACGGATATCTTCGATTGAGTTGGTATAATGAATAACTGAAAAAGGTAAAAAAAAAAAAAAAGGTTTAACACATTTTTTCAGAGTTAAACTGAATCGTTTCCTTACTTCCTTGATTCCAAGAATATTGCCTTCTGGATATGCAACATTTGTTCTTTGTCATTTCTTCCAAAGAATTTTTCATCATCACGAAAGCCCTTCTCAATACGTCAACTAATTCCAATGAATTTGATACATTATTTTTTAAACACAGCCTAATTGTATAGAAAATTTTATGTAGATTCGATATTAATAAATCTGACAAGCAAATCATCATTGAAGGAACGGAAGAACCACAGAACCTTGTTAAGTTACTGAAACAAAAAAAAAAAGTAAATAATCAAACAAAATTCATTTTAAAAATAAAATAATAAAATAATAAAATCTTACCCTAATTTGCATTTTAACGGAATTATAATTTTATCAAAAAGCTTTTTTACAAACTCCACTGAAAACTTTTCCCCCCAATCCTCGGAATGTAACTTCCACCATAACTGCATACTATAATTAAAAACTATCAACACAACCAGCAAGTTCTCATCACTACCATCTTTTTTAATATTTTCTAAAGCTTTCCATGCAGTCTGTATATTTTTTAAAGATTTAATTTCCGATAAAAAGAAATTTAAAAACACATTCCATTTTTCCATTAAATGAATTTCATTTAAAAAGAGTAATAATAAATGGATTCTACGCTGAAAATATGCATGGAGTTCCTTGGGGTCTGTAGAACTTTCTCCTCGATCCATTTCAAATATGTAATAGCACAAAAATTCTGTTTCTCTGAAACCAGGTTGTAATTTTTTTAAACACTTCATGAATTCTTTAAACAGTGTCTTTGCGTTTTCATCTGCATAATTTTTAATAGTGGTAAAATAAATTTTCATGTTTCTGATAGTGCTTGGTGCGACTGAATTCTCCGGCATGAAATCTAGGACTTTAATTGATGCTAGAGCTAAATCATGTGATACTTTTCCAGATAAAATACTATTTGTGTCATAGATAGTTTCTGTGTTGCTTGATTTTTCAGACAAAAGACTGATTGCTGCGTTGATAAATTGTACATGAATGTTGAGTATAGTTTTCTTGATTGATTTGCTTTTTAATGCAGACTCTATTATTTCTTTTGACTTTTGGTCGACTTTCGAAAGAGATTCATATACTTCCAAGGCATCTTCGTACTTTTTCTAAAAGATAAAAAAAAAGTTAATTTTTTTTTTTTTTAAATCAAATGTTAATTCCAATATTACCTGTTTTAACAAAAATGTAGTAATATGATAAACACAGCCTAAAAATCTACTCATGTTTGAAAACCCTTTTATAGATTTATCAGAATAACATAATTTAGATAAACTAATAATTGTTGAGACATCTTTTTCATCTTTCAAATCCTTCTGGCAATATGTATGAAGTTTAAACTGTAAATGATCCCCGACTTCAGTTGCACACCCGTGAAACTGACGTTCGAAATCGTTAACGTCAATATCCCGTAGTCGCCCATCATCTAAAGCTTTTAAATAAGGCTTTAGATTCGTTAAAGCTTGTTTTGCTGTCATTGTCTAAAAAAAAGGACATTTAACATAACCTATCTTGATTAGAAAAAAATTGTAGCGAAGGGGAAAAATGACCGTTTTCAACGTTCTTGGAATAAATTCGATATAAATTACACGGTTTTATAAACGAATGATGTTTTATGAATGAATGATCAGATAACCGCTTGGTTTTTATTAATTACTTACGATTTTACGTTTTTAAAAACCGTTAAAATGAATTATGTTTACATCTTTTTAAAGCAAAGTTTAAGAGGGACTCACGGAGTCACGTTATCAAATGTCAAACGTCATGTAAGACGCCATGTTAGCTCCTGCTATTAAAACATGCCCACGTACCATCCAAGATGCTGCTTCTTGCTTTACAGATTATAAAGGGGTTCTAAAACTAGGTTAGCCAACACTGAAATAAAGTAATCCCTAAGAATGTTAAATATACGGTATATTTTAGTAGGATATTTATATACCTTAAGGTAAACATGGTTTAATATACATACTGTATATTTATCTTTATGCTGATGCTGAAATTTTAAAAATCAAATGCAAATATGGCGAAGGCTTGTAGTCATGCGGTGTGTCAGCTTTTGAATTCATGAATTTAAGCAAAAGTATCACGGTTTCCTTCTATTTTTAAAAAATAATATTTCAGTTCGGTTGGATTTTACTTTCGTATCAAATTTATCAAATCCTGTGTGTGTTTCTGTGTTTGTTTTCTCGGGTAAGTTTATTATTTATTATCTTTTTTTTTTCTTAAAAATTTATAAAAATTGGCCAATGGGAAATCATTTTTTTTAGGTCTCCATCAAGTCTTAGAAGCTAGAAAAAGATATGAACCCTTTAATAATTGAAAGAAAGATGGGGAAATAATATTTCAATTCGGGTGGATTTTACTTTCGTATCAAATTTTTCAAATCCCGTATATGTTTGTATATCGCAGAGAAAGGATAAAGAAAATATCTGACCACCAATTTTTTTCATGTAAGTTTCTGAAATATTCTATTTTATTTTGTAATATTTTATGTTAGTTTTGCTTTTAGTTAATTAATTATGGCGTAGAAAAATATTCTGAAAGAAATTTTGAATAATCCCTCTGACCAATGCTGCAAGTTTTATTGCTTTTAAGGTTATGAAAAGTTCAGAATGTGGGTGCTTAAGACAGGTTTATCGGAGAAATCAAAAGCTTTATATTTTCTGAAGTATGACTTCATTCACTTATGCCATCTAATCAGTGAAAAGTTTATTAATATTAGCCCAGGATGGTGGGAAAAGGAATTACTCCCAAGCTTTTAAATTATTTTTCGGAACTAAAATTTTCAAAGAAATAAAAGGCTGCAATGATGAATCTCAGAGGAAGATTTTAATTAGAACCTGTGTCCAAAAATATTTTCAGTTGAGATTGCACTTGTTCTAGTGCAATAGTGGCAAGATGTTATTACGAATATAATGCCTGTTGCAATTGCCTCGTTTTTAAGGTTTTTTGCTGTTTGCCACAACATTTCTCCCTCTTTAGTGTTGTATAGGAAACTTCCGTTTTAGATAATTTTTTTTTTACCATCATTGCTCTTTTATTGCATACTGCAAGTCTTCTTCTTGAAAAGTGATCGATAAATAAATGCAGGAAGTCATTTTTAGTAAATATCTTCAGCTATAGTTTGTTTTACAGTTTTAGTTGTTTTCATTGGTAAATGATTAACTGCGACTTCCAAGTTTCTTCTGTATTTTTATTTTTATTTCTTGCTTTTCTAGGAAACATCAACCATGACTACTACTAAGGAGGTAACTTTGAGATCCATAATAAATGGATTATCATTGCCAACATTGGAGGATATTTCAATCTTAGCATTAGCAATCGGGCTATTGGAAGAGGAGGAAGTAAAGAAAATTTACTGCCAGCATTTTCAAAGCATGAAGTACAATATGTCATTGAAAAAAGTCTCCAAATTAACATCTGTATGTAAATCGCTTAAGTTACCAGAGATAATTGAAGCGAAGCTAGTGAGTGTCTTTCATTGGATTAGGAAGCAATATTATGATTGGATTCAGTATGTCACACAAGAACTACCCCAACTACAACAAGCATTTCCAAAGAGAAAAGATTACATCACCCATATAATGAACTCTATCAAGTGGACTAATGGGATAATTGATAGAGAAAAGTCAATGTGTCAGGTTGTTTGTGATGTGGAACATGATGGAAATCTTAAAGCAATTTTCAGAAAGGCATCAAGATTTTGTTTGGAGGATGTTTTGAAAATTGTGTGGGGGAAAATGTCAGACGCAGAAAAAAATGATAAACCTTATTTGAGTGAATGTGATGTAAATAGTTATTTTTCTCTTTATTGGACCTGCAAGATGAAAGGAGATATGAAAGAATTCATGCAGAATATTCCTGATTATCTGAAAAGAAGAAATTGTTACGAGGCTGTGAGAGATGATAACTTAATTAATTATGCTCTGATTTTGAATATTTTTCAGGGTGAGTTTTCAGGAATGAAGTATTTTTACAAAGTTGCTAGTGTTGACACTAAACATCTGGTGCATATTATCAAAATATTCTTGAAAGAAACAATTGGAGGTATGGTCATCAAAGTGAAGAGAAATTATTGTTCTTACTAAGCAAAATTGAGGATGAAGGGATTTTAAAAGAGATTTTTCATGAATTTTTTGAAGTTTTTTTGAAAATAAGTGTTGGATACTGGCCTTGGCACAAATTTTTTTTAACATTATCAAGAATGTTTGCTGAAAGGATTGATGGAGTTTTGTTTTATGAATTAATAAACAAGTTAATGGATGATGTTGAGAATGAAAAGGTAGATGTATTCGAAGTGAAAATGCTGTGGAAAGATTCACCGATTGAAGTGAAAAGGTCATTTTGCTCGTTCATTTCTAATAAACAAAAAGATACAGATGTGAAAGCCTTTTGGAGAAAAATGACAATAGAAATATTTGACATGTTCTTGAAAGAAGAGGAAATAAGGAATATTTTAACACCATATGAAAATTTTGGAATATCGGAATACATAACAACAGGCAGATATGATTTAATTGAATTTTGGGTACAAAAAGTTTTAGTTTCAGAAGAAGCTATTGTCTCTTATTTGAAAAATTTCATACAAACGAAATCTGTAGCTATTATAAAAACTCTGCAAAGACATCCTTTAAGTCGTGTGAATCAGTTCTTGGACTGGGCTTTTAAATATGAGGACTTGATGGACAAAGATGAAATCTTAAAATGTAAAGATGAAGCAATTAATCAAGATATTGTTGCAATGTTTGTTAGAGGCTTCAGATTGAAAAAATGGGAAGATTTAGAAAAGCTTGTGGATTGGATGGTGAAGGGAAGAAAGAATGAATATCAAAAAGAATTGGTAAATTGGAAAGAAAAAGCTGTGAAGGAATTCTTTAAAAAACCTCATATAGATCTTTTGAGTAGCTATGACTTTAAAAATTCTTTTTGTAAATTTCTGAACTATGGCGTAAATAATTCTGAAAAGATTAAAGTGATGATGAGCAAAGTTAATTTGAACGAAGGTGAAATTTGTTCAGGACACTTAAAAAGTGATTTTGATGAAATTGATAGTTATTTGAGGATTTTAGAAAGATATGGAAAAGATATGATTTCGACAAAGAAGAATATTTTTTTTTATATATTTAGTTGGTTAGGAGCAACTGACTTTGCTAATGAAAAATTGTGTGAAAATATGGGAAAGTTATTATATTGGAATTGTAAAAGTGATAAAGAAGTTAAGGAAGTTAAAAAGGAAATAATTGATAAATATGCTCTTGAAACAGTTTTAGTATGTTTGCGTAATAAGCACGATATTGCCATGAATAATATTTTGAAATTTTTATTTGAAGTCAAAGAAGAAGATGAAGAGTGGTCAAAGGTGCTTTTCGATTGGAAAATGAGAGTTATAGAATATAAGAAATTCAAGTTTGTCTGGGAAAAGAAGGATTATTATGACATGATGACAATGCTAATTAATTATAAAAAGGAAAATGAGAACGTTAGAAAAGGAATTTGGGATTTAAAGAAAAAATTTATCGAATGTTTGAAAAATAACATCCCAGCTGAAATAATTCCGGAATTGATTTTAGAATGGAATTTTGTTCCTTCTTTTTTTAATGGAGATGAGGCTAACGCTGATTTTGAAAAAATATTGTGGGATTTAAAAGAGTTTTTATTAGAAAAAATGGGAAGCGAGGATTATGAATTCACTTGTAAACTTTTTCAAGATTTTAAACATTTCACTGATTTCTTAAACTGGAATGGCTCGGACAAGGCATGGATTACGGATTTGAAAAAGAAAATATTCGATATAAAGGGAGTGCGTTGTTGTTTATCTTGGATTTTAAATGATAAATTTGAGGCTTTGTCGGAGTTTTTGAATTGGTGCGTTGCTGATGACTTAAATTGCGATATGAAGTCTAATATTTCTAAATTAAAAAGTGAAGTGTTGGACGATGCGATTTCTAAACCTTGTGGAAAATGGGAAGAAGAGTATTTTCAGAGATTGGAAAGATTTTTATTATTGCAATCAAACGGCGATGAAAAAGAATTGAAGAGATTCGTTGTTGAAAAACATGGAGTGAAAAGCTGTGTTAAATGTTTCATTTTTGAATATTTAAATAGAGTAGAAGCTTTTGTCAAATGGGCGGAGATTAAAGGCGAAGAGTCGATTGAAACCTTTAAAAGAAATATATTGACTGAAATTTTAGAGGAAGAATATCGTAAGCATTGGAAGGATACTGTTTTGAACTTTCGACAATGTTTAGACGAATTCCTCTATGATTATGGTGATCCAGATCCTGTTAAAATTGCTAATATGAAATTGGATCATCTCGAAGAACACTTTTTCATTATATTCGGAAAATTACTTGAAGAAAAAGACAAAAATAATTTAAAAGGTTTTGTGAAATGGTCTTTTGATGAACGCGTGAAATCAGGGGAATGTCTTCCTAGATCTAAGAAACTTATCTCACAAATGTTTGAAAAATTTGGGAAGGAATATTGTGCTGTAATGTTGACTGCAAGCGATTTGGATGCCGTGACAGATTTTTGGGATCTTTTTTTGAGTCTAAAGCTCCTACCAAATTAGAACTTTGGACTTTTAAAAAAGACTGCATCAATCAGTTTTTAAAAGATTATATTAAGAGGGATGTAATAGTTTATAATCCATCACTAGAGAATTCCTGGAATTGTTTTAATAAATTCATGTCATCTGGCCCTGGTTTGTCAAGTTCAAAACACGAGATTTTCGAGTATAAAGATTTCGTCGCACAAGAATATGGGATTGTTATCATGGAAAAATATTTTAAAAGTCTGCTAATATCTTGTAAACATGTGTTTCCTAAAAATTTTTTGAAATGGCTGTTCGGTGTAAAAAACAGAAAGTGCAAAACTGAACAAAAGTTAGTAGATTTCAAAAAACAAGTGCTGGAAAGGTTAATTGATATAAAAAACCAACATCTTTTGGAAGAAAGTGGTTTTTATGAAGCTTTGGAAGAATTCTTGAATTTTAATTTAATAGTCTTAGGTGGAAATGGAATTCGTAATTTGACAAAAAGTGTCATTGAATCGCAAGGAATGGAACTGTGTATTAATTTGATGTGCCAAAATAATGTAGCTACACTACGAAGATTTCTTCGATGGGCTCAAAATTCTTTCCATGATAATTTTGTTGATTTTAAACAAGCGGTAATATTACAGTTAGCTGGAAATTCGATGCGCGTTTATAGTTGGGAGTCATTACAATTTTTTCTTAAAGACGGATTTAGTTTGAATGATGAAGGAGATGTAGAAAAGTATTCGACATTGAAAAAATTTGTCTGCGATTCTTGTAGTGTTGATATATGCTACAACTGGATCCTTAATAATCGGTGGGATGAAATAACTCCTTTTCTTGAATGGAGTTTTGAAGATTCGGATTGTAAAAAACTAAAGTTAGAACTTTTGAAAAAGCATGGAGCTCAATATTGTAATGCGATAATTCTGGAGAGCGATTGGGAAAAATTGGAAAAGTTCTTAGACTGGGCGTTTGGCTCTCATGAAAAGAACGGTGAAAGAGAAGAAGAGATTATTAATTTGAAAATTAAAACTTTGAGCAGTGACATTTTTTATAAGAATCATTCGGAAATTTTATTATTGTTTCTTGAATGGGGATTCAATTCTAAAGCTAATTTAAATAAGTTTAAGAAGAGCATTTTGAGTAAAGAGCACCCTCTTAATTTTTTTGTTAGGAAACAGAAATATAAGACGCAAAAACAATTCCAACTATGGTTTGTCAATAAGAAATAAGTTAGTTTAAGTGCCTTTGAAAAATTATGGTTAATTGTTCCTAAACCAAATTTTCGTAATTTTTTTTAATGTTTAGTCATAAGCAAAATATACTAGTAGTTTTGTTCAAATTGAATATCTTTAATATTTTCCTGTAACAATAGCACCTAACTTGCGAAGTTAAGACCACGATCATACAAACAGGTCTGGAAACTTGTATACCGTTTATATGAGCGCTTGTGTCCTCCTTATTGACGCTGTTTTTACTTCCAAACTTAAATCAATAGGGAGAGGAACACTAGAGGCGGATCCAAGGGTAAAGCATAAATCCTGGATGACAGATGAGATTCTTGGGCTGATTGAATAGAGGAGAGAATGTAAAGGGAGCGATCCTGACGGTTATAACGACAAATCAGAAATAAGATCCGTGAAGCTGTAGAAGCAGAAGCTTTTGAGAAATACCAAGAAATCGAAGAGTTGCAAAGCCGGTACGATATGTTTAACTTGCACAAGATAATTAAAGAATATAATTTTATAAAGATTAACTTCGTCGTAAAAATCCTCTTTTTTTTTGTTATTTCGGTAAGAGTTTAATTTAGTTCCTTAAAAAAGTAGTACCATTTGACACCAGCTGGCTGAGCTATAAGGATTGCGGATATTTCTGATAACAGCAATTAAGGAATTGTAGTGTTTCTGATTCTTGATTAGTATTTCTGATTATAGTTTGAGTAATTGATTATCTTTCCTTAGTTTTTGCAATTAGTCATTAATTAATGTTCCAATCATTAATCATCAGTTAATCTTCATCAATCATTAATTAATATCCCGTTCATCGCTACGCAGTCTCCGATCAATTGTTAAGCGGTCTCTGATTAATCGTTAGTCTCAGATTGATCTTTAATCAGTCTCAGATTGATCTTTAATCAGTCTCAGATTGATCTTTAATCAGTCTCGGATTAATCGTTAATCAGTCTCGGATTAATCGTTAATCAGTCTCGGATTAATCGTTAATCAGTCTCGGATTAATCGTTAATCAGACTCTGATTGATCTTTAATCAGTCTCAGATTAATCGTTAATCAGTCTCGGATTAATCGTTAATCAGTCTCGAATTAATCGTTAATCAGTCTCAGATTAATCGTTAATCAGTCTCGGATTTATCGTTAATCAGACTCAGATTGATCTTTAATCAGTCTCAGATTAATCGTTAATCAGTCTCGGATTAATCGTTAATCAGACTCTGATTGATCTTTAATCAGTCTCAGATTAATCGTTAATCAGTCTCGGATTAATCGTTAATCAGTCTCGAATTAATCGTTAATCAGTCTCAGATTAATCGTTAATCAGTCTCGGATTTATCGTTAATCAGACTCAGATTGATCTTTAATCAGTCTCAGATTAATCGTTAATCAGTCTCGGATTAATCGTTAATCAGTCTCGGATTAATCATTAATCAGACTCAGATTGATCTTTAATCAGTCTCAGATTAATCGTTAATCAGTCTCGGATTAATCGTTAATCAGTCTCAGATTAATCGTTCATCAGTCTCGGATTAATCGTTAATCAGACTCAGATTGATCTTTAATCAGTCTCAGATTAATCGTTAATCAGTCTCGGATTAATCTTTAATCAGCCTTCCTTATAATTCTTTTAATTTGTTCTTCATTTTTGATTAATCCTAATTAAAATTGCTCTTCCCTTTATTTAATATTTAGTAAATTGCAATTAATCGCTAAGAACTTTTTGATTAATTTTTAATCTTTTCGGATTAATTAAATTCGGATTTGAATTTCTTTGTATTTCAGATGACTTTCAAAGAAGGAAACATAATGATGGAAAACAGTCTAGGGTCAACAGGACACTCTCCCGATCCGATCAGCATAAATCAACATCGGATAAAATCCAACAAGACGGATTTCCTAACGGAATACGTAGGTTTTTTTTCATTTTAAAATTCCCAGAAACAGTTCTCGCTAAGGATTTTTTTTCCCTTTATTTGCAGGATGCAGGATTTTCGAAGGACGGAATAAAAGTAATGAAGGATTTAGCATTTAATAAAAGTAAGTAAAAGAAAGGAGAGATTTTTTACAAAGCGTTCAAGTCAAACGGTTGCCTAATCGAAAATCCTAAGGCGTTATCCGATTTCTGTTTTCAAAAAAGAAATCGTTTTATGATTTTTAATTTAGGAAATTAATTAAGAAATAATTTGAATTCTTTTTAATGTTCTTTTATTAAAAAAATCTTCCTTTAAGGCTTAAAAGGGGGGAAAAATTCGATAAATACGAAATTATGGTAAAAACGGTAACCGAAACTTTGACGTCAATTTTCCAATACAAACAGAAAAAGTCAGCAACTACCGTCGGTAAACATCGTAAAAACAAAGAATGAAGAAAGGAAAAAAAAAAAGCGAAAGAGAAAAAAAGAAAAATATATGTATCGTAAACGAGATGTTATGGAAGTTTAGTTCTCCAGGAGCGATGCTAGCGCTCCGTATTTCATAATCAACATTGAATTCCATGAATAGAGCAGACAGTCGTCCGAGAGAAGTTGGCAGCCGTGGACGGGTGCCGCCGGTTATTTTTTCAATTTGTACGATGTATGCGATCGTTTCGTAACGGTGGGGAGTTGGTTTAATTTTTTTTTTTTTACTTTGGATTACGAAAAAAAAAAACTTGGATTAACAGTGTTTTTAAGGTAAAAAAAAAAAATTAAAAATTGGTTAGTAATGAAATTATGGAAATATGTATCGTTTTGTGTAAAAAAAAGAGCGAAAGTCAGGCTAATTGTCAGTTGATCAAAACAAATGTCATTTTTTTTTCCCGTCAAAACAAATGAAAATTTTAAACTTTCTAAATGTGTCAAAAAAGATAAAAAATGTACGGATCATGTTTAGAATTTTTTAAAGATATTTAAAAAAAAAAATAGTGAGGGTGGTTGAGGATGGTGATGTTGGTGATAGTGGAGTTGATAAGATGTGGTGTGAGGATGACAATTACGAGGATGTTGGTGACTTGAGGATGATGCTGATGATAATGGATATGCTAGTGGTGGTAGATGTCGGAGAATAGGGGTTGGACTGGATGCTAAGTGGTTGTGCTTTAGCATCGTCATTATTGTTTATTATGATCATATTTTCTTCATGAAATCGACTCCCTCTAAATTTTCTATTAGAAAATATTTGAAGATAATTTAGAGGGAGTCGACTGATGATGATAATGACGAAGGTGGCAGTGATGATTGCTGAGCGTGACAGTGATGCAGAAGTAGAAGATGGTAGTGATCTGATGATATATATGATGGATGATGACAACAACGGATTACGCTGTTGGTGCTTTTGTTGCTCCTGATGCTATAATAAGCGAGATAGCGACGTCCTTCCAGTACCGAGGACGTCTTCAGGACGTCATGAGGATATTTATTGGACGTCCATTGGATTTGCCTATGTCCGCACTGATCCAAGAAGAGTCCTTTCGGCGCCGAATGGATATACCACGGATTTGGATATCCTGTGGATATCTAATAGACAATTCACAGGATGTCAAATGGATTGAAAAAGCTGTCTGGGAAGGTTTGGACGATGATGACGAGATGTTAGCACTGATGGCTTCGACGACAACGACGATGATGATGATGATGATTAAGATGATGAAAATGATGATGATGAAGATGATGATGGTGATGATGAAGATAATGATGAGATGAAAATGATGAAATTGATGAGGATGAAGATGATGGTGATGATGATGAAGGTGATGAAAATGATGATGATGATGATAGTAGGGAGGGCATCGTTATGCTACTGGTGGTGACTCTAACGCTAAATGATGTGTGATAATGAGGATGATAATGGCAACCGTGGTGAATTTTAATGCTGAACGAACCATGAAGATGACAATACGGTTATGGATATTGCACCGGATGATATTATAATGTTGATAATATATCCCGGATGATAATAATCTGATGATAAAGATGGTAACTAGACTGATGCTGCTGCTGATGGTGACGATGGCTGTGATGATAAGAGCAACGTTAATGTGAGGAACCGTACGAAAAAGAGATGCATAAATTATTTAAAAAAAAAATTATTTTTATATTATGTGAGGAATGTGCGATTCTGAATCGATGAATCAATTTTTGATCTAATTTTTCAAACTGTCTTAACACTTAGCTTATGGAGTGATCGAAATCGATTGTTCAAAAATCGGTTCACTCACCGAGTTTTTTTAAACTTTGGCACAGTAGGGGTTTTTCCATTAGCCGCGAGGAATCGAACCCCGATCTGTCCGTTTGCCGGACGGAAGCTCTACCTTTAAGCTAAGACTCCTCGTCAACATAAATATATAAAAATCAAGCATAAATTTTTTGAAAATTTCGTATAGATTATACAAAAAACTATGCTCAAAGAACCTAAATTTTTACCGGAAAATTTTTTTTTCATCCTCTTAATATAATTATGCATAAATAAGTATGCATAAAATGAAGAAAGCAAATGAAATATGCATAACATTTCCAAATTTTCGTGCTTTACAATTTTAAAAACTAAGATGCATAAATTATGCAAAAATTATGCTTATATAGACTTTCATGCTTAAAAAAATTATGCATATCCAGATTTTCATGCTTAAAAAAGTTATGCATATTCAAATTTATGCACAAACTTAGCAAACATTATTCGTGTCAAAACACGAAATGTTTGCATTAATTATACAAAAACAATACATTTTTTATATAAATTTTTTGCATTTATTTCGCAAAAATTTTATATATTTTTTGCATCACTTTTTCGTGAAGTAAAATCGTCATGATGTTTCAGGACCACTACCCATCTGCAAACGAATTGTCGATTGCAAACTTATCAATCAATCCGTAATACACCCTAATTAATTATTAATCCGAAATACGCTTTTGTTATCATCAGCAGTATCATCTTTCATCAACACGATTCTACAACAGTTTATAATCCCGGTAAAATAATATTTGCACAATGATCCTAATGAAAAGCGGTAGGAAAAAAAAAAATCATTCGGGGACGAATGAAAAACCCTCCCCGAATGAAGAAGTGTTGAACAAGGTGATTTTAGTCAGGAAGTTGATGAAGTGGAGAATTGGATATATATAAAGTTAGTTTGCCCATACGGGGGATTTAATCCAATTACCCCGTGAGGGAAAATTTTCCGTTTTTCCCTCAAAAAAGAAAATATGTTTTTTTCCTTCTTTTTTTTTTATGTAATATATATATTTTTTTATTACATTATATATTTTCGTTAAATTAACGGTTTTTGATTAATATATAAAAAAAAAAGGGGGAAAGAAAAATACGGTATTAATTTGATTAATTAACAAGAATGAAAATATGATTTACGAAAGGAGATTCATCATCATCTTCTCAAGTTTGTTATTTTCGCGTCCATTGATTAATTGAAATTGTGGCGATTTAAGTGTTTTTGAAGAGCCGTTTTGAAACTATTATGAAATTTATGATATAAATCTGTTATTCGAACTAATTTGGTTTTTTTTTTTATGTTTATTTTTATTATTTCGCGGTTGATTAAAAACTGTTCGCTCGTAATATCCTTCTGCGAGGTTTTCGCTATTAAATTGTTTTTAGTTGAGAGAACTTTTTAATGGAATTGCAAAAGTTGGGTTTAAGTTTTGTAAGAAACAAAAAAAAAAAAAATAGTTTATAAATGTTCTAGTTTTGTTAAATAGTGTAAAGACATCGTCAAAGATTTGTGAAGTTATCAGGGGAGTGGAAACTAGCGGAAAAGTCGACAAAATTATTTTAGATTTTGAAGATGTTTGGCCGATAGCGGTAAAGCAAAAGTAGTAATTTTGACTTGATTAATCTGATCACGTGATCAGTCTGACCGCATTGGATCAGATTAATATCCATGCATAAGAGGATGATGATCACTTGGCATCATCGATCTCAGTCTGATCTTCACTCGTTGATTTGGATCGCATTGTATCGGATCCGATCCTTACCGGTCAATCTGATCACACTTTTGTTCAAATTTACCGTCGCCCATTATTATTTTTGCACTTGATCAACCCAATGACCAAATCTGATCATATTAAACGGGAGGGGACTTTGCGTTTCATCCAAATTGCATTTCATCCAAAAAAATTTGGATGAAGAGCAAGAAAGTTAGTCAGCAGTTCATCGACAATTTTTTTTGTATGAAACGAATATTTCATCCAAAAATTTTATCCAAATCGAGCATTTCATCCAAAAAATTTTAGATGAAACGAATATCGGTTATTTTGCACTTTATTCAAATTGCTTTTAATCCGATAAAATTTGGATGAAGAGCAAATCAGCCTTTCTAGCATTTTTTCCAAATTGCTTTTCATCCAACAAAAAAAAAAAAAAAAAAAAAAAAAAAAAAAAAAATTGGATGAAAAGCAAGAAAGTTAAGTTATTAAGCAGTTCATGCAAAATGCATTTTATCCAAAACAATTTGGATGAAACAAGTATTGGTTGTTTTGCGTTTTATCCAAACAAAATTTGGATCAAACGTAAAACAGTCAGTATTTTTTTTTATCCAAAAATCTTTTTGGATGAAACAAATGAATCGTTAATTTGAAAAAGGGGACGTGTCCATGAAACTCCATTTTACAGGAGCAAGAAAAAACCTTTTAAAACGCAATTTGTAAACAAAAATAATTAAAATTATCACAGTATCAATAATAGAAAACTCTGTATACCTGATCGATCAACTCAAATAAATTAGTGTTAAATGATCTTTTTTTATGAATTTATGACTTGGACATGTCCCCTTTTTGAAAATATTAAATTTCATACGTGTTTTATAAGGGCAAAAATATTAATTCAAGTGCGGGACTTACATGTGTTACTAAAGAACGTTCCATGCATACCTTTTTACATCGATTTCTCAATTACACTAACTTAATCGTCTAGAAATTTGTTTTTAAAATAAAACATATTTTTTAACAACAAACTCACAAAGAAAAATAAATCGCTGCCTTCGAGTACGTTTTCATAGAGTAAACAAAAATTTTATTTTGGCTTTAAATTTCGTTTAAAGTTATCATCATTTTTTAATTCCTCTTTTTCTTTTCGCCTTATTTTTATTTCCACCGACATGTTTGGGCAAATCAAAATATTTGCATGTTCGTCTTTTTTTTTCGTAAAATAAAAAATTTTCAAACTTTAAACAAAGCCGCCGCTATTCATTTAGAGCAAAGTACTGAAAGGACATGTCCCCTTTTTGTAAAAAACGAATTTTAAAATAATTATTTTAATCCATTTCCGACTAACAAAAAAATTTAATATTTTATGACAACGTTGATTTTTTTAAGATCTATAATATGGCATAAAAATCTCATTTTTGAAAAAAAATGGACACGTCCCCTTTTTCAAACTAACGATTCAAATATTGACTATATTTGGCCAGATGTTTTGCCAATTTGGATAAAATGCAAAACAAACATTTTGGATTTCATCCAAATGACATTTCATTCAAAAAATTTTGGATGAAACGAATATTGCTTATTTTGCACTTCATCCAAATGGTTTTTCATCTAAAAAAAATTTGGATAAAAAGCAAGAAAGTTATTCAGTAGTTCATCCAAAATGCTTTTTATACAAAAAAATTTGGATAAAACAAATATTGGTTGTGTTGCGTTTTATTCAAAAAAATTTGGATCCAACGTAGAACAGTCAATATTTGTTTCATCCAAAATTTTTTGGGTGAAACGAATAATGACTGCATTCGGCCTGTTTGAATGTTTTGCCGATTTGGATAAAACCCGAAACGAAAATATTCGTTTCATCCAAATTTTTTTGGATGTAATGCCATTTGGATGAACCGCAATTTAGGATTATAAGTGCACACTGCGGTTTATCCAAATGCCATTTTATCCAAAAAATTTTGGATGAAACGAATATCGGTTATTTTGCACTTTTTCCAAATTGTTTTTGGATGAAGTGCCGTTTCATCCAAAATGAAACAAATATTGCTTATTTTACGTTAATTATTTTAAAAAAAATTGGATAAGACGCAAAACAATCAATATTCGTCTCTCGGGGTGGAGAATTTTTCAATCCCGAAATCCTTTGATTGGAAAAATGGATCCTGGATTAAAATTCCTAATATGGATTGCGGAATTAATCCGCATTCGGAAACCAGCCAAAAGTCTTTAAGCCATTGCCTTTTAAAAAAAAATTGAGAGATTACATGAATTGTTACAAAACGTCCAAAAATTTCCATATAAGAAAATTATAAAAACCTCAAACATAGAAAAATTTTAACTCACGACCAATTTACTTTTTATACGAGAAAATGATATTCATTATTCGGATTTTTACCGATTTTCTTGTTGATAATGCGCGTATCCACTTAATTTTAGCAAATTTAAGATTATCGGCCGAGCCTATTAGTATAATCATCTTTTTTTTTTTTTTTTTTTTGAAGACGCATTGATCAAATAACGTGTGAAATATGCAAACCTGTACCTGTTGAACCATAACCTATCATGCAATAAAGTTAACCGAAATTGCAGAAACCATATAGGCGGCTCTGAAATACGATATTTAAGAATTTACGGAAGTAATAATTATCGTGCACGGACCAAAATTGGCGTGTCGAAGTAAAAGTAAAAAAATAAAAAAAAATAAATAAAAACATCTTCAAGGGTGTATCGTATTTATATACCATATACGGAGTAAAACGATTATTGTTTATTATTCGCCTAATCGCCTTTTCTTTTATTTTTTTTCAGGTGCTCCCGATTAAGGATTAAAGAAGAAGAAAAAAAATGTCGCGTAAAAAAGTGTTTGAAAGTGTATAAGTGCGTTCGGGGTGTATTGTTTTTAAAAAAAATCGTACGGAAATAGTTTTTTTTTTTTTTTTCGATGAATTATTAGACTGCTCGTGTTAAATAATATTATGTGATGCCGGTGTGGTAAAACATGTTTTGTGGCGAGAAGCACACTTGAGCCGGAACGGTCTGCCATTGATACCGATAAAAATACCAACTTGACAAACAATGATGACGTCACAACTTACTTTCTTGATCTTGGTTTCACTTTCGACTCCTTCATGGCAGCAAGGTAGGCTAATCACGGTTTACCATAATTCATGTTAAATTAATTTTTTTTTTCGGGGGTACCTTAAAGTACCTGCATTTTTTTTCTGTAATTAATATGGTCGGAAAGAAGAAGCGGTTAAATTTTTTTTTTTTTTTAAAGAAAATGAAGCGATTAAGTTAACTATTTACGGTTTAACGTCAGCGATCTGGAAGAATTATCCCCTCCTCTCTTTTTTTTTTTTGGAGGGGGTAAATGTCGGGAACTTTCGGTTCATTAACTTTTTCTTTCTCCGACTTCACTGCATAATTCATTGCTTTGCTTGTGTGTATTGGTATGAGACAATTTATGCTGGAATTTAGATTTTAAAATAGACGTACCGTGTCGATGCGTATATGGCGGTGGTATGTGACCGTTTTTAGCTCATTTCAATGAATAAAATTTAGGGCAGATTAATATTTTCACTCCGGTTCTGATTTGGCGGAAATATTTGAATGAACAGCATAATTTTTTTGGAGACTATGATAATTGTTTTGAGTTGACGCTATGGCTCATTTTGCCTAAAAAAAATTTTCTTAAGCTATTTTTCTGTAAAAAGATTTTAATTTTCTTAAAATTTTTTTTTTAATCTATTAAAAAAAAAAAGAAAGAAAGAAAGAAAAACTTCCTAATTAATTTTTCCAAGAAATTTCCTAATCCATTTTTCCAAAAAAAATCCTAATCTATTTTTCCTAAAAAATTTCTTTCCTAATCCATTTGTATTATATTTATGGTGTTCTTCACTTTTCCAAAAGGGATAGATTTGATGGGAATATCCAATTAATTAGGTAGGGGAGGTTGTTGAACAGTACGTTCATCCAAAATAACTGTTAAAAACCATGTTCAGCGAACGTCTTAACCCAACATGTTAACCCAAAGCGTTTGCTCACAAAAATCCCCTTGATAAGCTCCTAAACAACTTTTTGTCATATTTCCATTGTTTTCCCTGACATTCAAGTTAACACGTGAGCCGATATTTTCTTTTAACATGTTCGTCCAAGAACATGGAAATGCGAATTCTTCTAAGAAAACGTTAGATGTTGGAATATATTTAGTTAGACATAACATGTTGCATGTTAGAACATGTTTAGTTTGACTTAACATGTTGAACGTTGGAACGTGTTTCGTTCAACTTAACATGTTAAATGTTGAACAAGTTTTGTAGGTGTTGAGCGTTGGAACATGTTTAGTTCGACTTGACATGTAGTAAAATGTTGAACAAGTTTTGTAGGTGTTGAGCGTTGGAACATGTTTAGTTCGACTTGACATGTAGTAAAATGTTGAACATGTTTTGTAGATGTTGAAAGTTGGAACCTGTTAAGTTCAACTTGACATGTTAAATGTTGAACAAGTTTTGTAGGTGTTGAACGTTGGAACATGTTTAGTTTGATTTAACATGTTAAATGCTGAACATGTTTTGTACGTTTTGAATGTTGGAACAAGTTAAGCTCTAAAGCGGTTATCTGACACTGGTTTACTGACATTTCCTTCATTTTGTCAGTGGGCATTTTTTGCAAAATGTTAGCCAACATTTAATTAACATGTTCAGTCCAACAGTCTGGGGGAAAATTCTAGTTAAAACAAAGTACAACATGAATTAGGAGTCAGGAAGTAATCAGCAATATTATCTGACTTAATATGCCCTAGCATTTTAACATGTCAAAACATGATAGGTAACTTATTTTTTAGTGTATGTTAGTTAACCATATATGTTAATTTGTATTTTACATGTTATAAAGTTTAACATGTTAACCTATCTCTATGAACAGGTTATATTAACGTGTTATAATGTTTAACATGTTAACCTGTCTCTATTAGCAGGTTATATTAACATGTTACCTCATCTCTACTAACAAATTGTATGAAAATGTTATAATGTTTAACATGTTAACCTATCTTTATTTACAGGTTACATTAACATGTTTAATATATTAAACATTTCTATATTAATCACTAAATTAGCTACCGTAGTTTTAACATGTTATAGTGTTAACTAACATGTTTATCTGTCAGAATGTTTAGTAATATTTTAAATCTGTAGACCTGTCAAACATGTTGTTTAACATGTCAGGCAACATGTTAACTAACATGTTGGTGCAAAATTGATTCCTTCCATAAAAGTTTTTTTCTAATGCGCCTTTAATTTTTTCCCTCACTTCATCCGCTTTTCATCGGTCAATTTTTTTTTTTTTTTCCTGAACGAAATCCAACCCCCATCGTAGCTTTTTTTTTTAAAAAGGTGATATAAACGCTACGTTCTCTCTTTTTTCCTGTCTGTGCACACATATCCAATTGCAACCACGTTTTTCATTTACTTGACAACCCCAAATATAACAAAAACACATTTTCCCCTTTGACTACGGCACCGTATGATTTCCCTTTTTTTCCCTCTTACACACACAGACTCACATATATATATCCCTCCTCTTCGGGAAAATCAAATATGGGATCTCGCCTCAGGAAAATCGTTGAAACCTATAAATGTTACATTTCCCGTTGACAGTTATCAGGGAATTCCCGAAGACACGTTGACCTGTCTCTCTCTCTCTCTCTTTTTTTTTCTTTTTTTCTAAATCAGTTCTTTGAAAAAAAAAAAAAAAAACTTGGAAAGAACTCAAAAAAGAAATAAAAGAATCTGCCGGATTTTTCATACGTAGAAAAATATTTTTTTTCTCTCCCCTTTTCTCTTCCTTTTATTCGGAATTCTCTCATATTTCATATTTCCTTTCTTTTCAGATTTTGTTTCCATTAGTAAAAAAAAAAAAAAAAAAAAATCATGGCGGTAACATTAGTGTTCTCGGATATGGTATACCATTGCACAATATCGTTCATTGAATATTCCAGATAACAATGCCTGAACGACAAAAAGGAGGCAGTATAACAAAAAAATTAAAAAAAAAAGATCTCACGGTTTTGGATGAAATAATACATTAAAATTACTTAAACCTATTGCGACTTCCTATCTCTCATTGTAATTAGAAATAGTCGACCTAAATATCCCCGGCGCAAGCATTCGATCATCTGAATAATATTTTTTTTTTTTTAATTTCCACACACTTTGTTGTCTTTCAGTGCGTAACGGATTTTTTTTATAATATTAAATCTAATAATAATTGTAAAAAAAATAAAAAAATAATTACACCCGATTATTATTGCGCAACCGCCCCCCCTGAGACTCATCCGTCTGGAATGAGAAATCCTCCGGATCGAAATCGCATGCATAAAAAATAAAAAAAAAAGAGATAAGAACCGCTAATTGCAATTATCGGAGTGTCTGTGTGTCTGGGCCCGAGTATATGTGTCACGCAACAAAAACCGGAGCTACTTTGGTTACAAAATTCCCCCCTCGGGTCATCCCAGTCAAGTGGAGATCATCTCCATATTTCCTTGATATCTAGGTCAAATTCGGAGTCATGATTGGCTATTTTGAATTTTTATTGACGATTTTGTGGTTTTTAATTAATACCGCCTTGGGGTAGGTTCGGGATGGTTTCGTAATCGAGATGATAGCAAAAATTCTAAAAAAAGAATTTTTTTTAAAGCAAGAAAAAGCTCGGAGGAAAAAAAAAAAAAAAAAAAAAAAAAAAGAGTCTGCGAAATTTAGAAAATTAAAATGTCGAGGAGTGGAGTTTATAGAAAAAAGCAAGTCGAGTGTTTTTTTTTTTTTTTTTTTTTTTTTTTTTTTAATGCTTTGATGTATTTTTTTTTCTAACCGCTTTTTTCGGCTCCCATTCGATGGTTGAAAATTGTGCGGATTTAACCGCGGACGCAATAGACGTCAAACGTTCCTGACAGGTCATTTTCGATTATTTCACAAAGATGGAGTTTGAAATCTTTTTTTTTAAAAAAAAAAGCATACGACCCGAGGAATTGCTGAAATGCACGTTTTGACAGGACATATCTTGTAGAAGCTTCGAACGATCGTTGAGCTCGAAGCGATTTGCGATGACGCAACCTTATTTACGATAAAAAAAATGTCTGGCAGACGGTTTCAATATCTGCCGTCCCGAAATTTCATTCTGAAATAATATGGAGGTTGCGAGGCCGGTGCCGAAACCAAGGCCGGCTGGGATCCGATTCGGATTCAATATAATTTCCCAGAATCCATGGGGTGAAAGAGGCAAAAATGATCGTTTCCGTTTCTAATATTTAGCTTATGGGAGCAAAAGAAACGGTTCCGTTTCTGAACTTACATAAGCTAAACATAGGCGCTCCAAAAACGTTTCTGCCCCCTGGATAGGCTGGAGCGGCAGGTCGTTACAGGATTTTTTTTGGGGGGTTCCGCTGATTTTTTTATGCATTATTTAAGCATAATTATGTTGCAGGTGAATAAAATAATTCTCTGTCTTTTTATACATTATTTATGCTTTTTTTATGTATGTCTAATTTTTTTGCATAATTTATACATTAATTTCATATAATTTGTGCATCTCTTTTTTCATGCGGGTTAAACCTTCATTTTATTTTTGGCAGCGCCCTTTCAAATAGCATCTCCCTTACGAAAAAAGATGCATAAATTATATAAAAATTATGTATAAATTATACAAAAAACTGGACGTATATAAAAAATGCATAAATCATGTATACAGAACTTAATTTTTTTTTACCTGAAAACTTGTTTTATCTTCAAATACAATTACGGATAAGTTATACATAAATAAGTATGCATAAATAAGAGCATAGATATTTATGCATAAGTAAGTTATGCATAAATAAGCTATGCATAAAATAGAGAAAAAAATTGGGGTTAATATGGAGGCTAAAATGCAACGTTTCCGTACTGTGTCATTTTCAAATTCAAAAATTCCTGATTCACTCTATTTTATAGGTTATGGGCCCACAAGAATATATTTTTTAATATTTTTTGCAAAATAATTGCAAAAAAATTATTGCAATGCATATAAAATAATTTGCAAAAACTCTATACACTTTTTCGTACGGGGGGGCTTAAAAAAATAGCCTAATCAAGCATCACGGGAAATGGGATCGGAATAGGAATCGGAATCAGTTCTCCATCCCCGCCTGCATGGTGCAGGATGTGTGGATTTTATTATTCAGGTTTCGAATATGTCAATAGCCTGAATACCTTTTTAACATACGTAACTGATACGTGTAAATGTTGTATCCATGATTGTTATATTATTATTGACTAGAATATTAATAAACTTTCCAAATGATTTTTTTTTTTGTTACGTAAAAAGAGAATAAAAAAAATGTCATTTTAAATTGTGTCGTGTTGGTCACTCGCGTTCGGTCAATCGAAGTTTGTTTCGTTATTAAATTAACCTAATTTTTTATTTATGAAATTCCGAAAAAAGTCTACTAAGCTTTTTTTGTCGTTTTAATCGGCGCCTGGGGAGGCGATCATCGAAAACGACGAAAACCGGTATAGAGAAAAAAAATCCGAAAAAAAAAAAAAGAAAAGAAACCCGTGAAAATTATTCAAAAATGAAAACAGAGCTATAACTAATGTTTTATCATAACTTCGATTTGCTTTGCTTTAAAGATTTTAATTAATGACTTTTTTTTCTTAATGAATTGAATTTTCTTTTACGCTCTACAACGACAAATCCTAAGTCCTAAATATTTTTTCAACAATTGAGGAAAAAAATAAATAAAAAGTAAATCTTGTCTGAAAAAAAAAAATTCATTGCTCTATTAATTATCTTAATTATATCTGCTCAATAACCAAGCGCATGTATCTACAAATAGGCGAACGATTTCAAGGGGAAAAAAAAACCTGTAACGAAAGTTTTCAATTTTTTTTCCCCCTTCTTATTCCAAGTAAAATATTTTCATTTTAAATGAGAATGGAAGCAATGAAGGAAAAGAAATATATTTCCCTGACCCGTATAGAAATAAAAAAAAAACCAATTAAAGAATAAAAAAAAAATTTATCGATAAGAATAGCTTTCAAATACCATGAGTTGGAACAGTCATCCTGTACGTTCAGCCCTTTTTTTTTTTATTCCCCGGCTTTTTCACTTCTCTATTGAATTGAGGCAATTTGTTATCGACAACTCCGGTAAATTGAGAAGAATAGGTCGATAGCGACTACATTTTACAAAAAAGAAAAAAAAATCAAAGTCTTTTTTTTTTTTAAAGTGAATAAACTGTTAAAAATAATAAAATGAGACCATTTTTTTTAAGAAAGGCGCAGTCGTTGGAACACAAGCAAGAAGGTGGTCACGAATTTTTAGTGGAGTCCCGTAGGAAAAGAGTAATGCAAAAAAAATGCATAAATTTTTTGCAAAGTAAATGCAAAAAATGTATTCTTTTTTTGTTATCGTTTAGAAAAAAATTTGTACATGCATAATTTTGAAAAAATTTATACACATTTTTTTAAGCATGATCCACTCGAATGCATAATTCTTTCAAAGTTTATGCATATTTTTTTTAAGCACCAGAATTTAAACTGCATAATTTTTACAAAGTTTATGCATATAATTTTTTTAAATCATAAAGCAGGCAAATGCTTTTTCAACTTTTTTCCCCATTTTATGCATAATTTATGCACGATTATATTGCAGGATGAAAATAAATTTACCGGTAAAAAAATTTTTAGGTCTTCATCCATCATTTATGCATTTTTCATTATATATTCAATTTTTTGTATAATTTATGCACGATCTTTTTATGCATATCTTTTTCACAAGGGCCGAAAAAGGATCATAAATTATAATCATAAATTATAATATCGATGCCGGTGCCGATTTCGATTCCAATTACTGTGAAAAAGGAAAAATTTTTAATTCCGATTCCAAATTCAAATTACAATCGGCGCTGATTCCGATTCCGTTTCTAAATGGAAAAAATATTTCTTGATTCCGATTCCGATTCCGATTCTGCTTCTAATTCCGACACTGATTCTGTTTCAAACCTGATTCTGATTGTGATTCCAATCCCGATTCTGATTCCAACCCCAATTCTGCGTCTGATTCTGATTTGAATTCTAATTCTGATTCCAGAAGGAGAAAATATTTCTTAATTCTGTTTCCAATCTTGATTCTAGATCTGATTCTGATTCTGCTTCCAATCCCGATTCTGATTCCAGAAGGAGAAAATATTTCTTGATTCTGTTTCCAATCCTGATTCTGATTCCAGTCCTGATTCTGATTCTGATTCTGATTCTGCTTCCAATCCCGATTCTGATTCCAGAAGGAGAAAACATTTCTTAATTCTGTTTCCAATCTTGATTCTAGATCTGATTCTGATTCTAATTCTGCTTCAATCCCGATTCTGATTCCAGAAGGAGAAAATATTTCTTGATTCTGTTTCCAATCCTGATTCTGATTCCAGTCCTGATTCTGATTCCAGTCCTGATTCTGATTCTGATTCTGATTCTGCTTCCAATCCCGATTCTGATTCCAGAAGGAGAAAACATTTCTTAATTCTGTTTCCAATCTTGATTCTAGATCTGATTCTGATTCTAATTCTGCTTCCAATCCCGATTCTGATTCCAGAAGGAGAAAATATTTCTTGATTCTGTTTCCAATCCTGATTCTGATTCCAGTCCTGATTCTGATTCCAGTCCTGATTCTGATTCCAGTCCTGATTCTGATTCCAGTCCTGATTCTGATTCTGATTCTGGTTCTGATTCTGATTCCAATCCAGATTCTGATTCTGATTCCAGATTGAGAAAATATTTCTTGATTCTATTTCCAATCCTGATTCTAATCCAGATTCTGATTCTGATTCCAGAGTGAGAAAATATTTCTTGATTCTGTTTCCAATCCTGATTCTGATTCCAGTCCTGATTCTGATTCCAATCCAGATTCTGATTCTGATTCCAGATTGAGAAAATATTTCTTGATTCTATTTCCAATCCTGATTCTAATCCAGATTCTGATTCTGATTCCAGAGTGAGAAAATATTTCTTAATTCTGTTTCCAATCCCGATTCTGATTCCAGATAAAGAAAATATTTCTTGATTCTGATTCTGATTCGGATTCCAATCCAGATTCTGATTCTGATTCCAGATAGAGAAAATATTTCTTGATTCTGTTTACAATCCTGATTCTGATTCCAGATAAAGAAAATATTTCTTGATTCTGATTCTGATTCGGATTCCAATCCAGATTCTGATTCCAATCCAGAATCTGATTCTGATTCCAGATTGAGAAAATATTTCTTGCTTCTTATTCTGATTCTGATTCTGATTCTGTTTCCAATCCAGAATCTGATTCTGATTCCAGATTGAGAAAATATTTCTTGATTCTGATTCTGATTCTGATTCCGATTCCAATCATTCTGCATCTGATTCCAAATTGAGAAAATATTTCTTAATTTTATTTCCAATCCCGATTCTGATTCCAGATGGTAAAAATATTTCTCGATTTTGATTCTGATTCCGATCAGTTAACCATCATTTCAGTCTGATTCCAATAATTCCGATTAAAATCTTATCAGCATACCATCCTCTCATATTTCAAAATCTTTAGAATTTAAAAAAAAAAAAAAATTAGCCCATAAGAAGCACCGAATTCGGTGTTTTTGTTTGCTATGGATGAACAAAACGCTCAGTCACCTTGTAAATGAAAACCCGATCGAAATTTTCTAGTGATTTTTATATTTACAATCTCACGGTTTTAAAATCGCGTTCTAATAATAAATAGAAAAACAATAGAAGCAAAAATAAAAGTGGAAACCGTTAAGTCATGTTTGATTAAAGATGACCTCGAAAAATGGATGAGTCTTTATATGGACTTTTAAAAAAAAAAAAAAAATTATGTATAAAAATTGAAAGTGAGGGGGCACATTATAGAAAATATGAAAAAATAAATAAACGGAACGAATTTTTAAATTTTTTTTTTTTAAACTTCTGATATATCCGCGAAATCGTTTAAACTTCCATTACGTAAACCCGTGTAATATTAATTAAATCCATTATTGATTGGATCAAAGATTTATGTAGTTGAAATCCCGTTTTTCGAGAGGACAGAATTTCTGAAAAAAAAAATGATAAAAAACGAGTTTTATGCTTTAATTCGTTCATGGGGAAACGTCGTGGTTCCGGAATCGAAAAAAAAACGGATACCTTGAGACAAATTATTTCAGCAATGGGAAGAATTGTGAATTGTTTCGTTATTGTTATCTTTTTTTTTTTTTTCTTTTTTTGCAACCAAGGCGTCAAATCTTTTTTCCATTTTTTAAGTGATATGTCAATTATTTCGACATCCATTGCATTTTTTTTTTCTTCATTCCTTTCACCTGATTTTTGTTGTTATTTTATTTATTTTTTCTCAAGGTTTTAAATCAAACGGGTTCGACAGGGACGTGAGAAAACGATCATCGGACGCTGAAAAAAAAAATCCCTTTTTTTTTTTTTTATTATTATTTTAATTCTCTTTTATTACTTTTTTTTTTCTGGGAATGAAAAGGGAGAAATGCGCGATGATTGATGGAATAGGATCCTGGAGATTAAATGGATGGAGAATAGGATTCCGGATGATGTTTTTTTGCATGACATGTATAAGGAATAAAGTGAAAGGAAATAATCGGAAAACGTGGTTTTCGTTGGAAATCGATTCGCTTTTATTATCGAGATCTGTTATTACGAAATGGAATGGATTGGGACAGATTTTGCTATTTAAAATGGGTCAGCATACACGAATTCATTCCTTTTTTCTCTCCCTCTCTCTCTGAGTCCTTTTTTGGGATTTCGAGAGTAAGCCCTCCCTTTTTCTTCTTTTTGGAATATTTTATCGTTTTTTTTTTTTTTTTCGCTTCGTTCGATTTTTAACGTTTATTTTTCCTGACATGGGACGGTGTTTTTCCTCGGTGAAATGAGTGCTTGACGTAGGTAATTGTCGGTTATAAGTGACAAGTTGAAAAAAATCGGAACGGAAAATGGCGGGAGTTCTGAAGAATCATTGTTGTTGGTTATTCCGGAGCGCGAAGTTGACGTTCCCAAATTAACCTTTCCCGCCTGTAGGAGATCCGTGCGCCGGAGGTGAAATGACGTATCTCCATCGTAAATATCATTGCAGAATGAACACTTTTCTCCTCTAACGCTTAGACACTTTTCTCCCTTAGATTTTTTTTCATCTAACGCTTTTCTCAATTAGGGTGCTATTATGGAATGTTGGACCAACATGTTGGCACAACAAGTTGGACAAACATGTTGGACCAACTTGTTGTACCAACATGTTTGACAAACAAACGAATCGACTATTGCAGAATTTACTCGTACGCCGAAATTAGTGTGGAATGTTGGTCCAACATTCCATAGTGAATTTGCACCCTTATAAAATATAAAATTTTATAAAAATTTCGAAGAGAAAAGGTTTTAAAAAATTTTTATAAAAGTTTTATAGGGTGCAAATTCACTATGGAATGTTTGACCAACATTTTGGTACAAGTTGGACCAACATGTTGTACCAACTTGTTGCACCAACTTGTTAGTGAAGAATTGAATTTTGGCGTAGGAGTAAATTCTGCACTAGTTAAATTTATTCGTTTTTCAGACATGTTGGTACAAGTTGGTACAACATGTTCGTCCAACTTGTTGTACCAAAATGTTGGTACAACATTCCATAGTGAATTTTCACCCTTACCACGAAATAAGTGTGGAATGTTGGTACAATATGCAGATACAAGTTGGTACAAAATGTTGGTACAACATGTTGGTTCAACATTCCATAGTGGATTTGCACCCATAAAATTTTTTTTTTTTAGCAATTTTTAAGAAAAAGTTTTACAAAATTTTTATAAATTTTTTTTTTTATAAAAAAATTTGCACCGTTATTTACTATGGAATGTTGGACCAACATGTTGATGCAACAAGTTGGACAAACATGCTGAACCAACACTCCACACTAATTTCGGCGTAGTACTAAATTCTGCAATGGTCGATTCTTTCGTTTGTCAAACATGTTGGTAGAACAAGTTGGACAACATGTTGGCACAACAAGTTGGACAAACATGTTGGACCAACTTGTTGTACCAACATGTTTGACAAACAAACGAATCGACTATTGCAGAATTTACTCGTACGCCGAAATTAGTGTGGAATGTTGGTCCAACATTCCATAGTGAATTTGCACCCTTATAAAATATAAAATTTTATAAAAATTTCGAAGAGAAAAGGTTTTAAAAAATTTTTATAAAAGTTTTATAGGGTGCCAATTCACTATGGAATGTTTGACCAACATTTTGGTACAAGTTGGACCAACATGTTGTACCAACTTGTTGCACCAGCTTGTCAGTGAAGAATTGAATTTCGGCGTAGGAGTAAATTCTGCACTAGTTAAATCCATTCGTTTTTCAGACATGTTGGTACAAGTTGGTACAACATGTTCGTCCAACTTGTTGTACCAACATGTTGGTACAGTATTCCATAGTGAAATTGCACCCTTACCACGAAATAAGTGTGGAATGTTGGTACAACATGTAGATACAACAAGTTGGTACAAAATGTTGGTACAACATGTTGGTCCAACATTCCATAGTGGATTTGCACCCATAAAATTTTTTATTTTTTAGGAATTTTTAAGAAAAAGTTTTACAAAATTTTTTTTGCACCCTTATTTACTATGGAATGTTGGACCAACATGTTGATGCAACAAATTGGACAAACATGCTGGACCAACACTCCACATTAATTTCGGCGTTGTACTAAATTCTGCAATAGTTGATTCGTTCGTTTGTCAAACATGTTGGTAGAACAAGTTGGACAAACATGTTGTACCAACTCGTTGTACCAACATGTTGGTCCAACATTCCATAGTGACTTTGCACCCTATTGCAGAATTTGTTACAATTTGGACAAACATGTTATACCAACTTGTTGGAATGTTGGACGAACTTGTTGTACCAACATGTTTGACAGGCGAACGAATCGACTCCTGCAGAATTGACTCCTACGCCAAAATTAGTGTCGAATGTTGGTCCAACTTGTTGTACAACATGTTGTCCAACATTCCATAGTAAATTTGCACCCTTAAACACTTTTCTCCCTCTAACGCACAGACACTTTTCTCCCTTAGGTTTTTTTTTCCTCTAACGCTTTTCTCCCTTTAACACTTTCCTCTCCTTTATATTTTCTCCCTTAAACATTTTTCTCTTAGTTTTTCTTTTTCTAACGCCCAGAAACTTTTTTCCCTTAGATTTTGCTTTTCTTGAACGTTTTTCTCCCTCAAACATTTTCTTCCCTCTTAAATTTTTCTATCTCAAACATTTTGCAACCTCAACACTTATTTTCCAATCTTAAGTGTTTTTTTCGTCTCATTCGTTTATGTCCCTTCATAATTTTTCTGTCCTCATTCTCCCTCCTGATCTGGCAGCCTTGACTGCCAATCCCATCGCCCAAAGGTTTGCTCTTCTCCTGCTCCGATTTCCGTCGAGTCATATCTTTTAACAGTTACATTGTAAGCAACATCCTTTAAACACCCATTCATTTTATCATTTCCATACACCCTTGATCGCTTTTTATAGGATAAGACTTCACTTCTAATTATTGGGTTTTAATCCTCCCGATCGATTCTAATTAAATCAAACGCGCCGGAACTTTTCAACGCTCCCCGTTTCTATACTGTATAATTAACAATGGAAACTATAATTAGTTTTTAATGTTTTAATTTGCAGGCGCGTCAAAGGACAAACAAAACGAAATTAAATTTGCATTTCGCTATCTCCGACGACAAGAAAAAAAAAAAAAAAAAAAAAAAATATTTAAAAAAAATAAACAGCAAAGAAAAAAATTCCCGTGAGAGCAAAAGCTACAAAAGCTTTTAAATAATTCACAACGAAAACTTTCGTTTTTCTTTCAAAGGACGGACTTACTCTTAAAAAAAAAAAAAAAAAAAAAAAAAAAAAAAAAAAACCGAGCGCATCAATTTTTTCCCACGTTTTTTTTTACGACTGCTTTACCTCAAATGGAAATAACTTATCGACCGCAAAAATTTCGATCTGTAAAAAAAAAATTAGTTTCCGGTATGAATGACGAGGCGTCTAAATTTTTTTTGTTTGTTTTAGTCCGGACCTGATTCGTATTAATTTCCCTCGACTTTCTTGAAAAAAGTGTTGCTTTCATTTTGGATAACCATGACGAAATATTTTAATTATTTATGTGTCAGAGATTTTCTTGTTCGGGTTTTAATGCATTCCGCTTCTCTTTTGTGAAAAGCATCCCTAATGATGCTTAATAGTTTCAGATGAAGTCTTTATTTTCATTTTCCCTTTTTCCTCTTGAATAAGATCGTGTTGTAAAAGAGGAAAAAAGGGGAGGAAGAGAGAGAGAGAAGAAAAAAATTGTTTTTCTTTTGTTAGGGAATTAAAAAAAGGAAGCCGATTTTTCCTAACGCCGAGGTTTCGTGTTTCAAAAGGGAAGAAAAGCGATAGAAACGAAAAATGACGAAAATAAACGATAGACCTAATAAGCTCGAAAAGATGAAAACTGAAAAACCCTTTGCCAGTGAGCGATAATTATTTTTAAAAAACGAGGGTGCAAGATTCATGGCCAACGTGTTGAGTGAACATGTTGGACGAAAAATATGTTCTAGAAGTTAAACGAGAAGTAATGACGTCAAAAAGACGTCATCAGCCATGGTCACATTCTGGGACCATTTTACGAGTTAAAAAGACGTCAAATATGACGTCTTTAAAAATGACCGATAATACGATTTGTCAGTGGATGACGTCAAGAAGACGTCAAGATGACATTAGAATTTCGAAATCGAGGTGACGTCAATAGGACGACAATAAGACGTCACCCAGCCATTTGAACGTCGACAATGGTGGAAAAAAAGCCCTAAAAAAATGACCGTGTCCGATGACCAAAATGTGACGCGCCATTATGACATCATCTTTTTCGCTAGAAATGAGCGACGCGAATATGACGTCAAAAATAAAACCGGTCGTACTCTTATGACGTCATTTTGAAGCTTGGCGTGAAATCGTTCCGAAAAATGACCAAATCTGATGACGAGAATCTGACGCGTCACCACGACGTCATCGTTTTGGCTAGAATTGATAGGCGTCAATATTACGTCTTATTGACGTCAATGTGACGTCACCCAGACGTCAGAAATATTACCGGTCGTACTCTTTTAACTTTATTTCGACGCTTGGCGTAAAATCGTCCTGGAAAACGAACAAACCTGATGACGAAAATCCGACGTGTCACCACGACACGTCATCTTTTTCGCTAGGATTGAGTCACGCTAATATGACGTCAGAAATAATACCGGTCGTACTCTTTAGACGTCATTTTGTCGCTTGATGTAAAATCGCCCCGAAAAATGACCAAGCCTGATGACGAAAATCTGACGAGTCACCTTGACGTCATCTTTTTCCCTCAAACTGGAGATAGTGGGCTTTGATCTATTTTTTTTAAAAATCACTTGACCACGCCGTTACCCCCTCATGTATGCGTAAACTTTTATGGTCGCATGATTTTGAAAAACAGACTATCTGCATTGCTTAATTAGATTCCGCTTTTCTTTATCACCTCAAGCACTTAATCCTGGGTCCTAAGTTTTTTTTTTCTTTAATATTTTTGCAATGAATGAAAAAATTTTTTGGAACGACGACAACCCATTTGAACGTTTTTAAACGATAGAAAGTAGCCGTTTAATTTTAATTTTATTTTTTTCTCTGCCGCATCGAATTATCTGTAGCAATCGCATAATTTACGGGCATGACCTCGAAGATAAGAGACCGATTACGACGGAGAAATTTTTCGCCCCGTTTAAATTAAACTCATATCACCGCTTTATTCTATTTTTTTTTTTTTTCACATATGGACAATACCGATTCGCACGAAAAGATAAATGTGAGAATCCATTTTTTTTTTTTTTTTCGTTTTGTAAATAGACGGTGTCATTGATGAAAATTATAACATTAGATTTAAATACAAAAAAAAAATGTTTTTAAGATTTCGTTTTTTTTTTTAATAGCTTTATTATGGGAAGTTTTGCATGTATGGCGAAATTTTATTTTTGAAACAAAAAGAAAAAAAAATAAAGAAAACAGCGCTGATTGCCTTTTTCCTTTTTAAATTAAAGAAAAAAAGTTTCCATTACGTTCGTTTCAATCATTTACTTTTAATCTAGTGACATATTTTAATTAAAAATTTTCTAAACAAGACGAAGAGAGCTTCAAGGGATTTTTTCTTTTTATTTTGAAGGAAAAAGAAAATCGACAAGGGAAGCAAAGGAAATAAATGAAATATGACGGAAATAATTAACATTTTTTCCTGGAAGGAAAACAGATATCAAAAAAAAAAAAAAAAAAAAGATTAAAAATTCCGTTATTTTGTCTCGATAGTTGGATTTGTTTTCGTTATTTTTAAGCAGTTAACGTTTCATTCATTTTTTTTATTTTTTTATAGGTCTTTTTTTTTTGTTTTCCATGATTTTAATGATTACTTTTCCTTTCAATTTATTAGGGTGTCCCTTACTTTAAAAGTCGATCCTGCCCTTGCCACTTTGCTATATGGTGGCCCTGAAGGGTTAGCTATTTATTTTTAGCCCTCAGGAACCGACATGACATATATGTAGCGATCATTTTTTTAAAAGGTCAATTTAGATTTTAGGCCATGAACCGGTGCGCAACAAGTGAAGTAACCAGAGCGCTCTGCCTATACTGAGTTTGAGGATTAAGTGCCTTACCAGCTGATCATAATACTGCCGTGAAAAGCGGAATCGACCTACCGCACATCTCTGGGTTGGCCATGTTTGTTTATGTTTAGCTTATAAACAAACATGGCCAACCCAGAGATGTGCGATAGGTCGATTCCCCTTTTCACGGCAGAATACTAGGCTTATGAGGAATTTTTTTAAAGCTTTGATAATTTTCTTAAAAGTTCTCTTGGTCTCCCTAAATTTTTTGGCTTCATAAACCGTTGTTCTCCCTAAATCGTTCTCTTCCCTGGTTTTTTTTTCTCCCTAAATCGTTCTCTTCCCTGGTTTTTTTTCTCCCTAAATGCTTTTGCTCCTAGAATTGTTTTGCTCTTTAAATCGTTTTTGGCCTAAATGGTTTTCGTTCGTCTCCCTAAATGGTTTTGCTCTTTAAGTCGTTTTTCTCTCTAAATAGATTTGCTCCCTAAATAGTTTTGCTCCCTAATTTGTTTTCTCTCTAAATGGTTTCGCTCCTTAAGTCGTTCGCCTCCCTAAATACTTTTGCTCCCTAAGTCGTTTTTCTCTCCAAAAATGGTTTAGCCCCCTAACTCATTTTTCTCTAAATGGTTTTGCTCCCCAATTCATTTTTCTATTTATATGGTTTTTCTCCCTAAGTCGTTTTTCTACCAAAATAGTTTTGCTCCCTAATTTTTTTCTCTCTAAATAGTTTTGCTCCCTAAATCGTTTTTCTCTTAATATTTTTGCTCTCTAGTTCATTTTCTCCCTAAATGCTTTTACTTTTTGAATTGTTTTGCTCCTTTTGGCCTAAATGGTTTTGCTCTCTGAGTCGTTTTTCTCTCTAAATCGTTTAGCCCCTAATTCATTTTTCTCCCTTAATGGTTTTGCTCCCCAATTCATTTTTCTCTTTAAATGGTTTTTCTCCCTAAGTCGTTGTTCTACCAAAATAGTTTTGCTCCCTAAGTTGTATATCTCTAAATGGTTTTGCTCCTTTATTCCTTTTCTCCCCAAATCCTTTTGCCCCCAATATGTTTTTCTCCCTAAATCGCATACTAATACAATTTTTTTTTGGAGTAAGAATCGTGCAGTTAATTCTCGAGCAACGAATTTTTTGGAAAAAAAAAAAAAAAAAAAAAAAACGAACCTGAGACTCTTTGTTGATAATCAGCTGTTTCCAATTTGTTTTCTTCTCTCGTGACGGGCATACCTAATTCATCACAATAAAATTTACTTTATTTTACGCAAGCCCAAAATAACGTGGGCAGTGGCACTTTTTTTTTTATTCATCATCATTATTATTAATAAGAAGAGCCTAATGTCATATATAATGATAATGATGGATGCTCGCGAGGTTACGAAAAAAAAAAAAAAAAAATTCGCTGTATCATTTATTTTTTCAGGGTGAGAAGAAGAAGAAGAAAAAAAAAAAAAGAAGAAGTTTCGGGTTCTTTTACCTTTTTTTTATTGTCTACAGAGGACCTCAAAATCGGAATCGATTCCTTAGGCGTGAGGGGAATATTTTACGTGCGATGTGACCCAAAATTTAAAAGAAAAAAAAAAGATCATCGATAAATGATGTCAGAATATTGGGAAGTCGGGGAGTGGGTTGATCTCAAGGACTCATCCATGTCATCCACGACAATAATATCACTTTCTGTTATGTCATGGGATTGTTCTTTAAAAAAAAAAAAAGTTACAGTAAACCTGTCAGAATCATCCTCCTCTCGAAATAATTCTTCTTTTTTTCGCCATTAAATTGATTGCGAATGTAATTTCGTGAAAGAAAAAAAAAAGTTCACTTCTTTAGGGTGGAAAATAAAAAAATGTATATTTTTCCGCTTCTCGAATTCGTCACAAAGCTTTTATAAATTTTTTTTTTTCTTTTCTTTCTCTTTTTTTTTTTAAATTTCAAAAAAAAGGAAGTGCCTCTTTTTTTTTCGATTCGGAAAATAATCGAAGCGTGAATTTTCGGAACTTAATTAGCCGATAGGTTGACCCCCCTTTGGGGAAAGTCCGTTTGGTTTGGTTTAAATTAAGTAAAGAAATCGATAGTATTTCACGGGTGTTAACGGTACCGTGGACAAAGAAAAAAATAAAATTGCACGATTTGGAATTCCCTATTAGTTCAGGTTTGGTTAATTTTTTTTCTCTTTGCTTTTTTTAAAACAGAAGAAAAAAAAAGGAAAAGTTAAAAAATGTTTGGCATAGTACGCTTGACCTTGGGAATTAAACGTAAAAATTGAAACCGAAATTGAAGTTGTTTGGCTTTTTTTTGTTGAGTGAGGTTAAGGAATGTGTCTTCGTGAAATTGATTGTTTTACTTTTTATTGGTTTGGTAGAAAAGGTCATTTTTTTGACTCGTTTTTCGTTATAAAAGCCAAAATTGACCTTTTTTGGCTATAATTTTCTAACATGTTACTAAAACATGATTTTCGTGTCAGGTTAAACATGCACAGTGTTCATTATGTTGAACATAGTGCGTGGTGAGGCTTTTAGGTTCTTATGCGAACATGTTGAACGATCATGACGAATATGGAGAGAGATCACGATTAACATGTTAGAGAAACATGTGGAACATGACGCGCAGCAGTTTCTCTAACATGTGGAACATGTTGAACATGATCCACATGATGAGCAGGAGATTTTCTAACATGTGGAACATGCACAGTGTTGATTATGTTAAGAAACAATGGAAGAAACATGTTCCACATGTTAGAAAAATATGTGGAACATGATGAGCCGTAGTTCCTCTAACATATTCCACATGTTGATCATGTTCACATTATAAGCAGGAGTTTCTCTAACATGTTCCACATGTTAACATACATAATAAAAACATGTGGAACATGCACAGTGTTCATTATGTTAAACATAGTGAGTGGTGAGGCTTTTAGGTTCTTATGCGAACATGTTGGACGATCGTAGCGAACATGTTGAACGATCATGGAGAAGTCACTATTAACATGTTAGAGAAACATGCAGAACATGATGATCCGAAGTTTCTCTAACATGTTCCGCATGTTGAACATGATCCACATGATGAGCAGGAGATTTTCTAACATGTGAAACATGCACAGTGTTGATTATGTTAAGAAACATGTGGAAGAAACTTGTTCCACATGCTTTTCTAACATGTGGAACATGATGAGCAAGAGTTTCTGTAACATATTCCACATGTTGACCATGTTCCACATTATGAGCAGGAGTTTCTCTAACATGTTCCACATGTTTTTACAACATGTGGAACATGTACAGTATTCATTATGTTAAACATAGTGCTTGGTGAGGTTTTTAGGCTCTCATGCGAACATGTTGAACGATCATGGCGAATATGGAGAGAGATCACGATGAACATGTCAGAGAAACATGTGGAACATGATGAGCGAATACGACGAACATTGAGAATATGTCGAACTAATAACATGACATAATTACTGGTTGAACATGGCGGATATGACAAACATGTTATGTCGGATAAACATTTTCCTCAACAGGAAGATTCACAGATGGAAATATTGCCCCAAATGTTCACTGAACATGCCGGACAAATAACATGTTTTTTCAGTGAATTAGCGCCGTCGGGAGTAAAACTATTGAAAAGAGAAAGGAAAATTGGGTGAGGAAAAAAGCGTGAAGAAAACAATTAAAACAAAGGAAAATTACTGACGGAGGAAAAAATTGCAAGCAAATGACTGAAAACAGGGAGAGAAAAAAAATAAGAGAAATATTTTTTTTTTTTTTTTTGTAAATTTTTCCTCCAGGCGTCAGTTCGTTAAAAAAGTTGATAATCACGCGGCCTACAGTAAAGGAAGGAAGGAGGATGCTTAAAAATAATTAATGGAATCAACAGGGAAAAAAAAGGACGTATCCCACCCTGAATTACCAAGAAAAAAAAATATACATACTGAAATTCCAGGACGTTAATTTGAATCCCGAACCCTTTTGGGCATAAATCCGATTATATTCATTCCAACCGGGGAGAATGAGGTCCCCCGAGGAAACGGAAAATGAAAAAACCCATATATACCAATGATTTATTCAGGAAAATAATAGCAATATTTTTGATTAAATCGGAAAAAAAGGGATAATTTTTCCAGGATAATGTTGATATAAGGTGTTACGTAAGCGCACACACACACGGCAAACGTTTAAAAATTTTCCTTTCCCGACAGAAAAAAAATTGGAAAAAAATCGAAAACGGTGCACCTAATGGAAAAAAAAAAGAAGAAAATAAAAAGAAGAAAAACAAATAATATTATTTCGACTGTATATATCGGAATGAGATTATAACTTTTTGTTCGTTTCGGTATATTTACCCATGTTATTTTTTTTCGGTAGCAAATAGGATTTTACCGACGGAGGGAAAAAAAGTCCCTTCGTAAAAAAAACAGACCGACTTTATTTTTTTTATTTTTTTTTTTTTTTGAAGTTATGTTATCGAAAGTCGTGTTTGCTTTATTCTTATTGTACTTTTAACGACACATCATTCGGAAATAACACTCTTTGATTATTGTGTAAATGACGAGAGAAGTAGAAAAACTTGTAATAGAACAGTAATAAAAAAAGTTAAAATACTGTATATGCATAAATAAAAGGGAATGATTAAAAGATGAGTATTTCGACACCGGCGAAGCGTGTGTGTGTGGTGGTGGTTGGGTGTGTGAGTGGTAGTAGTGGTGTAAGAGGTGTAAGATTCAACATACGTTGGAGGAGCCGTCGTCGTCGTTCGTCGTCTTGGCATGTTGATAGAGGAAAAAAAAAAAACTTTTGAAAACTTAATATGTAATTCTTTCATAATTATATCAAGACACAAAAGAAGAAGCACAAATCTACTACTTTTTTTTTTATTTATTGTCTACTTGATATGTAATTATATTTGATATAATAGTTAGAATATGTAAATTGGAATATGTAATAGATGGGCCTAGTTTTTTCAATGATTTGGCGTTTTTTTTTGGTTTTTTAACTTTTTTATTTTTCGGTAGTCCGAAGACATGATGGGGCTTTTGTTCATTTTCCGATGTAGCGCAAAATGTTGACACCATTTTTCGAAGCTGCGACATGAGGGCGACATGCTTCTTAGCGTAAGAAACACATGTCGCAAACATGTTGCAGCATTAGAAACATGTCGCGAACAGGTTTCTTACGCTGCTGCATGTTGCGACAATTTTGGCGACGTGTTTCTAACGCTGCAACATGTTGGCGACAGGTTTCTAACGCTACAACATGTTGGCGACAAGCTTGGCGCTGCAACATGTTGGCGACATGTTTCTATCGCTGAAACATGTTGCGGACAAGTTTTTTACGCTGAAACATGTTGGCGAAGTGTTTCTAATGCTGTAACAAGTTGGAGACGTGTTTCTAACGTTGAAACATGTTGGCGACGTGTTTCTAACGCTGAAACATGTTGGCGACGTGTTTCTAACGCTGAAACAAGTTGGCGACAAGTTTCTATCGCTGAAACATGTTAACGGGCAAGCTTTTTACGCTGAAACATGTTGGCGATGTGTTTCTTACGCTGAAGTATGTTGGCGAGTGTTTCTAATGCTGAAACAAGTTGGGGACGTGTTTCTAACGCTGAAACATGTTGGCGACGTGTTTCTAACGCTGAAACAAGTTGGCGACAAGTTTCTATCGCTGAAACATGTTGGCGGGCAAGTTTTTTACGCTTAAACATGTTGGCGATGTGTTTCTTACGCTGAAGTATGTTGGCTTAGTGTTTCTAATTCTGAAACAAGTTGGGGTCGTGTTTCTAACGTTGAAACATGCTAACGACATGTTTCTAACGCTAAAAAATTTTGGCGACGTGTTTTTAACGCTGAAACAAGTTGGCGACAAGTTTCTATCACTGAAACATGTTGGCGGACAAGTTTTTTATGCTGAAGTACTATATGTTGGCGAGTGTTTCTAATGATGAAACAAGTTGGGGACGTGTTTCTATCGTTGAAACATGCTAACGACGTGTTTCTAACGCTAAAACATGTTGGCGACATGTGTCTAGCGCTGCAACATGTTGGCGACAAGTTTCTAATGCTGAAACATGTTCTCGCGACGTTCTAGCGACTTTTATTAGCAGATTTTGACTAGCGACCACTGTGGTTTGGTTCAAAACCTTGGTTCGGTCCGGTTCGAATTGCCAGCTCTTTGAAAAACCCCTCCTTCCTAATCTGCTCATTTAATACCTAACTGACTCCTTAACAGTGCTGCCACCTGGAAAATCATCCCCATTAACCAAAATCCTGGGATTCCCCGCGGCGTATAACATAACAACCCTATACATAACATAAAACCCCGTGTAGCATTTCCAATATTTCAGTTTCAAACTTTCCTAAATTGTTTCCCTATGACCCCGGAAACTAATACTTTTAGTTCCTAAAGTTACAAAACCCTCCCTTTGCCTCTCCTCCCTCCCCGCATATCAATACATTAAAAAAACGTACACGGTTAAAAAGTTTTTGGGTCGGTCAATAAAAGTGAATGGAAAATATTTAAAGAATTTTTTTTTCTTTTTTTTTCCGACGGAGAAAATCCGGTAAGGATGAAAAAAAGCGTGTGGTTACCATGACGACTAACGAGCGGACACTTAGGAAAAAGTTTAATGATTCCATCCACACTTTTTGATCCTCCATTCATATTCAGGAACCTTAAAGACGTTTTTTTTTCTTCTTCGGAAAAAAAAAAATTAGGGAAGCGTCTTTTTTCCAGGAAACAGATGTTTTAATTAACTTTTTTTTTTTTTTTCTCGAACTTATTTTAAAGGAGAGGTTATAGGACGGTAGGACGATGTCCTCCGGGTCAACGAATCTCATTTTCGAGGATCGTAATGAATCACTTTGGGTTTATTTTCTGCCCGTTGAACATGTTTAATGGGTGTACCGGGGAAGAAGAAGATCATGGGAGGTCTTTTAAAATCCGAAATAACCTTTAATTACACAAACTTTCACGTCGTCTGCGGAGAACAAAAAAAAAGAAAGGTTAAAAAAAAAAGAAAATTCTTGAGGAAGGAAATAAAAAAAATAAGGATTTTTATGGGAAGATAAAAGCTCGGTCTTGAGTTTTTGTTGTCTTGACTGCGGAATTTTATGTACAATAAAAATGATCGGCATTTTTTTATATATATAGGTTTAATAATGGAGATAAAATGAATAACATTTTTTTCGCAAAAAAAAAGGGAGAAGAAAAAACCGAGAATTTTCATTTTTCGTCACCAAGCAAGGTAAAGGACCAGGTGATTAACCCCGCGGGCATGACACCAGATTTAAATTTGCATTTTTTTGCGTAAAAAAATATATGGCTTTGGGTTTTTTTTTCTCAGGCTGAACCTCTTAAAACTCGTCCTGTTATTTTTAGCGACTGGAATTTACTTTTTTTTTTTATTTAGTCATTAGGTGTGTCATGTCTTGTAATAAGTTTTTTTTTCTTTCTCTTCGTTTTAAATGATTAAAAACGTTACAAAAAAATAAAAAAAAATATTATTTCTGCTTGTTACGAAGTGATGAGATCTGTTTTACACGAGAGTTAATGATAAATATGCGAATATATGCGGTTAGATAATCGTAAAATTATAGTAGTTTTTTTTTTTCTTTCGCCTTCTACTTGCTTCCATACTCGTTTGAGCCTGGGATTTTCGTCATAAATCTTAAAGTAAAAATACGAGATAAGTAATGTGGAAGGTGGTATAAAGTGAAGAAGAAAGTTTTGAGCGAGTTACGTGTAAATGAATTAGTCTCGTCTTTAAATATTCAAAATATTTACACTCGCCCAGACGAAAATCGGAGAAGACAATTTTCGGAATAAAATCGGAAATTTTCTAAAAACAAATCATTTTTGTTTATTCACATTTTGAGATAATTGCACAGTACATTGCCGGATCCCCTATGAAGTGTATGCTAGGGTGGATCAAAAACGCGAATTTTGACGTAGCACTACGTCTTGGGGAGCACCATGATGGTTTTGTCGTATCCGGTTGTCCGGTTGGTGTTTTGGACACCAAACATTAAAAAAGACGAATATTTCAGATAAATTTTTTAATAAAATTTTATCAAAAATCCTTGATGATTCTTAATCATTTTAAAAAATTGGCGAACATTGAGCGAACGAAAAAACATGCTCGTACATGTTGTCACGGAACATTCGTCACGCTCCTACAACATGCATGCATAATGAACATGCGCCAGCATGTTCATTATGCATGCGTTTTTTTTTTTTTTATTCAGCATGTTTGGTTCGGTCGATTTGGGCCCTAAGAAGCAAACACTCTGGTTTTTCGGCCATATTTGGTCCCAACTTTAGAAACATGTTTTACATGTTAACATGTTTAATGTAAAAGTTTTAACGTGTAAGCATTACATATGTTAAGGTATCATTTAACATGTTAACATTACACATGTTGACGTAGCATTTACATTTAACATTTAACATGTAAACGTAATACATGTTAAAGTAACATTCAACAGGTAAGCATAATACATGTTAAAGTAACATTTAACATTTAAAAATTACACATGCCAACGAAACACTGAACATGTGTTTACATTTTTCGTTAACATGTACACATGTTAACGAAACATTTAACATGTAAACATTATACATGCAAACGTTACATTTAACATATAAACTTTTCACATGTTAACATGTTTTATGTTAGTGTAACATTTCACATGTTAACATGTTTTATGTTAGTGTAACATTTCACATGTTAACATGTTTTATGTTAGTGTAACATTTCACATGTTAACATGTTTTATGTTAGTGTAACATTTCAAATGTTAACATGTTTTATGTTAGTGTAACATTTCACATGAAACATTAAACACGTTCAATCGATTGTTTCACATGTTAACATGTAAAAACATTTTTTCCCAGAAATACTCGTGCTCCAACCGATAAAAAGATCAAGTTGGATGGCAATGTTTGTTCAACATGTTCACCGAACCTGTTCAGTCTGTTCGCCGGTAGTGAAATTGAGCTCTGCATTTTTTTTCTCTCCGTCTCCACTTCTTCCCTTCCTCTTTTTCCCTTTCCCTCCCTTTCTCTTCTCAATATATTTCCCAACTCTTTTCACGACTGCAACCAAAAAAAAATAACGAGGAAAAAATTAAATAAAGAATCGAAAATTTTCCTCTTTCTATTCCTTTTCTCCCCTAATACCGTTTTGCAGAATAAAAAAAAAAAAAAAAAAAACGAAGAATTCCCTCCAATGAAAACCGATTAAAAAGCAGATTTTTCGCAGAAACTTCTTCCCGACCAAAAATTTCTTTTCACAAAAAAAACCCCCAGCTTTTTTTTTCTTTTTTCGTTACTTTCAAAAGGAGAAAGAAAAAAAAGGTTGAGAGTTTTATGCCACGTAAAAAGATCAAAGAAAACGTTCCATATTTATTTTTTTCTATACTTTTTTTTTCATAAATCGGATTTTTTTTTCTATGCAGCTAATGGATTTTGTAGTGGAATGTTATGTAGACTCTTTGAATTACGGCAAGTTCTTTGAATTCATCAAGATTTTCCGTTTTTCCCATCGTTATTCCCACGCCGCTTTTCCTTTAAAAAAAATGTTATCCTAAATTTCACCCCAATTGAAAATGACGAGAAGGATAATGATGATGAGGAAAGACAGAAACTCGAGACCGAGAGACGAGGGAAAGGGAAGCCGATTTCTCCGGTTTAAGGATCAAAGAGCGAAAATCGATTATTTTATTTCGCTGATTAAGTTTGACGAAGATCACACATCCTTCCTTTTGAGGATGAAAACCGGTTTCCTCAATTCGATAATGTCATTGTAATTATGGTTTTAGTTAATTACCCCCGGGGGTAGTCATGGCAACTTGATAATTTGCAGAAGTATTGAAAGACTAAACGGGTAATGGAAGGAGAGGGGGGAGGGGGTGGGGTTGGCCGCGGAGAGAAATAATAAAATTTCGAAAATGAGAACGGCCAAGAGCAGCTGTCGTGGGGTTTGACGTTTGAATAGGGGTTTTTGTGTGTTTCCGGAGTGGCCGGAGTCTTCTCTTCGTCAAAACATTTAGCCTCCTTTCCCCTCCCCCTCCCCCTCCGTGCTTTTCTCACCGGTTAATTCCCTCTTTTGCCTTGTCGTCGCGGTATATAGTATATATACCTTCAGCCAATTAGTTTCCCTCGTCGCTCCCTTTTAAAATGAATTATTATTGAATTTTAGCTGGAGTGGAGTTGTAGCTAAAGAGGAAAAGTTTCAAGATGGTCCCTTGTTTGCTTTATATTATAAAGGGCAAACGGGCCCTTTTCGAACTTGGTAACTCGTGCAAAGAGGAAAACAACCGGCTCAAACTTTTAGTCGACAGTAATAAATATCGCTTTCGGTCTTTCGTCGGTTAACATCAAAATAATTTAAAATGATGCTTTAGGATTAGTTTCTGAAATGTTGCCCTGGCAATTGAGAGAAGGGAACGAGATTTAAAAAAAAAAAAATTTCTTTGATTCCGAGTCAGCATATCATGAACATGTTGAAAGAACATGTTAAAAAAGGCACGGAGAATGTGCAGCAAAAGCCCGACGAATATTTTGGACAATCATACTGAATAATTTAGGCAAACAGACTTGGAAAACATGGGAACATGTTAAACGAAAATAATTAACATGTTGAATGACGAACATGTTGGACGAGCGTGACCGAAGTGTTACAATAACATGACGAAAATGTATTATACGGGTGTGACACGAAAATGTAAAGAGAACATGAAATACATGTTGAAAGAGCCTTGTGAACGTGCAGCTTGAGGCCTTACGAGCATGTTAGGCAAACATGGTGAACAATTAAACATTTAGGCAAACATGTTTTAAGGACATGACGAAAATGTTAGACAAAAACGGCAAACATGTTGACAAATATGTCGAATATGTTGAAAGAAAGCAATGTATTCAAAAACATGCTGAGCATGTTATAGGATCATGACAATCACAGGGCAAACATGTTGTAGGAGCATGTTCCCGTAATATGTTCGTCATTTTTCAAATTCTTCGCCATGCTTGTCTAACATGTTACACAAACATGACGAACGTAATTAACATATACAGTCTGAATCAAGATGACTTATGAGGTTATTCGAGTGCGTCTTTTAGGCTCTATATGAGCCTAGGATCATATGTGTTTCCCTTTTCTCATGCCGTTTTACCAACACAAGAATAAGGCGAACATGTTGAACGAGCACGGAGAACATGTTTTTAGGACCATGACAAATATAGAGGAAGAACGTGATGAACATGTCTAACGATAATGGCAAACATGTTGAAATTTTGGTTAAGTTTGACAAACGTGTCCGTTTAACATGTCGGATTTTCTTCAACATGCTCGAAAAAGCTTTTTGGGGACGGAAATTCACACCGATCATGTTCAGTGAGCATGTCCGGCGACGAGACGTGTTTAAAAGAAGCCTGACTACTTATGTAGAGGTTTCTTTACATGTTGCGGTTCATGTTGGGTAAAAATGTTCGTTCGACATGTTCACCCCTGCTCGACGGAAATGTTTGTTCAACATGTTCATCCAGCATGTTCGGCAGAAATATTCGTTCCACATGTTCACCCAACATGTTCTACGGAAATGTTCGTTCAACATGTTCCCCCAACATTTTCGATAGAAATGTTTTTTCAACATGTTCGATGGAAATACTCGTTTAACATGTTCACCCAACATTTTAGACGGAAACGTTCGTTCAACATGTTCGATGGAAATGTTCGTTCAACATGTTCACCCAACGTGTTCGACAAATGTGCGCTTCCGAATTTGTTTTTCACCCTTTTTCAACATTTCCCTCACGTTTTTCCAGCACGTTCTTAGTGAATTTCGTCCCTGACGGGAGCGAAAGAAACACACCAATTAATAACTAAATCTTCACGGAACATGTTCTAACATGTTCAAAGTGAAATCACACCCCATTATGATTGATTTTTCAATGATATGAGATTAGGCTTGCTTGGTTATTTTTAATTTTGAACAAACATTCCTTTTATAATAAGAATTCTTATTAATTCACCAGCATTAATAACTTTTTTTTTTTTTTTTGTTGTAGGTAAGTTGTCTTCATTAAAATCAAATAATCATCATCATCTAACTAAATGGAGGCAGGTTCCGTTTAAACATTTACAAATGCGATGCGTGTCATTTATAGGGTGGTCGCATAACTCATTATTTTTGTTTTTCTTTCGAAATCATTGTATGCTAATTTTTTCGAAACAAGAACAAAAAAAAAATTCCGTCATTCCCCTTTTTACCAGGAGAAGGCCAGGTACGTATTTTCAAGCTGCAATAATCTCAACTCAGTAAAACTTCATTGGTTACGATATCAAGCTTCAGGAGACGAAACGTTTAAAACTCTTTCGTCAAAAGGAAAAAAAAAATGAAAAAGTACAAGAAACATCGTTTAATGAGATCGCGTCTTATTCAATAAAAACGTCTCGATAATCATCTTTCGTTTTTGAAAAGGACTCGTCTTATTAAAAACGAATTCAAGAAAAAAAAAATTATTTCGAGTGTGTTTACAATGTTATCTCGATCGATGGCTTGAGAAAATTTTTTTTTTTTTTCGTTAGAAAGTATCGAACGGACGATTTTCAAGGTTCGAAAAAAAAAAATCGAATGTGGAAGATTGCGTAATCGAATTTCTCGTTAGGGAAGTTAAAAAAAAATCATCCGAGGTTTATGATTTTAATTACAAACCAACTGACACGAATAATTTACATATCTAAAAATTTTAACAAGACGGTATTTTCAATTTTATTAATTAATTTAATTAATTAATTAAGAGGACGGGGGATATGCTGTGTACATATACATACGCTTATTAAAATTGTATTGAGTTTGACGACCGGAAATTTTTTAATCGGTCGACCGGAAATATAACCGGTGACCATTTTTGCTTTTTCCGAGAGAGATATTTTGTATTTTATCGTCATATACACATTACATTTTTGATATTTATTCAAAATCGAGGAAGATCCATCCGTTTATTTTCCCACGACTTTTTTTTTTTTTTTTTTTGTTTTGTTTTGTTCTTCTTTTTATTTCCTCCACGTTTATTATCGTTATTATTTTTTTTGTATTGTCTGAAGAGATTTACTCTCAGGATCCGATGACGAGCTAATAAGATTATAATTTTTTTTTTTTTTTTTTTTTTTTTTTTTGCTTGTTCATTTTGATGTGAAATACATACTCGAGTCTGACTGACTTTTTTTTTCTTTTTTATATTTGCACAGTATTCTCATTACATTAGTTTGATTAGGATTATATAATGTAAAATGTTCAAGTATATAATGAATAATAGGGAAGATGATTCGGCAAATATAAATACGAATTTCCAAGTGCCTAGCAAATTGTTACACAAACAGAGAGGAATCAAAGAGTTCTTATGGAGGAAAATCGTTGAAAAATATAACCGAATTTTTGATTCAGGATTTGACTCCCAGGAGAAAAAAATCGAAGAAAATCATGATGAAAATGATTTGAATTTTTGACTTTATTTTATAATAATTATAAAAACATTCGGTAGTGGATATTGTCGACCATTCTAAAATATTCAACTAATTTTTGAAGTAGAAGGAAGAAAGTAAATAGGCAATACAAAGCATTATAAAAAATAAGAAGCAAAAAAAAAAGAAGGCGATAGGGTTCATAAACGGTTCATAAACAGTTCATAAACGGTTCATAAACGAAAAAATTCTGTTTATCTTAGCCGAAGATACAGCATTCAGTAGTGCAAAACTTGGCTGATGGAGCTCTACCGTGCACCTTTAATCATATGATCAAGACTTGTATCATATGATGACTTAAAAAAATTAAAATGATTTTCCCGCCAAGAACACTATTGGCCAGAAATTAAAAAACTAACTAATTAACGGTATCTTCCACTCCCGTAGTAAATTTAATTTTATAAAATTATTTTCCAGCCAAGTACACCCCCGTGGCGGAACTTCCAGAATATTGTAAAAAAAAAATAATACAATCCTTTTTCGGTCAATCGCACTACCGGGATTTCACAAACTGTATTTTCCTGGGGAAAGGATCCTTTCCCCAGGAAAATACATTTTCCTGGGGAAGATCCTGGGGAAAGGATCCTTTCCCCAGGAAAATACAGTACAGAAAATACGACCGTCGACGGTCGGGTTATTCCTAGGTCCCGAAGTTTCCTTGTAGGTAGAGTATCAACCCTGAATTTTTTCAGATTTTTTGAACGGCATCTTGAGGTGATATTAATTTTTTGCATGTGGGCCCCCACTGTAATTAAGTGTTACAACTAATCGCAAATTCCTGAAATCGCTCCCGAACTGTGATTAAAGCACCCATTACACAGTTGCCATGCCGTATCCCCCAGACCTCAGACCTGCTGACGGCTGCGATTATGGCCATTTTCGAATCCTTCTCCTTCCCCTCCATCCCCGACGTCAGCAAAAACCAAGCACTTGGACTACCCCTTTTCCCTGATGTTCTTGTGTGAAAAGTCCCGGGAAAACCTGAAAAGTCCCAGAAAATTTTTTTCCTTTAAATAAATGACAACTTAAAAAATTAACTCCCTCACATTTAATGGGGGATTTCAGGAAAAGTCGGGAAACAAACGAAACAAAATAATTCCCTAAAACGATTAAATATCACGCATTTCGCTCCAAAAAAAAAAAAAAAAAATATTCAAGAAAAGCATTTCGAAAAATTTCATTTTACTCCTCTTTTTAAAATTTAATTCAAAAGACAGCCGAAGAGAAAAGTAAAATGTATAATTCCTCCGGTTTTAAAAGCTTATTCTCCCCTTCTCGAGTTCCGAGAATTTTCGCGAAAAAAGGGATGACAGACGCAGAGACAGAGAAACGGGAAGAAAGTGTAAAATGACGACGACGGAGGAGGAAGAAGACCCGCGGAGGGAAGAGAAAAAAGGAGGAAAAGACGAAAAGTGGCGAGAAAATATATATAGAGAGAGCATGTCAGGGAATGCAGATTAGTTGTCAACAACATTTTAACAACAGCCGCAGCATCGGCAACGGTAGCACACGCTGAATCTACAACAAATTTAATTTGCAATCCGTGTGTTAATTACAAACGAGATAAAACGAGACAAGTCGTTTCCCTTACCCCTCCCCTCCCCTATCCTACCTCCTCCTTTCGCGTTATATATGGAAAAACGAAAAGGGAGCAGGGGGGGGGGGGGGTTCTACCGCATGCTTCCCGGGATATACGAAAAGCTTTTTGTGTGTTTGAGATTTTGATAAATGTTGAGGTTTGTTCGTCGAACGAGAGGGAATGCGGTAACGGATAACGAGTTTGAAATCATCCGCTAATTGACTTAATTAATGGTTTTCAAAATGAAATGATTTTCAGATCATAAAATCACATGGTATGAAAAAAAAAAAAAAATGAAAAGTACAAAACGCGACTGACTTTCACAATTTCTGCTATTGTCATAAGCCAAATAATATTAAAGAAAAATTATGTAATCCCAGCGAATGAATGTGGCACTTTTTTTATTTTTTTCGTTTTATTATTATCTTCTTAAGCGGTAGAATAATTTTAATTGTGTTGTATCATATGTTTCCTTACACACATGAGGGTCCATGCATTAATTTAACAAGAAAAAAAGATGACTTAATTGTAAGATTTTTTGTTTTTTTCCGCGCAATCATCGTGATACTTTTTAAATGGTTAATTTAATGTCTCACGCCTTTATTTGAATTAAAGATTAATTTCGCATGTGCTAAAAAAAAATTAAGATAGATGTTTTATTTAATCTTACGTAATTACATCCTAAACTGTAGAGCATTTTAGTGATGTATTGAATTTGGTGAGTAGAGTGGAGGTCTCGAAAGTAAAAATCTGCCAGATGATAGCCAATCTTCGACGCGGAGACGGCACTTGAAAGAAGAAGATTGAATTTGGTGATGCATTCAATTTCTTACCGTCCTTGCCCGACAAAGGCTAGTAGTCTTTGAGAACAGGGTGCTGAGGAAAATTCTTGGTCCAAGAGTAGACTTTATTACCGGACGTGTGCGTGTCAGATCTAATGGCGAGATCCGAAGACTCCCTGATCAGCCTTTTATTGCAAGTGTAATAACCTCAAGAAGGCTTCAATGGGACATGTCGCACGCCCGCTACCGACGAGGGCTATCAGCAGAGTCCTGGAGAACCGTCCTGAAAGCCCCAGGGCAGCGGGGAGACCTCGTCTGCGTTGGGAGGATAATGAACGCCGGTTGCGGGTTCCGTATTGGCGCCAGGCGGCACAAGATAGGCCCGGATGGCGGCGCACCTGTGTTGCGGCAGCAGGGCTTAAGCCCTGTTGGGTCGAAGAGGCGCGTGATGCTCCTCCCTCTCACTAACAATCCACGACCCGGCCATCAAAGTCAAAGACTCTACCTATAAAGAAACTTTTCCCGATAAAAGAATTTTGAAATTCCAAACAAGTTGATTTTCGAACCACCCTAACGGGCAATTATAGCCCCCCCCGTCCTCCTCACCCCCCACGAAACTTTGGACCCTTCGTTCTGGTTACCGACCCGGATCAACAAATTTTAAACTCAGTTTTTCAAAACTTTTATTATCTTGTTTCAGATTTTTCTTTATCATTGTAATTCCTTTCCCAAAAAATTTTCCCAAACAACTTTTTTTTTTATGGGGGGCAGGGGGGGGAAGAAATATTACGTTTAAGATAAAATGGTAAATACAGCTCGAAGGGAATAAGAAGGAAATAAGCAATACAAGACTTTGTGTGAGAGCTTCTGATTCTCCCCAAGTTTTCCTTTTATATTGTCGGGGAAAGGTTTTCTAAGCAAATGAAGTTTTAACTTGGGGGCAAGTTTTCTCCCTTTTCGTTTTGTAAATAACTAGACGAGAGGGAATCCGAAAAACCTTCATGTGGGATTTTCTCCCGTTACCTCATTTTACAGTAATCACGATCTACCATCTCTCCTCCCCTCCCCCAGGAAAAAAAGGGAAAGTTTTCCCCCTTTCCCAATTTCGTTTTTTTTTATTTGTAACGTTCGACGATCTTGTAAATCGATTCTCATGGAGCACGTTGTCGAGGGGGTTAAGTGAGTTCGGACGTTTTGAAGAATTGTGTAAATACAAGTTTTCCATTTTGAGGGAATGAACACCGTAGAGGCATAGAGAGAGAGAGTGGGGTGGAGGGTGGGGAGAACAAATGTAGAATGTTTATTTCCGCAACTTTTCTTTTTAGGTCAATGGGCTTAATTTTAATTTAATTGCTCCAATTTTTTTTTTTTTTTTTTTTTTTTTTGCGTTGGTCGCATTACACGAAAATTAATCTTTAATTAGATTGGCACGTGGAAAAAAAAAAGAATAAAATGAGCATTAGCCTTTGAATGAACGGGGGAAAGAATACGATGGGAAATACTTAAAAGAAGAAAAAAATCCTCTAAAGCGATTGCGATTTCAATTTTTATTTTTATTCTTGAAGGTTTTTCTTTAAAATGATCTTTTATTAACTCGGGGGAGATCAATCGGATTTTTTTTTTTTTTCTCCGAGTCGACTTTCGTCTTTCGCCATTTTTGACTTTCGTCTAAGCATGAAAAGAAGTAAAGTGCTCCCGATTTTATTATATTTATTCCCTTTCCGATTTTTAAAACATTCTGGAAATATGTAAATTTTTTTTTCCCCTGAAAGAAACATTTTGCTTTTGTACATTTGAAAGCCGCCCGGAAGCAAAGGGGCTGTTCGACGTTCATGATTGTTTACGTTTTATTAAAAGGTAAACATTGGGGTGACAGGTAAATTCCGAATTGCAAATGTCGATCAGTCGTTTCTTCTTCCCGTGCACTATTTATTTCAGATCGAAGACCTGTTTGTGAACCAGAATAAAAAAAACCAGATTTACAGTGCGTTGAATGCTCTTTAATTGGGTTGTTTAAATGTTTAACTAAGACTCAACTATTTTTGGCCGCCTTTCTCTCTCTTATGAATCTACGTTTTAAATAGTTATGGGCCCACTTTTTGTTACTTCCTCCTCTTGGTTCTTTATCTTGAGCTGGCTGTAGCTTATTAGTCTACGTTTTAAATAGTAGGTTATGGGCCCACTTTCTTGTTAGTTCCTCCTTTTCGTTCCTTATCTTGAACGGGTGTAGCTTATGAATCTCCCGTTTTTAAATAGTAGGTTATGGGCCCATTTTCCATAAAGTTTTACAACTTCGTTCCTTTATCTTGATTTAAGTGCAGTGCTTCCAGGTTCCATTGGGTTCTCGTCCTAGTAGATTGTAAGCCCACCGAAGAAAATTCTTTTAAAAGGATTTCACGTTCGAACAGGATTTCACAACCCCCCGCCGAAGCTGCATACTAATACTTCAATGATGACTATTTGTGACTTGGGATCGTGCATGCCTAGAAGCTTATGAATCTACGTTTTAAATAGCAGGTTATGGGCCCACTTTCTTCTAAGTTCCATTTCTTTGTTCCTTTATTTTGAGATGGGTGTAGTATTTCCAGTGGGTTCTCGTCCTAGTAGGTTATGGGCCCACCAAAGAAAATAAAAATTTACTAAGGAAACTTGGGGGCCCAGGAAAAAATGGCTTTTGTCCCTTCTTGGCTATGGGCTCGCGTTCATGCTTACTACGGAGCGCTGGGCTGCTTCCTTTTTTTCTCACGGTTTCTCGCCTTCTTTTCAAATCTCTAAATTTTTCCTTTTAAAACTGAATCGGGAAACGTTGGGGTAGTCATGGTTACAGTACGGTTTTTGTATTTACCTTTGGTTTATCTTCAACATTGGTTTCCTTATAACAACAGAAGAAAATCCAGGAGCAAGGCTTGCCTTCGAAATTCTCACACACATAGACACACGCAGCTAGCTCTCGCAATACCATTATTTACCAATGCCAGTGTTTACCTCCGTAACAACCTCCCCTTTGTTTTTTTTTCTCTCTTATTCTTTGCAAACTCCCGAGAAATCTGATAAAACCTTTTGTTACGTCATATTTTTTTTCCTTTTTTTTTTTAGGTTTCAGCTTCTTGAAAAAAAAAAAAAAAAAAAAATTATTATTCATCGTTTTTTTTTTTTTTTTTTCCTTTTCTTCGATCTTGGTAATTTATGAATAATTCCTTTGTAAATTAATTAAATTCATTTTAATTGATTAAACGCTTGAGCGGTTCGTTAAAGATTTCCGAAATCTGGGTGCGGGAGAAATTTTCGTGAGTGTAAAGGGAAAATCTGGGTCAGTTTTAAACGATTTGACCCAAATCGAAAAATATAGAGTAGTTCCTGGTATTTTGAAGGCGGTGAGGGGGTAGGTTTCTGGATCAGTGATGAGTTAACCCTTTGCCGGACGAATTTCGAATATATTTACAAAATTAAAGCACTAGGCCAAAGGGGCATTTAAAAAAAAGTGATGCGCCTGATATTGCTCAGTTATGCAACGGGTGATGCGAATTCAATTTTAATTTTTTTTAACTCGTTTCCCGAAAATTTTTTAATATTAATCGTATGAATTAAGGGGTTTTAGGGGTCGCTGATTCCGAATCTGAAACTAGTTTTTACGTGACGTTATAAACTTTTTCTAAAAAATAACACATGGATGTTGATTTATGTTTTCGGGCATCCTGATTTCAAATCTAACATCGGACTTTACGTAGGGGGCAAGTGCGGCTCTCAGAAAATTAATTCGCTTTAAATTAACTGCCTCCCTGAAAATTAACTTGTCTTTGTTTTTCAAAAACCGATTATTTTTCGAGTAATAATAATTAAGAAAACTGAAAATTTTTTAAGTTAACAGTCCGCCATCTTTATTTTCGATTTTTTCAAAATTTGGACTTTCGATTCAGAGTTAGCAGTTCAAAAAACCCCCCGAAACATTTAGTTTTTATTATTTTTATACTTATAAATGCCTCTACACAGAAAAAGCTGTTTTCTCATAAGCTAAACATAGGTGAAGGGTTCTTGTTAAATATTGCATGGACGGCGAAGGGTTAAGAATAAATGTACAATAAATATACTCATGCGAATTGTATATTTATACGATATATTTACAGAATACAAAATTTACAAACATCATTGACCATAACTTAAGGGAATCTAATGGTGCCCCTACTGTAAATCCATGGCCTACATTAATTTTCGCCAGTGGCGTCGCTAGGCCCTTTTTCGGGGGGCCATTGCCTCTCCAATGTCGGATTTTGCCCCCCCCCAATAATTTCGCATTTTCAATGCAAAAGGGCATTAGAAATCGATTTTAGGCCATGTTTTTTAAATTTTTTTTTCCTTTCGTCCCCTTTTCCACCAAATATGAAATGGCTAGCAACGCTACTGATATTCGCCTAATAAATTACCAAATTTGCAACGGTGTTGAGTCAAGGAATTAATCCCTGAAAAAGCAAAAATTTATATTTACATCCCTTCCCCCCCTCCCTCCAGCCCCCCGAAAAAAAGTTGGAAATGAAAATCAAAAAAAGTGGAAAGAGATTTTCAACAAACGAAATCCGATTTCGTTGGGTCTTTTCATCTGACCGCTTTTTGTATTCCATAACTTTTAAGCTTTTAAAAAAAAATACGCGGAATTTTTATATAAAAAAAAAAAAAAAAAAAAAAAAACAGCGCATCCAATTTTAGTTTAATCGACGTAAGCTTTACTAATTTCAAAGGTTAAAGGTGCGACTTACCGTTCGGGGAATATAAAAAAATAACAAAATTACCGTATCGGGATTATGCGTCATTAGACCCTGAAATTCATACGTGCAAAACCTTCCACCGGAAGACTATTCGCAAAAAAAAAAAAAAAAAAAAAAAAAAAACAAGAAGAAAAAGAAAAAAAATTTCTCTCACGAAGAGCAGCGACGACAAGCATGCGTGATGTTTCTATTTTGTATTGTTGCTAACTCGCAGGCATTTTTTTTTATCGATTGATTGATTGATCGATGGTATCAATTATAAATAATTGATTTACACGATAAACTTCGATAGTGAAAGGTTTCCTTTATTTTTTTTCTTCCCCCTTAAAAAAATTTTTTTTTTTTTATATTAAAACGTGATCGTTAATTTGTTTTTCTTCACTCGCTTTGCCCTTGATCGTTAACAAAAAAAAAAATTTACTTCATCCTCGAAATTTTTGAATTTATTAAATTGATATCGAAAAGGGGGGTGGGAAAAAATTTGAGTCGTTACAACTGGCGCCCAACCCGTTCCGCGATGGATTCGTTCCTATGTTTGATTAAAGCAAACAAAGATGGCTCCCGCCGCGAAATTGTTTCAGCGCAAAATACACACACATACACAGAAACGCAAAATGATTACTCAAATTACTTTCTCTCCCGGGCCCCGAATAATCTTAAAACACGATTCAGTGAATTTTGAGCACAATAGGACATGATTATCATGATTGTAATTAGATCCTCGTTTTCAAGTTTGTCGCATTTATTTCTGTAACGAACTTCCATTGTCGCCTTTAGAAAAAGAAAAAAAGTGCGTTGCCACGGCTTGCTTTTTTGCTTTTCCGTTTTCCTATCCTGTTTTTTTTTCCTTCTCTCGCTAAAAACTAACTTTTTTTTTTTGTAAGCCGAAACTAATTTTTAAAGGAAAATAAAAATCAACGAGGAGTCAAACTCATTAAACTTTGATTTGTCGTGTTTGTTGTACCGTGAAATAATATTGAAAAATAAAAAATGAGAAGGAAAAAATTATTGAAGAAATCTTTTTTTTTTTTTTTTTTAATTGCAGCGGCTCTTGCTTTTATTTTTGGGTTAATCGAGGGGAAAAGATAAATTTCGTAATGAATATTGCGATGGAATGTTTAATTTTAAATTAATTTTTAAAAATTTAAAAAAATAAAAGTCAGAAATTGAAAGTTGCAGTTTTTTGTGCGCCAAAGGCGCTCTTTTCAAGTTTTCCATTAAAATGCATTTGATGTCGGTGTCCGTCTACTCGCATTTTAATGCCATGCACCTTTTAAAGGGGGCCGTTTTGCAAAAAGCATGAATGAACCCGCACGAAAAAGAGATGCATATAAATGATATAAAAATTATGTATGACTTATACAAAAAATTGGACATATATATAAAAAATGCAAATGCAAATAACAAATTATTTTTTGTATATATTTATAAGTTTATATACATTGCAATAATTTTTTTTTACGATTTGTTTGCAAAAATATTAGAAAAGATATTTTTGTGGGCCCATAACCTACAAAGTAGGGTGGATCGAAAATCATGCAGCAAGAACTTAACTTTTTTTTACCGGAAAATTTTTTTTTATCTTCTAGTATGATACATAAATAAGTAAGAATACAATTTGAAAAAAAATTTGAATAAGCCATAATTTTTTCAAATTTTTCATGCTTAAAAAATATGCATAAGCTTTGGAAAAATTATGCATGTCCAAATTTTTGTATAAATGGTACAAAATAATACATTTCTCATATAAAATTTTTTAATATTAGTTTGCGAAAATATTAGAAAATATATTCTTGTGGGCCCATAACCTACATAGTAGGATGGACCGAAAATCACAAATTTTTAAATTTGAAAATGCCTCAGCGCGGAGAAGTTAGCTTCCATATTAATCCTAATTTTTTTTTCAGATATTTTGGAGGCCGATTGCTGGCTGCCCCCAGAGGCCTAAAGTTTTTCAAAGTCTCGGAGGCCCGAAAAAATTAGAGCCTTATTTTTGTGTAAAAGAGTTTATTTCCAATCGGAAATTTCCCGGAAATTTGAAAAATGATGAGAGTTTAACAGAAATTAAAGCCACTTTTTCTTTATGAGCAAAAATCGGTTGTTATTAAAATCCTCTTTCGGCTCGTACATAAAAAATGGCTCCAATTACTGTAAATCTGACTTTATTTTTGAAACTAACGGAAAATTTCCGATAAAAAATGGAACTCTTTGGTACCAAAATATGGCTCTAATTTTTTCGGCCCTAATGAAACTTTGAAAAACTTTAGGCCTCTGGGGGCAGCAAAAATCGGCCTTCCAAGAATTTGAAAAAAATTAGGGTTAATACGGAGGCTAAAATGCAACTTTTCCGCATTGTGCCATTTTCAGATTTAAAAATTCGTGTTTTTCGATGCACCCTACTTTGTAGGTTATGGGCCCACAAAAATATATTTTTGCAAACTAATTTCCAAAAAAATTATTGCAATGTATATAAAGTAATTTGCAAAAATTTTATATAAGAAACGTATTATTTTTGTATCATTTACACAAAAATTTGGGCGTACATAATTTTTCCAAAGTTCATGCACATTTATTTTTAAGCATGCAAAATTTGCAAAAATTATAGTTTATTCAACTTTTTTTTTTCAAATTTTATTCATACTTATTTATGCATCATTTGCCCATACTCATTGTAGAAGATAGAAAAAAATTTTTCCGGTAAAAAAAGTTAAGTTTTTGATGCATAATTTTCGATCCACCCTACTTTGTAGGTTATGGGCCCACAAGGATATATTTTCCAATTTTTTTTACAAACTAATTGCATTGTATAAAAATTTTATAAATGTATATAAATAAAATAATTTGCAAAAATTTCTTTATTGCAATAGTGCTAACTAATAGACGATCCTATTAACCTTTTAAAGAATAAAATCCGTGAAGCACCTCTCCGGTTACATGTTTTCTTCTATCTTTATGAGCGCCCTTGCATTATAATAATATTTGCAAACAACTTTTTTTTATGCTCCTTGTCGATATCATCACCATCAGTATGCATCATTCTAAAAAGTTACATTCTCGAAAATGGGTATGCGATTAAGTAATCGCGGAAAAAAATCGAAAATGAGCAATACTACACATATAATGATATTAAAACAAAAACATATTAAGCAAGTATAAGACTAAGTGGAAAACCTCTATTTATTTGATACACGTTTACACCGAATAACATCTCACGATTTGCTCTTCACCTTTTGACTCTGAATCATACGATTATCGAAATAATCCGGCGAAAAAAGAATTTAACAATAAAAAAATCAAATCTATTCATTGGGGTTTTTGCGGTTTTTTTTTTCAAGTTCGTTCTTGCAAAATCCTTTCCCCAACCGGAAAGCTCCTAATTTTTTCGACTTAGGTGAATTAAATTTAAATGTTTTTCCTACTTTCGGAGCAAAAAAGGAATACACACGCGCTCGAAAAGAAAAAAAGTAAAACGAAGACGTGCCTTGCATACTCTGCTTTCACATAATGTGCAACCGAACCGTTTTTGTTATCAGGAAACGTGAATAAGATTGTGCTTTTATTTTTTTTTTAAAGGAGGCGAAAAAAATTTTGCTTAATGTAGATTTAATGCAAAAAGAAAAAAAAAGCTTCATCTCCTGTAATTAGGAGTGACATTTATAAATAGAGGAAAATGGAAGGGAAAAAAATGAAAAAAAAGTTTTGTATTATAAAAATTAAAATGTTCACTTTTTTCCCCGGCGAAACGATTTCCGTTTAAATTATTTGGCGGGAGATATGTATTTTTTTTAACCGCAAATTTTGTTTTTTTAGACCTTGACTGGACCAAAAATTTTAATAAAAATCGATTTTTTTTTTTAAAGAAGAAAGGTGAAGGACGAATTCCGGAGTTCTTTTTTTTTTTGTAAAAATTGTACCGTAGAATCGTTTAATTATGCGATTTCTCAAGGTCAACAAACGACAATTGATATAATATTGCATAGTTTGAAAAACAGGGTGGGGATATTAAAAATCCGGTTTCATGACTTTTTTTTTTAAATCATGATCGATATTATGGCAATAAACGAGTCCGGTTGAGCCTGAGGAGGAGTTTTTGAGATGAAAAAAACTGTTTATTTTATTCTCGATTATTGCGAAATTTACCGAGCATAAAAATGCCATTTTTTTTTTTTTTTTTGCCTCTTCTTCTCACAATAACATAATTAATAATTATTGAGTAGTTTCAAGTAACCTTTCACATATTAAAAAGTGAAGATGAGCTAACCCGAAGCCGGAGTCGGTTAAATGCTTTTACGTGTAACTAGAACAATTGCAGACGATTTAAGGGTCAAAGGTCAGTGGTGGAGTTTTTTTTTTTTTTTTTCTCGTTCACATTTTATAAAAGCGGAGGGGGCGTTTACGGTTACACGGTTCAATCCTAATTATTTAAAAATTGGGTTTTTGTGTGTGTTTTGTAATAGGCCACTTTTATGTTTTTTCTCCTTTTTTTTATAAGCGAAAAAGTTGCGATTACGTTTAGGGTTCCCAATCCCGGTCGGGTTTTCCCATGCCGGGATTCGGGGATGAATATTTTTTCAGTCCCGGGGACCCGGGATTACTTAAAAGCGATGTTTAAATTAAAAACCTCAGAATTTTAAGCCCACCGTTCTTTTTTTTCGATTTTTTTAAGTGGCCGAGATCTTTTTTTAGATCTTTAAGACTTTATAAATAGTCCTTTTCTAGATGAATAAGTAACAAAAATTTATGCATAAATTAGATTATAATTATGCATATCAAATTATTATAATATGCATAATTATTACTCCTATAATGTAATTTTTGCATAATTTTTCAATTAATATAATTCTTTATAATTATGCATAATAATTATATATGAATTATATATGTATAAATGATGTATATTATTAGATATATTATGTGTATATATATATACACACATAATGTGTATAATTATATATGCATAATTATAATTATAATTATAATTATAATTTTTAATTTTTCCAACAAACTATAAAACTGATTTTTTTAAGGCAGGGGGGGTGTAATTATACACAATAATTATTAATTAGTTATTAATAATTAATTATGCATAATTATAATTATTAATTATGCATATATAAGGAAAAATGAGGCCGCACCAAATCCCAGACGCCGAGTCTCCCAGACTCTACTCCCGGGAGAGCAAATCCTAGAATATATTATTTATTTATTTGGTCTATGATTTGGGAACATAGAGTCCTACAACCCAGACCAAAGAAATTAATAAATATTTAGAAAATAATAATAAATAATTAATTAATTGGTCTACGGTTTGAGCTACCGGGTGTTTCTTCAAAAAACTTAGAATTTCAGAAAACTCCTTGGCCAAAGACGAGGCGTAACGCAGTTGGGGTCTTTATTATTTATTTCGAAATTTAAATAATATATTTCTGCTTTTTGTTCTCCCGGGAGTAAAGTCTCCCGACTCTACTCCCGGGAGAGAAAAATCGGGATTATATTATATTATTTTTTTGGTCTGGGTTGTAGGACTCTGGGTTCCAAAATTATAGACCAAATAAATAAATAATATATTTTAGGATTTGATCTCCCGGGAGTAGAGTCTGGGAGACTCGGCGTCTGGGATTTGACACAGTCTCGGAAAAATTCATCGCCTTTTATAATATTATAAAAGCCGAAATCTAGATTTTCTATTTTTTTTTAATTTATGGAAATAACGACATCATCGAGAAAAAATTTCGTCGGGTACATGAGCTGAGTGAGAATCGAACCCACGTCTTCCGCTTGCCGGGCGAATGCTCTACCACTAAGCTACCGACCCGCACTCAGTGAATCTTCTCTCAATGAAGGACTTAAATTACAACCCGAATTTTCGCGCTTTGTGATTCATGTTTGCAATTAAAGTCCTTCATTGAGAGAAGATTCACTGAGTGCGGGTCGGTAGCTTAGTGGTAGAGCACCCGCCCGGCAAACGAAAGACGTGGGTTCGATTCCCACTCGGCTTATGCACCCGACGAAATTTTTTCTCAATGACGTCGTTATTTCCATAAATCATACATATAACTGCATGCCCATGGCCTTGCATCCCAGTGCATTACCTGCATTGCTTTTGCATTAATTGCATTTTTCTTTGCCACTGCAATACCAACGGCATTACCTTTTCATTAGATATTTTCTGCTAATGCAGTTGCACTCTGCCAGTGCACCTCCACTGCATTATTGATTGCATTTCAGGCATTTTTCATTGCTACTGAATTATTTATTGCATTATCTTTGCATTATCTTTGCATTACATCTTTGCAGGGGTCGGAGTGGTGATTTGTCCATGTAGCGGTTTGGCTATCAATGAAGTTAAGCAGCATTGATGCGGGCCAGCTTCTGGATGGGTGACCGCACCGACACTCTTCCCCGCTGGCGGGGATAGCGGGAATTTACAAATGCAGTCATCTTAACCTCACTGTACGAGTTGGTTGTCGCATGCCAGAAAAGAAAGAGTCCCTGATCTGCGCAAGCAGTTAATAGAATACAAATAGACCTGCGGAAGCAGTTAGGAGAATACAGAAAAAGACCTGCGTAAGCAGAAAAAAAAAAAAGTCAGATTTTGAACTGACTTATCAGTCAGATCCTTATCCTGAACTAACTGATCAGTCATATCCTGATCCTGAACTAACTGATCAGTCATATCCTGATCCTGAACTGACTTATCAAGTGAATTTACCTGATCTACCGCCGTTATAATACTGAAATAGGCTGTTACACTTGTATTGCACAAATGTGCCTCGTCAGTTATTTTACTTAGTGCTGATACATATTGCAAAATATTTGAATCTGTCTAATATCATTTCATTACGCCTTCAGTGAGGCTCACTTTGCATTATAAATGCATTTCCGTTATTTGCATAACTGCATTACTTGTGCATTACTTTGCATTTTTGCATTACGGGGTACACTTATTTTTGGGAGTGAATAACCCCTCGTAAATTATGATGCATTTAATCAATGGATCCCCATCCGGAAGCAAAAGGTTAAAGCCAGGACTGCAATTCCGATTAGATTTTCAACGGAATCGGAATCGGAATTTGATTTCAAACTAAATCGGAATCAGAATCGACATCGCTAAAATATTTTTTGGTTGGAATCGGAATCGGAATTGCAACCATTTTCTATCTTTTGAAATCGAAATCAGAATCAGAATTGGAATTGCAGCGCTGCTGGTTAAAGTTGAACCTCTTCTTATTTTAGACTGCACAATGTCACCCCGTTTTACGGTACCGGTAGCGTCATTGAAATTCCAAAAAAAAAAAAGTCTGATTAATCATTTGAAATCCGTCCTTCGATTAGATTAGTTTCGGTACAGCTCGATCATTCATGTCTAAAATATGTAATTTTTTTGTTCCATCTCTTTCTGAACTTGAAAACAACGGGGGGAATAAATAAAAAAAAAAAATGGAAGAATATTAATGGAAACGTTATACATGTAATGAGATAGGTATTCTACACACACTCACACACTGACAAGTTAAGTCAGTCGCTAATAGTGAAAGGAAATATCAGACCGCAATGCACACAGCTGCTTGGTGAGATAACTAGGTCACATGTACCATGTTCTGGTCCCTTTACTTTGAGCCTCATGTGCACGTTTATTATTCACCGACGTTCCATCATCACGTTATGAAATCTTTCGGTGCTATATTTTACCAATTATTCCGGAATCCACGAGAATAATAAACAACGATCCTCCATCAATTTTCCTACCCGAAATAAACTCATCAAACACGGCTCCTGCTCCCCTCCCATTCATCAACATTAAAATCCTTCCCATTCAGTTTTTAATGACGGACTCTGTTTTCGGGGTTAATCTCCCAGACTTAGTAAAAAGTAATCATTTTCGCGATTCGCATTTTAGCGTTTTAATCGTCTACGGCTTTATTAACTTATTAAAAAAAAAAAAAAACTTTTTTTCTTTCAACGCGGTTTGAAAGTTTTTTTTTTTATAAAAAAATAATTGGTAAATGGTAATTCTTCCCCTTCCAATTTTATTTTCCGGTTTTAAAGCGATTTTGGTTTCCTTTTTTCCCGCCCCGTCAACATTCAGTCATCGATTTTTCGAAAATTTCATTATTCTATCTCTTCCGAAATTCATTTTTCAAATGTTTCCTTTTTTACTACTACCTGCTGGAAGCAGGAAATTAGTTTATCGACACTTTCCTTTTTTTTTCTTAGGAAGTCAAGAAAAAGAAAAAAACGATGAGGAATCTTTTTTTTTTTCTTAACTTGGTTATTTTTATTTAAAAATAAAAAGTTTTTGATGTTTCGCAATATTGGGAATTCAAACGAAAAATGGGAAATCTTAATTTATTTCATTTCTTTTCATTATTTTTCTTTAAGAGAATTCCGAAATGGTTTTGAAAATAAAATCTCGAAAAATAAAATTCTGTGCGTCGGAGATCAGCTGACGTACCTCCATCTTATTTTTGCATTGCGCGAATTAATGCGCAAAATGCAAAGTTATGCATTTTAGCTTAATTGCGCTTAAATTAATTATGCTTAATTTATGTATAATTTTTACCAAATATATGCTTTATGGAAATAATTACGTCATTGAGAAAAAATTTCGTCCAGTATATGAGCCGAGTGGGAATCGAATCCATGTCTTCCGCATGCCGGGCGGAAAAAATAATGCAGTGGTAATTCCGTCGGCAATGCAGTGGCAAGGAAAAATGCATGTAATGCCAAAGTAATGCAGCGGGCTTCATAGTCATTGGCAATGCATGTATTGCCAAAGTAATGCAGTGGTAATTCCGTTGACAATGCAGTGGCAAGGAAAAATGCATGTAATGCAAAAGTAATGCAGTGAGCTGCATGGTCATGACAATGCAGTGGCAAGGAAAAATGCATGTAATACCAAAGTAATGCAGTGGGCTTCATGGTCATTGGCAATGCATGTATTGCCAAAGTAATGCAGTGGTAATTCCGTTGACAATGCAGTGGCAAGGAAAAATGCATGTAATGCCAAAGTAATGCAGTGAGCTGCATGGACATTGGCAATTCATTTATTACGAATTTTAATGCAGTGGCACTGCCAGGCCATTGGCAATGCACGTACTGCAAAAATAATGCAGTGATTATTCCGTTGACAATGCAGTGGCCAGAAAAAATGCATGTAATGCCAAAGTAATGCACTTACTGCAAAAACAATGCCATGGTAATGCAGTGGGATGCATGTTCAGTGGCAATGCCAGACCATTGGCAATACACGTACTGCAAAAATAATGCAGTGGTAATTCCGTCGACAATGCAGCGGCAAGGAAAAGCGCATGTATTACAAAAGTAATGCAAAGGTAATGCTGTAGCCATGAAAAATGCATATATTGCAAAAGTAATGGAATCGATAATTCAGTGGCGGTAATGCAAAATGCGCGTGAGAAAAAATTGCAATGCAACTGCATTATTAATGCAAAATGCAGTGTAATGCAAATCCTTCATTTTCACAGCCCTTACATGAACTTTTTTAATGTGAAAAAAAAAATCCTTTTCCTGGATTCAGGAACGAAATTCAGAGATCCTATCCGATTTACTTTTATAATTCATCAATATTCCGGTAATTAAATCCAAGAAAGAAAAAAAAAATGAAACTTTCCGGATAAAGTTAGATTGCTTTGAGATTCATGCTTTCCAGCATTAGACTTTGATTCCGGGTAAAAAATGTAAATCATGCGCGGCGAATGAATTTGACGAGGAATTTCTTGACCAGTTTAAAAGGGAAAAAAAATTTTCTTTTTCAACTTCCTTTTTTTTCCATTGGGAAAATGAAATTTTTTTTTTTTTTTTTTAAACTGATTTTTTTTTTCTCCCTCCCATTTTTATAATGACCCTTCATTAGGTACAATGATTAGAATTTATTTCTTAAGCAGTTGGTTTGCGAGGATTTAAAAATATTTTTACTAATGTGTTTTTTTTTCTTCTTTTTTTTTAGGTAAGTCGAAGAGATTTGAAAACGCAGCATGAAAATTAAAATAGTGGAACTGTAAGTAAGATTAAAACGTCTCGGATTTAAACGTCAAAGTCACAATCTTAAATAAGTTTTCGTTTTGCTTTTAAAACCGTTTTGAAACGGTGGCGACTTGTTCTTGACGTTTGAAAAGATGCGCTCAAGCAAAATATTCGGGGAAACGACGAAGGGAGGAGACGGGAAAAAGAAAAGGTATCTAAAATCGAGGAGTTCTGGGTGTTTTCATTTATCAAAAAGTTACTGGACCATAGTAAAGAAACATTGCGTAAAAAACCAGGAGAGAACTGGAAAAGAAACAAATTAGCGTAGCTCAAAGCGAAAAAACGAGAGTTAAGGGGGTCTGGTATAATGAGAAACATCTTAAGTAATTTTAAGGAGAGGGTGGGGAGGGGGGGGCAAGAAAATCTTACTGCGTATTACACTGGGGGGGGAGGTCAAATAAATTGCCATAAATTACGTAAGCATTCTTTCGAAATAATGTCGGTTGTGTCTGTGCCAATGAATCGATGTTTCCCAAAATTTCCGATGCCACGTCTTCTGTATTGAAAGCACGTGTTCTCAATCACCATCTCAACACCAATGAAAAAGAGTCTCTAATACAGCCAGCGCTACCTTTGGTGAAATCGATGAACTGAAATCGGTACTTTAGAGTACGCATCAGTCACTTATCTGCTGCCGCAATTCAGGGTGTTTAGATTTGAAATGACGAAATACTCTACTGCCAACTTAAAATTACCTTTTTTTCCTGCATATAGTTCTACGTAGGGACTCTACGTTTAAAGTATATTTAGCTTATGCACGTTATCAAATACTTTAACCATAGAGTTAAAATTAGATAGTAACGCTGTAAAATCCAAATATTCGACATTTGATAGCGGCTATTTCTACAAAAGAAAAATTAATATAGGTAAAAAATTACTTTTATTATTCTCGAATTTTGTAATCTCAAAAATTTTTTTAAATTTAAAACAATAGAAATAAGCTGTACTTCAATATTGCACATATTGAAATGAATTAATGACGTCCCAATTTTAACAATTGTAAGACCAGAAATCCAAAATTTCTATGAAGTCTTTTTTTATTGCAAATAATTCTACGTATTGTTAAAAAACCTTTTTTTTAGTAAAAGGTCCTTACGGTCTTTTTTTGTTAAAAATACTCTACGCGTAGAATAATTACTCTACGTCTAAACACCCTGCCGCAATTTAATTTTTCCGCTTATGTTTAACTTATAAATCGATGATCGCTTAAATTTCACTGATGCGCACTCAAGAGTTCGTAGTATCGTGGCAGCGGATAAATAGTATGACATATCTTAAGAGGGATCATCAACGTGGCAGCAGACTAATCGTATTTTACTTTTAACGGGGAAACGAAGACAAATTTTTTAAACAAAAAAATTTATGGTTTTCAGGAAAAAATTCAGAAAATTCCTTAATATTTTTTGTTTTGAGATTTGCCTTCGTTTCCCCGTAAAAAATAAAATACGATTAGTCTGCTGCCACGACTGATGATTCCTCTTAACAAAAAGAAAAACTATGAAATCTTAAAAAAAAAAAAAATTTCAAAGATTTCTCAGTTTTTCTTTTTTCAAGATTAAGAAGAATCGTCATCGTGGCAGCAGACTAATCGTATTTTACATTTTACGGAAAAACGAAGACAAATCTTGAAACAAATAATGTTAAGGAACTTTCAGGAAAAAATAATGAAAATTCCTTAATATTTTTGTTTTGAGATTTGTCTTTGTTTCCCCGTAAGAAGTAAAATGCGGTTAGTCTGCTGCCACGACTGATGATTTGTCTTAATAAAAAGAGTAATACGATTTATCTACTGCCACGAGTACTGCGTACTCTTAAGCGGGGCATAAGCCCATTTGCGTTTCAAAATAGGAGCTTTAAAGTATGTTTCAGTCGTGGCAGCAGATAAAGTGAATTTTTTTTTCTTTTACCGAAAAACGAAGAAAATCTTGAAAAAAGAAAAATTAAGAAATATTTTGGAAAAAATTTAGAAGATTCTTCACTTTTTTCAATATACGTCTTCGATTTTTCGTAAAAAGAGAAATACGATTTATCTGCTGCCACGACTGATGATTTCTCTTAATAGAAAGAATAATACAAATTATCTACTGCCCCGAGTACTGCGTACTCTTAAGCGGGGCATAAACTTATATGCATTTAGAGATAAGAACTTAAAAGTAAATTTCAATCGTGGCAGCAGATAAAGTAATTTTTTTTTTTTTTACAGAAAAATGAAGACAAATCTTGGAAAAAGAAAAATTAACGAATATTCTGGAAAAAATTTCAAAGATTCATTTATTTTTCTTTTTTCAAGATACGTCTTCGCTTTTTCGTAAAATGAGAAATACGATTTATCTGCTGCCACGACTGATTCATACTTTTAACCTGTCTTTGTTCATAAGGACAGGTCGGGATTGTCGGAAAGGATTTTAATTAAGAGTACGCATCAGTCGCTTGTCTTCTGCCACGATATAATTTTTCCGCTTATGTTTAGCTTATGAATCGATAATCGCTTAAATTTTACTGATGCGTACTCTTAATCAAAATTCTACTGATTACCACTTGCTGCTACGAGACCGTGGAAAAATGGAATACCTTTTTCTGGAACAATTCTAAAATTTTTATAAATGGCGACGACACAGTAAAGTTTTTATTTACTATTTCGCGTGTTTATTTACTTCTCCATATTTTTTTTTTCTAAATTGCAAAATTTTTAACGTTGAAAATGAAGACTCTTGTTAAAAAACACCTGGGAGGGAAAGAAGAAACATTGTCCACGGATCTGGAAAGCATTGTTAATGAGTGCACTCAAACAAAGGGAACGTGGGGGCTCAAACAGAATGACATAATGTTTGCAGTTACGTTTTGGTCTATGCTGAGTGCCGGGTTTTATCCTTCGGAATCGAAAAAATCTGGAAATAAAAGTAAGGAGGAGGACGAAGAGGAGGAGGAGGATGAGGTTGGAGGATGACGATAACGATAACGACGATGATGAATATAATAATGAAGAAAGAAAAGAAAAAAAAAACGTGATGGTTTTCTCTCAGTTTTCACGGCACGTTTGTTTTATTTATTTTTTCATAAAAAAAACATACGTCAATTTTTTTCATAACGAAGTCAGACAGGAAACGAGACATTTCAAACAACTAGTGCACGATTTTTGATTAGGTTACTTTTTTTTTTCTCCTTCGTTCCGTACCGAAAACTAATCCATTTAAACTTTTTCATTAACTTATCTTTCCTTTTTTTTTTTTTTATCCTTGTAAAGATTTAAGTTTGACAAAAGAAAAATCCCGTCCGCCTGAAGCCGTGTTTAAAAAAAAACGAAAGGAAAATGAAGAGATTACTTAAAGAGCCTTCCTGTCCTTTGCTGTCGGGAATTAAAAAAGAAACGAAAAATTCCGAAAAGCCGTAGGGGCCGAATTATTCGGACCCCTTTCTCCTTTTCCTCCTCCTCGTCAGCCTTGTAAAAATAAATTTTTGTTTAAAAAAAGTCAAATACGCTTGTATAAATTCGTTTTTTTGTGTTGTGTTTAGGAATTTTGCCGAAAGGTTGGAAACATGATACGAGGAATTTGTACGAAGTCAAGTTTGTATATTCCCCGTATTTGAATCATACGATTAGGTTGATTGCTCTTCCGATCGATGACGTTTTGTGTATTAACGCTGTCGTTTCGAATGTGTCATCCGGGAGCGTTATTTTAAGGTCTTTGGCCGTCAATTCGTCGAAATATGTATCGAGGTATGGATTTCATGTATTATACATTATTGCGCTATTGCTGAAGGGGGATTCAATATTACGCGTCAGCACCTTAAAGGGGGGAATGGATTTGCGAAATGCTGACAGAATTACGGTGGTCTTGGAATACGGTGGCAACGTGTTTTTGGACCTAAAATGTGGGAAAAGTTGACATTACGATAATTAGACCACATTTGAGATTCAAAAATTTGCCTAGACCGAAATACATACTAGCCGATCATCCTGAGACCCTCTTAGGGCTCTTTGAGGGCTCTTGATTTTGTCTTCTTGCATATGTTATAAAACCTCGTTGGAAATGCAGTCGAATCCCGTACGAAAAAATGATGCAAAAAAATTTATATAAAAACAGAATTATTTTTGTATCATTTATACAATTTGGACATGCATAATTTTTTTTTTATTCATGTTTTTTAAGCACCAAAACTTGGGCCCGCTTAATTTTTGCATTTGGTAATTTTTTTTTTAAAATGAAAATCTGGATATCCATAATTTTTGTATAATTTATGCATGTAATTTTTTAAATCATGAAGTAGAAAAACTTGGAAATTTTATGCCTTATTCATCTTTTATTCCATTTTATAGGTACTTATTTATGCATAATTATATTGGAGGATTGAAAAACATTTTCCGGTAAAAAAAAGTTAAATTCTTTATGCATCATTTATGCATTTTTTATGTATGTCCAATTTTTGGCATAATTTGTACATGATTTTTATATAGGGTCAAGTGGGGGAAAAAAAAGCCAATTTTTGAAAATTATGAATAACGTAGCAATTAATGTTTAAAAAATTTTTTTTTTCCGGTACAACGTTCTAATTTTATACCTAGCTTATGTTTCAAAAGCAAATATGCGTCTGTTTAACCAAATATGGTCAAAATCTCCGAAAAATGCTGCCTTTTTTTTACCCGCAAAGTGGGGCAAAAACGAGCCAAACATGAGGTAATAACGGGACACCCGCGAAATTAAGACCACATCGAGTTTTAGAAAATTTTTTTCGCGGTACAAGACAAGATAATATTATTATGAAATGATATTTTGCCGTAATAAAGCGTTTACCTTTCCCAAAAGCACTTTTATCGTCATCTTTCACAATTTTCACAAAACCAAAACATTGCACTCAATATGGCGTCGATTTTTTCCGAACATGCAAAGTGCCATATATCGAATGGCTTTTTTTTACCCGTGATGGTGTCTCGTTTTTACCCCACAACTTTAAAGCTATATAACTCGTGCTAAAATCAGTTATTTGTAAATTTCGAACCACATAACGATTCCTCAGTCATTATTGTTTATTTACGTTCCGTAATATTTTCACCTGTTTTGTTTTATTTTCGAATAAAATGTAATTTTAAAACAAGTGTCAACAATTGCTTTTTCAAAACAAAGCCGAATGTTTAAGAAATAATTTTTTTTACCTAAAATATAGGAGGAAATGAAAATTTCTTGACGACATAGGGAAATATAAGCTTCAAACTATTATCATGAATTTTTCGGAACTTTAAAGATCTGTCAATAATCCAATATTCAAGTGTCTTTTTTTTACCTCAAATTTTCAATGGCCGTTTTTTCCCCCACTTGACCCTATTCTATTCGGTTCCCAACCATTTTTCCTAACATTTTTTTTTAAAATGGATTTTTCCTAAAAATGATTTTTTCTCTAACTAATTTTTCCTAAAAAAAAGTTTTTTTTCTCCAAATAATTTTCCCTAAAAATGTTTTTTCTCCGACTATTTTTTCCTAAAAAAATTTTTTCCTCTAACTAATTTTTCGTAATAATGTTTTTTTCTCTAACTAGTTATTCCTAATTTTTTTCCTCTAACTAATTTTTCCTAAAAATTTTTTTTCTCCGACCAATTTTTCCTTAAAAAATTTATTTCTCTAACTTGTTATTCCTAAATTTTTTTCTTCGAATAATTTTTCCTAAAAAATTCTTTTTCTAACTAATTTTTCCTAAAAAAATTTTTTCCTCTAACTAACTTTTCCTAATAATGTTTTTTTCTCTAACTAGTTATTCCTAAATTTTTTTCTTTACCTAATTTTTCCTAAAAATGTTCTTTCTCCGGCTAATTTTTCCTAAAAAAATTTTTTTCTCTAACTAATTTTTCCTAAAAAATTTTTTTTCCGACTAATTTTTCTTTAAAAAAATTTTTTTCTCTAACTAGTTATTCCTAAATTTTTTTCTTTAAGTAATTTTTCCTAAAAAATTATTTTTCTAACTAATTCTTCCTAAAAAAGTTTTTTTCTCTTAACTAATTTTTCCTAAAAATGTTTTTTCTGCGACTAATTTTTCCTTAAAAATTTTTTTTCTCTAACTAGTTATTCCTAATTTTTTTTCTCTAACTAATTTTTCCTGAAAAGGTTTTTTCTCTGACTAATTTTTTCTAAAAAAATTTTTTCTAACTAATATTTCTTAAAGCCTTTTTTGTAACTAATTTTTCTAAAATTCTTTTTTCTAAGTCATTTTTCCTAAAAATGTTTTTTAAAAGAACGTTTTTTAATTAATTTTTTCCTAATTGATTTTTCTTATTTTTAATTAAGATGGTTAAATGGAAACCAAAACTTTTTTTTAGGAAAAATGGTAGGGAATCTTCTGGTTCGGATTCCAAATCAGAACCGGAATCGAAACCTAAGAAAATCAGAATCAAGATTTTGGCAATGAAAAAATAGGCTTTCTCTTAGTGCGATGTAACCTTTTTTGTCGTAGCATTTTCCGACACTTTCTTTTGCCTTAAGCAGCTTACGCGTTACCTGTATGATCCCCTTGGGGTTCGTCTGATTCTCAGTAAATCTCAGGACAAAATTTCATTCTCATACACATTTTTTTTTATCTGCCTTTAGTAAAAAAAAATCTTTTTTTTTTTCTGACAGATAAAACATTGAAACGTTAACCCAAATATTTTTTCCTCTCTTTAATTTTTTTTTTTTCACCCTCCTCCCTCTTTATTCCAGATTGGACGAAAAAAAAATCTCTTTGAAATTTCCCGCTTTAGAAGAATTTAATTTACAGCTGAGAAATGCAATTATCTGGCCGATCCGATGTTCCATTTTAACGGACGAAGGGATTATGAACGGTAGTTTATCCGGGCTTTCCGACGAAATCAAACTCAAAATTCTAAGCTATTTACAAATAAAGGAGCTGCTGAATCTCAGTCAAACTTGCCGCGATTTATACAGGATGTGCAACGATCAGGTATTCCAAAAAAAAAAAAAAAAAAGCAAAAGGAATGTCGATGGGAACGGCGCCGAGCAGCGGGAAAACGCAAAAATCTAATTAATTTTCCAGGGTTTGTGGAAATTAATCTATCATCAAAATTTCAAAAACAGTTGCAAGTGCTCTGTGGAATCAACAAAAGACTGCGATGAAATTTGCGATTGGAAAGAAAATTACAAACAGCAACATGCTTTGAAAAATGAGAAAAAAGAATCGGAGGAATCATCCATTGAATCGTTTCATACCCCCCCGGAAATTCCGTTTAACGAAATCGATTTTGATATTGATTGAATTTCATCACCATTTTTTTTTTCGAAATTAATTCCACTTTTTTTTTCTTCTAAATAACAAAAAAAAAAAAAAAATGAGTCATTCGGAGAGGCGCTTTTCGATGAAAATTACGTTTTCTCTTTGTTGCGGGTTATTATTGTCTGGCACCGGGGAAAAATGTTTCTCGCGTAAAGTTAATTCTCTTTCCCAGGAAATTTTCATCTGACTTTTTCCCCGATATCAAAAAGGTTCGGGAGAAAACCTTTCTCCCCCCCGGTGGACATCGTTCGTTGTGTGTATGTTGAAATTTTAAACGTGGAAGCAGAAGGGAGACCGTCTGGACCCTCTTTTCCCTCAAGGCGGTTTTTCAACAATGGGAGATTTATTTTTTTCTTGGATATTTTTGCTTTCATTTCCTGGAAATCCGTGTGGAAATGTTTGATGTTCCTGTTTTTCTTTTTCGAAAATTGGATCTTCGTGTTTTTTTTTTTATGCTTTATAGGACTTTTGGAAGTAAGTGCTGACAGTTTACTGTCAGTGGGGGGTTGAAGATCTTGGAGGTTTTTCTTGAAAATTTTTCAGAAAGGGAATGTAAAAGAAAAAAATTAGGGCACAAATTCGATACGGGGAAATTTGTTGGGCGTGGGTACGTAGAGAAATTTACGTCTTTTTTATTTGGTTTTAAAAACAAGACCTTGGAATTACAAATTTGAAATTATCCAGATCCAAAAATTTCGTGCGCCGGAGGTCTATTGACGCTTCTTCGTTATAAATAGGATTGGAGATAGTGTGTTTGACTGTTTATCAAATTCATGCGATTACAAGTTTACACTTACAGATTCCCTGCCATTTTTTCTAATCAATTTTTCCAAAAAAAATAAATTCCTAATCCATTTTTTTCTAAAAATTTTGGTCCCTAAAATTTTTTTTCTAATTTTTAATTTTCCTAAATCTTTTTGATTTGTAAAATTTCTAAATGATTTTTTTTCTCCAAATTTTAGGAAATAAAATTTCCTAAAATCCCTTTTGGGATTTAAAAAATTAGGAAAAATATTTATTTTAGGAAATTTTATTTTAGGGAAAAAAAAGTTTTAGGAAAATCGAACATTAGGAAAAAAAAATGGTTAGGAAAAAAATTTTAGGGACCAAATTTTTGGGGAAAAATGGATTAGGAATTAATTTTTTTAGGAAAAACGGATTAGGAATTTATTTTTTTAGGAAAAATGGATTAGGAATGGAACGCACCTGCATGAGCGTATAAACATGTAGTTATGTGACAGGGGCGTCATTTCAGATTTTTCTTAAAGGGGGGGGGGCAAAAGATATGGTTCCTATACTTATCTTATGAAAGAAAAAGATCTTTAGGGGGGCCAAAGAACCAATGACTCAAAGACCCCAGTATGATGCCACTGTACGTAATATTTAAAAACAATCAAAACAGACTATCTCCAGTTCTATTTATGACGGAGATACGTCAGTTAATCTCCAGCGCGAGGAATTATAAAAATATTATGCCTAAGTTATGCATAAAAAAAGCATAAATTATGTATAAGAAATATTACTTACTTCAACGAAAACATTTTTTTCGTCGCAAGACAATTTTGCATAAATGATGCATAAATTATGCATAAAAAACTTTGTATAAAATTAGAAAAAAATGAATAAGCATAATTGTTGAACATCTTCGTGACTCACGATTTTGATAAATATTATATTTCAGATTTTTATGCTAAAAAAATATGCATAAATATAATATTTTTGGATCATTTGAGTACGGATAATTTTTACAAAATTTATGCATAATTTTTTTAAGCATGAAAATCTGGATATGCATCATTTTTGCATGATTTATACTAATAATTTTTTTAAAGGAAAATCTGCAAATATTACTCTAACGAAAATTTTTTTGCCGAAAAACAATTATGCATAAGTGAGGCATAAATTATGCATAAAAAACTTTGTATATAATTAGAAAAAAATGAATAAGCATAACATCTTCGTGACTCACGATTTTGATAAATATTATATTTCAGATTTTTATGCTAAAAAAATATGCATAAATATAATATTTTTGGATCATTTATTACAAAAATTTGAGTAAGGATAATTTTTACAAAATTTATGCATAATTTTTTTAAGCATGAAAATCTGGATATGCATCATTTTTGCATGATTTATACTAATAATTTTTTTTTAAAGGAAAATCTGCAAATATTACTCTAACGAAAATTTTTTTTTGCCGAAAAACAATTATGCATAAGTGAGGCATAAATTATGCATAAAAAACTGCACAAAAAAAGATGAATGGGCATAATAGTCGAAAATTTTCGTGACTTACAATTTTGATAAATGTTATATTCAGATTTGTAGGCTTAAAAAATATGCATAAATATATTATTTATGCATCATTTGCATAAAAATTTGGACATGCATAATTTTGCAAAGTTTATGCATGCTTTTTTTAAGCACCAAAATTTTAGTATGCTTGATTTTTACATTTATGCATTTGCATTAAAATCGGGATATGCATAATTTATGCATAATTTATGCATATTATTTTTGAAATGATAAAGAATAAAAATTTGCAAATAATTCATTAATTCAAATTTTTTTTGCATTTTATTTATACTATTTTATGCATAATTTATGCATAATTATATCGGAGGATTAAAAAAACCTTCTGGTAAAAAAATAAAGCTTTTTATAAATTATTTATGCATTTTTTATGTATGCCCAGTTTTTTTTCGTAATTTATACATGATTTTTATAAAATTTATGCATTTTTTTTTTCGTAAGGTATATGAAGATAATACAAAGAGATTGAATAAGCGATTAAGACGAGGAGATCAGGAGACCTTTTTTTCTGCATCAGGTGTCATTTAAGGTACAAAAAAAAAGGCGAAGGAGAAAAATGCGGAGCTATATTAATAAAATGATATGATTTAATTTTATACGCATCAAAAGCGTGAGTCACATTCCGTAAGTGCCATAGTTCAAGGTTGCATCTTTGTAACGGAGTCCATTTCACTTTTCATGATACTGAAATGGAATTGATTTAAGGTCACTAGACGCATTCTTTTTAATTTTTTTTTCTTATGCGATTTAATTTCAAATATGGCAATGGCTTTTTTTTTTTTTTTTTTTTTTTTTTTTCTTCATTCGAAGTATATAGGTGAGGGTGGGGGACATAAGAAAAAAAAAAACACTTGGCTCATTAAAATTGATTGAGAACATTAATTAAACGGATTGGAAATAATAATTAAAAGTTGAGACCTTAGAGTTCCTGAGCATAAATTTTAATTAGGGAGTTTTTGAAAGGAATCGATGTCAAAATTATGTACTAAATTTTTGCGTCCCCCGCTACATTTGAAAGAATCGCTTCTTTCATAATTAAAATAAACATTGCAAACCGCAATCCGGGTTGAGTGAATAAAGTCATGGTATTTTAAAATGAAACACATGAAAGGCGTTGTTCGATAAAAGTTTTTTTTTTTTTTTTTAAAGATGACTCAATTAAAATTGTCATCGCAATTTTGAGAAATTCTATGCCACTTTCATTTTTTAGTTCAAGGTTGAACGTATCTCTCTTTGCAACGATAATTTTTCTCCTTTTATTTTTGTATTTAACCAGAATGACATTTTGAATTATGTGCACACAAAAAAAAAAAAAAAAAATGATAAATGTTTACACCTTTGATTCGACCTTCTTCGCTCTTTTGTACAATCTTTCATATACATCCTATTAAAAATATTAATTTTTTGATGAGTTATCCGCGCGCTCGTCTCTTGAAATAACGGATCGAGAAAAAAAAAAATGTAACCGGATTACCTTGGGTGTCGTTTTTAATATGGATCGACGTCGTCATAATTAACAACTAAACGATATTGTTCATCACCAAATACGTGAAACTCGAATTAATTTCAATTAGTTTTCTGTGACGGAGGACGACCCACACGTGGGGTTTCACACTGATTTTACTTCTATTTTTTTTTTTTTTTTTTAAAGTTACATAACGGTTAGTTAGTTTTTTTTTTCGATCACGAATTAACTACTGTAATGACGTTGATAATGACAGTAACATCCCGTTAGTAGAAATACACATTTTAAAATTTTTAAAGAAATTTTGGCTTTGCATTAGTTTTGTCTACCCGTACCAAAAAGAAATGCATAAATCATATAAAAATTATGTACAAATTAAACCTAAAATTGGAAATTTATAAAAAATGCATAAATTATGTATAAAAAACTTGACTTTTTTACCGAAAAATTCTTTTCATCCTCCAATATATTGGTTCTTTGGCCCCCTAAGGATCTTTTGCTTTCATAAGATAAGTATAAGAACCATAACTTTGCCGATTAATAGACTTATGTATAATTGTATCAGAGGATTTAAAAAAAAATTTCCGGTAAAAAAAGTTAAGTTTTTATACGATCATTTATGGTTTCTGTATATATAAAAGGCTTTTGGGATTTGTCCGTACGCAAAATACGATATTAGATCGATAAATCAATAAATCGATCGATAATGGGTCGATAAATCCATAAATCGATCGATAATGGATCGATAAATCCATAAATCGAGCGATAATGGATTCATAAATCCATAAATCGATCGATAATGGGTCGATAAATCCATAAATCGATCGATAATGGGTCGATAAATCCATAAATCGAGCGATAATGGATTGATAAATCAATAAATCGAGCGATAATGGATCGATAAATTAATAAATCGATCGATAATGGATCGATAAATTCATAAATCGAGCGATAATGGATTGATAAATCAATAAATCGAGCGATAATGGATCGATAAATTAATAAATCGATCGATAATGGATCGATAAATTCATAAATCGAGCGATAATGGATCGATAAATCAATAAATCGATCAATAATGAGTCGATAAATTAATAAATTGATCGATAATGGATCGATAAATCCATAAATCGAGCGATAATGGATTCATAAATCAATAAATTGAGCGATAATGGATCGATAAATCAATAGATTTAGTGATAATGGATCGATAAATCAATAAATCGATCGATAATGGATCGATAAATCCATAAATCGAGCGATAATGAATTCATAAATCAATAAATCGAGCGATGATGGATCCATAAATCAATAGATTTAGTGATAATGGATCGATAAATCAATAAATCGATCGATAATGGGTCGATAAATTAATAAATCGATCGATAATGGATCGATAAATCCATAAATCGAGCGATAATGGATTGATAAATCAATAAATCGAGCGATAATGGATCGATAAATCAATAAATCGATCGATAATGGGTCGATAACTTAATAAATCGATCGATAATGGATCGATAAATCCATAAATCCAGCGATAATGGATTGATAAATGATAAATCGATAAATTTAGAGTTTTTGTTTTAGTAACGTTGGTTTGGGTTAAGTCAATTTATCGATCGATGATCGATAATTTATTAATTTATCGATCCATTATCGATAATTCGTGGGCTCAGTATTATATTGTTCTAGTTACACTTCCGGGTTGACACGTGTTTTTCATAAGCTAAGTACAGGGGACTAGTGTCAACCTGGGAAGTGTAGAACAATATAATACTGAGCCCACGAATTTATTAATTTATCGATCCACTATCAATCGATTTATTAATGTATTGACTATCGATTTATCGACTTATCGATCCATTATCGATCGAATTTTCATTTATTGATATATCGATCCATTATCGATATGTGCGTACGAACAAACCCCAAATGCTGATTTATTGATTAATTATCGATCGACTTTTCATTTATTGATAGTGTTATTGACATAAGTAAAGTGCAATGAAGTGAAGGGAAGTAAGTCTTAAGATAATTTTGCTGTGCAGCAGCTAGTTTTTTATGTGCGTCCAATTTTTTGTATAATTTGTTGGTGATTTGTAAATCATTTATGCATCTCTTTTTCGTACGGACAGAACCCCCCTGAACTTACAGGGAAAAAACGAGTAAATGATATTTTCGATGATTAATTTGTCAGAAATAATGGAAAATGGGATAAATCATGTAATAATGAGAATAGAGGAGCAAGAGCTTTAAAAAAAATAAAAATGCATGAGCTCTCTGGGAAATTAATTAATACACAATAGCCGGTTACATAATCGGGTTCGGAATCGACCTGGTAAATCCCCACAACACATGTCGACCTAATGCTCTAATATCACTATTAAAACTAGTACGGATGATTAACTACCTCCTCCCGAGAATTCTGGATTATCTGTTCACACTTGTCAACTATGGCTTTAACGATGTCAACACGAAAATATCATTTTTAACAAAATATACATAACAAGATCCATAAGTATATTTATATACAGTTAAGTTGCATTATATTACCCGGGGATCCGAAGGGAGAAAATAACCGGTTTCCCTTTTACCAGCTTTCAATTTATTTCCCATGAATTTTCAACACATGCCGTCAAGTTTCCTCTAAAGCTTTTGTCGAGATGCCTTTAATCCCTTTTCATCATCTGTTTGGCTTAAGCACGTTTTCCGGTTATCCCTTCACGACATAAAGAGAGACTCAGAAAAAAAAGAAAAAACATCATTAAGCTCCCGTATCGAATCGAGCAGGTAAAAAAAAAAAAAAATTCGATGTGTGAATAACATTATAATTTCGACACTGCTGCGTTTGGCCATTAGAGTGTTAATGTCAAGGAATCGTTTTTTTTTTTCTCTTTACGTAATTGGCAAACCATCAAAAACCAACCAATTTATTTTACTTATGGGCGTTATTTTTTTTTTGTTTTAAATACCTTGAAGTCGCCACTGATTATTAAAGCGAATTTTTTTTTTTTTTGACAAGTTGCAGTTGATAAATATGCAACTTTTGCGATTATGACGTGGAGAGGTGGATCGAAGGAGTGGCAAAAACGTTAGATTTTTGGCTTCCAAAAAACTTGCATAAGCAACATCCGTTTTGAACGAGATTCGTTTCGGACATTTTATTTGTTAATGATTTTTGACGGGTATGAATTTTTTTTCCTTCTTGTTTTCAGAGAGAGAAATTGTACAAATTTGGAGAAATTTGATACGATGTATTTATACTTTAAAATTAAGACGAGTTGAGACATTAGAGGGAAATATGATTAAGTAAACTGAGATAGACTAGAGCCAGTAATTGAACGGATAAGTGAGGATGACGATAAAAGCAATGACGAAGTTGACGACTATGGGGTTGTAACTATGCATGAGTCTTTTTCATCTTCATCTCCATTGTCATTTTCTTCATCCTTGTCTCTCCCGTATTTATCATCTTCATCTTCTTTTTCATATTTATCGTCATCGCCATCGCGTTCATATTCAAATACATCTTCAGCTTCATCGTCATCGTCTTCATTGTCATCTTCATCTTTATGGTCATCATCTTCACTTCATCTTTATAATCGTCGTCTTCGTTTTCATCTTTTTTGCCTTCGTCATCGTTTCCATCTTCTTCTTCCTTGCCATCGTCATCGTCTTCATGGCAATCTTTATCTTGACGTTCATCGTCTTTATCTTCATCTTTCTGGCCTTCGTCATCGATAAAGATGAAGATGGTAAAGATGAAGATGGTAAAGATGAAGATGGTAAAGATGAAGATGAAGACTACAAAGACGAAGACGAAAATGAACACGAGGACAAAAACGATGTCGATGAAGATGAAAATAAAAACGACGACGATGAAGATGAAGATGAACGTGAAGATGAACATGATCATGAACATGAACATGAACATGAAAATTAAAATTAAAATAAAGACGATGACGATGGCGATGACGATGACGATGAAGATAAAGACGAGAAAGACGGAGATAAAGATGGGATAGACGAATACGATGATGGACACTAGGACATAGACGATGACGATGACGATGGAGATGAAGATGAGGATGAAGATGAACATGAACATGAAAATAAAGACGATGACGATGGCGGTGACGATGAAAATGTCACCTGGTGTCACGAAGATGGGCACCAGGACAAAGACGATGACGATGAAGATGACGATGATGATGATGAAGATGAAGATGAAAATAAGGACGATAACGAAGGCAAGAAAGATGAAGATGAAAACGATGGTCATAAAGATGAAGATGAAAATAAAGATGATATCGGTAACAATGAAGATGGATATGATCAAGACGGGATAGACGAGGACGATGATTGACCCAAGGACAAAGACGATGACGATGAAGATGAATATAATTATGAAGATGTCAATAAGGACGATGACGATGACGATGACGATGACGATGAATATGAAGGCAATGACGATGAAGATCAAGACGAGAAAGATGAAGACGAAAATGAACATGAGGACGAAGACAAAGACGATGACGATAAAGAGGAAGATGAAGGTGAATATGAAGATGAGGACGAGGACGACAACGAAGGCAAGAAATATAAATATGAAATTGGATGATCAAAAAGGTGAGGATAAAGATGAAGATAAAGATGACCATGAAGATAAAATAAAGACGAAGACGATGACGATGACGATGACGATGACGATGACGATGACGATGAAGATGAAGATGATAAAGACGGGATAGACTAGAACGAAGATGGACACCAGGACAAAGACGATGACGATGACGATGACCATGACCATGACCATGAAGACGAAGATGAGCACGATAACGAGGACAAAAAAGATGAAATTGAAGACGATGATCATAAAAATGAAGATGAAGATGAAAACGACGACGATGTCAATAAAATTGAAGATGAATGTGATAAAGACGGGACAGACGAGGACGAAGACGATGCCATTGAAGGTGAAGATGAATACAAAACGAAACATCGTTTTTATTTTCATCTTCATCTTTATGATCATTCTTGCCTTCATTATCGTCCTCATCTTCATCTTCCTCTTCATCGTCATCGTCATCTTCATCGTCTTTCTCCTCGTGTTTATTTTCGTCTTCGTCTTTCTCGTCTTTTTCGTCTTTGTCTCTCCTTCGTCTTCATCTTTATCATCCTCATCTTCATCGTCGTCGTCTGCATCTTCAGTTTCATCCTCACATTTATATTTCTCGTCTTCGTCATCGTTCTCATTTTCGTCTTTATATTTATCGTCATTTTCATCTTCTTGATCTCAATCTTCCTCGAATCCTTTTCATCCATCATTATCGTTATTACCTTTGAAGATCTTCCTCGATCTTCATCTTATTTTTCATTGGCATTTTCGTTTTACTCTAGTCTCTTTCTTACCTATTATTTTTTTCGTCTTTTTTCAATCGTGATCTTCGTATCCCAGAATTACAAAACAAAGTAAAAATAAAAACCGAATTGAACTCCTGACCCTTTCTCCAGCGAAATTCGGCAATAAAAATTAAAAACGCCCATTCCAGCCCTAATGGAATCACATTTAAACCTAGGTTAACTAGATTTTAATTAAAAAAATTTCAAATCGTAATCCAGGTCCGGTGCATTTTTTTCCTCCGGTACTTCCTACATAAGAAATCGTAAATAACGAAAAAAAAAATTGAAGTAAAAAATGTACATTCAGAAAATTTAAGTGGCACTTAACGGTTTTAATATCCCAATAATTTCTCCATTTATTATTATTTTTTTTTTTCCGTTTTCGTATTATTTTAATAATCCATCGCACATTATTAACGCCAATCCAATGCTGAAGAGGTTAAATGAAGGAAAGAAAAAAAAAGAAAAATAAATGACCGTATCATATCATTAATCGAGTTAGGCAGTCATTTAAAGGTAAATATTCCATATTCATACATAAACTTTCTCTGCGGTAGCGCGCAGACCGCCTATAGGGATCCCATAAGTCAAATCGGGTTGCCATGTCGTTACTTTTAACACACCGTATTCCAATCCGAAAAAAAAAACTAATTTCACTCTCTCCTAATGCTTTAACAAAATTACTTCATGTAGCGGACTTTTTTCCTTCCCCTCTTTTTTTTTCTCATCTCATGTTTTTCCGCTTAAATCTTCGCTTCCGGGATTTTGTGTTTCCCATTTTCGGCACACAAAAAAAGAACGAATTTGTGTTTCTTTTTTTTTTCTCTCTCTCTTTTTTTTCTTTTCGTCACACGGATTGCTTAATATTTACTTGCTCTGATTTAACCCGTACGCGACTAATTTTAAAATGATTAATTTCACAAAAAAAAGTACTCGAGCATGCAAAAAAAAAAAAAAAAAAAGAGAGACAGAGAGAGAAAATTATTGTTTACCTTGGTCGTGTCAATAACGAACAAAAGAATGTCGAAATTTTTTTTTTTTTTTTCATTTTCGACTATTTTCTCGTTATACATCGGATCGTTTCGTTCTAAAACACTTTTTTTTTTCGGGGGAGAAAAAAATAACGAGAAAGAGAGATGTACTTTAACTCGCATACTGACTCGACATTTTTTCACGACTTTTTTTTTTTTCTGATGCGGGTCTTTGGAATGTCATGTTAACTGTCACGGCCCGCCTTTTTCGCTCGCTTTTCATCGCGATTATTTCCACTTTTAGCTGTTTATACATTTAGTTAAAAACCATTTTTTCTGTATGTTTTTAATGCACTGGGGGGGAGTCTGTTGAGTAATCCATCAGAATTTTTTTAAATGAGAGATAAAAAGATGGAGAGGACTGAAGAGCGAGGGAGTTAAAAAGCAAAAAAATGAAGGAAAAGCTGCCGGATGAGAGTCATGGATGACCAATCACCCAAATCATTTTTTATGGCGTCGTAATGATCTTATCCGGCTTATCTTTGTCGCCTCATGAGGATGAAAATTTTAACGAGGACGAAGATGAGTAGCAAGATGAGGATTTACTCATCTTCATATTCCCACGATCATCCGTAAACTCGAAGCTCGGAACCGGGAGAAACCCGGACTCGGTCCGGTTTTTTAGGTTCGGTTTGGTTTTGCCAGCACTCACAGTGGGGCCTAAAATTTTTTTATCTGGCCAAAATGATTTTTTTCGACATTTAAATTTAAAAAACTTTTGTAAAGGGTTGTTCCAATAGGGTGATCAGAAAAATAAAAAGTGTTTCCGATTTTGTTCGTCACGAAAAAAATTGGTTCATTTTGGGGTAAAAAAGCAAGAAAAATTTTGAAACAATTTTTTTTCAACGATTTAGGGGTGGCGCAGAGCAGAAAAAGGGCCTAAACCACAATTTTTTTCTTAGCATTTAATGAAACGAAAATTTGGCGCATTTTTCCGTAATTGAATTTTACAAAAGTGGACTTTATAGGTATTTTTGATGACGTAGAAGACGAATTTCACCATCCCGATTTTCTCAGACCAATGCCTGAGTCGCTATTACCGCTTTTTTAGCGCTTAAACCTGATTTTTTGGGCTTAATTTTAATTTATGTACAAATTTGGAGCCCCCGAAATTTTTTTTTCCCTTTTAAAGTTGCTTATACTTATGAAAAAAAGCCTGAGGAAAACGAATTTCAGTATCCCGATTTTCCCCGATCAACGCCTGAGTAGAGGTATAACTAAAAAGTTGGTTTTTTGGGCTAAAAATTGATTTTTTTGCCAAAAAATGGCGCTAATTCCTTACCTGTTCGTTTTAGAAATCATGTTTAATGACATTTTTTACTCAGGACACTCCAATTAATAAGGATCTTTTGTGTTTCGAATCAATTTCCGAAATTTTGTTACGGTCACAAAATTCTATTCATAATTTTTTTAAAGTTCCAAATTTTTTCAATCCGTAAAAAAATTTTGGAAATTGATTCGAAACACAAAAGATCCTTATTAATTGGAGTGTCCTGAGTAAAAAATGTCATTGAACATGATTTCTAAAACGAACAGGTAAGGAATTAGCGCCATTTTTTGGCAAAAAAATCAATTTTTAGCCCAAAAAACCAACTTTTTAGTTATACCTCTACTCAGGCGTTGATCGGGGAAAATCGGGATACTGAAATTCGTTTTCCTCAGGCTTTTTTTCATAAGTATAAGCAACTTTAAAAGGGAAAAAAAATTTCGGGGGCTCCAAATTTGTACATAAATTAAAATTAAGCCCAAAAAATCAGGTTTAAGCGCTAAAAAAGCGGTAATAGCGACTCAGGCATTGGTCTGAGAAAATCGGGATGGTGAAATTCGTCTTCTACGTCATCAAAAATACCTATAAAGTCCACTTTTGTAAAATTCAATTACGGAAAAATGCGCCAAATTTTCGTTTCATTAAATGCTAAGAAAAAAATTGTGGTTTAGGCCCTTTTTCTGCTCTGCGCCACCCCTAAATCGTTGAAAAAAAATTGTTTCAAAATTTTTCTTGCTTTTTTACCCCAAAATGAACCAATTTTTTTCGTGAAGAAGAAAATCGGAAACACTTTTTATTTTTCTGATCACCCTATGGAACAACATTGTACTAAATTACTTGAAACCGCTTTTTTTAATTTTTTTATCAGCCGTTTAACCCTTAGAATTTCGAATTAATTCTACTAGGTGTAAAATCAGGGCCTTCAAAAAATCGCCCGCATTTCAAAATAATTCGTTGTACAAATGTGATAATCCTTTCAATATCTTAACAAAGCTTTACTAAATCGTAAATTATTGGGTATTTTGAATTTTTAAATAATATTCGAGTGTGGGAGGAGAAAATTTAACCTTCATATAAAGAAATTGAAAGAGTTACGTTCCCCGTGTTTGCCCTAGGTGAAAAATGGCTAATAATGAAGTAAAAAACCTCCTTAACGTAACGATGACAAAGAAACGTTGCGCAAATTTGCGCCAGCTAAAATAAATAGAATTATAAGTATTAAATTTAACAAAAAATTTGTTATGAAACATGTTAAAAAAATTTATATATGTCCTTTATAACCTTTATAATGTCTTTCTGTAAAAAAAATCGCAATGCTTTTTACTTTTAATTTTAAAAAAATCGTTTTAACTGCCAAAAATGCGTTTAAATTGTTATTCTAGATCCGCAATGCCAAATTTTGAAAACAAACATCAGATTCTGCTTTAGCAGCCCAGAAAACCCTTTTTTACAACATCTTCGTTTATTCCCACTAATTCCTGGATTTTGGCCAGACAAAAAAATTTTAGGCCCCACTGTGCGCACTGGGAGATAAGGGGTCGTGCATAAATTACGTAAGCATGGGTTAGGCCCTCTTTGCACGCTTTATCCCATTTCGCCTATGCTTAGCTTATGAGTAAGATGTCAAATTTGGACCCCCTCCCCCCCCTAAATGTGCTTACGTAATTTATGTACGACCCCTAACTTGAAGTATTAGATAGGGAATGATAAGAAAACGAAATAGGAAAAGACCAAAAGACAAAGGTGTGAAAAAAAAATTAAGGAGGGAAAAAAGGCGAGAGCATAAATTTTGAAAACAAAACTGATTCATAAATCTCAGTGAATCACACAAAAAAACCGTTCAAAACTCCGATTTCACAACAGATACCTCTTCGATCTCATTTTTTTTGCATTAAAAACAAGTAAAAAAACATTCTCAAACACCGGAAATAAATTAATAATCCAAATTTTATGTAAAAACGTGCGTCGACGCCTTGAAAAACAGAACAACCAACGCAACAAAAGCCAGGAAAAAAAAAAAAGAAAAAAAAAAAAAAAAAAAAAAAACGATATCGCCTTCGGAAACATTGTGCGAAATTGTAATATTCAGTTTTTTTTTTTTTTTTTTTCGTTTTAGGAGAGTCGATCACGGATCCTGAGATCTCCTTTTTTTTTAGGGGTGGGGAAAATATCAGATGAATGTCATCACATTTACGATCAGAAAATAATTCATCATTCCCTTCTTCTTTAATCAAATAATTAACAAGAATAACACAAGACGGTCACGAATTTATTACGTAATAATATTATAAAAGTTTGAAAATTTTGTATAAAACTTTTGGGCGAAAAGGTTTTTTTTTTTTTTTTTATTAAAATAATTTCTTTTTTCTTCCTTTTTTTTCGCCATACCCTTGTCGTTTTTCTTTTCTTCTTTTTATCCCCCGTCGAAAACTTGAAATTGAATTTCTTTAGAATTATCTTTTAATCCCGGGGAAGAAAACTGAAAGATTGATTCGTAACTATTGTTTTTATATCCGTTTAATTTCATTTCTGATCGGTTTTTTTCGTCGCTGGGCATTGGCCGATTTTAAAAAAAATATATATTTTTATTTATTTATTTTTTCGGGAAGGAAAAATAAAATGTGGGGGGGGGGGAAAGGAAAACTAACCGGGGAAATAAATCCTCTCTGGAATTCAACGACAAAAAGAGGCAGGATATTCGCGAGTTAATTAATCCGTTTGTGTCGTTTGACCTTTTTTTTTTTTTTTTTTTTTTTTTTTCCTCGACTCTTCTTTCTCCTCTTGTTATTATGCTATCGATTATCAATTTTTAATTAAGTTTAACCTTTTTTTTTTTTTCAAACGGGAGGGGATTGTTATGTCGATTCGTGTTATATCATTATTACAAATTGATCCGGGGTTATTATGTTTGACGTTTTTTTAAAATTTATTTATTTTATTTATTTATTTTTTTTTTCAGGTAAGGAATTCTGTTTTGGATTAAAAACGACAAGTTCAAGGAATGCAGATTTTGTAAGAAAGTTGACCGAGTGGTGTTGTACATTTAGATTTTTTGAAGGATAACTACTCGCGGACCGTAAGGTATATTATCGAGTTTTGATGCATATGGAGACTAAAAACCACACCCAAACGGTATGATTAAAATTAAATGAAATTAAGAGAGAAAAAAAAAAAAACTTCCGCCATTTTGTGTGAATTTGTTTTTTTAGAGGTCGGGGGAGGGGGGAGACAAAAAATTGACACCCACGATTAGGAACATTTTAGCCGCTAGACGGAGGGCTGTCAGTTGGAGATTCTAGCTAATCATAGACTGAACGTTAGCGGTTTGTGATGTTAATGTTAAGGATTTCAGACGGAAAATCATGCCCGCCAGGAGCGCTGCATGTCCTTAACGGTAACCAATCAAAATTCAACGTTTCAGGAAATGGTTGTGCTTTGATTGGCTACCGTGACGTAATTCAGCGGACCTTTTTTATCGGAAATTTTCTTATTGAATAATCCTTCGACTTTTACTGTTTTGGAAGTTTAGGTTTGTCATTTAGTAACAAAACAGTATAAGTTTTTCCAAGTAAATGTATCAGTTGTATCATTTGTCCTACAGGGAATTTACGTTTGTTTTCCAGTAAATTTACCCTTGCCCTCCAGTGAGTTTACTCTTCCTCCCCAGTAAATTTACATTTGTCCAATGAGTTTACATTCGTCCTCCAGTAAGTTTACATTTATTCTCCAGTAAAGTTATTCTTGCCCTCCAGTGAGTTTACCCTTGCCACTCAGTGAGCTTACATTTATGCTCAAGTGAGTTTACCGTTGTCCTCGAGGGAGCTTACATTCGTACTTCAGTGAATTTACTATTGTCCTCCAGTGAGTTTACATTTATTCTCCAGTGAGTTTACCCTTGCCCTCCGATGAGTTTACACTTCCCCTCCAATAAGTTTACATTTTTTTCTTTTCGTAAGTCTATATTTGTCCTCCAGTGAGTTTACACTTGCCTTCCAAAAAGTTTACACTTGCTCTCTATTGACTTTACCCTTTCTTCCCAGTAAATTTACATTTGTCCAGTGAGTTTAGATTCGTCCTCCAGTGGGTTTAAATTTATTCTCCAGTAAGTTTACTCTTGCCCTCCGGTGAGTTTTCATCGGTCCTCCAGTGAGTTTACCCTTGCCCTCCAGGGAGCTTATATTCCTCCTTCAGTGAGCTTACTTTTGTTCTTCAGTGAGTTCACATTTATTCTCCAGTGATTTTACCCTCCGATGAGTTTACCCTTGCCCTCCAGTGAGCTTACGTTTTTTCCTGCAGTAAGTCTGCATTCGTCCTCCAGTAAGTTTACATTTTGTCCTCCAGCGAGTTTGTTCTCCAGCGAGTTTACGTTTGTCCTCCAGCGAGCTTACATTTTTTTTTCCTCCAGTAAGTCTCCTCTTGCCCTCCAGTGAGTTTCCATTTATCCTTAAGTGAGTCTACCCTAGGCCTCCAGGGAGCTTCCATTCGTCCTTCGGTGAACTTACCTTTGCCCTCCAGTGAGTTTCCATTTATCCTTAAGTGAGTCTACCCTAGGCCTCCAGGGAGCTTCCATTCGTCCTTCGGTGAACTTACCTTTGTCCTTCAGTGAGTTTACATTTATTATTCAATGAGTTTACACTCGCCCTCCAGTGAGCTTCCAATTTTTCTTCCTGTAAGTCTCCGTTTGTTCTCCAGTGAGTTTACTCTTGCCCTCCAGTGAGCTTACATTTTTTTTCCTCCAGTAAGTCTACTATTGTCCTCCAGTGAGTTTACTCTTGTCCTCCAGTGAGCTTACATTTTTTTTCTCCAGTAAGTCTACTATTGTCCTCCAGTGAAGTGGTTTGTCCTTCTATTCAGTTTGCTTTTGTCTTGCAACGTTTTTCTTCCCTTTTTTTAACGTACCTTTAATTTTCTTCTCTTTTTTTTAAAATTAAATCTCATTTTACCTCCGTTAAAAATTTTAAACACGCCTACGTCACATGATAAATTCGCTACCGAGCACGCCATTTTTCTTTTTCTGTGATTTATTTTTTAAAAAAAACCTTTTCCCTCTTTATCAATACGGCAGACATATAATCCCGAATAGATCGGTTACCTTACGGCTTAATTAAAGTGGAATTTATAATTTGATTGATCGGTTTAGGCATCCTTCGCTGCTCTGATACTTGAAGAGAAGCCGGTATTACCAAGAACCAAAATCCATTTTAACTCCGGCTTTTACCTTGTTAAATCTCGAATTGATTAGCATCGTCAGGGTAAACTCTCACGTCATATCACGGAACGTCTCCTTCAGTCAAAAACATTGAAAAAAAAAAGTTTTTCATCTCGATATAAAGTTACATTTAACAAATTATTCTTGGAGAGTTTACGCTGAAGTAGGTGATTGATATGCGAAGTGTATAAGATTACATTTTGTGAAGATTCTTGTTAAAACTACATTTTTTATAAAATTGAATTTTCTTTTCCGCCTCTCGCGTATGAATGACGACAGCAAAAAAAAAAAAAGAAAAAAAAGGAAAATTCGTGACATTCGATATATCGGAAAAGCGGAAACAATTTCCGCGGCAACTTAGAGCGAACAATCCTCTTCTTGCTTGGATTTTAAGTGGATGCCCTACGGGTGCTTTTCCCGAGAAAATTACTTGATTGCTTTGAAGTTTTCCTCCCCGTAGGGTGTTTCCTGCTATTCCAAGCCAAACATCTTCCCGAATATATGCATATACTCATCATATAAAGAAAAAGCTCGAGGAGAGAATGTCACTTATGCGATGTTTTACAACGTGTCGAAAAGGGGGAGAAAACAAGGAACACCGGCTTTTGCGCATCGATCGATGTGCATCTTGTATATGTACGCGATGAAAATTTCTATAAACACTCTCCCGCCCATCCATCCTGTATGTGTTTATAAGATGCTAAATCACGATGTACTTAAGCACCTGTTGAACGTATGAAGAGGCCACTTTTTGTTTTGCGAGTGAAATTAGGCACACGAGCTAACAAAAAAAAAAACTTTTTTTTTTCCCCTTTTCTTTTCTTTTTGTTTCGTACGGTTAGGCAGATGTTTCGGAATCGAAAATGAAGTATTTTTTGGAGGAAAAATATTTGCTTTTATCGAGCGGGGCTTTTAGTTTGTTCCATATGTTTTCAAAAGACCGAGGAGTCATCCCATATTCCCAAGGAAGTAATAATTTGCAAAACACAATGGTTTTTAGAGGTAGGGCCATGATTTCTACTACATTCTGATTTTCTGTACTTCTACGATCAAAATATCAACGGAATTCATTCGGAGGGCAAAAGGAAACTCGCTGGAGGACAAAGTAAAGCTTAACGGAAGACAAAGTGAAACTTACTGAAGGACAAGTAGAAACTCACTGGTGGACAAGTAGAAACTCACTGGAGGACAATTAGAAACTCACTGGAGGACAATTAGAAACTCACTGGAGGACAATTAGAAACTCACTGGTGGACAATTAGAAACTCACTGGAGGACAATTAGAAACTCACTGGAGGACAATTAGAAACTCACTGGTGGACAATTAGAAACTCACTGGAGGACAATTAGAAACTCACTGGTGGACAATTAGAAACTCACTGGAGGACAATTAGAAACTAACTGAAGAACAAGAAGAAGGATAAACTCACTGGAAGACAAGTACGAACTCACTGGAGAACAAGGAGAAACTCACTAGAGAACCAGGAGAGACTCACTGGAGGACAAAGTGAAACTCACTGGAGGACAATTAGAAACTCACTGGAGGACAATTAGAAACTCACCGGAGGACAATTAGAAACTCACCGGAGGACAATTAGAAACTCACTGGTGGACAATTAGAAACTCACTGGAGGACAATTAGAAACTCACTGGTGGACAATTAGAAACTCACTGGAGGACAATTAGAAACTAACTGAAGAACAAGAAGGATAAACTCACTGGAAGACAAGTACGAACTCACTGGAGAACAAGGAGAAACTCACTAGAGAACCAGGAGAGACTCACTGGAGGACAAAGTGAAACTCACTGGAGGACAAAGTGAAACTCACTGGAAGACAAAGTGAAACTTACTGAAGGACAAGTAGAAACTCACTGGTGGACAAGCAGAAACTGACTGGAGGGCCAGTAGAAACTAACTGGAGGACAAGGAGAAACTAACTGAAGAAGAAGGAGAAATTCACTAGAGGACCAGAAAAGACTCACTGGATGACAAAGTGAAACTCACTGGAGAGGAAGAAGAAACTCACTGGAGAGTAAGCGTAAACTCATTGGAGGACAAATGCAGTCTAACTAAAAGAAAAAATAAATGCTCACTGGAGGACAAATTTAAATACACTGGAGGGCAAGTGTAAACTCACTAGAAGTCGAATGTAAACTCACTGGAGGGCTTGTGTAAACTCACTGGAGTACAAGGAAAAACTTCACTGGAGGTCAAGTGTAAACTCACTGGAAGACAAATGTAAATTCACTGGACGGCAAGGGTAAACTCACTGGAAGACGGATGTAAACTCACTGGAGGGCAATGGAAAACTTCACTGGAGGGCAATGGAAAACTTCACTGGAGGACAAGTGTAAACTCACTGGGGGGCAAGTGTAAACTCACTGGGAAACCAGTGCAGACTACTGGAGGGAAAAACGTAAGCTCACTGAACTGCAAGGGTAAACTCACTCCAGGATAAATGTAAGCTCACTCACTAGAGCATGGTAAACTTACCGGGGGACGGGTGTAAATTCTCTGTAGGACAAATGATACTGCTGATATGTACTACCTGTGCAAACTCTTTGGAGGTTAAACTTGAACTCTCGTAAGAAGAAACCCAAAAATCAGTGTACGTGTAGTACTAATTAAAACACATTTTAGGGTCATTATAAACTCACTGGAGGGCGAACCTAAATTCGCTGGAGGAAAACTTCCTTAAGGGCAAATAGACGTTTTACTAACTTAAAAATCAGAGTTTCAGTGACGGACATAAGAATTACAGCATCGACTATTTTTTAACTGAAAAAGAAATTTCGTCGTTCCTTGTTTCGTTTCGTTTTTGTTTGGCTTCTGCCGACTGACCGCCATTCATCATTTTGTTGAATTTTTTTGCGACCTACCTCTTGGCATGGATCACGGTCGTTGATTCCTTCTCATTTTTTTTAAAAAAATAATTTTTTTTTTACTTTAACCAACTAGCCGAATCATATTAATTTTCACTTTTCGTTCGTAAACAAACAATGTGTGACCTCCTTCAAGGTCATAATCAACCACCTGAAACGTAACATATAAAAGAATATTCTTCGGTACTGTGTCAAGGTTGCGGAATCCGCGAGAAAAACTCGTTATCTGATCCTTCTTTCCTCCGCAAAAAAAAAGAGAAAAGGAAAGCACAAAAAAAAATAAAAAAATCGTCAAAGTGAGGCCGATCTTATGTTCGTGACATGTGACTATCATTTTTTAAGCATTATATATATTGACAGGGATATATGAAGCTTGTTGGATAACATGATGGATAATCATATGGATTGACCTTATGATCCATATAAATAATGTCTTTGTCGTTGTATTTTGGACGAGAAAAAAAAAATTCTTGAAAAACAAAATTACGGTACGTGGGATTTTTTTTTGACACATGCAAAGGCGTGTCGAATGTGTCAACTTAACGTTTCCTTTTTTTTTTTCGGGGGCCCCCGAGGCCCGAAAAATGCATCGAAACGCATATGTCGCTTATTATAAAAATTTATGTTTTTTTATATTTTTGAAACGTATATTTTACGCCTGTGTGCCTTGGAGGGGATTTCGCGTTTCATTCCCGAGAATTTCGAAATAGTTGCTGAAAGTTTTTGACGAAGGGAAAACTTTAACGGGATTTTACTAAATTTAATTAGGAGGAATTTCATGTATTAAATTTAAATACAGAGTAAAATCTTTGACGTGTCGCTCTGGGATTTTGATTTTGTTTCCCTTTCGACGTCGAAATAAAAGAAAGTTATCTTTCGTTTTTTTTTAGAAACAAAGAAAAGTTAAACTCTTGTTTTTTTTAATCTCCATTGTTGGAAAGATGAATATATGGCTCATCCTGGTGATACAGAACCGGAACCATGCTGTTTGTACCTAGGTCAAAGGCATCTTATCTTTTTAAAAAATCGAATCTTTTTTTCTTTTTTACGTTTTTCATTGAAACGTACCCGCGAGAAGAGAAAGAAAAAGAAAGGTTTTTTTTTTTTTTTAATTTGTTCTTCTTCACTTGTAATTTTTTGTGATTCTTGTCGCGGTACGTGTTTTTTTTTTCTCACATTACGATGGGGTCTAGACGTTTGGAAAATGATACAAGTCAAGTCTTTGTTTGAATTATTTAAATGTAGAAAGCGATATGGGAATATTTGTAAAAAATTAGCGGATTGTGTTGAGGGACTCAATTGCGGTTTGACAGGTGTTTGTTCTAAGAGTAGATGTCTCAAATATTCAGACAGTGGCGTCTTTTTACATGTGATTTTTTCCTTCTATTTTGTCTTGAAAGGAGTTTTCCTGTGCATTTCTTCCAGTGAAATTAGGTTTGTCCTCCATTGAGTTTACATTTGCCGTCTTAGAAATTTAAATTTGCCGTTCTGTGAGTTTCCATACACAGCCTATTTGCTGGTGGCATTGGAGGGAGAAGAGGGTGTCAAAATCCAGGAAATATAGGGACGTAATTAATGAACATTCCTTCAGTGGAGGACAAACAAACACTCACCGGAGGACTCGAAGAAGTACTTATTGGAGAATAAGCAAATCGTCACTGGAGGATAAGAAAATACTCGTTGGAGGAGAATCAAATGGTCACTGTAGGGCAAAGAAATACCACGGCCGTATAAACAGGTCCGGAAACTCCTATCCCTTATACATTGGAGACCATGTCCCGCTTAACTACGCCAAAATTAGTTCCTCCTTTCTACCACCGTGAGCGCTACTTGTTAGAGAGACGCTTTTTGATTGGTCGTTGGTAATGTAAACAACGATGGCGGCTACTTTCTCTTGTTGTTCGAAACGAGAGTCCCAGTGTGAGTCCCAACGTAAACATTAGACATGTTGCTGGTCTCTAGATCGCTGCGCCGCCAGTGGCCAATTTTAGAACTAATTTTGGCGTAGTTAAGCTGGACATGATCGGCATAGGAAGTTTTCGGACCTGTTTATACGGCCGTGAGAAATACTCACTGAAGCAGAAGGAAATACTCACTGGAGGAGAGCAAATCGTCACTGGAGGATAAACAAATGCTCACTGGAGGGTAAGCAATTGGTCACTGGAGGATAAGCTAATACTCATCAGAATAGAGTTAAATAGTCACTGAAAGATAAGGAAATAGTCACTGGAGGATATGCAATTACTCACTGGAGGATACGCAATTACTCACTGGAGGATACGCAAATAGCCGGAAAAAAGTCTTACGTAATACTTGAACGTTTCCTAAGCTAATACTCACTAGAGGAGAATCAGATAGTCACTAGACGACAAACTAATACTCACTGGAAGATGAGCAAATACTCACTGGAGGATAAGCTAATAGTCACTGGAGGATAAGCTAATAGTTAGTGGAGGATAAGCTAATACTCACTAGAGGAGAATCAAATAGTCACTAGAAGAGAAAAAAATACTCACTGGAAGTTAAGCCAATACTCACTGTAGGGCAAGGAAATACTCACTGGAGGAAAGCAAATACTCACTGGAGGATAAGCAAATACTCACTGAAGGACAAACAAATACTCACTAGAATAGGAGCGATTACTCACTGGAGAATAAGGGAGCATAAGCAAATAATCACTGGAGGATAAGCTAATACTCACTAGAGGAGAGTCAAATAGTTACTGGAGGATAAGAAAATAGTCACTGGAAGACAAACAAATACTGAACGGAGGAGCAATTACTTACTGGAGGATAAGAAAATAGTCACTGGAGGACAAATAAATTCTCACCGGAAGAAGAGCAATTATTCACTGGAAGATAAGAAGATTGTCACTGGAGGATATGCAATTACTCACCGGAGGATAAGCCAATATTCACTGGAGGACAAATAAATACTCACTGGAGGACAATCAAATACTCGTTGAAGGAGAATCAAATAGTCACTTTAGGACAAACAAATACTCACTGGAGGAGAATCAAGTAGTCACTGGAAGAGAATCAAATCGTCACTGGAGGATTTGCAATTACTCACCGGAGGATAAGCAAATAGTCATTGGAGTACAAACAAATACTCACTCACTGGAGGAGAAGCAAACAGTCACTGGAGGAGAAGCCAATATTCACTGGAGGACAAATAAATACTTACTGGAGGACAATCAAATACTCGTTGAAGGAGAATCAAATAGTCAGTGGAAGACAAACAAGTACTCACTCACTGGAGGAGAATCAAATAGTCACTGGAGGATAAGCAAGTGCTCACTGGAGAGGAAGCAAATAGTCGCCGGAGGACAAACAAATACTCACTGGAGGAGAAGCAAATAGTCACTGGAGGAGAAGCCAATACTCACTGGAGTTGAAGCAAGTGCTCACTGGAGTAGAAGCAAATAGTCACCGGAGGGCTAATAAATACTCACTGGAGCAGAAACAAGTAGTCACTGAAGGATATGCAAATACTCATTGGATAAGAAGCAAATAGTCACTGGAGGATAATCAAATACACCACTAAAGGACAAATAAATACTTAATTGAGGACAAATACTTTCTGGCGGTCAAATACTCATTTTAGGACAAGCAATTACTCACTGCAAGACATATACAGAAGCAAATAAAAAATGTGATAATCTAAGCAAAGACTCACTGTATTACAGACAAATACTAACTGGATGACAAATACTCAAGCAAATAGCCACTGGAGGACGAACAAATACTCACTGAAGGATAAACAAATACTTTATTGATGAAAAATACTCTCTGGAGGAGAAGCCAATAAGCACTGGAGGAGAATCAAATTGTCACCGGAAGATAAGCAAATGCAGCAGAAGCAAATATCACAGGAGGACAAGCAAGTACTCGCTGCAAGACATATACTCAAGCCAATGAAAAATGTGACAAGCAAATACTGACTGGAGGACAAGCAAATACTCATTGGAGGACAAATACTCAACCAAATTCTGACTGGAGGATAAGCTAATATTCACTGGAGGAGAAACAGATACTCTTCGAAGAGCAAGCAAAATTCTCACTGCAAGACGGACAGAATTTCACGCATAGGAGCAGATGTATTTCTTCCAGCTAAGAGTTTGATTTAGCCCGATGTGCAGCGAGTGCAAATGAAATATATTCCCCCTTATAAGAAATACAGTTTGTAATTAGAATTCAATTTTCTTTTCAATTTTGCCAGAGCACGCCATTTATCAAAAGACATTTTAAGTGCACCGTAAAATAAAAATAAAAGTGAAACCCTCGGGGCAAAATGGCAGACGTTACCCAAACGTAGGAGGAATGATAAATATACCGTAAACATATGCGTGAAGAATATACGGCCATTACAGGGTTGTCATAAAAATTAAAACGTCGACCCCACCTTGAAAAAAAAAAAAAAACGGAAACGAATTCAACGCCGTTTTAATTTTTACAAACATAAATCAATGGATGACTTATTGTTTTATTGATCTCGTTCGATCCTTGTTCGGTTCATCTTACGTACCGACCTCGAACTTTAAAAAACAACCGCCCCCACCCGAATTCTAGGTAATCGAGATATTATTTTCGCGTTTTTCTTTTTTTCAATAAAAGAAAAGTCGCATTTTTTTTTTTTTTTAATGAGAGGAAAAAGGGATGACGTAACACTGCCTTTTAATTGAATAAGGTTTTCCTTTTGTAAAAGGAAACTAAAGGGGGAGTCCTATGGTTTTCTTACTTAATGGCATGGCATCCGATTAAACGGGAGGGATCGGGGCGAAAATGTTTTTCCTTCATTGTATCTGAGAACACGGAAACTTACAGGGGAAAAAAGAAATCCGTGTTTTTAATTTTGTTTCCGGTCGAAGAGAGAAAAATAAAACGAAAAAGAAAAACGTGCATTTAAATTTTTTTAAAATAGGAAAAAAAAAATGTTTTCCATGTAAAGCTCGTTCATGCGGGGGGGAAGAAACTTTTCCTAGAAAGTTATAATAGTCGGAGATAAAAACAGAAAATGTATGATGTATAATTCCATGGTTACGGATGCGGAAAAAAAGAAGTTTTTGACGTACGAAAAATTGTGAAAAAAAAAAATCGGAAGTTTTACTTCAAAATTAAAAATTTTAATGAGTGAACCCTTTCCGACTTTACTTCTGTTTTTCTTTTTTCGTGGAGTTCAATTTTTTTTTTTCTGATTTATCCTGCCGTCTTGTTTGTCTGTTTCGTACCGACTACTCTCTGCGTGTAATTCTGCAGCCACTTCTGTCCGTAAATGTTCAGTTTCAATTTTATGAATTCGATCGACTCTTTAAAATACTTAATTCCTTTTACACCCTTGAATATTTAATTCGAAAATCAGTGGTGGATACAGCAAAAGTCACTGAAGGACAAAGCAAAAGTGACTGGAGGACTAAAAAGAATCACTGGGGGACTAAGCAAAAATCGCTGGAGAACAAAGCGAAAGTCACTGGAGAACAAAGCAATAGCCACTGGAGGACTAAGAAAAACCCCTCGAGGACTAAGCAAAAGCCACTGGAGGGCAAAGCAAAAGCCACTGGTGGGCAAAGCAAAAGCCACTGGAGGACTAAGCAAAAGCCACTGGAGAACAAAGCGAAAGTCACTGGAAAACAAAAGCAAAAGTCACTGGAGGACGAAAAAAAATCACTGGAGGACTAAGCAAAAGTCACTGGAGTGCAAAGCAAAAGCGACTGGAGAACTAAAAAGAAATCACTGGAGGACTAAAAAAATCACTGGAGAACAAAGCAAAAGTCACTGGAGGGCTAAAAGAAAATCACTGGAGGACAAAGCAAAAGTCACTGGAGGACTAAAAAAATCACTGGAGAACAAAGTGAAAGTCACTGGAGGGCTAAAAGAAAATCACTGGAGGACTAAGCAAAAGTCACTGGAGGGCAAAGCAAAAGCGACTGGAGGACTAAAAAAAAATCACTGGAGGACTAAGCAAAGGTCACTGGCGGACAAACCCAAAGTCAGAAGTGGACAAACCAAAATCGCTGGAAAACAAAACCAAAAGTCACTGGATGACTGACAGAAAATGACTGGACGACTAAGCAAAAGTCACTGGAGGACAAAGCGAAAGTCACTGGAGGACTAAGCAAAAGCCACTGGAGGACAAACCCAAAGTCACTAGAGGACAATCCAAAAGTCACTGGAAAGCAAAACCAAAAGTCACTGGAGGACTAAAAGAAAATCACTGGGGGACTAAGCAAAAGTCACTGGAGAACAAAGCTAAAGTCACTGGAGGACAAAGCAAAAGTCACTGGAGGAACAAAATGAAAGTCACTGGAGAACTAAAAGAAAACCACTGGACGACTAAGCAAAAGTCACTGGAGGACGAAGCAAAAGTCACTGTAGGACAAAACGAAAGTTTCTAAAAGACAAAGCGAAGTCCTGCGGATCTCAATTTGCCCTCCAGTGAGTTTCAATGTGTCCACTAGTGAGTTCCGTTTGCCCTACAGGCAATATTCGAAATCTCTCCAACTCCCTCTCTTTTCTTAGAATTTCCGTTTGCTGCTTTTACCTTAAGCTTAATGACGTAGAGCTTACTAGCTTATTGGATGTTTAATTGAAAATTAATGTAATTTTTTTTTTGTCATCAAAAGATATGCTCACACAAGCAACCGAAATCCTTAAAATTTCTTTCATAAAAAAAAAAAAAAAGTATTTTACGATTTCATTAATAATTCATGAGATGAAATGAATCATAGGAAAAAGTAATCGATGTAAAGTTCACGTATCAGGTATGGGTTTTTTTTTCTTCTTTTTTCTTCTTTTTTTATTATTTCGGAACATTCTTTAGTGATTTCGGTTTTACGGGGAAGTTTGTTTGATGATTTACAAGGCAATCGTGAAAATTTTTAATATGCCCAAACTCCTATTTTTATACGAACAAAAAGAAATTTTTTTTTTTTCCTGAGGAAAAAAAAGTTCTTAAACCAGTGAGCTTTTAATCTTCAAAATTGCGAAGTCTAAAATATGAATCTGCTCTCTTAGCATAAAATCTTGAGATATGCACGTCTTTAGGGTAACAAACTTTATATTTTTTTAAAAAAACTCAAACTCCCTAATTGATATTTTTCTCCTTTCAAAATATTCTATTTTTTTTTCTAAATTTGTCACAACATCACGTTTTTTTCGCAATAAGCGCAAAATAAATTGCAGTTCTCGCAACTTTGTTTCCTTTTATTTATTTATCTCTTTTTCCCGAGGGTCAAAGGTCGATTCAAATCGAAGGTCGAATGTTTTTTTTTTTCTACTCCGAATTAAATTAGTTTTTCCACCGTATTTCTTGGGTTTGAAAACCTCTCCCCTGTTCATCCTGGGTGATTAAACAGAAAGAGAAGGAAAAAAAGAAAACCTTCACCTATCAAACAGAAAATGATCCACGGTACCGAAATTAATGATCTGTTATTCATAAATCCCACGCATCACGGTACATTGCATGTTAACGAATGTCTTTTTCAAACAAGGCCAAATTTGCACCTTTTGACGTTAAGAATACGTCGTTATTGGTGTTATTATAGAGCAGGTTTTCAAAGGAGAAGTTGATTACTGAAGTTTTGTGCACGTCGGAGATTTGAGGATACGATCAGGTTTTCCAAGCCCAGTCGGTTTTTTCAATCCCGGGTTGACACAACCTTCAGCCCCAAATGCTACCATTTTGAGATTCTAAGGGAGAACAGGGGGAACGATCAGAATCATCTAGAGGCACCTGGGCTCCCTTAATTCCAGAAAAATTCGCCTGTAATATCTTCAAAATAACGGAAAATTGAAAGTAAAAAAAAAAGTCTTAGTAACCATTTTATTTTTTTAATAAATCCTCCTGACTCGTAAATATTTTAATATGGTTTTTACCGTGTGCGCTTTTAAAACAAACATAAAACCGAGTTTTAATGGTAGCCTTTGATTTAACTGAAAGTAATAATCCCTCGCTTTTCGTTTTTATTTTTTTATATTCCTTTTTTTCGAGATATCTTTTTTTTTTTTTTTTTACCCCCAGTGTTTGCCGTGTTGTAGTAATTCTCCTCGTTTCCGCCTTTGCGATTTTCAATTTAAAATTCTTCTTTTTCGCTTTTGAAAATAATAGAACATTTTTAAACACTTAAAAACAAAAGTCCCAAAATGAAGGAATCTAAGTGCTGTGTCCCGAAATACGCGAAAAAAGCATTTTCTACTTCCTTCCGTTTCTTTTTGTATTAATTCCCCTCGTCTTAGATAAAAATGATATTTTTTTTACATAATTTTAATATATTTCTAAATACTGCAAAAATATTAGGAGAAAATATTTTAAAAATAATTTTAAAACGTTTTACAAATATTTTAAAAATAATTTTAAAACGTTTTAAAAATATTTTAAAAATAATTTTAAAACGTTTTACAAATATTTTAAAAACAATTTTAAAACGTTTTACAAATATTTTAGAAATAATTTTAAAACGTTTTACAAATATTTTAAAAACAATTTTAAAACGTTTTACAAATATTTTAAAAACAATTTTAAAACGTTTTACAAATATTTTAGAAATAATTTTAAAACGTTTTACAAATATTTTAAAAACAATTTTAAAACGTTTTACAAATATTTTAGAAATAATTTTAAAACGTTTTGCAAATATTTTAAAAACAATTTTAAAACGTTTTACAAATATTTTAAAAACAATTTTAAAACGTTTTACAAATATTCAGGGATGATTGTTTTAAAAACAAATGGGTTTAAAACACGGTGTTTTAAAACGTTTTAAACATTTGAATAAAAAACACTGTTTTAAAACACTACCGTTTTAAAACACTGTTTTAAACTCCGTATTTTATTAAGTGAATAAAATACGTTTTAAAACGCATTTTTAAGAGGCCCGAGCCCGCAATTTGTCGCGCACGACTCATTTTATACAATTTATGGTATGGACCATACCATAGATTGTATGAGCCGCTCATATTCATAATGGTTGCTTAATAGCGGGGATGATTGTTTTAAAACAAATTGGTTTAAAACACGGTGTTTTAAAACGTTTTAAAACATTTGAATAAAAAACACCGTTTTAAAAATTTGAATAAAAATAGAAACGAATTTAAAACATTTTGAACGTGTTTTAAGACATGTTTTAAAACGTTTTAAAACTAGGCCGAATAAAAGACGTTTTAAAACATGGGAAAATAATATAAAACGTTTTAAAACATGGGAAAATAATATAAAACGTTTTAAAACATGGGAAAATAATATAAAACGTTTTAAACTGTTTTTTATTAAAAAATGTTCTAAACAGCAACCCTGCAAATATTTTAAAATGTTTTAAAATGTTTTACAAATATTTTAAAATGTTTTACAAATATTTTAAAACGTTTTAAAATGTTTTACAAATATTTTAAAATGTTTTAAAATGTTTTACAAATATTTTTAAACATTGCAAAATATTGGAAAAAGAAATATTTTAAAACTAATTTTGAAAAGTTTTACAGAATGCTGCTTCTCCACTATGTCTCAAAATTAATTTTTTAAAATTAATTTTAAAAAATTTTCGGAAGTACCGTGCTTGAATTATTCAAACATGGATTACGAATAAAAAAACGCAATGTAGCAAAACTGGCCAACTTCATTTTTAAAGCTTGGTTCAGAAATCCATAGAATAAAGCACAGCTCTTCCAAAAATTTTTAAAATTAATTTTAGAAAATTAATTTTGAGCCATAATGGATATGCGGGAAAATTTTTAAATATTTCAGAAATATTTTAAAATGTTTCAAAAAGATTTCAAAACATTTTAAATATTTTTAAACATTGCGGAAACATTGAATATATTTTTCTTCTGTGTTGGTACAACATTCCGTAGTGAATTTGCACCTTAAATGTTTTAAATATATTTTTAAATATTGCAGAAATCGTCACCCCAGAACCAGAAGGGTTCAACGATTTTGTCTCTCACATAAGTTATAGATAGGAAATACCAAAACTGTTGAACCCTTCTGGTTCTGAGGTGACGAAATATTGCAAATAATGACTTTAAAATGTTTTAAAAATATTTCAAAATATTTGCAAAAAAAAAAAAAATGTGAAATATTTAATGTTTTCTGATTATGGGATGAGCCAAATTATTTTTTCTTCTTTTTTGCTCTTCACAATCAAAAGCAACCATCCGTGCAGCTAGGCCGAAGGACTTGTTTTTCGAATTTTAAATTTTTAGGAAAGGAACAAAACATACTAATCTCTAGAAGCAATTTTATTTTCATTCGGCTTTTTATTTTTGCTGAAATAAGCAAAAGAGGTGTACATTAAAGAATTAATCCCTCAACGGTAATGTATTGGAAATAATTGGAAAAGTTCTTGACTAATTAAAAAGAAAAAAATCCTCTTAAAATATTTTGAGATTTCTTCTTTTTCCTCATTTAAAGTTGAATAATTGTTTTTAAAAAAAAATATATAGTTCGAGAGGAAAAAAGGAAAAAAAATGAATTTTTGAAATCGATTTTTTAAAACAAAATATTCGGTTACCTTTTTCTTTCTTTTTCAAGAAAATGATTTCCCTTGTTACTATGTAAATCAAGATGCAAGTGTTGAATTACTCAAGAATCGAAACGAGATTTAAAAATGGGTTTTCCTTCCCTTTCTTTTTCCCTGTTTTTTCTTAGTTAAAATTATTAAACAGCGAAATCGAGCCCTTTAAGATTTATATACTTCCCCCGTGCAATCTCGAAATAGGAAACTCCATTAACGAAATAAAAAGAAATTTAATTCGAAAAAAAGGAATTTTCCTCGGAAAAGAAAAAATTCGGACAGGTAAAAAATACGAAAAGATTCCTCCCTCCTTATCTTTTTTTTTCGTCTTTGAAATGCAAATACGCGAAAAGAAAACCTTTTTTTTTTGCTTCTTGTAGCGAAAGAATTTTGTGCCGGTGATACGGCACGGACACCTTTCCAGTATGTAATTATCTTAAGGTGGGGGGAGGGGGGGGGGGACACGTGGTGACAAACCTTCCCTTCCTTATGTTTATCTCGCCTCCCTGATCTTGTTAGCAGAATGGACTTTTCCTAGGAAAACCTCTGCTGTTGACACGATGATGTGCCGGCGCTTTTAAAATTATTCCGAGGAAAAAAAAAGGAATAAAAAAGGAAGAAGTAGGAGCACGAAAAAAAAACTGAAGATTTTCCGGAGTGATTGATCGCTCTTCTGATCATTTGATTCCCTCAACACACACACAAAAAAAAAAGGAGAACAAGTTTGTCGATATCGAAAATTAGCAGATCAATAAATCACCTTATAGGAATTTAATTCCTTTTTTCTTTTCCGCCTTTTTTCGATTTTTTTCACCCTTTCTTTTTTTTTCTGAAGATCGGTATCACGCCAAGAACAGATGATCGTTAAATCAAGGATGCTCCAGTACTTTTTTTTTTCTTTTTTGGCGAGATTAAAGAATTGCCGGGATTTAAGAAAGTTCTAGTGGATTGCTTCCACGCTATTACATCTTCACTTTCACATTTCCGCCATTTTATTTCCATTTCCTTTTTAGCTTTTTTGAATCCTCGCCACCTGTTTCCGTTTTTTTCTTCTGTTTTTGTTTTGTTTTCATTAATTCCTTCGAGTCCTCGTTCGTTTCCTTTCATTCCTGGTTCCCTTCCATCTACCTTATTTAGACTCATCTTGAATTCTTACGTAAAAGTGATGCAAAAAGTGTAAAAATTTATGCAAAAACGATTATTTTTGTATGATTTATACAAAAATTTGGACATGCATAATTTTTGCTAAGTTTAGACATATTTTTTAAGCGCCAGTTTGATTATGCATAATTTTTAAAAAGTTTATGCATTGTTTTTAAAACGTTTATGCATATTTTTTAAGCGCCAAAATTTGATTATGAATAATTTTTAAAATGTTTGCATATTTTTTGAAACATTTATGCATATTTTTTACGCACTAAAGCTCGCTTATGCATGACTTTTAAAAAATTTATGCATTGTTTTTAAAACGTTTATGCTTTTTTTTAAGCGGCAATTCGATTATGCATAATATTTAAAAAATTTATGCATTATTTTTAAAACTTTTATGCATCTTTTTTAAGCGGCAAAACTTGAGGGCAGTCTCCACTTGATAACGTTCACCACATTCGCGTTATCCGTCTTCTCGATGAACGTATTCGCACCGGAAGTTTTGTGGATCTTTTACCACGATTTATTTGATCATCTTCTGCTTCTTTTTATTTACTAACATTAAAAATGGCGGTTTTGAAAGATGTTTTTACGGATTTAAAAAGAAAAATTTTAATTCGGGCATGGGGAAGACAATAAATCTGTTACAAAACAAATTCTGGGTAAGCCAATTTTGTATACTTAATGAAATATACGGTACTCTTTTTATGCCACAAACATTTACGGGATCAAAACCTGCAAAGTACTTCCGGTGCGATTACGTTAATCGCGATGACGGACAACGCGAATGCCATGTACGTTATCAAGTGGAGACTGCCCTTTGATTATGCATAATTTTTAAAAAGTTTATTATGCTTTTTAAGTGCCAAAAATTTGATTATGCATCATTTTTAAAAAATTTATGCATAATTTTTAAAATGTTTATGATACTTTTTAAGCGCCAAAATTTGATTATGCATAATTTTTAAAAATTTATGCATTATTTTTAAAACTTTTATGCATCTTTTTTAAGCGGCAAAACTTGAGGGCAGTCTCCACTTGATAACGTTCACCACATTCGCGTTATCCGTCTTCTCGATGAACGTATTCGCACCGGAAGTTTTGTGGATCTTTTACCACGATTTATTTGATCATCTTCTGCTTCTTTTTATTTACTAACATTAAAAATGGCGGTTTTGAAAGATGTTTTTACGGATTTAAAAAGAAAAATTTTAATTCGGGCATGGGGAAGACAATAAATCTGTTACAAAACAAATTCTGGGTAAGCCAATTTTGTATACTTAATGAAATATACGGTACTCTTTTTATGCCACAAACATTTACGGGATCAAAACCTGCAAAGTACTTCCGGTGCGATTACGTTAATCGCGATGACGGACAACGCGAATGCCATGTACGTTATCAAGTGGAGACTGCCCTTTGATTATGCATAATTTTTAAAAAGTTTATTATGCTTTTTAAGTGCCAAAAATTTGATTATGCATCATTTTTAAAAAATTTATGCATAATTTTAAAAAGTTTATGATACTTTTTAAGCGCCAAAATTTGATTATGCATAATTTTTAAAAAATTTATGCATTATTTTCAAAACTTTTATGCATATTTTTTAAGCGGCAATTTGATTATGCATAATTGTTTTTAAAATTTATGCATATTTTTTAAGCGGCAAAATTTGCTTATACATAATTTTTAAAAAGTTTATGATGCCTTTTAAGCGCCAAAATTCGATGATGCATAATTTTTAAAATAATTTATGCATATTTTTTAATTTTCAAAATTTGATCATGCATAATTTTTAAAAAATTTGTATATTTTTTAAAAAGTTTATGCATATTTTTTACGCTCCAAAATTCGATTATGCATAATATTTAAAAAATTTATGCATTGTTTTTAAAACTTTTATGCATCTTTTTTAAGCGGCAAAACTTGATTATGCATAATTTTTAAAAAGTTTATGATGCTTTTTAAATGCCAAAAATTTGATTATGCATCATTTTTAAAAAATTTATGCACATTTTTTAATCGCGAAGATTTGATTATGCATCATTTTTAAAAAGTTTATAATACTTTTTAAGGGCCAAAATTGAATTATGCATAATTGCAGTTTAAAAAATGCATAAGTTTTTTGAGTGTAAAAATCTAGACATGCATAATTTTTGTATTTATGCATATAATTCTCAATTAATCGGAAAGCGGAAAATTTTGCAAATATTTTGCTTATTAAATTTTTTTTTTCATTATGCATTCTTATTTATGCATAATCATATTGGAGGATTAAAAAAATTTTTCCAATAAAAAACGTTAAGTTGTTTATACATAATTCATGCATTTTTTATGTTTGTTTAATTTTTCGTTCGATTTATGCATCATTTTTATATAATTTATGCATCTCTTTTTCGTACGGGAACCTGAGGATTTCGGAATTTTTTGAGGCACTGTTAGTCCTTAAAATAATTTAAGAATGGCATATGAAAAAAATTTGAGAAAATTTTCAGAAAAATTAATATTTAAGAGGGAAAAATTTAAGGAACTGCTCGGAAGACTATTTAGCAAAATTTTTGGGAACCGTTTCTAGGAACGACTTAAGAAAAGTATGAGGGGAGGTCTCCAAAAATTTCCAGAAAAAAATTAAATAAATTCTTCAGGAAAATTTTCAGGAAAAGATTTAGAAACTTTTCAGGAAAAAATTTTCAGGAGGACTCCGTCTTAGGCTTAGGACACAAAGAAAACTTTTAAGAAAATTTTCAGAAAATTGCAAAAAAAAAGTAACATTTTTATATTTTTGCATGCTGTCGGTATAGTGCTTCCTTTTATCCTCCATTCTTGCTTCCTGCACATTTTTTTTTTTTACATTAAACCGTTTATTTACAGTTCCGTAGGTTATGATGATCGTAATATTATAAACACTTTGTATTATTTTATTACTACACCGCGTTAGTATATCACAATTCTTTTTCAACCCTTCGGACGTTTTTATAGATCTCAAAACAATTTTTACAATGCCGTAGTTTATAAAAAAACATAATAAAAAGACGGGTTTTTGCTTTTAATTAAAACCAGAGATTCCTGCTGTTAGATTAATTGCGCTAAAGATGTGTGCATCACGCATGCTTTTTCAAGAAAAAAAAAAAAAAATAAAATAAAGTTTCCTCTTTGCGTTTTACCACAATTCCTGTAAAAAAAAAAAACTTAAATTTTTTAACAAATAATTTAATAAACAATTGACATAAATAGCAAATAATTTGTGACTAAGCAACTTGACATTTTTCGGCTTCAACTTCAAATACTTCAATACTTCAATATATTAAAAAATCCGTTGTTAACATAACGAAAACATAAGATCTTGTCAAAGAACTAAAAAATTGGTTATTCAAAAGGAAAAAAAAAAAAAAAAATGTTAAATTAAAAAAATTAAATTAAACAGTAAGGCCTTTGAACTCAAATACCAAGTATTCTTGAAGGGTGTAAAAAGGGTTTTCCAGAAGTAAGATCTTAAGATGTTTGTTAAATTCTTTAATTGTTTGTAAAAGCTTGATATGGTTAGGTAGATGGTTAAATATACAGTGTCGCGATATGTAATTTTACTAGTTTTTGCGAACAGATGAACATCTGATTTTTTTCTGGTGTTGTATTGATGAATTAGAGAGTTTTTTTTATAAATATCTGGATTGTTAAAGACGTAATTACACCGTTCAAGAATAAACAGGTTGACAAGCGTTAGGATTTTATATCTTTAAAAATAGGCCTGCAGGATTCGAAACGTCTTTATTAAAAATAAGGCGGAGGCAACGCTTCTGTATCCGTAAAATAGCATGTATATGACTCGAGTAACCCCAGAACATAATACCATACTTCATATGTGAATAAAAGTAAGCGTAATATAACGTTAATAGATTCTTTTCTGAAACCTCGTGTCGTACCATACGCAAAAGAAAGCAACATTTATGCAGTTTTCCACTTAAACTGTTAATATGAGATTCCCATGCAGGCTCTTTAAGAAAGGAGATATGATAAATCATACCCTTTCGCCTGAAACGATATTTCACGGAAAATTCCCCAAACTTTTTGAAATCCCCCCAAAGTCTAATTAAACTCGTATTTAACGGTAAGGTCATGCATCTATGTGTATATAATATTTTTGAAATGACAATGGACCCAGACTACCTTTATGATGCTCAGAAAAATTTCTCTTTTCACATTCTTCCTTTATGTAAGCGGACACCGTTTGACTTTTACTTCAGTTTTTAATTAATCATCAACCGCGTAATTGCGTTCCTGAAAATCGAAATTAAAAATAAAATTAAAAAAAAAGGTGAATGAAACAACTCCGAAACACTTCCTACAGCGCTTTGCTAGGCTAGCCCCGGCTTTTGTTTTTTTTTTCGAATCAGTTTCGCATTAGCAAAACTTTTTTTTATTTCCCTCTTTTTTTTCGTGAAATTGAAGTTTATTTGGCTATAACCTGATTTTTATATATATTTTTTTTATATAATGTTACATCATTTTTTACGCGCATGACGAGATTTCTGGTGAAGTCAAAGTTGACTAAACACAGGAGCTATAAGAGCGGAAAGTTGAAACATGTTTGGGGACTATGCCGGAAAAACAAACAAAAAGAATTTTGCCCGTTGAATCAACCGTAAAGAACCCGATGCGTTTACTTTATTTTTTATCTTTTATTGCTTTTTACTTTCCTTCCTTCCTTCGGGATATTTTTTTTTGTTTTAATTCGATCAAGGTCGTAGACACGACGAAAATGAAACCCGTCAATGTGCTCTTTTTTTTTTTTTTTTTTTTTCCTTTAACCTCCCTCTCTGTTGATATTCCGATCTGGGAGGTCACGTGTATTTTTTTAAGACGAGAAAAAGAGGGCAAAAAGGTCAAAATCAAAGCAGTCTATTGAATTTTAATAAAGTTTGATTTTTTTTTTTTTTTTTTTTTTCTGGAGAAACATTTCCATTTCCCGAAAATTGAAATGTGATATTATTTTTGCTTCGAGGATTTTACAGTTGCCGTGACGCGTGATATTTGCATATATTGGTGACGATTTTTTTCTTTTTTCATTTCTTTTACTTTTATTTTTACTTTTCTTTAATTCTGATCCGAAATTGGATCATATTTATACAAATTTTATTGTAAGAAGAACGTTTTAAGCATAGTAATTACGGTACGGAAGCAGTCTTCTTACAGTTCAAATTTTCGGGGCTTGGTTCAGTTCTAACCTGATGTGCAAAATTATTTAAGCCGGAGGCAGATCAGGTTAGGGATGACAGACGAGGACTAATCTACTTGAGGACTAATCTACTGAGGATAGACTAATGAAATGAGAATAGACTGATTGAATGAGGATGAATTAATTGAATGAGGACCGACTAATTAAATGAGGATAGACTAGTTGAATAAGGATAGACCAATGAATAAGGATTGGCTAGTTGATTTAGGATCGTCTAATTGAATTAGGATCGATTGATAGAATGAGGATAGACTAATTGAATGAGGATAGACTGATGAAATGAGGATAGGCCGATGCGTTGAGGTTAGATTAATGAAATGAGAATAGACGGATTGAATTAGGATGGATTAATTGAATGAGGACCGACTAATTAAATGAGGATCGACTGGTTGAATGAGGATGAACTAATTGAATGAGGATCGACTAATTGAATGAGAACAGACTAGTTGAATGAGGACGGAGTAATTGATTAAGGATCGACTGATGGGATGAGAATAGACTGATGAAATGAGGAGAGACTGATAGAATGAGGATCGACTAATTGAATAAGGATAGACTAATTGAATGAGGATCGACTGATGGGATGAGAATAGACTGATGAAATGAGGATTGACCGGTGAGACGATGATAAACTGATTGAATGAGGATCGACTAATTGAATGAGGATTGACTAGGTGAATGAGGATCGACTGACGGGATAAGAATAGGCTAATAAAATGAGGATAGAATGATTGAATGAGGATGGACTAACTGAATGAGGATCGACTAAGTGAGTGAGGATCGACTGATTGAGTGATGACCGACTAATTAAATGAGGATCGACTGATTGAATGAGGACCGACTAATTAAATGAGGATCGACTGGTTGAATGAGGATAAACTAATTGAATGAGGATCGACTAATTGAATGAGAATAGACTAGTTGAATGAGGGCGGAGTAATTGATTATGGATCGACTAAGTGAATGAGGATCGACTCAGTGAATGAGGATAAACTAATTGAATCACGATTGACTAATTGAATGAGAATCGACTAGTTGAATGAGGATGGAGTAATTGATTAAGGATCGACTAATTAAATGAGGATAAACTAATTGAATGAGGATCGACTAATTGCATGAGGATAGACTAATTGAATGAGGATGGACTGATGAGATGAGAATAGACTGATGAAATGTAGATAGGCCGATGAGATGAAGAGAGACTGATTGAACGAGGATCGACTAATTGAATGAGGATCAACTAGGTGAATGAGGTTAGACTAAATGAATGAGGATCGACTGATGGGATAAGAATAGACTGATGAAATGAGGATAGATTGATTGAATGAATGAGGATGGACTAATTGAATGAGGATCGACTAAGTGAGTGAGGATCGACTGATTGAATGATAACCGACTAATTAAATGAGGATCGACTGATTGAATGAGGACCGACTAATAAATGAGGATAGAATGATGAATGAGGATGGACTAACTGAATGAGGATCGACTAAGTGAGTGAGGATCGACTGATTGAGTGATGACCGACTAATTAATGAGGATCGACTGATTGAATGAGGACCGACTAATTAAATGAGGATCGACTGGTTGAATGAGGATAAACTAATTGAATGAGGATCGACTAATTGAATGAGAATAGACTAGTTGAATGAGGGCGGAGTAATTGATTATGGATCGACTAAGTGAATGAGGATCGACTCAGTGAATGAGGATAAACTAATTGAATCACGATTGACTAATTGAATGAGAATCGACTAGTTGAATGAGGATGGAGTAATTGATTAAGGATCGACTAATTAAATGAGGATAAACTAATTGAATGAGGATCGACTAATTGCATGAGGATAGACTAATTGAATGAGGATGGACTGATGAGATGAGAATAGACTGATGAAATGAGGATAGACCGGTGAGACGATGATACCTGATTGAATGAGGATCGACTAATTGAATGAGGATCGACTAGGTGAATGAGGTTAGACTAGTTGAATGAGGATCGACTGATGGGATAAGAATAGACTATAAAATGAGGATAGACTGATTGAATGAGGATGGACTATTTGAATGAGGATCGACTAAGTGAGTGAGGATCGACTGATTGAATGAGGACCGACTAATTAAATGAGGATCGACTGATTGAATGAGGACCGACTAATAAATGAGGATAGAATGATGAATGAGGATGGACTAACTGAATGAGGATCGACTAAGTGAGTGAGGATCGACTGATTGAGTGATGACGACTAATTAATGAGGATCGACTGATTGAATGAGGACCGACTAATTAAATGAGGATCGACTGGTGAATGAGGATAAACTAATTGAATGAGGATCGACTAATTGAATGAGAATAGACTAGTTGAATGAGGGCGGAGTAATTGATTATGGATCGACTAAGTGAATGAGGATCGACTCAGTGAATGAGGATAAACTAATTGAATCACGATTGACTAATTGAATGAGAATCGACTAGTTGAATGAGGATGGAGTAATTGATTAAGGATCGACTAATTAAATGAGGATAAACTAATTGAATGAGGATCGACTAATTGCATGAGGATAGACTAATTGAATGAGGATGGACTGATGAGATGAGAATAGACTGATGAAATGAGGATAGACCGGTGAGACGATGATACCTGATTGAATGAGGATCGACTAATTGAATGAGGATCGACTAGGTGAATGAGGTTAGACTAGTTGAATGAGGATCGACTGATGGGATAAGAATAGACTGATAAAATGAGGATAGATTGATTGAATGAGGATGGACTATTTGAATGAGGATCGACTAAGTGAGTGAGGATCGACTGATTGAATGAGGACCGACTAATTAAATGAGGATCGACTGATTGAATGAGGACCGACTAATTAAATGAGGATCGACTGGTTGAATGAGGATAAACTAATTGAATGAGGATCGACTAATTGAATGAGAATAGACAAGTTGAATGAGGATAGAGTAATTGATTAAGGATCGACTAAGTGAATGAGGATCGACTCAGTGAACGAGGATAAACTAATTGAATCAGGATTGACTAATTGAATGAGAATCGACTAGTTGAATGAGGATGGAGTAATTGATTAAGGATTGACTAATTAAATGAGGATCGACTAGTTGAATGAGGATAAACTAATTGAATGAGGATCGACTAATTGCATGAGGATCGACTAAGTGAGTGAGGATCGACTGATTGAATGAGGACCGACTAATTAAATAAAGATCGACTAGTTGAATGAGGATCAACTGATGGGATGAGAACAGACTGATGGGATGAGGATAGATCAATTGAATGAGGAACTAAAACTACGAAAATATGCCAAGGACAAAATTAGAACAACCCGGCAAAAAGAAGAAGAAGAGTAACAAGAAGACGGAAAATACAAGGAACAGATTTTCAAAACGTGATATCGAAAATCTCATGGAACTAAACAAAACAATTCTCAACCGACGCTTTTAAGCGTAAATCAAAACTTCAAAGCTAAGGTTTTTTTTTCTTCTTTTTCCCTGTGTAAATTTTCAAAACGACCTTCCTCGCTTTTAGGCCAATTCGTTATTTCGCATTGTTTCTCCAGTCTCCTCGATCTGTAACACTTTTGTTTTTCGATCAAGGCGTGGTCGATTACTCGGCTTGTTGGACGTGATCTTTGTAAGTGCTGTACTTTTATACTTAATTCAGATGGATCGTGTATAAGGATAAAAAAAAAGATCCAAATTGAATTCTATTGTTTAAATAATAAATCATTCGCCAATTTTTTTTTCTTCGATTCTTTTTTTTTTTTTTTAAATCAATTAAATCCGCCATTACGGTACGCGGAATTGTTATTATTTGGAGCGAATCGTTATTTTGTCGATTATATATTGCGTAAAATTGAAAAGATGATTCGCTTTCGATTTTTATATGTATTAAAAACAAAATAAAGAAAAAGGTAGTCAGGTATGAAGTAATGTTTTCCTTTAGTTATTCGCCTCTGAATTTTGACCTAATCTTACGAATGAGAAGTCAGGACCGGATTAAGAAAATGAAAAAAAAATGTCGAAAAAAATCCTGAGTTTCGAAAATAGGTCTATAATATAGGAAAATATCTAACTGACAAATTTAATAAAATAGGAATTTTTGATGCGAAATGATTTCGCCACGGGGGCGGCATGGCTTTAGCGGTAATCAATCGAAATTCGCGATTTAGATTGGCTACCGTTGAGGATAAACGACAAATCTGGAGGAATAATTTTAGTTTTGAAAATCTAACTATCTGTTGTCATGCCCTTGGTCCTCAATAGTATTAAAAACAATGGCATTATCCTCATCTTATCAGTCTATTCCCATCAAATTAGTCAATCCTCATTCAATTACTCGATCCTCATTCAGTTGATCTATCCTTATCCTATCTATCAATCCAATTCAATTAGTCGATCCTCATTCACTTAGTCGATCCTCATCTAATTAGTCAATTCTCATTTCATTAGACTTATCCTCATTTCATCAATCTATTCTCATCCCATCAGTCGATCCTCATTCAACTAGTCAATCCTCATTTAATTAGTCGGTCCTCATTCACCTAGTCGATCCTCATCCCATCAGTCTATCCTCATTTCATTAGAATTATCCTTATTTCATCAATCTATTCTCATCCCATCAGTCGATCCTCATTCAACTAGTCGATCCTCATTCAATTAGTCCATCCTCACTCAATCAGTCTATCCTCATTTCATCAGTCGATTCTCATCCCATAAGTCGATCCTCATTCAAGATCGAAAAAATATTTAGTTCCAAAAATCACCGCCGACGCTGTTGAGGGCGCCACCGTCGTTTCTTAAAACTTAAATATCTCATAAACGATTGGAGTTTGACACTTGCTTCATCAAACGTTCAAATACTAACTTTTTGTTTCATATCCGGCGACGAAAAAGAAAAATATTTAGTTCCAAAAACTGCCGTCGTCGCTGTCGGCGGCCTAACCTCCTACTTTTCTTCTTCCTCCATCTTCGATTTGCTTTGTCGCTTTTCTCTTGTGTAACTCAAAGTTTAACTCTTCTCTTTTTTCCTTTCCAGCTCAGCAACAGTACTTCTTCGCCGGTAACCAACAGCAGCAGCCGAGGTACATCAACAATTACCAGCAACCGTACCAAAATCAACAGCAGTACCAAAACCAGCAGCAGTACCAGTCCTTCTACCGTCCAGTTCCGGCCAGAGGAGTCGATTACCGAAGACCCGATCAATATGAGCAAGACTTGAAAACGTCGGACATCTCGTTGGAGTATCAACAACATTTACCTCAGTACCAGTTCAACAGGCAGCAGCAATTCCCTCAGCATTTCGAACAGGGATTCCTGCCGATACCCCAACAGCCCTCGACGCTGGAATCCCTCCCCGACCAACATTTTGGTCATTTTCCTAGTCAAAATTATAATCAGCAAAAGAACTTTGTGCAACCGGTCGTGAATAGCCGGCCGCAGATATACGTGGATCCGTTTCCGGTTTCGACGGTGAGGACCAACGTACCGGAAGTAGTTAGAAACCCGAGCAGGGCGCCCCCCGTTCGGAAGGAACCTAGTCGCACTCAGCAAATTATTCCAAGTGCCAAATTACCCCCGACTCAAGAGACTGCACCGAAGGTTTTCGTCGAGGAAAACCCTCCCGTTAAGGACACCAGGACGAAACAAAGGACGAGAGTCACCGTGAGGACTCGTCCCAAACAAGAGGACGTCCATTTGGAAAGGCGGAATCGGTTCCAGATAAGGACGACCCCAACGGAACCTCCGACCAGGGCCACCACCCCCCGAAGAAAAGAACCCAGTACAATCAGGTTAAAAGCTCCTTTTGAGGAGGACGTTTTGCCAATCAAAAAGAAGCCATCTTTAGATTTTATATCCAAGATCAAACCCACGTTTAGCTCCACGGAAAGCGAGGAACACGATTCACACGAATTGGAAATCAGCACTCACGCCGTGGAGCAATTCGTGGAAATCGTATCCAAACCGTATTCGACTTCCACGCCGGGAAAAGTGTTGGACGAAGAAGTGTCATCCTCGGAGGAAACAACGTCCTCTTCGTCTTCAAACGAAAGCAGGCAGCAGTTATCGTCGCCTGAGGATTCTTCCTTGTCGGAACCGACCGAAAGTTGGGTCATTGTTGCTTCCGTGCAGACGAGTCGAAGCGTTTCAGGTAGGTTACCTAATGTCGGTTTTTAAGTTTTAAGTCAAGTAGTCCGCAACGTGTGGGAATTTCGATTCGACGTTAATTTTTTCGATTTTTTTAAAAAAGTTTAACTTTGGAAGTCCACAAAATTCTGTATTAGCGCATAGTTTTTGATCCTTATTATTTTTTTTTTTTCATAATTTTATACTCGGGGAGTAATTTTCTCTTTATTTAACTCTGAGGAATATTCCTGAAAAATTCGGGATTGTATTTTATTCCGAGGAAACATATTTGCATTTTGGGGAAAATACTTCAAGGTTAGCGAAATATTCCAGAAATTTATTTATTTTTTCAAGGAATGAGCCGTGAGATATAAATTCCCACTTCTGGAAACTTATTCCATACTCTGGGAGAACATCCTCAAAAGTGTCTGGGTAATTTTTTTATTCCCAAGGAATTTTCCGTGAATATCCCCCAAAAATAATTTTTTATTCCCCAAATTCCCATTTCGGGAAACTTATTTCATACTCTGGGAGAACTTTCTCGACAATTTCTGGATATATTTTTTTATTTCCTAGGAATTTTCGGTAAATATTCCCGAAAAATAATCATTTATTCCCTGAAATTCCCATCTTAAAGAAATTCCCACTTCGGGAAACTTATTTCATACTCTGGAAGAACATTCTCAAAAGTGTCTGGGTAACATTTTCATTCCCAAAGAATTTTCCGGGAATATTCCCAAAAAATCATTATTTATTCCCTAAAATTCCCATTTCGGGAAACTTATTTCATTCTATGGGAAAACATTCTCAAAAATTTCTGGATATATCTTTTTACTCCCTAGGAATTTTTGGTAAATATTCCCGAAAAAGAATTATTTATTCCCTGAATTCCCCTGTTAAATAAATTCCCATTTCGGAAAACTTATTTCATACTCTGGAAAAACATCCTCAAAAATTTCTGGGTAATGCTTTTATTCCCAAGGAATTTTCGGGGAATGCTCCCGAAAAAAATTACTTATTCCCTAAAATTCCCATTTCGGGGAACTTATTTCATTCTCTGGGAAAACATTCTCAAAAATTTCTAAATATATCTTTTTATTCCCTAGGAATTTTCGGTAAATACTCCCAAAAATTGGTTTTTCATTCCGGTTTTTATTCCCATTTCAAATAAATTCCCACTTCGGAAAACTTATTTTATGCTCTCCGGAGTAACTGCTGAAATTTTATTTTTCATGCCCGGAAATGTATTCCTTAAAAAATAAATTCTCACTTTTTCAAACTTATTTGGTACTCTGAAAATATTCCCGAAAATTCCTAAAATATTTATATTTTATTCCCCAAAATTCCCCTGTTTATATAATTAATTAATTTTTTGGGAAACCAATTTTCGGAAATATTTACCGAAAATCCCTAGGGCATAAAAAAATATACCCAGAAATTTTCGAGAATGTTCTCCAAGAGTATTTAGAAGTGGGAATTTATTTCTCACTGCTCGTTCCCTGGGAAAAAAAATTAAAAATGTTAATCAATTTTCCCTTTTGGAGGAACTCGCTTTACACTCTAAAGAAAATTCCTGAAAGTTTTCAGAATTTTTTTTTATTTCCGAGGAACATTCGGATAAAGTCCCATAAGCTTCTTTTTTACTTATTCCCGGGAATATTCCCTGAGGAATAAATCACCAATTTCTGAAAGTCATCAAAAATATTTCCAAAAATTTTAGCCAATTTATTGTTTATTTCCGCGACATACATTATCCAGGAATATACCCAATAATTTTCAAAAAATGGTTTTTTTATTCCTTAAAATTCCATGCAAAATAAATTTCCACTCCAGGAGGCCTACTTTTTAATCCGGGGAATATTCCCGACGGTTATTTTTCATTTCCCAGCATTATTCAGAAAAATTCCCAAAGTTATTTTTTATTCCCAGGAATGTTCCCTAAGAATATTCCCTTGGAATATTTTCCAGGGAATATTCCCTAGGTTCATGCTGTGCGGGGAATAATCCCGAAAATTCACCGGAATTTGTTTTTTATTTCTGGGAAAAATTTCCTAAACGAGTCTATTTAAGTCCATTAATTAACTAATTATTATTTTTTTTTTAAAGGTGCAAGGTTCCTGCCATCTGGTATCGTAAACCAAAAAATACGAAACGAGACTCTCATCCCGGAAACCGAAGAGGATGAAACGGAAGAAGTTGAAACGGAAGCCAGTTCGGAGCAACAACCTCCAACGACGATACCGGATTCTCCGTCCTCGTCGACGGAAAGCATAATCGATAAATTGGATCGTGTCGGATCGGAATTATCCGGTCCTTTATCGAATATATCAGGTTCCGGATTATCGATCATTCGAGATCCGGACGGTCTATTGTTGGATGTTCCGACTGTTATGCCGATGCCGGATAAACCTAAAAAGAGTTCTTTGAAATCGAATCCGACGACCACGACTACCACGACAACCACCACGACCACAACCACAACGCCAGCTCCCTCGACCGAAGAATCCGAAGAAACGGAAGCACCCGTTTCAAGGAAAACGTTTACCAGGAGAACGACGACGCCGAAACCGACGTCGCTAAAACCGACTAAAAAATCGTTGTTCGACAGTATCCAGTTCGACGATTTGACGGGGCTTTTGCCTCCGGGTTACAAACCGAGAGGATCGTTCACCAGGACCAAAACAACTTCGACGAAAGGAACGACGACGACCACGACGTCAGAAGCCCCTGAAGAAGAGTCGACGGAAACGGAAAAACCGACAACCAGGAAATATTCACCAAAATTCAAACCAAAGAGCAAAGGCGAAGGGCGATCCATAGGCGGTACTTTGGATAATAAAATCAAATTCCAAGAGGACCTTTCCGCCTTCTTACCCCCGGACTACAAGGAAAAAGTACAAAGCACGACGACGGAAAAACCGACGACCGGAAAACCCAAGGATTTGTCCAGTTTGCTCGGGAAAATTAAATTTGAAGACCCAAGCAAATTTTTACCCCCCGGTTACACGACTCCGAAACCGAAGACGGAAGCAACGACCAAACCCTCCAAACCCAAGGGTATAGAAAGCCTGTTCAGCAAAGTTCAGGAGGTCGATATTAGCGCGTTTTTGCCTCCCGGATTCGTGTTGAACACGACGACGGAGAGCGCGACGGAACCCGCGGAAACTACGAAAGAAGTCAAAATAGTATCCGCTGTGACGGCTTCTTCCTCGACTTCAAGCCATAAAAAGCTGGTTTTCCCGCCTCTCCCGGCCGGAGTGACGAGAAGACCGTTGCAGACGACTGCCAGACCGTCGACGACGACGGCTAAAGGTTCGACTAGGGGAAAATTGCCGAATTTGGCTGACGGATGGCCGAAAAGGTAAGTCTTTGGGCTTTTAATTTTATCGGTAATTCCATCCTGTTTTACAGGGTGTAGTGTAAGGTGTCATTCCAGGATTAATTTTTTAAAATTTTAAACTCCCAGCCTGGTCCCTCAGCTTCCCTCTCCTTACCCCCCGACTCTCCTCACCCCTCGACTCCCCTTACCCCCCGACTCCCCTTACCCCCGACTCCCCTTACCCCCCGACTCACCTTACCCCCCCGACTCCCCTCACCCCCGACTCCTTTTACCCCCCGACTCCTTTTACCCCCCGACTCCTTTTACCCCCCGACTCCCCTTACCCGCCGACTCCCCTTACCCCCCGACTTCCCTCACCCCCCCTTCGAAATCAGTTTACTAATCTTATTTTAAATTCACAGGGCAACGACTCCATTTACGGGATGGCCCACGGCTCCCACGACACCGCTTTCCGCCGAAAAAATACTAGAAAGGGAACAGGCGAGATTGGCCACTTCAACGGAAGCGAGCACAACGTCATCCAGCACTACGACCACCACTACCACAACCACTACCACCACCACTACGACCACTCCGAAACCCACGACCCCTGGTATTTGCACGGAAAATTGCGAATTGGCTGCCACCGTCAAATTAGTCGACGGAGTCGAATGGATACCGGAATTGCTGGATCGAAATACCAGGGAATGGCAGGATTTGGCAAACGAAGTGGAAGTACAGTTGGATAAGCTCTACAGGAAGTCGGAGGAATTGAGGCACTGGTACAAGGGAATTCGAATTGATTCCTTCAGGTAAATTAGGAAGATGTAAATGAGATTGAAAGTTAGCCATGTTGGTTCCTTGAGAGTTCCCATCACTGGTGGAAGTAGATAAGTCATATTTTTCTTTTTGCGGAAAAACTGAGACAAATTTTGAAAAAAGAAAAATTGAGAAATTTCGAAATCTTTTTTCTGAAGACTTATTAATTTTCCTTTTTTTAAGATTTGTCTCAGTTTTCTTGTAAACAGAAAAGTACAATTTATCTGCTGCCACGACTGATGCCAACAATTAAGAGTAGGGGTTTATCGATTTTTTTAAAAAAATCGAAAAATCCATTAATCGATTTTTATTATTTGTCAATTTTTTTTAAATCGAATAATCGCGAAATATTTTTCGATATAAATAATTTAAATAAAATTGCCACTTTTTAAATTTTGATTCGATTAATCGATTTTTATTTCTTATAAAAAATCGAAATCAAAATAAATCGATTTTTTACCCTCCGATTAATGAAAAATCGATTAATCGAATCGAATTGCTCACTCCTACTTAAGAGTTCTCCTTTGTCGTGGCAGCAGATAAATTGCAATTTTTATTTTACGGAAAAACGAAAACTATACTTGAAAAAAGAAAAGCTGAGAAATCATCAGGAAAAAATTGAGAAGATTCGTTAGCTTTTCTTTTTTCAAGTTTTGTCATTGTTTTTCCTTAAAATAAAAAATACAATTTATCTGCTGCCACGAATGATGCGTATTTTAAGAGTTCGCATCAGTGAAATTTAAGCAATCATTGATTCATAAGTTAAACATGAGCGGAAAAATTAAGTCATGACTGACTCGAACTCTTAAGAGTACGCATCAGTCACTTGTCTACCGCCACGATTCAGTATTTCCGCTTACGCTTAACTTATGAATCGATGATGCGTACTCCTAAGTTGGCAGATGAAATTCCACTAAAAAATCACTAAATTTCCGGAAATATAAGTTCCAAATCTGGAAGCAACATGGCGGACTTTCAAAATAATTTCAGAGAATAATTTTTAAATTTTATATTTATTTTTTTAATTTTTATTTATTTAATTATTTATTTATTTATTATTATTTATTTATTTATTTATTTATTTATTTATTTATTTATTTATTTGTAGCAAGGGGAGCGTTCTCGTCGATTATTTCGTTGAATTATCAGAAACCGGTAGGGAAATTAGCACTCAGGAAATGAAAAAGCTTTTCCACGAAAGTCTGAAGGAAGAAATTATAAGACAAGAACCAGACGAAGATGATGAAAACGAGGATGAGGAGCCGGAAATAAAAGAAACTAAAGTTTTTAAATTGGGAAAATTTGTGGTTGATCCTAAATTCACTGATTTTATAGGTTCGTTTCGGTCTAAAAATTTTTTTTTTCTTGGAAAAACTTTTTGTAATTTTTTTTTTTTTTTAAATTTATTTTCAGTTTTACAAAAACCAACTTACCCGACTGTCGGTTTCGCCGAAGAGGAAAATTTCTTGCCGCAATGGGCCATCGCCGTTATAGTCATAGGTCTTGCCTCTTTACTTTTTGTGATCATATTCGGAGTTACAGTCGTAAGTTTCCTTTTTTATTTTCTATTATGGCCTCCCAGGCCTCAAAGCATTGGATTGAAAAGGAAGGCGTAGTCACGTCAGGAAAATTTCAAAATTTTAATTTTGAAAATAATTTTTTTCAGTTGGTAAACCGACACAAAAATAACAAAAAGAAAAATCCTACTCCGTTGACGGAGGATATCATCAACGAAATGAACAAACATCATATGGCAGGCTTCGATAATTACGGAGCGGATGATCTCTACGGAATGGACGACGTTTGGGGCGAAAGAGGATACGACAAACCGCCGAAAAAGGTAAAAAGGAAAAAAATCGATTCTTTCGCCAATCGAGAATAGATTATTTCTATTCGATTTTTTATACAATAATTCTGAATAATATTGCATAGAATTTAAAAAAATTTGAGTTAGTTAAAAAGAGAGAATTGGTTAATATAGTAAAAAAAGTCGAATTAATCGATTAATCGAGTTCCTTCCTCGAATTCGATTAATCGGTTCATCAAGATCGGCTAGTTGAATTGTTAAAATTGACTAATCGCGTCGTAAAATTCGATTAATCGATCAGTCCGATCTACAAATCGATTAATCTTGTTGTGAAAATCAATCAACTAATCGAATAATAAATTAATTCTCGATTAATCGAATAGTAAATCGATTCCTCGATTAATCGGTTTCATCAAGATCGGCTACTTAAAATGTTAAAATGGACTATACTAATCGCATCGTGAAATTCGATTAATGGATCAGACCGATCTACAGATCGATTAATCTTGTTGTAAATATCGATCAGCTAATCGAATTAGCAATCTCGGCTAATCGAAGAATTAAAATTTGATTAATTGAATCGCGAAAATAAATAAAATTGTAAAAATGTATTAATTAATTTTTACAATTCTATAAACTGATTAATCAATTGATCGAATTGTAAAAAGCGATTAATCAATTGATCGAATTGTAAAAAGCGATTAGTCAATGGAACGAATTGTAAAAAGCGATTAATCAGTTGATCGAATTGTAAAAAGCGATTAATCAGTTGATCGAATTTTAAAAAGCGATTAATCAATTGATCGAATTGTAAAAAGCTGATTATTCGAATTTTTAAAACCGATTATGTAATTCGATTTTAAATAATCAAAAAAATCTCGGACTGTAAAAAACGGCGAAGTCGATTTCAAAAACGTCCAGTAGATTTTTTTGAACTTGAAAAAAAATATTAAACCATCTTTTTTTTTTTAACTTTCAGAGATCCCACGGCTCTTACGCGGACAACAGCATGACAAACCTCTACGACAGCTGGCGATCCGATTATAACGGCTACTATTACAATTCTTACTATGGCAACGGAAACGGAAGCGGTTACGGAGGACGAAGAAGATCGGATTATGACACGAACTTCTGAGAATTGCTTAGCGACTCATACGATGATGATGAGTCGTGATTTTTTAAATTTAAAAAATAAAAACAAAATCAAAAAAAAAATTCAAAAACCAAGAAACTTTTAAGGACTTGAAAATCTCGATGTTTTTAAATGTTTTTAAAACAAAGGAAAATTCCGAAGGAACAAAATTATCGCGGGGCCTTTTTTTATAATAAAAATCCCCCCCGGAAATATTTAAATGTCTTTTTTTTTTTTAATGTCGTGGGAAAATTAAAAATTCCACTGCCTAAAATCCGAAAATTATTTGTTTTCTTCGTTTAGAAAAAAAAATTAGTTTATAAAAAATTAGGAAAAAAATTTCATGGAGATTTAATCGTGAAATATCCGAAGAGCAGCCTTTTCATATTGTCGTTCAAAAATGATTTTTTTTTTTTTTTTTTTTTTTTTAATGAAGAAAAATATTGAATTTGCAGGGGAGGTTTAAATAAATTTAAAACGGCAAAAATGTATTTTTCTAATTTTCTTTGTCTTTTCGGTTATTGGCGTCGTTTATTTTATCTGCTTTGGGACATTTATAATTTTGCCCTTGTAAGCAGATTTTCGTAAAAGTTTAAAATGCGAGCTGGAGTGGAATTAAAAATTTTTAAAGCTGTTAAAAGTTACAAAAGGAGGAAAAATATCGTAGTGATAATGAATTTATTATTTATCAAGACAATCCCTTTTTCCGCTAAGTTTTTTGATTAATTAGTAAAAAGTTTGTTTAGAAAAGGTCTTTTGAAAGTGTACGATTGTTGAATAAATAATTTATAGGTGACGGTTTTTTTTTTAGATTCAGGTTGCCAATATTTTCGTAACCGAAAATAATTTCTAATTGTCATCCAAAACGTTTTTCTGACTAATTTTTAAAAAATTAGGTCATATTTTAGATTTATCCTAGTAGCACGATTAATAGACTTATAAGGAACATTTGTGCTGCTTGTATGGGGTCGTCCATGAATTAAATGAGCATTGCATAGTTTGCCTGATTTTGACCCCCTTCCCCTTGTAGTAAGCAAAATGAGGCTTTTTGTTACGGATATTTAACATTTAGCCTCAGATTTTTTTAAACCTCTACGCAGTTTATGGAGGACACCTATACTCAGTGTAGTACATATTCAGTGCTGCTAGAATATGTAATAAAAAAAACGTAATTATTTCCATTTCTTACGTATTAAGTCATATTTGTATAAATGCCTTTTCTTTTAAGTGTAAATATTTTAACTTATTTTCTTTTTTAGTTCTTTTAAAAAAAAAAACATTCAAGAAATGGCTGCTCGATTAATTATTTCGAAAAATCCATGCAATTTTTTTCAAAATGTACTGTACATATTGTACCATAAAAGAATGTGATTATTAAACTATAAAAGACAACGTAAGTTGTAGAATTCATGTTTTAATAAAATTGTATTTTACAAAATTATTATTTGAAAAAACTGCCGGTTTTTTTTACTCAAATCCTGTTTATTTTCCATATCTTTTTAAAGTTTCTTGTCCGATCGGTTCCGAAATTCTTATCGTCCCCATTTATCTAATTCTAAATTTTGCAGTTGTCATAACCATCTTCAGTATCAACCCTTGCCGTTCAGTTTATGGTGTGTGTACTGTGGGCCATTAAAAGCACTAATGGAACAATTTTTTATTCCCTTCCTCACTTTAATAAGCAAGATATGGTTCGTATTATGGACATACTTAAAATTGAAGTGAGATTTCAAAAGCCCTCTCTCCTTCCGCAAATTCCCCAAATTAAGACTAAATCTTCCACGTTAAATCCTAACGGACAATCTTAAAGAAATCAAAATGGCTTTTTGACATCGTTTTTTTTATAAGAACAGGTCATTAAATGTAAGAGGGCAATTTGAGGCTTCCAAATGCATCCGCTTATCGGACGTAAATCTACAGAAATATTGTAACCTGATGCATTTGAAAAAGGAAAATAAAATTAAAAAAAAAAAAAAAGTAAATCAAAAAATAAAACTCTGATTGGTCTTGGTCTCTGACTCTGATTGGTCAGTTTTTAAAAATAGAAACGATTTGAGCGCCCCTTGCGGAAACTCAAGGTAGTTCAACAGTTGGATTGGACTATAAACAAACATGGCCTCTGTAATCGTTTGTACAGGTAAAGTAAATTCTCTTATTTTATTTTTTTTTTTTTGTTCTATGAAAAATCTTTTCTTTGTATATAATTTGTTTTCCACTTCATTTCTTGGGTTGTATACTTTTCAATTTCGATTCTTCTGAAAGAAAATAAGGGTGCCTATGATTTAAATTATGTTTAAGACGTTTGGATGCATGCAAATATAATACCGTCACTTTCTTGCTTTAATAGTTTAGGGCTGGGCTAAAGGGCTTTGACAGAAGTTTATTAAGTCCTGTCAGAAGTGTATTAAGTCCTGTCAGACTCATATTGTCTCTAAACAATAGTTTCATGTTGATAAAGTGCTTTCTCAGCCTTTGAAACCTTGGTGTTATTGTGACACTTTTTTTTTCTTTGGTTTATTAGGCTTGTCAGGCGTAGTCAAACAAGCACTGATGAAAAAGGAATTTCAAATTCTGGTAGGTAGAAAGATTTTTTGATAATTTCATTCAAGATTAATCTGTTTGTTTTCATTTTACTTTTTTTTCAGGTGAAAAGCACTGCTGTTTCAAATCTTATCATCCCAATAACTCCTTCAAAAAAGTTTTATGCTGCAACCAGGAAAAACAAGTTGTTTAAGAGGACAACATCACAACTGAATATCCGAAGTATCAGATATATTAATCTTGACAAACCAGCACATGTAGCAACTGGAAAAGGTGCCTGCATAATATTTATAAATTTATGTCAACCTTGTAATGAAAGTAATTTTGCAAGAGGTGTCTGGTTCCCTATAGTTTCCATTGTCTTAGGACCTCTTGGAGACATTGCCGAGGATAATTTGAAAATTGCAAAAAATGCTATTAACTTATATATTGTATCTTTAAATATTTTTATTAATTAATTTTTTCAGGAATACGGTCTGTTTTAGAAAGAAAAACAAAACCTATTACAAAATATGGAAATTACTTCCATTCCAACTTTCAGTTAAGATGCAATGCGCCAGTGCAGCAGGAAGGTACATCTCCATATCCAAAGTGTGTCTCGGATTCAAACATTGGCGGCCTGAAGTACTGTTGCAAAAAAACCAAAAATATTTTATTAAAGACATTCATCAACAAATGGAATTCAATGAGCGAAATAAAATGGAAAAATGATTATAACACTCGTCGGAAATTTATTTTCGGGTTGGGAAGAGGGTATTATTCGTCTTTAGGGGAACACGATCAGTGGATGTTACGTAATTTCCCAATGGCCGAATGGAATCTCAGTGACTTATGTGAAAGTCTCAAATGTTTGAATGTTCAAGAACCTTATCATATTTTTGAAAAAATTAAAGAACTAGAAAAGGAAATAGAATGCTGCAAGGTCACCGATGAGGTATTTGTTGATTTCTATAAACGATTAAGCATTTTATTACTTGAAATAAATATACCTTTAGAAGACGTCAATGAATGTAAACCTGTTTTAATGAAACCGGTTAGTGTTTCAAGAGAAGCTCAGGAACTTGATCCGGAAATTAAAAAGATGAAGGATTTTGGAGATACAGCGCTTGAAAGAGGAATTCCGGAGGGTGCAATAAAAATTTATTCAAAAGCCATTTTCACTTGTGCGTTATTGGGGAGCTCTAAATTTTCAAATCATGATCTGAGTCAGCTGTATTTGAAGCGGTAAGATTTCTCAGAAGCATTTTCTTGCAATATAGATCAATAATTTTGTCTTTTTTTTTTTTTAAAGATCTGCAGCTTATCGAGAACTTGACAATATTTCATCTGCTGAAAAAGATACCGAACGGGCAAAATATTTTTCTAACTTGGAGTTCAATGTGTATGAGGGAGACGAGGAAATTCTATGGAAATTTGTGGGATCAGAACCATCAGATCCATCGACTGACTTGCAGGAACTTGTGAAATATTCCCGGACAGCGTCAAGGGACGCGTTGGTGCAAGCGTTTATAAATAAATGGAAGTCAGGAAATAGAAAGAAATGGGCGGACACTGTAGTCTATCGCCGGAAATTTTTTTTGGGACCGGGGAAGGAGTTTTATGAGTCGCTTGATCCTAAAAACCAAATTGCTTTATGTAGAAAAAAAATGTCCGAATGGGATCGGAATTTCTTACGGGAAAGTCTGAAATGTTTGAATGCTGAAGTGCCGTATCATATTTTTGATAAAATCGAAGAACTGGAAAAGGAACTGGAGCTGGCAAGCTGTGACCCCTGTCAAATCACCGATGAGATGTATGTGGATTTATTTAAGCGAATATGCATTTTACTGTTTGAAATTGGTGTACCCTTGAACGATATCCCTGGGATATCTGATGAGAAGATCACCTGGGATACCTTCCCTATCTCTGGGGGTAGGTCTCGGCTCTTCCGCAAACTTATTATAAGCTACATCCATAAATACAAACCGGTTACGGTCAAAGGGCAGGAACTTGATCCGGAAATCAAAAAAATTAGAGACTTAGGAAATGCAGCATTCGAAATGGGAATGTATGAAGAAGCCATCAGTTTTTACTCAAAAGCAATTTTTACTTGCGCGGTATTAGGCTGCTCTAAGGTTCCAAATAATGAACTTAGTCATCTCTATTCCAAACGGTAAGATTTCTATTTGAAGAACTTTTTGACCCTGCACACTGAATATTTTGTTCTTATTTTTCCAGATCTGATGCTTATCGTCAACTAAACGATCTGTTATCTGCGGAAAAAAATTCGGAACTTTAAAATTTTTTTTAAGTCTTTGGTAAAGGCTTGAATCACTTAAAAATCCTGAAGGACGCAGAATCTGACTCTTCGTCAAATATGAGGAAAGTGAGGCGTTGTTTGAGAGAACTCAGGAGTCATAACTGAGTAGGTAAGTATTTTGCCTTCGAACACCTACCTAATTTTTTAAGAAAAAAAATCAGACAAAGAGCAGCCTATGCCAGTATGTCTCGATAGAAATAATTAGTGTTAAAGAAATTTTAAGAAGAGTAAAAAAACTAAATGACTTAGGCCTATTTTTTATGTAATCGAAATGATGAGACTGACTGAAATGATGAGATTAAAAAAAAATAAATAAAAATTAGATTAAAGTTAGATGGAAAATTAAGTGCATTTCGAGATTTTTTTATATGAATCTGGTTAAAATTTCTTTTCGTAAAATATTTAGTCTTAAGCTTAGTCTTATTTATAATTTTTAAAAGTTAAAATTTAATTTAACATATACATAGGAACTAAATCAACTTTTTTACTAAATTAAAAAAAAAAAAAAATAAGTGTGAAATAATTTTTTTTATTATTAAAATCCTACTTCACAATAATTTCTTATTTGAAAAAACTGACAGTTTTTTTACTGGAACTATGCCTTTCAGTCATTTTCGGTATCACTTTTTGTTTTGAAATTTCTTTTTTGTCCTTAAAATATTCCGTGAGTACTTCCGGGATTATTATGTTCCCGTTTACTTGTTGGTAGGTTTCGCATATTGCCATAATCACCCTGGGCACTGCACATGCCGTTCCGTTGACGGTGTGAGCGTGGTAGGATTTATCCCCGTCGCGAATTTTAATGTTGAGACGTCGAGCTTGATAATCCGTACAATTAGAACAGCTGGATATTTCCCCGAATTCTTTTAACGCCGGATACCAATTTTCTATGTCGTATTTTCGATATGCCGACGGGCCCATGTCTCCAAGGTTCATGTCGAGGACTTGGAAATCAAGACCCAGGGATTGGAAATTTTCAAGTTGAATGTTTAAAAAATTTTCTAGTAGTTCTGAGGACTTGTCAGGATGAGATACTCCAAACATTTCAATTTTTGTGAAATAATGAACCCTGAAAAGAAAAAAAAAAAAAAATGAATCATGAAAAAGCAAAACTTTCTTTTTCAATTCATCATTCTTACCTATAAAGTCCTCGTTCCTTTGCTAATGATGATACTTCTTTCCTGTAACATCGACTAACAGCTGTTAAACAAATTGGTAAATCCTCCACGTCAACTACTGCATTGCACATAAGTCCTCCTAATGCCATTTCAGCCGTTCCAGACAGACACAAATCATTTTTTGTTGTATGTTCTAGGAAGTAAACAGGAGATCTTTCATTTTCAGTGGCCTGCCCGCATCTTTCTATGATCTCAGAAGGTAAAATATCAGGTACTGATACTAACTTAAAATTTTTACTTGATAATTTTCCTAATGTATGTCTAATTAATGAATGTTCTAATTCAGCAAAATCTCCACACAGATAATAACCTTTACTTCCACATACTGTACTCATATTAACTGTCCTTCCTAAACGTAAATCACTCAAGACATCAATTGTATTTTTAACATTAAATAGCGACTTTTTTTTCTTTGCTGCTTGGATGATTTTCGGTTTTTCACCATAATTTTTTATATCAGGGTGATATTTATTAGGTATTTTATGAGCTTCTATTATCATTTCTTGCAGTAAATCATCTTTTTTGGTTAAATTCGTTTCGGCCTGGTATAAAGAATGTAACTCGTGAACTTTGTTGATATCCCCATTGAGTTTACGTAAGGTTATGTTTTCCTGTATTACTTCTTTATTATTAGGATTCAATAAATAATCGTAATCGAATTCGGGTTCGTTGAGTATTACTTTGTATGGTTCATTCGATGCGAACCTAGCTTTAGGTGTAGTAAGTCTTTTAAACCCTTTAAAGAGGGTTCTTTGAAACATTTTTAACGAAAAAAAAAAAATTCGTGTTTACTGTTTACATTAGCGGTAGCAGAGGACGAGCGCCATATTGTATGTAGCAGGGTTTTTTTTTTTTTTTTTCCAGTTGGTAGTTTGAGATAGTTCTTAAAAGTGTTGCTAGAGAGCGCAGGTCGCACTCGGTTGGTTTCAGCTTGATTCTTTAAATTTTTGGAAGTTGATCAGGTTAGTTAATAAATTTATTTATAATAATGTCAAGCCTTCGATTTTTTTAAAGTAAAAGAGTGTTTTTTTTGGTGAGTGCGCGTATTTTCTTTCGATTGGTTTCTTTGCAACATTGGAAATGTATAATCATTGAAATCACAAGCCAAAGCGATTGCTTTAAAAATGGCGTCATGTACGATTCCAGTTTGACGTGAATTTTTGGAAAAATATCTCCTTTTATGCCTTTTATGACCTTGTTAAATATTGCGATTTTTATTCTCGTTATTACTATTAAATTATTTTGTTACCCAAAGGCTCCTAAGAGATCCTGGATTATTTATTCTAATTTGCTGTAATTTGTTTTCAACCTGCAAAATGTTTCATTTCAGATTAAAGGGATGGCTCGTCAATTTAGACCTAGTTTGGAAAGAATGGCTTGTATTTCAGCAGCGGCTTGCATTTGGGATAAAGAACTTATTAAAAACGAAACAAAGAAAACCTTATCTACAGAAAGTATTCCAAGAAAAGAATTTTATAACATAGTGAAAACACTAATTAAAAAGACAAATGAATCAAACCTGTTGCCAGGGCTTTTAGCTATTCAGCTATTAGTTGCAATTAAATACATGGGACTCAGAATATTTGGATGGATTCGTTACCTACGAAATAATTCTGTTTTTAATCCAATGACATCTGAATTTTTTATTGAAAATTGTGTTAAAAATATTTATTGGACTCATTATGGAACAATTGATGAAATGAAAATATTTAAGCTCAATTGGTCGAATAATCCAAATGTTGACATTAGTGCAATGTATCGTACCGCTTGTCGTTTCTGTTTAGAACAAGAAGTAGAATATTTTTGTGGAAAAATTGCAGAAAAAAGGTTGGACTTATATAGGTCTAAAAACAGCATTACTGGGTACTGGAATAATGTTACACCTTTTCATAGTGGAACAGTAGATGAGAATATGTTAAGACTATGTGCAAAATTAGGAAATCACATAGGATTCAAGTACTTTTGGAATAAATTGAATTTTTGGGAGAAAGAAAACAACATACTGAAATGCTTAAAAATTATTTTGGAACAGTTAAATAAAATTAAAGACGTACATTACTCTACTTTTAAAATAGACAAATATTGTGAAATTTCCAATATTTTATTTCAAGGACTGACTATAAATAAGAAAGATAATTTAAGAGTAAATTCTTCAATATTGTATTTATATTTTCAAATATTTTGTTCCTGGCCCTGGCAGGAAATGTTATTTTTAACATTTGAAGATTTACATATTATAAGTGGTAATAAAGGGAAGTGTTTTTTTCTTCGGTGTCATGAAGCTTTAGAAAAGGCTTTCAAAAGGGAAATAGCATTTCATTTGCCATATGAAAGTAGTGAATTGCGGAAAATATTTAGGAAGCTTTGGCGAGCAACTCCTTCTGCATATAAGCTTGAAATAGCAAGTAAAATTATGAATAATTATCCTTTTGGATGGGACTTGTTAATCATTGAATTGCTTCTGAACGATAAAGATCTCATTAAACACAAGGCTAAATTACTTAATTTGGTGGACGAAAAATTTCTCAAACTTGTGAAACAAGATGAAACAAATGAAATTAAAAAGTTTTTGTGTAGGTTATCAGTGCAGAGAAAATTGAAAAATAATGATCTGGAAACATGGGAAAATATTTATGGATATTTATTGGAACACCATAATTTAGGAGCTGCAAAGGTTGTTTTGAGCAAAAGCAGCCACCATGACAATTCAAAAAAAGATATGAAAAATGAGTTAGCCATTGATTATATCTGGTATTACTTCATCATTAAGGAGAAGTTTGATTTAGCTGATAAATTTTTATTTTGGATGCTGGAGTCAAGTGAAAAAGTAAATGATTTTAAAAAAAGTTGTAGATTTGCCAAAAATCTGGTTTTAAATATTAGAAATGGTAGCATTTGAAGTTATTTGAGATTTTAAGTTTTGAAAACAGCTTTCTAATTTTTCTTAAAAAGGTGATTGATAAATACAAACTTAAAAAATGTTGCAAAATTCAAAATGACAACTGATGAGTTTTCTAATAAATATAATTTAATTTTCAGATCAATACCATTTTAATGGCTGACTTGGTACTCCAAATTCGATGAAGATACTGCTAGGACAAGAAAGATTGGCCAGCTCAAGCAAATCTGTTACAATTCATAGTGAAAAAATGTACTTGGAACACAAGGCAAAATTACTTCGTAAAGGGTTGATGAGAAATATTTTTAAATTTGTAAAAAAGGATGAAATATGTCAAGTAGAAAAATTTTTGTCAGATTATTAGTTTGGAAAGGAATTGGAAAATGTCATGTTTTTACTAAGAGGTGATTACTTTGTTTCAAAATTTAGCATCGCTACCAGTGAATTTTTTTTTAAAAAAAATATCTAATTATTGAATTTATATTACAGATTGGTGACACCATTTCACTGATGCATTACTACTCCAGATTTACCCATTGAACTACTTTCCAGATTCGACCTAGGACGGCGTCCAATCGAGGTTTCTCACAAAAACAACCGTTTCCGAATTTATCAATATCCAGAAATTATCCGGTCAGGCCTTTGCTTGCAGCTAAGGTAATTTATATAAACGATCTATGTCATTGAATTCTGCAACCAGACGAAAAACTTTCTCGGATGAACTTTTCAAAATTCAAGTCTTGGCGCTGGGAAAATTTATTAAAACGATCCACGGTATTCGCGGAAAGTTTTTCAAGGATTTTCAGGATTTAGACAATTATAAATACCGTAGAACTGGCGAAAACACTAAAAGAGCATTTTAAGTAACTGTTCCAGTTTTACCGCCTCGATATCGATAATTTGAAAATTCGGGAAAAGCGTGTTTCTAGGTTGGGAGCATTCCATTTCTTAAAATGTTTCATAGGTAAATCTTAATAGGTCCCTGTTTACAATTTTCAAAAGAGATAAAATCAATAAAATAGGTGCCATTTCTTCCTTTCCTTAAGTCTTCAATTTTTCCAACGATGATTAAATTTTGTTCGTTAGATTTTCTCCCCAAAAATTCTATATATGTTATTTTCTCGTTTTGTGTTGGTATTCAGATTTAGCTTTAAGTTTTTTTTTTAGTAGGCTACGGTAAAAGGTATAAATTCAAGCCCTTAGGCTCATTTTTCATAATGAGTTGCCAAAATGTAGCAATCATGTTTTTTGGATTATTTTATTTTTAAACATAAAAAGGTTGATTAGAAATTGTACGATTATAAATAAGGTTGAAATTATGTGATGAAGGAATTCGAATGTAATTTGGTAGCAGGAAATACAATTTGCTTCTTGGCAGTATAATCAGATACAATGTATAAACACCAAAAGGAATTACTTTTATTGTATTTTCATAAGTCATAAATAGTCTTTATATTCTTGTGCTAACATTTGCCAATTTACAGATTTTCCTGTTCGGGTGTTTTTCTTCATAATATCCTGATAAGGCATTAACCTCTTGCTTTTTATAAAGGTGTGACTAGGGCAAATTTATGAAATATTGAACACTGTATTTAAAATTTTTAATTTATTTGGAGGAGAAATGCTTCCGAACATCGCTGGACTGATTACCTGAAAAAACATCATATGTGCCATGTGCGCCATATTTCAGAGTCGCGGGTTATATAACCTTCCCCTTACTCTCAGAAACTCGAAATAAAAAATTTTAATAAGTTTACTACTGGGTATTTTATGTCATATTTACAGTCAATGTGAAGCATTTATCCTCCTAGTATGTTTAAATAATTTTATCGAAGCTTAATTTATGGTTTTTAATGAGAAAAATAGAAAATATACAGTTAAATCGGAAATATACCGGATATATTTTTTAATGGACTAAATTCAGAGTGACGTCATTTACCAATTAGGGTAGTTCATGCAGAGTGCGTGACGATCGTTTTCTATTGTTAAATCCCAATTAGAGTAGTTCATCCGCTAGGATCGCCCTTGTCGATTTCACGCTGAATATAGTCCATTGTATACGTATATATATACTTGCCCATCTCTGTGGCTGTGGTTATTAGCAACTTAGTTTTATAGGCTCTGTGGTTAGCAAGATGGCTTCGATTCAAAGGGATTTAAAGTGCATGGTGTCAAGTTAAATTTCAGTAAATGATCATCCTGTTCTTTCTTTAGTAAAAACAATTAATCAACAGTCATCATCAATTAAGTAGCTTTTTTAGAATTCATTTTACCTAAATTTGAGGAAGTAAGTAAATCAATATCGTGAATTCTCGTGCTCATCAAATTTTATTTGCCGAAGTATCCCTAGATCGACTATATTTTATTTACGATCAGTAAAGTTCTTTTCGAATAACGCGTTCTTAGAGGTAGGTAATAAAAAATAATTATCATTTCACGCGGCGATTACATAATCATAGTTGTGCGTAGTAAAAAGTTGTACCTGCCAGGATTTAGGCTCCAGTTATTCGTACCGGTGGTTTTAAAATGTCTGGGTTTATTTTAATTGGTTTGGAAACAAATCTAAATTTTTTATATTGTCATAAAAATACTGAAGTTTGATAAATAATCTAAACTTTAAACGAAGCCGCAGGGTCTGAATATTACATTTCAAAGAAGTATTTGTAGTCATCCTCCTCTGTTAAAAATCATGAATTTGAATTGAATGCTTTCACCAAAATTAAAAAACGTTTGTACTTTTTATCTGCTATGACAAATGCGTTTTGTTTTGTTTTAGGGATGCTGAATCTGGTATTTTGAAATGAAATAAGTGGATTGGAATGGATTATCGGACTTGTCCACAAGTCAATATCTAGAAGTGTATTATGTACTGGACATTCATCTGGCACCACTACGACTGCATAGTGTATACTATCCCCTAAATCGCACCAACAAAGAAGAGAACAGAACTCGTCAAGATATTCAGAGGATATGTGAATACGGGTGCTATGAAACATCCTAATCAAAGAATAACAGGTAAGGCTGAAATACTTTGCAATGTTCTTTAATGTCGGATTGTGTTTTTTGATTTCTATATGTTTGTGAGATTAATGAACTTCAAGGTAATTCAAATAAAAAATACTTCTTAAATCTGTAAGAAGGAATTACTATTCAAACGTTCCAAAAATTATCGAATTCAATATTAAAGACTTTTGATCACATTAAATTTTAATTGTCAGGGTTTGCAAACCTGAAAGTTAATTTTAACGTTTCTCTTAATTGACTGCTTTTTTGTTGCACAGTTTGTTTAGCATGTCAAATTCAAATTCAAAATTTCACATTCAAATCGCTCTTTCCCACTCAGAACAGCTACGTTATTTTCGTGTGAGTAAAACGTGATTTTTGGTCCTGAAATCTCGTGAATTATACGTATTTTTTTTCACGTGTTTCAAACGGTGTTAATGTCCGGATCGTTTGCGTATTTTTCACGTGATTTCACGTGATTTTACGGAATAAAAGCGTGATATTTACGTGTTACATTTGGGAGTTTTTCACCCTATTTTTATTGGGCAGAGTTTTTCTGCGTTTTCTTCACGCGTTTTTAACGACTTTGATTAACGTTTCATTCATGTGTCTAACACGAGATTTTTACGTCTTTTTCACCTGATTCTCACGATATTTTAACTCATTATTCCTATACATAAGCAAATGTTTTTGACGTTTTTATAGCGCTTTTTGCGCTTATTTATAACGCCTATATCACGGAATTTTTACACGCTTATTTTACGAAAAATAAGAAACGTTTTTACCGTGATTTAATAAAATGATACAAATGTAATGAAAAGATACAAATGTAATAAAAAGATACATATATTTATGTACATTATACGATAAAAAAAATGCTTAAGAAAAAAAAAAATTCAACTTTTTTCGGAAGTATTTGTACTGCTTTTCTTTGCTAGTGAGACCTTACACCAACAACACCTGAGACAACCTGAGACCTTACACTGACAACACTGCCTATTTCCTCCTGCGAAAGAACGGATGCCTACACCAAGATTCGAACCTAGTCCCTGAGATTCACAATAAGACCTGTATGGAACTTCCCCATGAATAAACCAACTACACTACGGGTCAAACCTTCTGAAAGGGAAACAAATGTGTTACTTAAATTTTTTCTAGGTATTTGATATTTTGTTTGAAGGGTCTTTGAAAAGAGACGACCACTTCTTTTCATCTTACCCGAGGCAGGTAGCGAAAACCTCTTAGGTATTAGGTAAAATACGGTGAAATATGTTACTCCTTTTACACGTCTTTATCACGCTAAAAGAAAAGCGTATAGAAGTCGTGTATAATACTGCGTAAAAATCACGCCTTTTATTGGTTTTAAAAATAACGTGAAATATGTTACTCCTTTAACACGTCTTTATCACGCTAAAAGAAAAGCGTATAAAAGTCGTGTATAATACTGCGTAAAAATCACGCCTTTTATTGGTTTTAAAAATAACGTGAAATATGTTACTCCTTTTACACGTCTTTATCACGCTAAAAGAAAAGCGTATAAAAGTCGTGTATAATACTGCGTAAAAATCACGCCTTTTATTGGTTTTAAAAATAACGTGAAATATGTTACTCCTTTTACACGTCTTTATCATGCTAAAAGTGAAGCGTGTAAAAGTCGTGTATAATACTGCGTAAAAATCACGAGTTTTATTTCACCGACACGTCTTTTTCACCATTTTCTCGTCTTTTTCACGCGATAATTACGTAGCTGTTCTGAGTGGGTTATTAATTGCAATCGTAGATAGTTTTTGAAGCAAAAGTTATTAAATATCCCTTCAAATGAAATAAGTAATGGATGGTTTATGAGTGGGTAAACCCTGGATAGATTCAGTTTTTAAAAACTCATTGGAGAAATACAATTTTTATATGACTTTAGAAGACAGAAAAAGTATGTTGATCGTTAGTTTATTTTCATGATGATGTTTTTTATTAATAATTATTAAGTAGGTGATTTATTGGGAAAGGTTTCTGTAAATGTTGGAAAATATTTTCTTTGCTTTTTATTTAAGTTTCCGATTTCAAAAATATATAGGGAAATTGAGGTCAATACATGTGCAAGAACTTTTTATATAAAATTAATGATTATTTTTACAGCTTTTTAAGCGAATTGAAGTATACGTACTCACAAAAATAGGATCTTAATTTATAAAGTTTCAAAAGAGCTTAGAATTTTGATTTGGGAGAATGTTAGACAGCAATATATTTCATAGTAGGGCTATTTGAAATATTGGACGTGAAATTTTTTTAATTTGAAGGTCGTACTTTGATGAATCTTTGAATCTTACTGTGACCTTGAAACTATGAAATAAAAATAGCCACCATCTTTTTTTAAAAATAAAACCTTATTCAGTTTGTTAAAAGTATACAAAAAGCCTATTATGCTTAACTTACGGGAAAATAAATCTTATCTTCGACTAAGGATAAGTTATGCATAGGCGGAACCAGATTTATAGTCTTTTCAACTGCGACGCACCTTGCCTGGCAGTTGTTAATTGTTATGGTCAGTTTAATCTCGACTCCCTGGTTTAGTCGGTGTTTTAAAATTAGTGAGTGAGTCAAAGACTACCATGTGGTAATTAACGAAGTTTTTTATTATCAAGAGACGATATTATTGATCAGTGTAGGTAAAATCAGTAAACTATTTACAGTTGTTTTAAAAAGAAAATATTTCCCCAGCATTTTAATTTTGATTTAATAAATTGTAATATCCGCGTGAGAGAAAAAAAAGGGGCCATATTTTTTTAAAAAATTGTAATATATATATTTTTTTTATCTTATGGCATGCAAAAATAATTTTTGGGCGTGAATTGAATCCTTCTAAAAGACATTGTAGATTAAGGTAGCTCGTTCAATTATTTTTATTTATTGAATTCCTTTCTGGCCGGTGTTTTCAACATACGCTATTTCTCAAACTTAATTTCTAAAATGGGAGCAGGACGTTTTGACCCATCGTTAATTTCGCATGAAGTAATGATTTATTTAAAATGAAATTTGAAAACCTCTTATTAACTCTTGTTTGAGATTCTGGCTATTTAAAATATAGATAAACGATTAAACAGGAATGAGAATTAAAATTAAAAAATTTAAAATTGATAAGATTTTTATTTATTCAAAATTTTAAAATGTTTTATAGGAGTTTAGTATTTTTATTGTTTTTTCTAAATAAGATTTTTAAAAAAAAAAAAACCATTTAATTTTTACTGGTATTTTGTGCGATTATAAAAACATTTTTTCTCTCCTCTTTTGTGTCAAAACTTTTTTGAATAAAATTTAAAACTGTATTTTTTTTTTTTTTTTTTTTTTTTTTTTTTTTTTAAATAAGTTCGAGGAATTAACTGAAATATGACTTAACTTTGTTCCAGGTGGTTTCCAGAAGAAATGGAAGGCTGCTGACGATAGGTTTAATTCTTTGGTAAGCTTTGAGTTTCCTGTTCACTCTCTCAAATCTTCGAGTAGCACCAAAAAAAAAAATTAAATGGTAAGAATTTTTTTTTATGACCTATCAGAAACAAGTACGGCATATATGGCAGTCCCTAGTCTTTACAATTTATAATTTGTTTATTTTCCATTTCGAAAGTTCAAATTAAAAACGTATGCATTTTCAGATATTTTACATTACATAAGCATGTTAATAAGTTGCCTGTACTGGAAATCAGTAGGTGAATCCAATTTAGCGGATTCCATTTTCATTACTGAAAAATTATAAAGCTCCATATTTAGTTTTTTGTGCTGAATTTCGTTACTATGAGATCAAATTTGAAACTGGATTTTTTAAATGGTTTCTTAAGGGGTTGTAGGGTAACTTTATGCCGGAAATTATAGGAAATAAAGTTTTAAAGTAACTGTTTTTGAATTTTCCGCGAACCCAAAATTAAATGTATGGAATAGTTATGTCTGTGATATGTAATAAATAATAATAATTTATTGGACTTTATATCTTAAAATATATACGAGCAGTATAATTTAAGATAATCTAAATGGAGGAAATCAAATCAACAAGACTTTTGTTTAGTTGTCAGTTTTTGATTGAATGTATGAAATGATTTAGTTTATCTTTATCAGGTTTATTTGTTTAAAGCACTTGATAGGCCTATTCATTAGAAAAGTACAAATGCAGTTTGACAGTCAATTTTAAGGGCAAGAACCTATCATATTCCTTATGATGTTTAGGCGTATAACAAAAGTGGCAAATTAATTTAGTTTTCGAATCAATTATTTAAACATCATCTTGCTGTTCGAACACTTCCTAAATCATCTTGCAATTTATTCTGATTTAAAATATTGTAGTAAACCTGTGTCTTTCAAGAAATCATAAACTGATTTCCGAAATTGTTTATTTTATTTTTTTTTCACATAATTTCCACCCCATAATTTCCATCCACATACTTTTCCCGTAATAAAAGAATCAATTTCCAATGTAGACAATAATGCTTTTATAGACTCCACTTCCAGAAGATGACAGTTCCTTTCGTCTTCCAAAAATTTTAACAAACTGCATTTAGATTTAAAATTAAGTACTTTCCTGGCAAATGTAATCTGCTATGACAAATAAATGTGTTTTCTTTTAGGTATTCTAAGGTTGTATTTGAAGAGGAATAAATGGATCGGAATGGAGTGCACTTAATCACAAATCCATATCTTGGAAACGGTACTATGTCCTGGACACTCACCTGCCATCGCAATCACTGTCCTTATTCCCTACATTGCAGCAACAAAGAAGATAATAGATCTTATCAACATAAAGGCATGACTGCCTATAGTGTGAAATTGATTGAAAAATTAAAATCGAAGAATGGCAGGTAAGGTTTAAATACTTTTAAATATTTTTAAATGTCGAACAGTGTTCTTTGATTTTTATATGTTTGTAAGACTAATAAACATTGGGCAAATAAAATAAAAATTGCTGCTAAAATGTGTGAGAAAGAATAAATATTTCAAAAATTATGTAATTAAATCTTGGAGATTTTTTGATCACTTTTTATTTTAATTGTCTCAGTTTGCAAACTCGAAAGCTAATTTCATTCTTTTTCTTACTTGGCTCTTTGCTGCTTTGTAGATTTTTGTGCAGAGTTCAGCTGTGAAATCCAAATACGTACATTTCACATTTGAATTGTTTTTTACTAAGTATAATCACAAATCGTTTTGAAGCAAAAGTAATGAAATAGTCATTTAAATGAAATGAATAATGTACAGTTTATGATGTTTTGAATGATGCGTATGTTATTTCACATCTCAAAACTAATTAACTTAAACCCTTGTTTTTTTTTTTTTAAATCAAAAACACTTTCGATAAGGTTGTATGTAATATCTGTTGTGGCTTTCTTTAAAATAAACTTTTAAAACCCCTCATTAATTCTTAAAATTGAATAAGAACATTTTTGCTTTTATGGTGTCACTTTGTGCTGTATTTTAAAACAATTTTACAAAAATCATTAGAAGTCAATTTGACATATCGATAAAAAATAGCTTGGATCTACTGGTGCATAGTTCCTACTTATGAAAGTTTTGCGATTTTATATTTTACCTTTTCTTGTTATAGAGTTTGTCTTCCAACAGTGGTCAACCGAATGATGTCAACTAGTTACAAGAAAGATTATGCAACACATCAGCAAATATCAACGTCCCATAACTTGCAAAGAAAGCTGGGTATTTGAAGAAATTGCTGTGATGAGCCAGTATCACTCAAAAAAGCAAGCATGAAGTATCGAGAACACATCAGCAAAGCTTCATGAAGCTGTTGAGAATTGCTTTTATTAGAAGAGGAACTAAGGTTGGATTTAGGTGTGGAACTAAGGTTTTAGAAGAGGAACTAAGGTGGTTTAGGACTAAAAGGTGAGATTTAGCCCTTGTTTTGCCTTTAGCCTTTTGTTTTCAGGAAGGAATTTTGTTTAGCCTTTGTTTTCAGGAAGATAAAAATAGACAAAAATGACAAAAATGTTTGTAAGACTAATGAACTTTAGGACAATTAAAATAAAAATGGCTGCTTAAGTGTGTGAAAAAGAATTCATATTCAATGTTTCAAAAATTATCTCATTAAACCTTAAAGATTTTTTGATCACTTTTAATTTTAATTGTCTTGGTTTGCAAACTCGAAAGTTAATTTCATTCTTTCTCTTACTTGACTGTTTATTGCTCTGTAGATTTTGGTTCACAGTTCAGCTATGAAATCCGAATAGGTACATTTCAAATTTGAATTGTTTCTTACTAATTATAATCATAAATGGTTTTGAAGCAAAAGTAATAAAATATTCTTTCAAACGAAATAAGTAATGTGTGATTTATGAGTGTTTTGAATGATATGTATGTTATTTCACATCTCAAACCTATTACGAGTTTAACCCTTTCTTTATAAAATCATAATTTTTGTCATTACGCTTTAATTTTGTAACTGCATGCAAATCATTTACTTTGAACTAATTCCATTTTTTTTTGTAAAAGCTCTTATGTTTCGTTACTGTACAAAATTTTTTTTATATTTTTTTCAGATGTCAAGTGATAGATATCCAGATAACAGCAGTTACGCTCTCTCTCTCTATGGACTTCCCAAGTATTAAACTTGAGTAAAATGAAAATGAGTTAGTTGTTGTGAAGCGTAGTGGTTTCTTGTTGCTTAGAATTCATGGAGCTGGATACTTCTATTCATTTTGAGGTACGTAAAGTATAAAAAAATATAGTGTTGTTGGTATAGTGGCATTAATTTAAAAAGTTTGAAAATAGCATATAATTTTGATTGGGAATGGAATGAACGTTGAATAGCAATATATTTCACAATAAACACTAATGGGCTACATAAAATATTAAATGTGGGATATTTCATTTGTAGTAGCCACCTTTTTTTTTTTAACGAATGACACTATGACTTCGAAACAGTGAAAATAAAACCTAATTTTTTTGAATTAAATTGCAAAGCTTTTTATGTCTATGTATGTAGGTTAAAAAAAAAAAAAAAATGGATCACCTCCAGATTAAAACTTAGCTCTTCGATTGTGTCGCCATCCATTTTTCCGACCATAAGCTTGAGCTTGATGAGATTGTTATCAGTTAAGAAAGACTTCATGAGTTATTGTACTATCAGATAAGAAACGGTACTAGGTGCTGGAATCTTACCTAAACAGTGTTGTAAAAATTGTATCTTTCGTTTAGAAAAAAAAAAGCAGAAATAAATGGCCAGTGGATTTGAAAAAAAGTTCCACCTTAAAGAAAAACTTCAATTGATATTTTTTTAATTAATTAGTGTTTGTTTTCGCAGTAAATTATTTTTACCCCTACTACAATGTATTATATCTGAAGCAAATTTCCTGCAATCAATATTTTGAAATCTTTTTTTTTTTCAGCAAGATAAGAATACATGAGCAACAATAAAAGCTGGATGAACGTGTACAACTTTCCATCTGGAAGCAAACTAAAGACATCTCAGGTTCCAAGAATCAGGATAATTCCCCTGTCGTTTGGCTTCAGATATCCACCGCCAACATTGAAATACATAGCCAAAGTGGATTCTTTTTATTCAATGTAAGTACGTAATAGAGATCTTCGATTATTGCGATATCCGACGAATGCTTTTTTTTTTTTTTTTTTTTTTTTTTTTTGCTGTTAAGCGATAAATGCTCTTAGTTCGAATTCAATTTTAGCGGTAATCTTAAGTTAATTTAAGAAAATAAACTGCATGTAAATAGTTTTGCAAAAAACTTAGGAAAGGACAATTTTATGATAATAACTATTACCAATTTATTTAGCTTTTAGCGGTAGAGTGATGTATTGTAAAATAATAGATTATTGCAAAGAAAGATTTTTGAATGATATAATTTGATTGTACTAGAAAATCTGATTTGGCTAAAAACTTCTGTTAGCTTAAAGGTTTAATTTGAACTTTTATTAAAATTGCCGAAATCGTTTAGTAATGTTCGAAATTTTATTAAAATGCCGAATCTTGGACTGGAGATTCCAGAAGCTTTTTTTCTGAAGTGGCAAGTTTTATTTTTTGTATTTTTTATGCTTTTGTATTTTTTACGCTTTTGTATTTTTTACGCTTTTGTATTTTTTACGCTTTGTATTTTTAACGCTTTTATTTTTTGTGAGGTACCTTAAACTAAAGTCGAGTTCGTTTATAACGTAATCCAAGGGACTGACACTTTTTCTACGTTATAAGCGAATTTACGTTATAATTGGATTTATATTTCTGATGGGACACCCAACGGGACCGGGCTAATTTGTACGTTATAACCGGATCCCCTGTAACCGAACTCGACTGGATATTTGTGCTCTATGTTCGCGGTCGTTTTTATGTGAGTATCCAGCTTTAGCTTTAAAATTTTTTTTTTTTAAACAGGGTCGGGTGACAAGCATAGGTTCAAACCCTCAGGTTCGTTCATTTTCCGTTTCGGGAATTTTTAATTAAAAACCTTCAGTACTGCTTTTAATTTTTCCAACAAACCTAAAACTGCTGGGCTGGTGTAGTTCTCTCAGTTGGAAGTTTAAATTTGTTATTTATTTTAATTAATTTATTGAATTTAATTTTATTAAGTTTTATAATACCGCAGTGTTGCAGGATTACAAGGATACAATACTTTTATTTTAATGTTTGGTCCACTTTTAGCAGACCTAATAATTACTACTAAAGGCTCTTTTTATTTTACACAAATATTTTTTTAGCTTTAACTTTCTTTTTAATAGGCCATGATAAAAGGTATAGGTTCAAGAGCGGTTTGATATAACGTTTTCTTTGGCTAGATCTTGGGCCCCCTGTAAAGTTAATACGTACGTACCTTCGTGGTCGATAACTGGTTGAGCGTGGACAATCTGGCCGTCTTTCCATTTCATAGCCGGCCTGACCGAATTCCGACGCCTACATCACCAAGAGAGGGACTGTTTTATGTATCCGTACAGGGAAGGTGCCTTATTTATATAAGGCACTATATTTAGTAGTGACTTGAACGGACGAACGTACGTGTTCCAAGTTCACTCGAGCCCCTAAGTTCCAAGAGAACTTGCCCCCTGTTCTTGCAGTTAATAACAAAGTACTTATACTTAACTTACTTAACAGTCAAGCTAATACGGGCGTACTTACATATAACACAGAGTCTATTAGATTTTTCAGTTGGGAACAAATAAAATAATTGTCATACCAAAAAATAATTTTTTGACCAAATATTTCAAGTCACTAAAAATATTGAAAGTCGCTCAGTTGACTCGTATTTTGACGTCACACTAATAGACTCTAAGTCCTGCGTTAACCTAGGTGTGCGGCGCCTGATCGGACCCAGCGACCCGCTTCTTGGTGCGATTGCTGCTCCGTAAACTCCAAATATATACTAAGTAAGTTCCAGTCGGTACTGTCCGTGTTACGGGGGTAAAAATGATGCACTTGGGTAGAACGAGAACGCGGATCTCCTATACCGGAGTGCTGCAAGGTCAGAGTTTATAGACGATATATTTTTTAACCGCTTTTAATAGACAAAGTAATAAAGCCGTCCTTTTTAACTAGTATCTTTTTAAAAAATAGCTGCCTTTTGTCTTTTTATATTTAAACTGTCTTTAGATTCTTAGATCGCAGACTTGCAAATGAGCAGGGTTAGGTAGGAAAGATTGAAAGTTTTTGTTTTTGTACTTTTTGTTTTTAACTTCTTACGAAACTAAATTTTTTTCCCAATGGTTTTAGGGATAAGAACGGTTATAAAGTTATCTTTGGCGAGATCGAGACCCCTGTAAAGTTAATACGGATGTACCTTCGGATAACAGGTCGAGTAAAGTCTCGATGGTTCCTGATCAGTCTCACTTTTTGGTAGCCATGACTGCTTTTGCGCCAACACCACAGGGGCTTGTTGACGTTGGTACTGTCCGTATTACGGGTGTAGTGTTCTTCGGTAGAACGAGTATTCCGCCCCTCCTATACCGAAGATCACAGGGATAGGATATATTTTAGGGCCATTTTTGATAAACCAAATAATAAAGCCGCCTTTTTTAACCAGCATTTTTTTAAAAAATAACTGACTTTTTTGTCTTTTTCTAATTACACTGTTTTTACCGTATTAGACCGGAGAGTTTGAAATGAGTAGAATTAGGTAGAAATTAGAATTAGGTAGAATTAGGTAGAAATAATCGTATTCAAGAATTGATAGGATATCAGTACTGAAGGGGCTGGATAGAGTACTGAAATAGAACAAGGTATCTGCATCAAGGCCACCCACCTTGAGAGAAATAAAATAAATGGGCACACGTTTGTACGTGTACAACTTTCCATGTGGTTATAAAGAGATGAATGCTTTAAATTCGAATTCTAATTTTAGCCGTAATCGTAAAAGCAGTTTAAAAATTAACTGAATGAACACAATTTATAAAAATTTTAAAAAATGAACAAAATTTCATTAACTAAATATTCACGTTCTTAGCTGTAGCTTACTGTATTGTGAAATAATGGATTACAGAGAAGAGGAAAAAAATTAGGAATGGGTAAAATTTGATTGTATAAGAAAATCTGATTTGGCAAAAAAACGTCAGGTAGCACAAAGGTTTTTTATGAAATCACATTATCCAGCTTAAATTTAATTTTTTTTAACAGTCTTGGGTAAAAAGTATAGACTCAAGCTCTTGGATTTATTTTTTGTTTTTGAAATTTTGACGTATAACTTTTTAGTATTTTTTTTTTTTAATTTCTTACAAAACTAAATAATTGTTAACTTTTTTTTTTTGTTTATTTATTTCTGTTAAAGACCTGTTTAATTTTTTTCAATTTTTTGCACACTTTGTTTTCGCGAAGCTACCTCATCTATTCTCATTGTTCGATCGTTTTTGGGTTAGTGTCCACTTTAAGCTGTAACTGTTTTTTTAATAGGCCATTGTAAATTCCTTCAGTATTTTTTTTTTAGTTACAAAACTAAATGATAGGATTAACTTTTTTTTTTTCTTCAGGGATAAGAGTTATTTAGGTAAAATATTGTTATCGTTGGCGAGATCTTGGCCCCCTGTAAAGCTAATTCGAACGTACCTTCGTTTCTCAGGTCGTGGACTAATTGATGGTGTCTGAGCAGTCGTGGCACGATCTCCAAATCACATATTTGGGACGATAAGTCCTGACTGTCCGTTTGCACCTATAGGATTTCTCAGGGGCTAGATTGATTTTGGTACTGTTCGAGTTCCGGGGGTATAAATAATGCACTTCGGTAGAACGAGACCGGAACTCCTATACCGCAGTGTTGCAGGATTACAAGGATACAATACTTTTATTTTATTATTTGGTCCACTAATATTTTAACTTATATTTTAACTAATATTTTTTTAGCTTTAACATTATTTTTAATAGTCCATGATAAAAGGCATAGGTTCAAGCTGTTAGTCTCATTTTTCGGTTTGGAAATTTTTACGTAAAAGCCTTCAGTATTTTTTTTAATTTCTTACAAAATTAAGTCATAGACTTAACTTTTTTTTTTTTTTTAGGGAAAAGAGGGATTTAGTTGAAATATCGTTGATTTGGCGAGATCTTGGCCCCCTGTAAAGTTAATACGAGATGTAAAGTCAAACTTAAGTCCTTCAGCTAGGGTTGACGTTGCCTTTTCGGATCAGACTGTCTTCGGACTCGAGAGTGCTGCCTGTTCTCGTGACTATATTACACCAGTAAGCGTACTTGAGGAGACTGTCTTGTGTTACGGGGGTATAAATAATGCACTTCGGTAGAACGAGGACCGGAACCTCCTATACCGCAGTGTTGCAGGGTTACAGGGATACGATGTTTCTTTTATTTTATTATTTGGTCCATTTTTAGTAGGTCAAATAATAAATACAAAAACCTCTATTTTATTTTAACCAAAATTAAAAAAAAAAAATAACTGACTTTATATAAGGATTGATAGTATAGGGGTACTGAAGGAACTTGAAAGAGCAATGAAATAGAATGAGGTATCAGTTTCAAGGTCACCCACCTTGAGAGCGACAAAATAAATTAGTTAGCGTCAACTCCGCATGGTCTTTTGCAAACTAGGGAAAGATTGTTAAAAAATTAATGTCAAATTAAGAAAAATTAAGGAAAAATTAACGAAAATTAACAACAAATTATCAAATAATTAAGAAATATTAAGGAAAAATATTTTAAAATTTTAACTTTCAAAACTTAGGAAAAACGTCATTACGCGGACCCGCCCTTAAGTAGTTTCACTTAAAAAATATTTGTGTTGCCTGACTTGATTTTTTTGTGAAGTATAATAAGCTGGTACAATGTACTCGTTTTAAAATCTTTTTTTTTTTTTTTGCGGCAAAAAAACTCTTGTTAAAATCAAGAAAAATGCTCTTGACTTGGAAACATTTACTTGCTGTTGTGATGAAGGTTTGATTAGATTTGCGCGACTGTATTTTTTTTTAAAACAGTTACGATATTATGTCAAAGCCAGCTGGAATTGCGAGTGCAGAAAATCCAATAAGTGTTTTTGAACTTAAGTAAAGTAACAGCAATAAATTTAAAAAAAAAAAAATGAGTAACTTTTTAAATTGCGGAGGTAAAAACATTGATTAAGTAATACGATGAGTTGGAAAATAAAAGGGAATGGTTTTTCTGCTAAACTGGTGATTCCAGAGGTTAATTTTTCTGAACTGTCTATATACTATAGCAATTTTAATTTTTTGTTTTGTTTAGCTGCTTTGTATGAATTTTTTGAAGTTTCATTTCGTGATTTATAAGAACTGAAAATTCCCTAAAGCGGTTTCTTTTAATGGCTCTTTGAAGAAAATCCTGAAATTTGATAGACAGGGTTGATGCTTTTATGTATTAGTTACATCTAGTCAGCTTTTCAGGGAATTTTCGTTTCTTGTAACCTAAAAGGTTGTGACGATAACTGTATTTTTCTCCGAAACTTTCACGATATACAGTATGTCAAAGCCATGTACAATCGCCAGTGACAAGATAATTGTAGCAGAAATTGGTTTTGAAGGAAAATAAGGCTTTTCGTAATTTTTTCGTAAATTAATACGATGAGGGGGAAATTAAAGGGAATAGGGATTTGCTCTTGGATTGGAGATTCCAGAAGCTTTTTTTCTGAAATGGCAAGTTTTATTTTTTGTATTTTTTATGCTTTTGTATTTTTTACGCTTTTGTATTTTTTACGCTTTTGTATTTTTTACGCTTTTGTATTTTTTACGCTTTGTATTTTTAACGCTTTTATTTTTTGTGAGGTACCTTAAACTAAAGTCGAGTTCGTTTATAACGTAATCCAAGGGACTGACACTTTTTCTACGTTATAAGCGAATTTTCGTTATAATTGGATTTATATCCCTGATGGGACACCCAACGGGACCGGGCTAATTTGTACGTTATAACCGGATCCGCTGTAACCGAACTCGACTGGATATTTGTGCTCTATGTTCGCGGTCGTTTTTCTGTGAGTATCCAGCTTTAGCTTTAAAATTTTTTTTTTTTAAACAGGGTCGGGTGACAAGCATAGGTTCAAACCCTCAGGTCGTTCATTTTCCGTTTCGGGATTTTTAATTAAAAACCTTCAGTACTGCTTTAATTTTTCCAACAAACTAAAACTGCTGGGCTGGTGTAGTTCTCTCAGTTGGAAGTTTAATTTGTTATTATTTTAATTAATTTATTGAATTAATTTTATTAAGTTTTATAATACCGCAGTGTTGCAGGATTACAAGGGTACTATACTTTTATTTTATTATTTGGTCCACTTTTAGCAGTCGTAATAATTACTACTAAAGGCTCTTTTTATTTTACACAAATATTTTTTTAGCTTTAACTTTCTTTTTAATAGGCCATGATAAAAGGTATAGGTTCAAGAGCGGTTTGATATAATGTTTTCTTTGGCTAGATCTTGGGCCCCCTGTAAAGTTAATACGTACGTACCTTCGTGGTCGATAACTGGTTGAGCGTGGACAATCTGGCCGTCTTTCCATTTCATAGCCTGGCCTGACCGAATTCCGACGCCTACATCACCAAGAGAGGGACTGTTTTATGTATCCGTACAGGGAAGGTGCCTTATTTATATAAGGCACTATATTTAGTAGTGACTTGAACGGACGAACGTACGTGTTCCAAGTTCACTCGAGCCCCTAAGTTCCAAGAGAACTTGCCCCCTGTGCTTGCAGTTAATAACAAAGTACTTATACTTAACTTACTTAACAGTCAAGCTAATACGGGCGTACATTACATATAACACAGAGTCTATTAGATTTTTCAGTTGGGAACAAATAAAATAATTTTCATACCAAAAAATAATTTTTTGACCAAATATTTCAAGTCACTAAAAATATTGAAAGTCGCTCAGTTGACTCGTATATTGATATTGATATATTGATATATTGATACATTGACGTCATACTAATAGACTCTAAGTCCTGCGTTAACCTAGGTGTGCGGCGCCTGATCGGACCCAGCGACCCGCTTCTTGGTGCGATTGCTGCTCCGTAAACTCCAAATATATACTAAGTAAGTTCCAGTCGGTACTGTCCGTGTTACGGGGGTAAAAATGATGCACTTGGGTAGAACGAGAACGCGGATCTCCTATACCGGAGTGCTGCAAGGTCAGAGTTTATAGACGATATATTTTTGAACCGCTTTTAATAGACCAAGTAATAAAGCCGTCTTTTTTAACTAGTATCTTTTTAAAAAATAGCTGCCTTTTATCTTTTTATATTTAAATTGTCTTTAGATTCTTAGATCGCAGAGTTGCAAATGAGCAGGGTTAGGAGGAAAGATTGAAAGATTGTTAAAAAATATTTCTGTTTCATGGCTTGTTTTTTCTCTCTTTTTTATTTGTGAAGAATAATAAGGTGATAAAATTTCGTTCTAAAATCTTTCCTTGGCAGCAAAAAAACCCCAGAAGCTTTTTTTTTCTGAAATGTCAATGTTTAACGCAAGTTTTATTTTTTGTATTTTTTGCGCTTCGTTTTTCGTGAGGTTAAAACTATATGCGTGTTGTATGTTCTTAGTCGTTTTTATGTGGGTGTCCAGCTTTAGCTTTAAAATTTTTTTTTAAGTAGGCTAGGGTATCAAGCAGGGATTCAAACCCTTAGGTTCATTTATTTTCCGTTTCGGAAATTTATATGTACAAACCGTTTCGGAAATTTATATGTACGTTTTGTTTTAAAGTTCTTACAAAACTAAATTTTTTTCCCAATGGTTTTAGGGATAAGAACGGTTATAAAGTTATCTTTGGCGAGATCGAGACCCCTGTAAAGTTGATACGGACGTACCTTCGGATAACAGGTCGAGTAGTCTCGATGGTTCCTGATCAGTCTCACTTTTTGGTAGCTATGACTGCTTCTTGCGCCAACACCACAGGGGTTTGTTGATGTTGGTACTGTCCGTGTTACGGGTGTAGTGTACTTCGGTAGAACGAGTTCCGCACCTCTGTATACCGAAGATCACAGGGATAGGATATATTTTAGCGCCATTTTTTATAAACCAAATAATAAAGCCATAATAAATAAAATATTAATAAAACCATAATTCATATAACCATATATAATCAAATATTCATAAAACCATAATAATATTTATTTTAATTAATTTATTGAATTTAATTTTATTAAGTTTTATAAATTTAATTTAATTTAATTTTTTTATTTTAATTGGGGGTTTAAATTTGTTAATATTTTAAATTTATTACAAAACTAAATGACGGACTCATATCAGTACTGAAGGGGCTGGATAGAGCACTAAAATAGAACAAGGTATTTCTATCAGGGGCATTTACCTTGAGAGTGACAAAATAAATGGGCTTGCACCAATTCCTCAGGTTTTTTTTTGCGAACGAGAGAAAGATTGTTAAAAAATATTTGTGGACGCCTGACTTGGTTTTTTTGTAAAGAGTACTAAGGTGATAAAATTTTGTTTTAAAATCTTTCCTTGGCGGCAAAAAAATCCCTGTTTAAAAAATTGCTCTTGACTTTGAAACATAAAATTGCAGTTGTCTGATGCAGGTCCGATTCGACTTGCATCACTGTATTTTTCTCTTAAAACTTTCACGATATTATGTCAAAGCCAGCTGGAATTACGAGTGTAGAAAATCCAAAGAAGATCGTATTTAAAAAACGTTCAAATTGTTTTTGAAATGGCCGAGTAAAATATTAAGTAATACGATGAGTTGGAAAATTAAAGGGAAGGGTTTTTCTGCTACACTGATGATTCCAGAGGCTAATTTTTCTGAACTGTACATTTAACAATTTAACAGCACCTTTTTTTTTTTTTTTTTTTTTTTTGTTGGTCGGCTTGCTGCCATAGGCCATAGTGAAACCATAGTGTGCTCAAACGCAGGAGGAGTTCTAGGGTTTGTGACGTCACATACCTGGTGATATTGATCTTTACTCACTTTACTATCTAAAATCAATTTTATTTTTTAAGAACCAAAAAAAAAAAAAAAAAAAAATAGAATTTTAATTAAAAAATTCCCAATATTTTTAAAAAAATTTAAAATATTAATTAAAAACAGCTCTTAACACCTAATTAATATTTCCACCATTCAATAATGCCAATTTAACATTTATTTATCTGTGTCAATAGTAAGGCTGTATGATTGATTTTTTTTTTTTTTCAAATTACACCAGGTGACGTCATTTGATTGTTAAAAATGGGTAGGCCAATCGGGCACACATTGGTTTCACTATGCCGTAGACCATCTGCTTGTTTGAATGTGTTGACTAAGTTTTTTTATTTTATATCCTTTCATTTCCTTTCCGCCGAGTTTCACACTTCTATGTTGTTTTCCATTAGGAGTAGGTTTATTTCTGCCGAAGTTGTCCCATTTTTCCAGCCACTGGTTTTGTAAGGATTGTATTATGGATGAAAAGTAGTCTGTGTAAGGTATTTTGATGACCGATTGCATGTTTAATTTGGCTCTTATTTTTTGCTAGTTCGTCTACTGTCTAATGGTATCCATGCTAAAGTAATTTGTAGTTCATGACGTTCAAGTAAGGATTTTTTGTATACTAGCGCAACGGGGCGCTATGCGCCCTTTTTCGAAAGAAAAAGAGGCGCCCCAAAATCGCTTCGTGATTTTGGGTCCCTCCCCGCGCGTAAGAATGACCGGCCGCTAAGCGGCCTTAGAAGGGACCTACAGCTAAATTACAATATGAACCACAGCTCGGGCTTCGGCCTCGTCCCGGTTGGCTCAACCACCGCTTGGCCTTCGGCCTAGCTGTGGAATCTGAGTAATGGATTACCATCCATTACTCAGATCAACTAAACGCCCATAAGGAACTCACACCACCGCTAGACCTGCAGCTCGGCCTTCGGCCTTCCCCCGGTAAGCTAAATCACGGTTAGAACCGCTGCTCGGCTTTCGGCCCCTCCCCAGAATCTTCGTAATGAGTGGTAAGCTAGACGCCCATAAGGAACGAAGCTCGGCCTTCGGCCTCGCCCCAGATCCAAACTTCAGTAAATAAGATAGTGGACTTGCCCCCAATTAAAATTTAGTGGTGTGTTTTTCAGTAATTCATTATTTGAATGTTCTGAGTATGAATGGGCAGATAAATTTACTTATCTAGGGCGGAAGTATTTACAGACTGTTTTGTGATGAAAACCTCCCACAGAGATTTTAGAATATTTAGTTGTAGCTCTTTTCTTTTATGTGCATGATATGACTTTTGCAAGTTAGGTTTTTTAGTGATTAGTCCTAGAAATTTTTGTTTCGATATTATCGGGATAATTTTTTCCATCCATTTGAATGTTCGTATTGTATTTATTTAATAATCTTTGTGAACGTTGAAGTATTACGTAAGAATTTTTTTTCGGGTTTTTAGACGCTCCCCGTCCCCTTCGTAAGAATTATTAAGATTTCTTTGAACCCCCCCTTTTATATTACGTAAGATAAGATTTTCCCAGACCCCCCTTTTTTTTTTTAACGCGAATTTTAAATTGGAGTAATATTTTTTAAAAATCTAGATTTATAGTTCATACTCATACCCCTGAAGATGGTCACAATTGACACACTCTCTTCGAAAAATAAATTTTTATATCTTAATAATTTTTTGAAAAAAAAATTTTAATTTTTCTACTTTAGACGTTTCAAAAGAAAAAAAAAAAATTAAAATGACTTAATTTTTTCAAATTAAAAAAAAAAATTCTGAATAGCTTAAGTTATAATGGAAATTCTTATGGAAGATTTTCGAAACTTCCCCCCCTCCCCCAAGTAAGACATCGTAAGTATCTGGAATACTCCCCGCCTTTTTGGTCTTACGTAATACTTAAACGCTCCCTTTTTATTGATCATTAAATATCATTAAGCTACATTTGGGTATTGAAACTTTCAATCCTTTTTTTGTGAGCCATTCGGATAAATCATCAATTGCACTGTTTGATTGGATGATTAGATTATTCGAGGTGTCCGTCTGGATGGTGTCGTGTCCTGTTAATGGTTGTATATTGAGCATTAAGTTTCCCGACAGAAGTTTCTTTTCTAAAAAAAAATTCTAGATCCGCCCATGTGTTTCTGACAAAGTCACAATATGAGGAGAATGCTGACTTGTTAATTCGGTTATGTGCCATTGTATAATCTTGAACTCAGTATTTTTATTCTCCATATTAATTTATTTTTTCTTCGATTTTTTGGATTATGAATTCCCTCAATTTCATTTGAATTTCTTTAAATATTTCTGGTGGGAGGTTATCGAATGTAGGATGAAGTAAAGAAAATTCGATATTGTCATTCGAATCTTACGTGTAATTAATGTCAGGCTTTTCCATTGTCTATGATATTGTTTTTATTCTCCTCCGTGAATAGTTGTTCCCTTAGTAGTGACTGATATCGAGTATTGTTTAAAGGGATTATTTCTGTTTCCCGTTTTTAGAATTGGAGACCCTGGACTATGGTTTGTTAATTGCTCTTTAAAGTTGAGGTGATGATTCTATTAGGTCCCTGGGGTTTAGTGGATTGGTCCATGAATGTTGATTCAAAATTAAGAGGATCAGCTTTTGTAGTACCCTAGGAGGGGGCTACTTTTTACAAAGGTGGGTAACTTTTTTCTTTTAATTTTTAAAAAATACTTTAAATACGGCAAAAAAAATTTTGAAAGATTTAACTTGTTCTAAAATATTATTTTCGAGTGTAACGTTGACGTCTAGTTGCCTAAACTTGTTTTATAATGAAAATAGTAAGTTTTTAGAACGAAAAAAAAATTAAGAAATCACGTTACGTAAAATAGTAAGATGCATTCTGCTGCACCCACCGGTCAAGTTGAGATTAAATTGCTTTTCGCACTTCCCCTATATAATCCCTTGAACAATAATCAGCCTAATTTCCTTAAAGATTAAACTGTTAAAAGCAAAAAAAAAAAAAAAAAAAAAAAATTACGATCAATGGGGTAACTTTTTACATATATTTCAATGGCGATGCCGATGCCCTATGCTGTGCTAAATTCTCAATGAATAGGTAGACGAACATTTTGATGAAGTTTTTATTACGTTCCCTAATTTTTTTAAATAGTGATTGTCATTTAATAGAACATCTGGAAAGATACAAATCATCTTTAAGACAATTTTCATTTACAGAAGTCAATTTCTTCTTTAATTATTAAAAAGATTCAGGTATTAACGTGATTGTCAGAAGTTACCCACCTTTTGTTAGAGCGATACATTTTGGAAAATGGAGTTTTTATTCTTGTTAGGCGTAGATGAAGTATTAAATATTACAGCAGGTAATATTACACAATATACATCGTATGAAAGCTAAAGGTGCACTCTTTATGTCTGTATAAACAGATCATAATTTTGTATTAAATTTTATGTTTCGTGGAAAAGCGATGAAAAAGAAAAAATTAGCCCCCTGCTAGGGTAATTTCTAACCGGTTTTTCGCTATGAATCATATCACTTTAACACAAAGTCAAAATTGTTTTTTACATTGAGTTAACATTTTGGAATGATACTTGATGTGTGTTTTTATCACTGCTTGAGGTGCTTGATTTAAAAGACTTTGTTGCTAGAGTCATCTGATTCTGGGGTGAGGGTATGCGCTTTTTGGAATTATTTCATTTGAACAGGCGTTTCTGCGTATCTGAATACTTGCGTTTTTGTTTTTGTGTAATGTTATTGCTGTATTTGCTTCAGTATCCCATTCCATGCATGTGTTGCCATTATCTTTTTCGCCAATGCAGGGTTTTGTTTTCCCATTTAGTTATGCTAGGTGGGAAGATTTAGATGTATTTCTTGATTTAACGGGTAAGTTCACTAATGGATCAAAATTTCGTGCTATAATGATTAATCAATCTTTTAGTTTTGATATTTATTTAATAGTTTAATCGGTGCACTCGTAACGTTATATACATTAAGCCACTTGGAAACAGCGCTAAAAACAATAGCAATTTTAATTTTTAGTTTTGTTCAGCCCTTTAATTATGCTTTCTGTGCACCTTTTAAAGTTTTATTTCGTGATTTATAAGAACTGGAAATTCCCTGAAGCAGTTAAATTTTAATGCTTTAGTCTCATATGGAGCAAAATCTTTAAATTTGTTAGACCCAGTCGATGCTTTATTACATCTAGTCAGCTTTTCAGGAAATTTTCGTTCCTTTTAATCTAAAAGGTTGTGACGATCTAATGAATTGTTGAGAAATAATCAGTCGTGGCAACGCACAGGCAAATTGTAAAAGACGATTAGTTGTGGGAGCAGACCAATTGTAAAAATAAATTAGTTGTAGCAGCAGACTAATTGTAATAAAAAATAGATTTGCCAGCAGGGAAATTGTAAAATGGCTACCGTCGTAGATATACAAGCAAATTTCAAGATGGCTACTGTCCTGGCACAATTTTTAAAATGGCGATGCAAGATGGCTACCGTCGTCGCACTAGACAGTTTTTAAAATGGCTGCCATACATAATTTTTAAAATGCCGTATGAAGATGGCTGCCGCCGTGGCACAATTTTTAAAATGGCGGTTCAAGATGGCCGCCGTCGTAGCAGCAGAGAAGTTTTAAAATGGCGGTCCAAGATGGCCGCCGTCGTGGCAGCAGACAAGTTTTAAAATGGCGACAGTTTTTTTTAAAAAAATGGCTTTTGTCGTGGCACCAGACAATTTTTAAAATGGCGGTCCAAGATGGCCGCCGTCGTGGCAGCAGACAAGTTTTAAAATGGCGACAGTTTTTTAAAAAAATATGGCTTTTGTCGTGGCACCAGACAATTTTTAAAATGGTGGTTCAAGATGGCCGGCGTCGTGGCAGCAGACAAGTTTTAAAATGGCGACAGTTTTTTAAAAAATATGGCTTTTGTCGTGGCAGCAGACAAGTTTTAAAATGGCGGTCCAAGATGGCCGCCGTCGTGGCAGCAGACAAATTTTAAAATGGCGAGTTTTTTTTAAAAAAAATGGCTTTTGTCGTGGCACCAGACAATTTTTAAAATGGCGGTTCAAGATGGCCGGCGTCGTGGCAGCAGACAAGTTTTAAAATGGCGACAATTTTAAAAAAATATGGCTTTTGTCGTGGCACCAGTTTTGTCGTGGCACTAGACAATTTTTAAAATGGCGGTTTAAGATGGCCGCCGTCGTGGCAGCAGACAAGTTTTAAAATGGCGACAATTTTGAAAAAAATAGCGACAATTTTTAAAAAAATGACGACAATTTTAAAAAAAAAATGGCGAGAATTTTTTAAAAAAAATGGTGACGATTTTTAAAAAAATGGCGACAATTTTTAAAAAAAAATGGCGACAATTTTAAAAAAAAAATGGCGACAATTTTAAAAAAAATGGCGACAATTTTTAAAAAAAAATGGCGACAATTTAAAAAAAAATGGCGACAATTTAAAAAAAAAATGGCTACCGTCCTGGTACCAGACAATTTTTAAAATGGCGATTAAAGATGGCTACCGTCGTGGCAGCAGAGAATTTTTATAATGGCTGCCATCGTAGCAGGCTAATTATATGATTGTTCTGTCATAGGTAAGACGCAGGTGATTGTAAAAAATTTGCAAAGAGAAATATATCATGAAAAACATCAACGTCTGTTTTATTGAATTATGAAAAAAAAAATTTTACCACAAAACAACGTTAAACCTACCCCACTCCAATGGGGTGGGGTGGGATGTCATTAAAAAGAGGAATAACGTTGACAAATACACGGTGGAACAATTTTTGTGGTGTGATTTTATTAAGGTAAACATAGGAAACACCGCCATAAAAATTGTTCCGCCGTGTATAATAAGTGATGTCCAACTGGATGCGAGCTCCTGATGATGAATGGCCTAAAAACGTAAGAGCATACCGAAACAAAATACAAGTAATTTCATTTAAATAAAGGATAAAGAAAGGAAAAGTCGAAGAAAAAACTGCACAGCTGAACCCAGGGTATGGCTAGAGAAAGTCACCGATTTCATCTCGGCCAGTCTCTACCCAAGCCACTGGGCTCAAAGTGCAATCTTTCCTCGGCTTTAGGTAAGGAGTTTTTAGTTTTTTGACAACAAATTTTTTTTTTGAGTCATAAAACTAATAAATTACTTCAAATTGTTTCGGCACGCCCTCTCCGTCAAGGGTCACAGACAACAAAGCGTTCTTTTACCCCTCTCGGCCCCTTTTCGCCTAACATTTAAAGCGACCTCAAAAGTCCCTATCGCTAGGTCGCCCCCACGGTGGTGGTCATCATGTGCGTGGAGTCGTTCCACGGGATCGGTTCTCAGCATTATAGCTCCCCAATCCCACTTGCGGATCAACAAGTCCCCGTCCGGACCTCATACAGCGCCGGTAATTAGAAAACCTAACAGGATATAGGAAGCCCTAGTTACGCCTACCCGGCCACATGTCTGTATGAATGCGTGAAGCACGTCTACACCGCGTCATTAGACTAAGGCCCAATGGACACGAATCGGTTCGCTACATTCCGGTTAAGGAATGTTCCCCTCTCCTACGGCGAGCCGCACATTCACGCCCCGCACGACTGACCACCACATCGAGTCTCCATACCAGAGGTCTCCTGTACGTGGGCTAGGAGCTCTGTAAAAAGTTGGCTCTAAAGCTCCATCCCTCCCCTCGCGTCAGGGATGACATTGGCCGCCCCGACGGCTTAACCACGACGTCGAACGCGAGACGCTCGGGTCCCCTCACCTGCGACAAGCAGACCCTCGCTCCCTACCCCCTCCCATTGCGACCTCACTAACCCCATGAAAAAAAAACGAAAAAAAAAAACCTAAAAGTGACAGCCTCACCAGCGACGACAGGCCGTCATACGCAAAAAATGGTCTAAAACGACTAAAAAAAAAACCGCCGCGGAACGCCTGTCGTTGTATATGACCCATCCCTAAAATATCCCTCGAAGATCCCTTGAAGCGCTGAATCTCGAACTCTTGAAGCTCTTAAAAAAAAAAAAAAAAAAAAATTAACATTAGTAAAAAATTTAAAGAACCTAAATCAAACGCATTAAAGAATTCATCAATTCAAAGACTTTTAAATTGCTTCCTTTTTAAGACTCCAGCACTGATACCACCAATGATCTCTTCAGTGTACTCTCGGAAAAACAGTTGGCAGTGCAATCGAAGACCTAGTTTTAACTTCGGAATTTATCATTTACAGCATTTAATTTAACATAGTTAAGCATTTTTAGCTCCAATTAATTTCTCACTTTCCCCACAGTTTAAAAAAAAAAAAACGAAGGCTTTCTCTTATAAGAATTTAGACTTCTCCTTTACAAGTAATTTACCATCAATCCCGTATGGCCCCATTCAAATATGACATTTCATTTATTTGGTCGAAATAATCTTAACTAATCCTTACGCAATTTTGAGAAAACCCCCATTTCATAACTCTTTTTTTTTTACTTACATCAATCCGGGAAGAATCCGATCGCATCAGTCTCAGTCGTTTCCAATTTAAACTCCTCCGTTTGAAATGGGTGTGAATCGGTCAACAAATATCGATATTTAAAGTCTATCTGTCGACATAACTTTATTCTTAGTTCTTAGTGCAGCTGAAGACTGCCCTTGATTTCCTCCTGAAGGGATCATTATTCTCCAAAGCCTTTCGATGCGCCAGAGCCAATCAACTTCCCCACAAACCCACAAATTCCCAACATTGACTCGGTTGACACTCAAAAACAGTTATTCACCTTGAGCCTGTAAAAAAAGAAAAAAAAATGAAAATCAGCAATGCCCCTTAAAAAAAATTTCCTTGGACAATCATGGACCCAATCAGGACTTGAGAGGGGACAGCCATTTTTCAGCTTGCTTACAAAAACTGACAAAAAGAAAATACGACCTTACAGTAATTTCGAACAATGGCCCTGAAAATAAATTAAGAACGACCTACACAGCACAGAATTCTATTCTTAATTTTTTTAAAGTTTTAGTTGGATTTTATTGAGCTGTTTCAAATGTTTTCAGGGGAAAAATATTCTTAACAACTCAACGTAAACTATTTGAGAACATACCTGCAGCCACTGTCTAAAGGGTAACACTTAAAAAAAAGTTTTCTAAAATTTGATACCATCATAAAAATTACCATCATGTTTGTCGAAAGACATGTTTTTGTGATAACTGAAAGACTGAATTATCACTTGCTAGAAAAAATGTGTAAACAACAGCTAAATAAATCTCATTATTGACTTTTGAACTTTGGAGTAGTTGAGTTCCAACTTCAACTTTATTTCTTTCAAGTCAACAATGTCTTGGTTCTGAAACAACTTCACCTGCATTTACGATATTTTTTAAGAAAAGAGTCTAAACCAAAGAAAAATGAAAGCTCATATTTTTTAGACAATTAAATAAGCTGATATACTCACATAAAATAAAGTACAAATGGCTGTCATCAATTATTGAAAGCAATGAAGGGTATATACCTGCAGTATCACTTAGGTTAAGTCAACAAAAAATATGCCAATTTTTACTCTCCCTCCCTCCCCTTATCCAAATAAGAATAAGCATTACACTAACAATCCCCCCATAAAAATAAATCATGTTTTGGTTAGTTCCTCCATTAAAAAAAAAAAAAAAAAAAAAAACAGCTTTAAATGTTATAATCCAAAAACAACTTCGGAACAAAAGCAGAGTGAAAAAAAGTTTTCATAATCGCACAAAATACCAGTAAAATTTTTTTTTTTTTTTTACTATCTCATTTAACTAAAAAGAATTACCTGATAAATCTTGACAGCTGTCAACAACTACAAGCGACATCTGCACATGATTTGCTAACTAAGTTAATATAATCCTTCCACCATGGTGAAAAACCACAAAGGCAGAAATCGCTTAAAAATGGGTCCTTACAGCTCCGTTTTAAATCTTAATCAAACAACAATCCGGGCAAAGACCATTAAACGGAAACAAGTCTGATGTGCATCATATACGTACAATAGTAGTCCATGATTATCACAAGCAAGACTCTGTCTTTCCACCTGTAACAGAAAAGAAAGAATATTAAAAATACTACACTCTTAGAAAGCATTCTTAAAATTTTCAATAAATAAAAATCGAGTCAGATTTGAATTTTAATTCTGTGGGACCTTCCACTACATTCGAACAGTGAGCTAGAAAAAAAATATTTTTCAGAATAACCAAAACAGCACAAAATTATACTTTTATAATTTTTAAAAACCCTGATTTAATTTATTTAACTGTTTCGTTTCATTTTAGGAAAAAAAAAAAAACTTCTGAACGATTTAAGTAAAACATTTGAGGACATACATGCCGCCTACAATTGCCCAAAGGGTAACATTTCAAAAAATTTGTTCTAAAATTTACTAACATAAAAAAAATAGCCATCGTATTTGACAAAAGACATGTTTTTGGGATTGTTGAAATGAACCTGAATTATCACTTGCAGCAAAAAATGTATAAACAGCTGAACTTTTTCTTCTGTGGCTAAACGAATCTCATTTATGGACTTTTTAAACTTGGGAGTGGTTGAGCTGTAACTAAAACTTTACGTCTTTCAAACCAATAATGCCTTGGTTGTACCACAACTCCACATTCTTTTCAAATATTTTTCAAAAAAAGAATCAAAACCAAGAAAACAACATGAAAAGCACATATCTTTTACATCATCAAATTTACTTATTTGGGTTAACGTTTTCACATATAATGCAAAGATAAACGGATGAGCAGTAAAGGCTGGTCTAAAATTTTTATCTGCAATATCCCTTACGTTACATCAACATAAAATGCCATTTTCTAGTCTACCTCTCTTATTATTGTGAATATCAAGCATTACAGATACCCAAGCCCATATAAAATAAGTCATAATTTGGTTAATTACTCCTAACAAAAAAGTTTTAAATACATGGTTTATAAACGGTTCTGTAACAAAAGCAGAGTGAAAAAAATGTTTCTATAATCGCACAAAATACCACTTAATTAAAATTAAAAACTTAAATGGGTATTTTTTTATTATTTTCTAATATCTCATTTAACTTAGAAAAATTACCTGATAAATCTTGACAGCTGCCAACAACTACTAGCGACATTTGCACATGATTTGCTGACTAACGTAGTCTCTCCACCATGATGAAAAACAAAGGCACAAATCGGTGAAGGTAGTTGGGTGAAATGGGTCCTTGCACTTCCATTGTAAATCTTAATCAAACAACAATCCGGGCAAAGACTATTAGATGGAAACAAGTCTGATGGTACATAATATCCGTCCAAGAGTAGTCCATGGTTATCACAAGCAAAACTTCGTCATTCCACCTGTAACAGAAAAGAAGGAATATTAAAAATACTAAACCCTTAGAAAACAAAATTTTTAAAAATTTTGAATAAATAAAAGTCATGTCAGTTTTGAATTTTAATTCTATGGAACCTTACACTATATTCGAACACTGGACCAGAAAAAAAAAATTTTGAGAACAGCCTAAACAGCACAGAATTATACTCATATATTTTTAAAAATCCTGATGTAATTTACTAAACTGTTTTATTTCATTTTATGGAAAAAAAAAAAAAAAAAAAAAAAAAAAACTTCTGAACAACTTCAATAAACAATTTGAGAACATGCATACTGTCAACAATCGTCCAAAATGCAACACTTCAAAAAATTTTTCTAAAATTTCCTAACATCAAAAAATAAATTGCCATCATATATCTGCCGTGGTAAGCGATTTGTACGTATGTCCATTCTGGAATTGAATCTTTGTTTACATAAGTTAAAAATAGAAGACAAGTGCCAATTTAAGAATGGACATACGCCCATTTCGCTTACCACGGCAGATATGCCAAAGACAAGTTTTTGTGATTATTGAAATGAACCTGAATTATCACTTGCTGCAAAAAAATGATAAACAACAGTTAAAAAACTGATTATTGAATTTTTGAACTTCGGAGTGATTGAGCTTTAACTGCAACTTTACATCTTTCAAACCTTATTGGTTTGAAAGATTGGTATGTCATGATTCTGCCACAACTTCACATTCTTTTCAAATATTTTTCAAAAAAAGAATCTAAAGCAAGAAAACAACATGAAAAGCAAATATTTTTTAGATCATCAAATTTACATTTGGGTTGACATTTTCACATAAAATGCAGTTCAAATGGATGATCAGTAAAGGCAGGGGTAAAATTTTTATCTGTAATATCACTTACATTACATCAGCATAAAATGCAATTTTCTACTCTTCCTCTCCCATTATTGTAAATATCAAGCATTACGGATACCCAAGCCCATATAAAATAAAGTCATAATTTGGTTAATTACTCCTAACAAAAAATTTTTAAATACATGCTTTATAACAGTTCTGTAACAAAAGCAGAGCGAAAAATGGTTTTCCTAATCCAGGCATAGAACCCATTTCGTCCAGAAAAATTAGTGACTTTAGGGACCAAAAATGGTTTAAATAGTGACTTTCAGTGACCTTACGGAAGGAATTTAGTAACTTCAAATAAGTATATCAAAAATTTTTTTAACGTATTAGACGAAAGTAATTACAGTCCTTATTATTATTATTTTCAATTTTTCCTAAAAATTTTGGTTCCTAAAATTTTTAGTCTAACCAATTTTTCCTAATTTTTAATTTTCATAAAATTTCTTAATGCTCAAATAAAATTTCCTAAAATGAATATTTGTCCTAATTTTTTAAATCTCTAAAGAGGTTTTAAAATATTTTATTTTCGGGATTTTAAGAAATTCTATTTCAGGAATCAAAAAATTTTAGGAAAATTAAAAATTAGAAAAAAAAAAATAGTTAGAAAAAATAATTTTAGAAACTAGAAATTTTTTAATGCAGGAAATTTTTTTAAATCCACCAATTTATCAAAAAAGTGACTTTTAGGGGAAAAAAGTGACTAGTTCGATGCCTGCTAATCACACAAAATACTAGTAAAAATTAAATTGTTACTTCTATTTTTATCTTATTTAATTACGAAAAATTACCTGATAATCTTGATAGCTGTCAACAACTAACCAGCAACATCTGCACTTGATGATTCCCAGATTAAGATAATACAATCTTCTACCAAGGTGAAAAACGAAGGACAAACCAGTTAATGTAGTTACGTTCAATGTACACAGCTTTGTTTAACAAACAACAGGCCAAGCAAATTGTATTAAACAGAAACAAGCCTGTTGTAAATGCAATTTGTACAATGGTAGTCCATGGATGATTAACATCATAAGCAACTCTGCCTTTCCACCTGTAACAGAAAAGAAAAAACATTAAAAATACTACACTCTTAGAAAACATTTTTAAAATTATGAATGATTAAGAATCTTGTCACTTTTGAATTTTAATTCTCATTTCTGTTTAATCGTTTATCCATTTAAAATGATTAAGATCTAACAATTTTTCAGTCAACTTGAACAGTTTCCGCCTGAAATCAAACAACTTTTACCATTTAATTCCTTTAGCTTTTAACTAAAATACCGAAACAGTTTAAATATTGCCATAAATTCCTTAGCAACAATAAAAAATTTTAAACGTCCAACAGCTAATTTATCAAACCTTCCTGTTACAACAATTTTATATCGATACTAAGTTTTTATGTGTAAATCCCAAACTCAATTTTTATATTTGTGCAGTCAAACATCTGAAAAGCAACAAGATACTTCTCATATTATTTTTAAAGCACAAACTTCAAAAATCATCCACATATCTTTCAATATTAATTTGGTCAATGCATCACCAATCGAACACAAAAATTTTCCAACCTAATTAACTTTATCAAGAAACATTTTATTCATCATCTTTCAAACGAAGTAGATTCATTTCCGAAATTAATTTTTACGTGAACAAATGTCGGCCATTTTCTTTTATTTATTTGATAGGACCTTCCGACTTATTTTATTCAAATCAAAATGATGAGAGAATCAAAATTATTTTCTTTGTCCGTGCAGAATAAACTAACCAACCTGATCTACAAACTTTAAGATTTCCCCTCTTTCTATTAATAAGTTTATGTATTAACCAACACAAAAAAACAATGCCATTTAACTTTGACCTTCACCAACGGTATTCGGTTTTAAACTACAGCCGGCTTGTTCTCTTGTAAAGTAGGAAGTCACGTCAACAATAGATGACAAAATTGTGTCTATGTATAGCTTATGCCTATTTAGGTCTACGAAAAGATCCATTTTTCCATATGCTAAGGATAACAGATTTTTTTCAGTTTAATAAATAGTGAAATGCTTTGTTTAGTTTATTTCTCAACTGTATAACAGGTAACGATGAAATCACATTTATTTCTAGTTGTTTTGAAATACCAGTTTAATGATGCAATTGAAAAATGTATAAAAGCTTTGAAACCCTGTGTCAAATTTTAACATGGCTGTATTTTGTGCCTATAAAAAATTTGGCAGGGAAGTATTTAATTTCATTTCTAAATGCAGTTTGTTAAAATTTTTGGAAGATGAAAAGTATTGTCATCTGAAAGTGGATTCTGTAAAAGCAGTATTTGTCTAGATTGGATATTGATTCTTTTATTATGGGAAAAGTATTAAGATGGGGTGGAAATTATGTGAAAAAAAAATAAAGAAGTTAGGAAATCAGTTTATGATTTCTCCAAAGGCACAGGTTTACCACAATATTTTAAATTAGAATGAATTGCAAGATGATTTGGGAAATGTAGTGCTCAAACAGCAAGGTGATCATTAAATAATTGATTCGAAAACTAAATTAATTTGCCACTTTTGAAACCTGGAGGAGGAATACATGTTCAGATCGAACTTTCCAAAATAGAAAATAAACAAATTGTAAGTTTGACCCAGACTAGGGACTGATATACATGCCGTACTCGTTTTTAATGTGTAAATTATTTTAAAAAATTCTTACCTTATTTTTTTTGAGTGCTGCTCGAAGGCTTGAGAGAATGAACGGGAAACTCATACCTTGTCAAAGAATTAAACTTATCGTCGGCCGCCTTCCATTTCTTCTGGAAGCCACCTGGAACAAAATTAATCGTAACAATTATTAATGTTAGCTGGTTGCCATAAAAATCACAGAGCGACAAGGAGTTTGACTTGATCGCCATATTCTAGTTTCGATTTGTAGTTGCCTATAGGCAACCCTCAACACACAAGTGAGATACAAAATATTGAACAAAATTTTATTTCTTCTGCAAGATTATAGAAGAAAAAAAAAAAAAAAAAAAAAATGCCCTGACAGAAAATATTAAAAAGGTTTACAGAATTTTTCAGGATTGTGTCTCCTTAGTTTGTAATGGCAGCCCCTATCCCTATCAATCCAGAAATGGGCGAAATTTCAACAAGAAGCAATGACTAAGTCAGCACTTCAAAAACAAACAAAAAAGAAATTGAGATAAGAAAAATTTCCCTGCCTAGACGTGAATATTCTGTATGAAACTACACCACAGATCAAGCCACCAATCGAGGCATATTTTTTCCTGATGATATATTTTCATAATTACTGCAGCAATGAATTATCACTTGCTACAAAAAATGTATAAACAACAGCTGAACAGTTAACCAAATCTCATTATTGACTTTTTCAAACTTTGGAGTGGTTGAGTTTGAACTTTCAACTTTACATCTTTCAAACCATAATGTTTTCATTCCGTCACAACTTTACATGCTTTTAGGGTGTTTTCGGAGAAAAGAATCTAAACCAGGGAAAACACAATAAAAGTTTCATCTTTTAAATCATCTAATTTGCATCTAGCTTGACACTTTTCCATGAAATGCAGTATAAATGGGTGACATCAATCATTAAAAGTATAATATAGGGTATATATAATATCTGCATTGTATTGTAAAATAATAATATTAAAACCTCTTAAAACTAATGATTGATAAAATAAGGTGACTTACCTAACATCGTTCTGCACTTATTAGCTTCAATCATTACTATAGCACCTTAACAATTCAATCATGTTGCAGACTATGTTGCAAGTTCAGGTTCCATGTCTCTTTAAATTAGATGCATCTGCAACTCATCTAAAACTGTGTCGTCAAATACTCCTGATCCCTCAAATTCCTTTACAATCAAAAAAAAAAAAACTACTATTAAATATTGTCCAGAGCATTCCTTTTTTTGGAATAGTAACTATTTTCATATGATTATAATTCCTGTTTAAATGATCATTTTTTAAGATTAGGTAAATTTGAAGTTAATCAAAAACTTCAAGGGATTATTTATCACATTAAAATGATTTCACCAGCCAGGAAATTGTTTTACAGCGTTCCGAAGCAAAGGAAAATCCAAGGCGTTTAAAAAATTTTACTACTGAACACGAATAGCTGTAGTCAAAATTACGGCAAGTGGTATCTTCATTATGCACAAGTAGAAATTTTGGAATAAAAAAATAAAGTCGAACAAACTTATTACCAACTTATAATAATACTTTCACAGCCGAAAATTCATTATTTCGAAAGAGATACGACCGACAATAGGATTTAAAAGACCCGAACTCTTTTTCAGAGAAAAATTTAAATCCGCACTATGATTATAAAAATTCAAACATAAAATCTACTAACCTCTTTAAATATAGATCAAACGAAATCTTGAAGGCCTTCTTGACTGATGCTGGGTGTTTTCATTCTTTCTCCTTAACACTAGACGCGATGTTGCTTGATTAAAATCCAATACCAAATTTAACACACCTTCACCGACGCCATGTTAAAAAAGTGCCACCGCCATCGCTGTTAGTCGTTCCGGGTCTGCTAGTTACTTTAAACATGGCGCCGTCTTGATCTTTAAAAAAAAAAAAAAAAAAAAAAAAAAACATAATTTGTCATGAATTTAATTCAAAAGGGTTTCCATGTTATGAAGAGGAATTAAGTGCCTAGCCGCTAGAAATAATACAATGCCTCAATGAGAATATGTCATATTAAAATTCTTAACACCAAATCACCATACCACCAAATAAGTTAAACTCAGATGCAACCAATTACTTAAGGCTATTTTAAAAGTGGAAAGAGAGAAATGCGCATGCGCAATTTTAAATCTCATTTACTGATTTACTGAGAAGGAATGACCTGGAAATATATTAATGACGTTGTTAAAATAAAGATACCCGACAATGTTTGCATGTAGGGCTAATAATTTCAGCTTAATCTTCTTTCCTACAATAACACAGATTTGGAAAATCATTAAAATAGGAGGGATTGTTACTCTATTGGCAATAGCCTAGCCATTTGTGTGAAATTATATCGTCCAGCCCTTTTTGATGTTTTAAAAATGTGATGTGTAGGCGAGGGCCGTTGGCGAAAAACACCAGAGGGTCCCCTTGTTTTTTCCAACCATGAAAATTACTTTTGAAGTAAATAAAAATATAGAAAAACAGCTGAGTTACCGCCTGAGTTTCATTGAAAAAACAGTCATCCAGTATGTATGTAAAACACTTACCAGAAAAGAAACTCTTGAGTGCTAGAATCCATCCAAGCATTTCGGCTAAATGGCTGTAAGTACGAAGTCATGATTTTCCTGCCTTTTTTTAAGTAACTGAAAATTATTTCAGTTTTTAATTATAACCGTGAAAAGGAGATTTCAATACATAAAATCAATCAACTGTAATAAATAACATGTTGTTGAAGCCTAATACAAATGGACTCCAAGAATGGAGAAGGCGGTGACGCGACAACAACGCCTCAGTGGATTTTTTTAGTAACTCGATTTAACATGCCTTCTTTTTTTTAGGCGCTTATTTAATTTTAAAAAAATGAGATGCTTTTTTTAAGGCTTTAAATTTGTTTTATAGATCCTGGTTGATTTAAAAAAATTTAGACGGCTTCACTATGAAAGTTAATTAAATTCGAAAATAAGTACTGTAAGTCGTCGACTTAAAAACATTTTATCCAAAATGATTTGGTCCCCACAACATTTTCGCGTACAGGTATCCCTCGTTATTCGCGGGGGTTACGTTCCAAGGAAAAGCCGCGAATGACAAATCCGCGAATAACGAAGTTAACTTCTTATGCGATTTGGGGGGTTAGGGGAGCTTCTGACGAAAATCTAAGACAAAATTTTTAATATTAAATATTTTTCATGAATTTTCGATGACGATATTATGACGGGAAGGTTTTACTGTTGCATGTATTTTACAAAATATTCCGTTATTTGAGTTTGGGGCATTTAGTTCGGAGTTTTTAGTTAAATTTTATTCTGTTGAAAATTTTTTGAGGGAAAATGAAGTCATTCACCTGGTCTAAGAATTTTAATTAAAGAAAAATCAAAAATGATCAACGCTATTTTTGATCGTTCATGACCCTTCTACGATTAATGATCCAAAAAACTATTAAATGTTAATAAAAATCAAAGCAGGTCACAAAAAAAAATTTTTGGAAGACAAAACTTTTTCGGAGTGTTCAAAAATGATTAAATTTCTTGGTTACTTTTCATCTTTAGTGTCAAAATTGTGACAAAGAAGGTAAAAAATCAAGCAAAACCGCGGATAAGCAAAACTGAATCCGCGAATACTAAGGGAGCGGCGAAAATGATTGTACCGCGGATAAGCGAAACCGCAAATAGCAAGACCGCGAATAACGAGGGATACCTGTATTTTAAAAATACGCAACATTATATCTTTTTCTAAAGTTAACTGACCTCGGAATGAATTATTAGGAAAATTCATTTTTTTTGTTCCGAGGGCGTGGGAAATCCAGAGCTAAGTTTTATTTCAGTTCAGCGCTAAATCGCCTTAAGAGTAGTCAATTTTTTGCGGGGGGGAGAGGGTGAGAAATCGTTTGAGGAAGACATCATTACAACAATAGGGAACATAACAAGACCGTTAGTTTACCAATTTCTGAGAAAGACGGATTTATAAGTAATACATCATCACCAATTATAGCACAGTAGTGATACTCGTGAGTGGCTGGCAGTAGAAATAAAAAAAGTAGAATAGAATAGGTATAGGAGGCACGTGCGAAGGAGAAGTTCAAATATTTATAAAAGAAAGTCGTTCCTGAAATCTTATCAATCTACTTTGAATTATATTAAGTCTACTTTTCCACAGAACAACTTTTCATCTCCGTAAATAATAAACTCTTAACACTAAATTTACTGTTGATAATATTCAAATTTGATTTCTTTTTTCAATATTAAGAATGTCACTTTGTTGGGGCACAGTTCATGATATGTTTGAGTAGGATCCGTGGTTCTTTTTTTTTTTTAATTTTTAATATATATTTTTTTTAATTTTTTTAATTTTTAATTTTTAAACAAACAACGTAAATGATAAATTTAACAAGTGAAAAATGAAAAAAGGAAATTATTGCGATATTACTTTTTTTGATAAAAAACAATGAATAAGATATTTAAATTAAAAGAACCACTTTGGAACCTTAAAATAATGGTGTCTCCTAGCTAAGCAAGGCAAGAGGTTTACACAAGATTTTTTTTCCTTACGAATACAGTAACATTTAAAATTTTTTTACTTTTAATTTTTTTAAAAAAATCATTTTTTTAATAGCCTATAAAAATTTTTAATTAACCTATATTATTTTAATGATTTTATTGCATAATTTCGAATAATGATAAGAATGATAAAGGTAATGAGGATGATGATGATGATGATGACGATGATGATGATGATGATGTTAAAAAAATTAAATAACTTCTCGAAAATTTTCTTTTTTAATCATTAAAATAATATTGGTTTTTGATTCATTTTATCTTTCGTTGGAGATCTGCGATTCGACACTTAAGTCACAAGGTTGTACTATGCTTTTTTTTTCTTTTTTAAATGAAAACATTCAAAAACAAATTCGTACTACAAAATTATACAAAAAGCCTTTTTCTGACTGTTTTTTTTCTTTTGGAAAAAAGGGGGTAGGATCAAAAGGTTTTGTATATTCAGCAATCACAAAAAATATTTTTTTAAAAACAAAAAATGATGATATTTTTTTTTTGAATTTTTTAAGGCATCAGCTGATAACACAAAACGGTCCCAGAAGTGCACTCAAATATACTTTTTAATATGTTGAAAGATATTGTATAAAAGTCGCAGCACGGGTGAAAGTTGCAATGTTTTCCAAACTTTCGAAATATTTGGAGTACACGGCTACACGATATTTTTTTTATATCGCAGCAATATTTTTTACAATCCTATTTATACAATATTTTCAAAACATTTAAAAGCATAAACCAATGGTCTGGGATTAATTTTTTTAACATCCCACCACCTTTTTTACCATTTTTTTAACAAAAAGAATCTTCTTTTCCTTAAAAATCGCACGCTTAAATTAAATTTTTTTTTTCAATTTTTTCTAAACAATGAAACATTTTTTTAATTATTTTTTAAAATCAATATTTTTTTCATCTTAAATTCAAATCAGATCATATAAACATGTATAATATTTATAACTGATAGACAAAAACGAACGCACGACGGCATAGACAAGCTGATATGTAACGCTGAGCCACGCCGTAGCGTGCTTGGACGGAAACGAACGCTTTTCCGATTAAAAAATCGATCATTCAATTTCATAAAAATTTCCGCAATTTTTTTTTGTGCGAATTATTGCTCAGCCTTTCAAAAATATATTAAGGCTTTTTTTTTAAAAATGCTTGTTGACGTGAATACGTCTTTTTTTCCGAATGATCGATTCGTCATCTTCAAGCAAAAATTTTATTAATTTTTTTTTCTTGCATCGATTAAATTTCAAATTTGTTTAACCGACGCAAGAATTTACGACTTTATACATACAATTTTTTTTAAAATTTTTCCTTTTTTATAAATAAGACATTACAGTAAATATAATACGAATATTGTTATTTATATATACTTTTAAATTTTTTTTTTTTTCTTTTTTAAATTAATTTTTTTTTTTGTCGGTTATGTGATATCGGTTCAGGTGCGATGATAAACGGCACGAAATTTTTTTTTAAAAGGATATCACATTCACCTTTACACAAAAAGCATCTACAGCTATTCTAAACTGAATTTTTTTATGCTAAAAATTAATATTAATTTTTTGGTTTTAATTTTTATTAAAAAATATTCTTTTTTAATGAAATATTTTTTTTTTTGCTTAGGACTTTCTACCCTGGGAACCATTATCCGATGCGCAATTTTGATATGATTTTTTTTATATTTACAACAAAAAAAAAGTAGAAATATTTAAAAAATGGGTTCCTAGATAGAAACCTAAAAGAGAAAAAAATGAACAATATATTTTTCCCCCTTAGTATTAAGGACTTAAAACACTGAAGTTTAAGTCAAAGGTTACGGCTAAGAAAAAAAAAAAAAAAACAATGTGGAATGTATATGTTAAAATAAAACAATTTTTTTTTCTTTTAAAAAAATATTTACAATTGGTCGAATTTAATCCGTTAAGTTGATGCAATATTAATAACCCTAAAATCGATTTTTTTTTTCTTTTCATTAAGTTTTGAGCTTCTAGATTGTATCTGTTTTAATGACATACTGAATTTATTATTTTTTTCGTACTAAATCGATGACAAAGCCAATGTTATTAAGTTTTAATCACAGATTAATAAATTTTTTGATCACAATTAAATTGGCGATGTTTAAAAAAACTGAAGAGTACGGAAACGTTACAAAAAAAATTATAAAAATATATTCGTGTGTAGGAGGTCAACTAATGTATTTCCTTCAGTTTCAAATGAAAGATACGTTGGTTGATGTCCGACGCGCGGATTTACGGAAAATTAAAAAAACGACCGCACAGCGTAGAAAAGTCGGAAGAAACGACCACAGAGTGAATTTATTAGCTACAGATAATTCAGCATTGGAAAACCCTGTGTTCACGTCATAAAATTGATCGGGAGCATATTCAGAATTTTTACAGTTTAAGTACATTTGAATCATTTATGGGGTTGCGGTTTAATTTTTAACTGCAAAGTAATAAAATATTTGAAGAAACTTCAAGGGACATATTTCTCGAAATTTGTTGGTGAACGTCTTAATGTTGATTTTAAGTATAACATAAAATAGTATTTGTTCTAAAATTAATCTAGCGATAGTTTAATTTCTCTGCTATTGGTAGCATATAAGAAATATTAGGCTGATGGAGACAGCTGAAAAGTTACCTGAATACGTCTTCCTAAATTTAAAATTTAATTGTAGCTATTTTTTCTTGATTTTTTACAATAAACATCATTTTTGCAAAAAAATGAATTCTCTTGATAATCTTCATTTTATGCGTATTCCAATCTGAAATTTTCAATCTACAAATCAGTAGCAACTTTAGGGCTTTCTCTACTTTAAATCAAAACCCTAAATTTTCTCGATTTTTATGATTTTAAGAATCGTTTCGTAAGTTTTTTCGAGCACTTTTAGTTACTTTTTTTGAAATTTTTATATTTTCCAGATGGCTCCCCCTTTTTTATGTGCCACATCCACATAAACCTTTCAACATTAATTACAGCAAAGGTCAAGCATATCGAAAACGACTTAAGTTCATCGTCGAAATAACGTTTACGTACTCTTAAAGTTACAATTATTTTTTTTTATCGCAGAAATACAATCTTTAAAAATTTTTCCTTTACATTTTCAAATAAGAAAGTAGATACAATTTTACAATTTTCTTTAAAAGACTGGGACGGATTTAACCTTTCAATGAGCTTAATTTTTTTTTTTAATAAATCCAATTTAACTTTTTTTAAATTATGGAAAAATCAAATTTGTCTGATTAACATAAAATTATTTTGTGCTCCTTGGACTTAAAGGAAACAAAAAATTTAACAGTCGTATCTACTTCCTTTTACAAAAATTTTTTTACTAATCTATTTTTTTTTATTGCTTTTTCTCAAACAACTTGATATCGTTTTTTCATTGATCGGCGATTTCTGATGCGACAAAAAAGATTTTGTCATCGACAATAGGACATTCATTTTCAAATTCAAAAAAAAACACGAATTCGTTGTCTTTTTTATTTTCTTTTGATAAAATGTCGAAAAAACGGAAATAAAAAGAAAGAGCAATCCTGAATGCCCTAATCATTTTTTTTACCATATTCCTATAAACATTATCACATTTTTTAGTCTTAAAAAATAATTAGTCGATAATTTTTTTTCAATTTTTTTTTCAATTTTTTAAACGCAAAAAATTACAAAAAGACTTCTTTTTTTCCTTTTTCAAATTATAAATTAATTAATTAATTAATTTTTCTTTTTTCCTATAATAAGATTTTTGTTAATTTCATGAAGAAACTAATTTTTAACACATAGGGCACCTTTGGTTTAAACTTCACTTCCGGCAAAAAAAAAAAAAGGAAAATTAATTTTGAAAAAAAGCCATCATTTTTAAAGCTAAAAAATTCTTCTTCTTTTTTTAAAATAAACGTTAATAGTATTAATAACAATAAAGCTTATTTAATTTTTTTTTCTTTTTTTTTTTAAAAAAAGATGATATTTAATAAAAAAAAGTCTTCCCATAGAATGTATCTCTTTGGTAAAAAACTAAGCATATAATTTCAAAAGTCTTAAGTAAAAATTTGGTATAACTTCGCCAATTCCTTGAGGCGGATAAAAATTCTTCGTTTTTTTTTGTGACTTAACACCTTTCGTTTTGTGCGGATCGTAATCGAATTTTTTGCCTAATAAAAAAATTAATTTTTTGTCTTTTTAAAAAAAGTTAGGAACAAAAAAAATCAGAATTTGGCATTCGTTTCAATTTTTTTTTCATCCACACAAAAAACTGTTTCAACATGCTTGTATCACTAAGTCTATAACAGGTCAATTAATTTTTTTTTCTGTTTTATTACCTAAAATGACAATTTACAATTTGATTAAATATGATAAATCTTTTTTTTTTTTTTTTTTTGTTTAGACGAGATTGACTTAACGCAATATTTTTTTTTTTTTGGTCAAAGGGCTATTTTGCTCCGATGACGCTGACCCTTATAAAAAAATATTTTTGGTCATGACGATTGAAAATAAATAAATACTTTTTTTTTTTTTTTTGGTCAAAGGGCTATTTTGCTCCGATGACGCTGACCCTTATAAAAAAATATTTTTGGTCATGACGATTGAAAATAAATAAATACTTTTTTTTTTTTTTTTTTTTTCAAATAAATAAAAAAATTAATAATTGAAAATTTGTCGATTTTAAATAAAGCTAAAAACGTAGGTTTTTTGTATCCGCCCAAGGTGATCACATTTGAAATTCAGCTAGTCAGCAACAAGCTGTCGCCATTTCGTCCCCTGGTAGTCAAGTCCTGAGCTGTAGGAATGAGTTAAGATTGTCCGTTTTCTTCTCCTTTGTGGCCCTAAAAAAGGAGAGAAAGATTTAACATTAAAAAAGGATTAAGAAAAATCAAGGTTCAAGGGATTTGCTTTTCTTTTCTCTTTTTTTTTTGGTGGCCAACCCAAATAGCAAAAATTTCTGGCAATTTGTTTTGCTTTTTGCTGAATGGGAGGGAATTTTGTATTTTACAAACCTCAGCCATTTTAGCCTTGGCATACTCGACCCTTATGGCTCCACGATCTGAGGAGAGGAGAAAACTTCCGTGCAAAGCCGCTTTGGCGTGTCCCGCATACCGAACATCGTGAAACTCGGCAAACGCCACCGGCGATCCACCTTGACCCTTGGCGTGCATGCGAAGACGGCTGAAGCCTGGCAGGCTGGAAGGGTTAGTGCAGTGTTAGTGGGTGCGAAGGGGTTGTGTCAGTAATTAAAAAAATAAAATAAATCAAAAATGAAAAAAAATTTGCGTGGTTTAGTGTTAAAAATAAAAAGCAGCAGGCACCGACATCGACCGAATTTTCATTTTATTTGTGCTTCCTGCGTATTAATTTTTCTTCATTTATTAATTATCTGTTTTAGTTAGATTTTATTTTTTTAATGTTTCAGTTAATTTTTTTTTTTTTTTTTTTTTTTTTTTAGATAGATTAGTAATGAAAGTATTTTGTTAGAACAGTTAATATATTAATGAAAAGACAAACATGCAACTAACTACTTGGACCCAAAGTGCAAAAATTATCCCATCCAAAATTTTGTTGAATTAAATCGGTGAGAGCAAAGTGATTGGTGAAATAAAGTGATGAGGGCTCAATATTTGTGATATAAAAAGTGAATCGATGACCGGGGAATTGCTAAATTTTGCCGAGTCGCACTTAACTCCGATCTTATTAACTGTTTGACCATCCGTTCGTCCCTCGCCGACTTATATAGAAAAAAAAATGGCAAAAACGCATACTTCAATGAGGGACTTTTCACTACCTGCAAGTGCTTAGGCGCTCAAATCAAATCTAAACCCAACCCAGCATAAACCTGGCACAAACCTAAACCCACCACAATCTACCTGAGGCGTCGTAAAAGACGACTTTTAGCTTATATAATTCTTACGTCATTTGTGACATCGTTAAAATGACGTATACTCTTCCTACTGGTTGAAATGACTAGGTGTAGGTGAGGTAGGGTCCCGTTAGTGTCCCAGGGCTCGAGCATTTGCTTCTGTAACAAATTAGCCATTTTAAAGGGACCCAAAAAGACAAATGATCTTGTAAAAAATAAATAACTGCAATTGATAAAAAAAAGCGTGTTAGGGTATGCTGCATCTTGCACACTGCCGTAAGATTACGTGAAAAAGTCTTGAGAGTGCTTAAATGTATGTGTATCAGTTGGTACATCCCCAGGCTGAAAACAATGACCAAACTTTCCTGGGAAAATTCTTTCGGTAGCCCCCCGCTTTATACCTGGTTATCAAACACCGTAGCTGTTACAGGAAATGGCTTAAATTGTGTTTCTGTAATATTGAATGCCCTCAGGTTACAATGTGGTGTAAGGTGCTACTCAATTAGAGAATTTCAAGGGCCCCATTATTGAAAAAAAAAAAGGACTTTCACAGAAATTGAGCTTCGCGTTCAAGACCTGGTCGTATCGTCATTTTTGACGCAACCTCCGTTAAGCGGTCTTTTAAAAAATTTTCCCCATCCGACTTGGGAAAGTTTTTCGCAACTTCTAATCATAGTCAAAAGCGATACTTAATTACAGGGAGGAAAAAAAAAAAAATTGAAAATTCCATGTTCGTCTAACCACTTAGAGTTTGTCCTTCATGTATAAATTATGTTCCCACAAGCTTTTATACCGTTCGGAAAGCGGGGAACGCGAAGTTTGAAAATTATTTAAAAGGCAGATGGACTAGTTATTTTTTTCCCCAGAAAAAACTTTTTCTTATAACCAAAAAACTTTTCGATAAAGGTCACGTAAAATTCTAATTTCCTCGGCATATATTTCCCCGAAGAATAATGAACGTTTTTCTCCATCGCTTGCACTCAAAAAAAAAAAAAAAAAAAAAAAAAAACCAAAACGATGAAAAATGGATTCTGATCGATTTTTGAAAAGAAAAAAATATAGGTTACACTTAAAAGCGGAGGATCGTCCTGGGGAGTCAAAAGTTCTCGAATCAAAGATTTATATTTTAATACGAAAAAGAAAGAAAAAAAAAAGGTAAAGAAGGAAAAAAAAAGGGAAAATTCTTTTTATCAAAAATGAATGCTTATTTTTTGAAAAATTGTTTTTGACAAAAGTCGCGACATTTTCGGTCCCTTGAGGACTTGCATGTTGTTCTTGACTTTTTCAAGAATATATTTTTTTTTTTTCTGCTGCAAAAATTTTCGATTGAATTATTAATGCAGCATTTTTACGTTCGATATATCTCCTTAAATAATTTTAAATTTTTGTTATTATTAAAAAAAAAAAAAAAGAAAAATACAATAGTTTGCATTCTGAAACAAACCCATGAAAAGTTTTTTAGAAAATGGGCGAAGCCACTGCCAAGGGAGTCCCTCGAGGACATATTTCACGTTTATATATCAGCATCCTAACGGGAAATCGTCGGGGAATTCCTTTCTATTATTATCATGAATGCAACACAATTTTTTTTATACTTTTATATGCGACTCGACCGTTTTTATTTTGGTTTTTGTCGGTTTTTCCTTACCTGATTTTTATCGGGCCCAATAGCGTTAAATCCAAATTGGAATCCCTCCGAAGCCTGGGAGGAAATCCAATTTGGATCTAAAACAAAGTACCCAAAAGTTTTTCGAGGGTTTTACTCACCTGCTAAATATCTCTTTGAGTTCATGTTCCGAAACAAACTGACCCAAATTGGCCACGAAAAGAGTCGAGCAAGGCGGGTTGGCAGGCTGCGAGGCCGATGATCCGACTGGGGAAGCAAGGCCAGGCGACGGCAAAAAGTGAGGCAACGACGCATGAATTGAAGTCAATGCAGTCGGGTGGGGGATCGAAAGAGATGGCTAAAAAAAATTAAAAAAAAAAAAAATTAATCAAAAACGTTAATCCCCAATTATGCACAAACAAAAAAAAAAGTATGGCAAGATATCGAGCTTCGGGAATTAATTGGAAACTCCCGGTTTAATAGCATACAAGAGGATATACCTGTAACTTGTCAAAGACCGTTTGCTGTCGAATTAATTACTGCTCGGGATTTGTAACTCCGGCTAATTCATCAATCAACTCCGGAATGACATTGCTTTGCGGAATATAATATTCCCGGTTTTGCGGTCTTTCCGATTTCCCACAATTTTTTTTTTAGAATTATGAGGAAATCTTACCGGAAGTAAATGCAGTATTTAAAAAATAAAATTTTTAAAACTCCGAGAAAACCTTGTTCATCTCCCGCCTCTTTTTTTTTTAAGTTTTCTCTTCGTCGACATAAAAGCAAGTGAAATATGCGATTGCTTCCTTAAAAAGTGAAAACATTAATTTCAAAAATGGACACACCTGCTCTTCCGTTATAGCGCTTTTCATCAAAAATAAAAAACTAACGTGTGAAAATTTAGGTTCGAGTTTTTTTGTTGCAATTTTTACTGATTCACCCAAAAAAAAGTTTAAAAGTGAAGCTAATCAACGGCTAATTAATTTTCACATACTCGGAAGATCGGTTAAAAATTGGAAGATTTTCGCATTTTACATTTAAGTGCCGATTAACCGATTATTCTTTAACATGTTCTGCCAAAATTAATTTGGATAAAAAATAAAAATAAAATTTTAAAAAAATCGAAAAAAACTCATAAACCTGTCAAGAGGTTAATGAGTTGACCGTTGATATAGTTTAAGTATTACTTGACATTTATCAAAACAATTTAAACACCAATGAACCGTTTCCTTTTTTGATTTTTAGAAAAAAAAAATCCGCTGGGGAAATAATCGTGTTTAACGTTTCAGTTTGCAAAAATAAATTTTTTCCGAGAAAAAGGAGGGGAAATAAAAAATAAAAAAATCACAAACTCGATATCTCGCTCGCCAGAGATTATGTATATACGTTATATGACATCGATACAAGCCACACAGCCACAATTACTCTAACTACATTTATGCAAAAATAAGTAAGTGGCAAAGCTAAATCGAATTTTTTTTTTGAAAGTGCTTTTTTTGTAAAGCAAAGCATGAAAATGAATGGCGGGATAAAAAAATTTAACCCAGGTTTTTTTCCCCCTCTTCTTTTATTAATCGATGCTTTTCCACTTTTCCTTTTTTTTTTTCATCTATCTAACGAGTAAAAATAAATTAAGTGAGGATTTCTCAGAAAACCATGTTTTATAGTCTTTTGAATTAATAAAAAAAAAAAAAATCAGTTTCGGAAAAAGGCAAAATTAAAAAAAAGAGACAAAAAATTGGTGCGGACATTTTTAGCTCAAACTCATGAGTAAAGTGATTTTTAAAAAAAACGGATCTGCTGTACAAAAACAAAAAAAATCTGTTTTGGTGAGTGCAAAATTAAGTGGAACAACGTGTATGTAAATATGTATAAAGAGGATAAGTTTTGTTTTGATTTTTTTTCAATTTTTTTTTTTTTTCAGCAACGGGTGACGACTAACATGTGTTTCCTGGGCTTTATCCGCAGCTAGTCAAAGATAGGAACGTACGGGCACCTGCGGGTGCAGAGCTGGATGTACTAAGGCGGCATGTTGAAGTGCGGCCCCGGGGAGCTCCGCCGAATACGCCAAAGCCGGATGATGCCAAAGTTCCGCTGCTCCCGGGAAAAACGGCGCCGACAAATCTAAAAAAAAAAGAAGAGAAAAATCAATCGAAGTAAAGTCAATATCAGTCGAAGAGAGGTTGAACTTTGCTAATCAGAAAAGGTCGTTCACTCAGGCACAGGTTTTAGGGAAGAAGGAACTGCTCCCTGATGATGCCTGAGTGCAAAATAAAAAACGCGCGAAATTCAATGTGATTCTATTTTTTTTTAAGAAAGAAAAAAAAAAAAAAACCTTCTCTATCTTCCTTTTTTTTTAAAAAAAAGAATAAAAAAAGTAATTCATTCACTTTTTGTAAAAGAATTTTTGGCTCCTTTTCACTGCAACCTCTTGAAAATAAACTGACTTTGGCAGGTGCTCGAAAAAATGCCGGAATCTCACACTAGAAAAGAGCAAACTATTCAACGAAAAGAATGCTTTTTTTTTTTCAAAAGAATTTCCCAGAGTCCTTTTTATTGATTTTTCGTACAAAAAGAAAAAAAAAGAAGAAAAAAAAAGAAAAATATATCATATTGATGATTAATAGGGACGGGCATTTCTGCAGTGATTCAATAAGAAATTTTTGTTTAATCGTCCGAAACAGATCAAGGCTGACCTTACAAAAAGGTTTTTTTTTTCTCTCGTTCGAAAAAAAAATACATTTTTTTTTCTCCGTTTCCTTTTTTTGTATTGGAAATGGGATCCGAAATAAAATTTTTCTTTTAGGAACAGACATTTTTTTTTTTTTTTTTTTTTTCTGAAAAGGTGTTAAACACGGTGTGAATAAACAGACAGAAACACTCTTGGAAACGCCAAAAAAGCTGCTTAAAAAAGTGTCATGACATGATGCTTGTCATGTTTATTTATTTATTTTATTTTTTCTTCTTTCCTACCACTGGAAGAAAATTCGGAAGAAAAGGACGGGGGATGAGTCGAGCGTCCTCTCATAAAAATAATTATCATAATTTTTTTTTTAAGAAAAAGTTTTCCTTCGTTTTTAGGATTAAATTAATTCGGGATTTTGTGAGAAGTAAAGCAGGCGAGTAGGGGTTTG